>CM070628.1:37164667-37764667 GCA_036346255.1 Ampelocalamus luodianensis | reverse complement strand
GTATACTCCGTCCACGTAACGGTGGATTCTCCGATGACGACATGGATACAACTCACAAATAGCAAAGCGAGATTATATCCGGGTTAGTAAAAAAACTTGCTCTCACGCCGCAACTCACCATCCCGAACACAAGACAAGCTTACCGTTCCAAAGTGAATCAAGGGCGGCAAATCGGCGATTGTGAATGAGCGACCTTAACCCGTAATGTATGAGCGTAACCAAGAGCAAGGGAGTACACAAACGGGTGTAGGTGGAGCTCGGACAGGTATGTGTATATCCTATGCAATCTGATATTCAAGGTATTGTAAAGCTAAGTAATGATCGAAACTAGAGTATTTTGCCTATGTGCTGATCCAAAAGGTTTAAGCGAAGTGTATGAACGCACAAACAAAGATAAATGTGACTTAATGCAAACAAAGGAATGAGCTAGTGAGAGACAAACTGAAATTGAGATGAAAACTAGCTCGTTTTTGCACCAAGTACTATGAGAGACGCTAGCCAATTGCAAAGATATCAATGTTAGGGCACAAGATTGCTCAAATAGATTAAATATACAATCTGAAATTGTGGACTAAGGTTTACTCTTCCCAATTTCGCCAGCCCTTTTTGTTTGTTTTTTTTTCAAAACCGCATGAACAAAGCTCTTAGCCCTTGGCTATTAAGGAAACCGAAAGGAAAAAATTTGAAATCTTGGTATTTGCGGGTTTGATGTTTTTGTTTTTTTAATACCTTTTCAAGCCATGGCTTTTTCTTGTAACATTGCCTTTTCCTCTTTTCTTATTGCAATGGCGAAATAGGGTTTGCTCCCCTCTTGATTGCACAAGTCTCACAATTCAACAACGTGTAAATAAACCAAAGAACAACCCTAGTGCAATGTACAAAAGCTAGTCTCAAGGATGAAAGGATATAAGTGAAGCTCAAGAAACCCAAAGTGTTTTGGTCAGCTATCTCTTTTTGGGTGCTAATTGAGGAGTTCAATCAGCAATTTGGTACGGTTTATGTGAACACAACGATTAAGCAACGCAAAAAGGAACACATGGATCAGCACTAAAAACAAAAACTCTAATGGATGAAAACTTAACTAAACGCACAAGAAATAACAGATTAAACTACGGTTTTGGTATTGCAATTTTCGGTTTATGGGACGATAGGATAGAAAACGAAGCTAACTACGGGTAAAGAAATTCTCACTCAGTAAACCTAGAATCTGATACCATATGATACGGGGGAGGCCCGATCTTCTCAGTGAGGAACCGTGGATAGTTGATGCGAAGTAGACGATGTCGCTAGCTGAACACTCGCGCCAATGCACGGACCCTCAACTCTTCGGAATACGCCCAAAACACACCGGGTAGTTGTTCGTCGCGAGACCACGAGCATTTAACGCCAAGTCCCCAATTCCCAATGGAATGACGGCTTGACCTTGGATTGCAGAACAAAACAAATGGATCGCCTAATTCTCTCTCAAAGTCCTCGCATGAACTCTGGTGTCGAAAGAACAAGCAATAGCTATGTTTCAATCTTATGCATAAACTGGTCTACCTCTATGGTGCGGCCATGGGGGTTTATATAGCCTCCCACGCAAGCACAAAGCTCGGATGAACAATAAATCGAGTGCTCTGAGAATCCGAGTCCGACATCATTCTTCGCTCTGAGAATCCGATTCAAAAACGTCCTACTTTAATTTGGAAATTTAAACTAGTCTCCTCTCGGTTTCCCTTGTATTGTGAGCTTTCCTTCTCTTAGCTTATGCGAATTTGTTCGATGCACTGATGCTTCTTATGATGCCAATGTAACCCTTGTTGCCATGTCACCATATGTCTTTCTTGACCGCCCGCATGTGCTAGGGTTTTATCACGAGAGCACGTTCCTCTCGTTGGCCACATGGGTTTCTTCTCCTTGTTGGCCGCATGTGTTTCTCCTCCATGAATTTGTTCCGGCCTCCTCTCCTCCTCTCGGTTCCAAAGTTTTAAATTTGTCAAACCTGAGAATGCACCAAGTATTGCTTTAGGTAGTAACCAATTCTCATTGGCAACAAAAGGAAATTCATTAAGAAACAAATGCACCTGTTGTTTGAGAAGTTTAGCTCCTGCTTCACGAATAACCTCATAAGTAGTAGGGATATCCTCATCATCGCTCTGATACCATATGATACGGGGGAGGCCCGATCTTCTCAGTGAGGAACCGTGGATAGTTGATGCGAAGTAGACGATGTCGCTAGCTGAACACTCGCGCCAATGCACGAACCCTCAACTCTTCAGAATACGCCCAAAACACACCGGGTAGTTGTTCGTCGCGAGACCACGAACGACGAATGCCAAGTCCCCAATTCCCAATGGAACGACGGCTTGACCTTGGATTGTAGAACAAAATAAATGGATCGCCTAATTCTCTCTCAAAGTCCTCGCATGAACTCTGGTGTCGAAAGAACAAGCAATAGCTATGTTTCAATCTTATGCATAAACTGGTCTACCTCTATGGTGCGGCCATGGGGGGTTTATATAGCCACCCACGCAAGGACAAAGCTCGGATGAACGAAGGCGAGTGCTCTGATAATTGAGTCCGACAACTTTCATCGCACGATAATCCGAGTTCGATTCATCGTTCACGTGAACGAGAATCCGATTCAAAAACGTCCTACTTTAATTTGGAAATTTAAACTAGTCTCCTCTCGGTTTCCCTTGTATTGTGAGCTTTCCTTCTCTTAGCTTGCGCGAATTTGTTCGCTGCACTTGATGCTTCTTTTCATGCCAATGTAACCCTTGTTGCCATGTCACCATATGTCTTTCTTGACCGCCGCATGTGCTAGGGTTTTATCACGAGACGTTCCTCTCGTTGGCCACATGGGTTTCTTCTCCTTGTTGGCGCATGTGTTTCTCCTCCATGAATTTGTTCCCACCTCCTCTCCTCCTCTCGGTTCCAAAGTCTTTAAATTTGTCAAACCTGAGAATGCACCAAGTATTGCTTTAGGTAGTAACCAATTCTCATTGGCAACAAAAGGAAATTCATTAAGAAACAAATGCACCTGTTGTTTGAGAAGTTTTGCTCCTGCTTCACGAATAACCTCATAAGTAGTAGGGATATCCTCATCACCACCCCTCCTCTCCCTCCCATCTTCTCCACCTCCTCCTCCCCATTGGTGCTGCCCAAGCGTTGGCCAAAGCAAGGAAGAAGGGAGAGCCCTAAGTTTTGCCGTCGGCTAAGGAAGAAGAAAAGGGGAAGTGGGGGAGAGGAGAACCTATCAAGGATTCAGCGGTCTCATACGAGTCTTCAAGGGTAACAAAGAGCGTTCTTCGCTGCTATGTTCTTATTAGATGCGAATTCGAATAGATTGATTGGACCGAATTGTTTCTACTGTTAGTTTGGTTCTGTCCAGTATGTTGCGTGGTCTGTTTCATGATATTAGATGCCGAATTTGAGTTGTCCATATCCTAGAGTTATGTAGGTATTGTTCTTAGCTTTCGGTGACCGCCAAGACCACTTGATTCCGACGTACGAATCAAAAGTTATGATCGTTTTAGTTTCTGCTGTCCAGATTTCTGACGAGAATTACCTTTTAAGTTGTCTTCTAAAATATGTGTATGTTAATGGACGAATCAGGGTTTACTCTCAACTAGGTTATTGTAGATAATTTAATAACCTTTTCAGATTGATAAAGAACGCCAAATTCGGAGTTGTAGAATAAAAGTTATGGTTGTTTTAATTCTGATGTCTTAGCTGTTCAGACAGATTCTGTTCTGCTGTTTCATTTAGCTGTTAGCAAATTAATTTGGCCGATTTGGGTTATCTCGTCAATTGGAATGTTGTAGATATGTTCATTAAGTTTATGTAGGATCTGGGCTCACCTCGTTTCGGGCCCCAGGTTATTAGTTATGAGTGTTTTCGCGCTGCTGTCCAGAACTAGTTCATTGTTGATGTAATCTGTTTTTAGATTAGAACAAGCTAGATATTGTGGGTCGTCGGGAAGGCGTTGTAGAATGTTATTGAAAGCACCCTGTTATATGTTGTTCTTATTTCAAGTATACTGTGTAGGCGGAGAGGCTTCAGGTTTAAGAGCACCGCCGTTGACTCCTAACGCGTCGCATCGCGGAAGGCAAGTACATTGACTTTTGTGTGATTTGTAAATACTAGATGCTCGATGATTAGTATTGTGTTTTGTTTGATATGAGAGAAGCTTCAATATTCATGTTCCGTCCACGGGAGTGGAATATCCACGGGAGTGGAGATTAAAGAATACAAGAGGTTCCAATGATTATGTTCCTTGCGTATGTTCTTTCATATGTGTGCAGATGATGTCAGTCATAATACTTACGTTCATTAATGCATCCATGTTCATGTTCCGTCCACGGGAGTGGAGTCTAAAGTCCCATCAATTCCAGTATGGACATGTGAAGTCCCACCATTCCAATGTGGGCAGTTTTGGACACCCGTATGAAATGTTCTTCATACGGTATTTTGGATCCCCGTATTTCGATAAATACGGGCTTAAGTGAACACCGACGGGTGTGTCACTAGCTATACCGGTATAAGCATTGTGTGCTGTCCATTCCTTTCATTAAATCCATACATTCCATTATTCCATTTATAATCCTTCTGCATATGTTTCGCTTTCTTTAATGATGAGTATTCGTTTCTATTTGTGGTATGTTTAATTATTTACTGTACTTGCTGAGTCCCGGACTCATTCTTGTTGTTTGTTGTTTATTTTAGGTGATCATTGATGTTGGCCGACTGGGAGGGAGTAGACACGCACTCATTATACGTTTCACCACATTCCAGTTCAACTTTATGATTTAGTCTCTACCGTTCTTTCATTATTGATGAATTGTAATAAATAACTCTAAATGGAGAAGGAAGGATACCTTCTCCGTGATACAGTTCAATCATTGTTACTTGTGAACCTTCATTATTGATGAACATTAAACAAAATAAGTTAAATGGTGAAGGAAGGATACTTGTGCACAGTAGGTGGGGTTGGGAAATTTATTGCTTTCGCATTTCCTTTGTTATGTTCCACTTGTTGAGCAATTGTTGAATTGCTTCTGAACTATTTTTTCTTGTTGTTAATTTATGATATGTTGTGATATTTTATATCTATGAATTTGTTCTATGATTGTCATGAGATGATCCTATATATTCATGATTGATTATAACGGTCATGCGGATTAGTAACGGACGTTGAGAAGTTGAAGTCATGGATGTTGTCCTGGGTTTCACCAGACAACACCACAGTTCGGGGTAGGGGATTAGAGAAGTACTTACCCCCATTCTGTAGTTGGGTGTTGAGGGCGAATTTCTTTAGAAAAGTTATTCTCTTCATTGATCTTGAATTTGGCCAGTTCTGGTATTAGTTACGGCTGATGAAGATTTCTTGAGTAATGGCTTATAGTTCTCATGATGAGCTTTCATTAGTCTTTCTTGGTTCCATAAGTTGACTACTTGTTCTTCGATTGCTGATCCATTGTTGATTTTGGTGTGAACGTCGGTTATCAGCAAGGTTGATCTTTTCATGGGAGTTCTGCCCTTCTTATTGGAAATTATGATTCCTTTATTCGCTTGGTATTCTGGATACTGAAGGTTTTCTGTTGCAAGTTCTTTAACATGTTAAAACTTTGGCTTTACTGGATTGTTTCGAGTATTGAAGTGTGATACCTCTTTTCTGAAAGAATGTGTTAAAATCCTTAAGTGATGTCGTGTCATGATTAAGTAAGGGATGTTAATTAAATGAACTAATCGTTGTGGTAAGAGTCATCAGATTGGGTTACTAGCTTTGTGCAAGCAGTTTATTCTTGACTAGTATCCATGGAAGTGAAATTGATTAATGTGAATTGTCGTCGTATTTGGTGCATGATGAAAAATTTAGATAAGAGTTTGTCCATATCTGTTCAAGAACCTATTGTTGTCAAGAAGGGTGGAAATGTTGTTGAACCGATTTGATCTTTATGATCGAGTAATCTACTAAATTTATTAGATGAATTGGAATCTAGGCCATCTTTCGGTTATTCTAATCACTAGAGGTGGTTAAGACATGGATGTGTTCAAATGTTGCTGTAGTAAACATTAAGCTTGAATCTGTCTTCTAATTAGATACTTGATGAACTTATTCAAATGTTTGATTCACCTAATTTTGCCATGCTAAACTGATGTTATATATATTAAGAAATGAATGAAGGTAGATGTATTGACTTGTGAAACCTTGTCTTATGTATCCTATATTATTGAAGATTAAAGATACTATGTTCTAATTTCTGAACATAAGGTGGAATGTTGATCGTCATTATTAGTTGAATGGATAAATTTAATAAGTGGTCTACATGCGTATTTTTGTGAAATTGTCATATGATAGTATGTTCTTGTTAAATGAGTGTATTACTTTGCTGTTAGTATGATTATCAATATGTGGATGTGATGATATTGTTGAATGTTCTCTAAATAAAAGAACTTGAAAACTTTCGTGATACGGTTTAAATTAAAGGTTTTGATATTTATGTGCACGATGTTTTGGCTCCATGATTTATGTTGTAACTAGAATCAGTTTGAGCGAGTGATGTATTGGAAGGTTCTATTTGGTGCTTAAGTGATTGAGGTGATTTGGTTTTACAAGCACTTCTTGTTAGATATGGCAAGTGAGGTGGTAGTTAAAAAGAATTGTTTCTTTGTTAAAGTAAAGAGTGGGGTAGAGTTATTTGGAGTTGGATCCAAGTTTTGTAGCTTGCAGTTATTCGAAGCGTGCTTAGCTTTGTTGATTGGCTGCTTAAGAGTTCCTCAAGGTTCAAAAGAAATTCTTTATTCTTATTGGTTGAGGTTTGGAATTCTCTTCTTGTGGGACTTATGTCCTCAACAGTTCACTTTCCCTTTTGTTGTCCGCGTTCATTGCCTAATTGATTATTTCTCTTGGTCCTGTGTTTTCTGCGAGTGGTAAATGTTTCTTTTGTATGAGGTCGAAATTGTTTTCAGTTGCCTTTTCTTTTAAGAAAGGATCCACCAATTCGTTTCACAGGGGTCTTTCAAAGTGTTTATTAATTGTTGTTATGAGACCTTGGGTTGCAAGGTAATTGAGGAGTATTTGAGGATGATTTGAATTCGTGATATAATTCTTGGATAAAATTTCACCTAAATGGAATGTTATATTTGGAGACTAAACTGATTGCTTTGATTGCGACCAGTAGACCCTATAGTGATTTGTGGTCCAAGATCTTTTGTTCATGTTGAGTGGAACATTAGAAGTGTTGAAAGAATAGAAATCTTGATCAGTTTAGTAGAGTATCCTGATTGGGTACCTCACAAGGTTGTGTAGGAGAATTGTGACGGTATAGCTTAATGAGGATAGAATTGTGAAGAAATCTGATTGTTATGACAACTATTGAGTTGGGAGGAATTGTTGAGTTAATGTCAGGTATGACTTGGACTTAGTGACTAACTCTCTAAGAGTTAGAATTGTTCTAAAGACAGTTTGGTCGAGAAAATGTTCCATGTTGGTGAGTATGTTTGGATTGTGAGAATTTTAGGGATTTAATCTAAGGCTTTCCCTATCTTCTGTGTGAGAAGTTCTTTGTAGGGGTCTTGGAGGTTAAAATTTGGGCTTTGCATATGTTACGCTAGATCTTTGGTCGCCCAACGATTGTGTAGAGGAAACAGAGTAAGTGCGGATTTTGAAGTTGGATTATCATTGATAGAACCCTTTTGAGATAGTACATGAGTGTGTGTGCTGAGAATTCTGAGTTGTTCATTCTTAAAAGTTTGAGGTGATGTGTTTGCGTGAGATCTAGTTGAGATGCATTGGGATTCATCTGTCAAATTAATTCCGTCGGTAGAGGAGATGTCGAGTGTTTGTTTCTGTGGGGTCGATGGAGCCTCTCTACAGAGGTGCGGATGATGTAATTCGATTTGAGCGTCGCTTTGAAAACGCCAAGTTAAGAGAGATGGGTTAGTGTGCTATGCGATGAATTGTAATTCCAAAATCTGAGAGAAAATTTATTCCTAAAAGAGAAATTGAGAAGTGACGTTTCCTCGAATATTAAAACACTCTCTTGTTTCTTATTTGAGCCATGTGTTTTATGACGGATGTCTTGCGCATTTTGAGCTTGGCTTTATGTTGGCATATGTGGTTCTTATCACTTCAAAAAGAGGAAAAGAAATGATTTATTTGGTTATTTGAGTGATTTCTCCTTTGGCTTTCGTCTGCCTAATTAGAAAGTGAAATGATTTTCGTGATGAATCTTCGATTTTGGTTTTGACCCTTTTGGTGGGGAGTTAGCATTGCGTCGTTGCGATGAGAATCCTTTACTTTTAGTTAAACCTGTTTTTAATAGAGTTTGTTCAAAGCGAGTTATGTTGTGTGTCCCTCGTTAAAGGAGGTGATCCTCGTTTCGCTGAAGAATTCGAATGAGAGGTGGAACACGAGTTCCGTGTGCTATACGCATGTTGTGTGGTTTGGTACCAAAGGGGAGGTTAGCCCAAGGTACATTGGGTTGTTGTTGCTAATTGCGGGGATTCGAAAGTTGGCGTATCTCTAGGACCGTCTCGGGTCCATACGCGGTGTACGCAACATTTGGTATGTTCAGTGCTGAGTGAGTATGTTTGGATTGTGGGAATTTTAGGGATTTAAACTAAGGCTTTCCCTATCTTCTATGTGAGAAGTTCTTTGTAGGGGTCTGGGAGGTTAAAATTTGGGCTTTGCATATGTTATGCTAGATCTTTGGTCGCCCAACAATTGTGTAGAGGAAACAGAGTAAGTGCGGAGTTTGAAGTTGGGATTATCATTGATAGAACCCTTTGAGATAGTACATGAGTGTGTGTGCTGAGAATTCTGAGTTGTTCATTCTTAAAAGTTTGAGGTGATGTGTTTGCGTGAGATATATTTGAGATGCATTGGGATTCATCTGTCAAATTAATTCCGTCGGTAGAGGAGATGTCGAGTGTTTGTTTCTGTGGGGTCGATGGAGCCTCTCTACAGAGGTGCAGATGATGTAATTCGATTTGAGCGTCGCTTTGAAAACGCCAAGTTAAGAGAGATGGGTTAGTGTGCTATGCGATGAATTGTAATTCCAAAATCTCAGAGAAAATTTATTCCTAAAAGAGAAATTGAGAAGTGACGTTTCCTCGAATATTAAAACACTCTCTTGTTTCTTATTTGATGTAACACCCCAACTCCACAAGAGCCAAGAATGCTACTAAAGTAACCTTACACAAAACTAAACTAAGATAATTTACTAAATTTCGGCAGAGTCTCCTTTGTATTTCTAACATCACATGGGTTTCAACAGTTAAAAGGGAGTTATAACGAAGTACTGCAATATTCATGATCAACAATAAGTACTCAAGAACTTACTAATGGACTGAACAAATTCTCAAACTTCCAACTAGACTACTCATCATTATTACAAATAATCCGATACGGAAACATAAACAGGTCAAATCTTTGATCAGTAGCTTAATTAATAAGGCATGATCCGAGAATTTAAGTTCACGACAGTGTGCGTGCAAAGCATAACGCTACTCCCTCCCATGCATACTGCGCTTGAACTGGGTACCTAAAAACAACAAGAAAGCAAGAGTGAGTCCACAGACTCAGCAAGTACATAAATAAAAAGACGCATAATTCATTCCATAACATCAGCATCCATATTCAGGAGCACAACACTAAATCATTCCACATGCAAATGCAATGCTCAAGGATTCGTTTTCTTTATCTCTTTGTGCATTTTACCGGTAATGCAAAGTATGCAACCGTCACTGCATACCCATGCCTGTGCGTGCACGCACAGGGACCAATTGCCCAATACTCCGCAAGTATTGGGGACCTCAAGCCCACACTCCACGAGTGTGGGGATCTCAAGCCCGTCACATTCTTGACGGGGACCTCAAAGATGTGCATGCTTGGTCATCACAAGACCAGGCCTCAACATGATATCAAAATGCATATGCACCATCTCTTTTCAACATCAAGCACCAATGGCGGTAACAACATTCATGAATAAAGACAATAACGACATTCATGAATTAAGGCGATAACAACATTCATGAATAAAGGCAATAACAATATTCATGAATAAAGCATATCCATACTTTGAACATTCACCACTCTGATTATGCACACTTATCAACAGCCATACGACATTAACAAGCATCAAACCCGCATTCATGTCCAAGCAATCACAAACAAGGATCAAACGATGCACTTGCCTCAACCGTGCGGGAACGAAGGACGCGAAGAGGGTGCCGCCTCCGGAACAAGTCCCCCACCTAAACATTCAATTAAGAAATTCTAAGACAGTAATATAGGACCACTCAAACCATAAAAGTAAACACGGACTCACAAAAGTTCCCTTAACGCGAACCCAGCCCCAATTTCTAGATGTCGCTTTGTCCCCTCTGTGGACAGTCATGTTCTAAAATTCATATCTTTTCGTACAGGAATCTAAATTAGGTGTTCTTGGACTTCATTGAAAGGTTATCAAATTCCCCAACTAAACCTAGTTGGTGAGCCTTCCTGTTTCAGCCATCTACTACCCCTAACATGCGAAATAACAGAACATCGTTTTCACGTCAGGTTCTCTGGACAGTACACTAAATTTATCATAACTTTCAGCTCGTTTATACAAATTTCGCGTTCTTGTGCGTCTCTGAAATCTACGATAATTATCTACAATTTGTTATACTGAGATCCTCTAATTCCCCATTTAACTTATCGCACAAGTCAGATTACGAAAACCTGTCAAAACACTGACTGATTTGCAGGACCGTCGCACTAATAAATTCATAATTTTTGCTACAGAGGTCCAAACAATATGATCTAGCACTTCATCGAAAGCTATTGATGTCCTCTACAACTCTCTAGGAGAAGCCCAAGACTGAATCTGTACTTAACTATATCAAAACGTCTGTCTAATGCGATCTATCCTAAGGAGACAGAAATACCGACATTGCTACAACAATCAAAAGATGCATCTACTCGGGGGAAACCGGGGTTACCCTTGATGAACGCCGATGACCAGGATGCCGCCCACGAACCTTCACCCTTTCCTCTCCTCTTCCCTTCTCCCTTCTTCCTTCTTCTTCTTTTCTTTCTTGGCCGGCCACCACAATGAAGAGGCATCGGAGGAGAGGGGCACCACCATGGAGGAGAGGGATTGCTACAGTACTGTGCTACAGTGATGGCGGCGGTACTGTAGCACGGAAGTACTGTAGCAAACCTAGGGTTTCCCCTCCTCCTTTTGTTGGTGGTTGATTTTCTCATGGACCACTATGGCTAATTTCTCCCCTTATGGCCGGCCACCACCTCCCACCTTTGGGCCCAATACCAATGGGCCTGAGGCCTCGGCCCAGGTTGTCCAAATTTTGCTGTAATCCCCCTCTTTAACTGCTTAAATAACTATTTTTTATTTGATCCTTCCCTCAATTCAATTTCTAAATAGTCCTTCTCTTTAAATAACTTAATTCTCTCTCGATAATCCTTTCAAATACTTTTGGGGTATTACATTTGAGCCATGTGTTTTATGACGGATGTCTTGCGCATTTTGAGCTTGGCTTTATGTTGGCATATGTGGTTCTTATCACTTCAGAAAGAGGAAAAGAAATGATTTATTTGGTCATTCGAGTGATTTCTCCTTTGGCTTTCGTCTGCCTAATTATAAAGTGAAATGGTTTTCGTGATGAATCTTCAATTTTGGTTTTGACCCTTTTGGTGGGGAGTTAGCATTGCGTCGTTGCGATGCGAATCCTTTACTTTTAGTTAAACCTGTTTTTAATAGAGTTTGTTCAAAGCGAGTTCTGTTGTGTGTCCCTCGTTAAAGGAGGTGATCCTCGTTTCGCTGAAGAATTCGAATGAGAGGTGGAACACGAGTTCCGTGTGCTATACGCATGTTGTGTGGTTTGGTACCAAAGGGGAAGTTAGCCCAAGGTACATTGGGTTGTTGTTGCTAATTGCGGGGATTCGAAAGTTGGTGTATCTCTAGGACCGTCTCGGGTCCATACGCGGTGTACGCAACATTTGGTATGTTCAGTGCTGAGTGAGTACGCGAGAGGTCCAAAACTTGAGTTTTCGTTAGAGTTGTTGGCCAATGAGTAAGACCTTACATTTGTGTCCTGTGTGTTTAGAGAACCTGTAAAGATCGAGACGAGTGGTGAGGTGTAAGACGCTGGTATACGTTTTGGTGGTGTGGTCACGTCGATCTGAGCGTGATGAGACTTCGGACTCCGAAACTCGCATGTGTGAGCTTTAACCAGAGTTGTTAACGTCGAGTACGTGTTAATGATTATTAAGATCAGTTGGTGTTCTTTCGAGTAGAATTCGGGGTCGAATTTTGTTTAAGGGGGGTAGAATGTAATATCCCGTTTAGTTACAGAGAAAATAAGGAGATTGAGAGATTCCTTATTTGCCTCGCAAACAAACGGGACAGAATCGGTAATCATCTTGCAGCGTGATTTCCGCGACTAGAACGGCTTCGATTGGAAAACCTTATAACTACAAAGTTGTAGATAGTTTCTCATAGTACAATTTAGAGTCCTCATTGACCTAATTTGGAGTCCTGAGGTTTGAGATATGGGGCCCGCAAGGCAGGCTGTACAGAGAATCAAGGTCATGGCGAGTCAACTTCCAAGGCAAATTTCATAATGAAGACTGAATTTTCAGAACAACTCCACAACTAGGAAATTGAAGTACTATAAGTTAGCTAAATTTTAAGACAAGAATCACTCCATTCCAAGTTTTGGAAAGAAAGTTATGACCTTCGAGGTATTCGCTGCACAGAAAGAAACGTTCCGAACTTGGACCTCGGGCCTTTAACCTTGGAGGCCCATGTGGGGTGCGGCTGAATACCCTAGAACTCCTCCCTCCTTGTGCCTCCTCCCCCTAGATCCTCCACCCTCTCTTCCCCATGCGCCACCCCTCCTCTCCCTCCCATCTTCTCCACCTCCTCCTCCCCATTGGTGCTGCCCAAGCGTTGGCCGAAGCAAGGAAGAAGGGAGAGCCCTGAGTTTTGCCGTCGGCTAAGGAAGAAGAAAAGGGGAAGTGGGGGACAGGAGAACCTCGCAAGGATTCAGCGGTCTCATACGAGTCTTCAAGGGTAACAAGGAGCGTTCTTCGCTGCTATGTTCTTATTAGGTGCGAATTCGAATAGATTGATTGGATCGAATTATTTCTGTTGTTAGTTTGGTTCTGTCCAGTATGTTGCGTAGTCTGTTTTGTGATATTAGAGGCCGAATTTGAGTTGTCCATCTGCTAGATTTATGTAGGTATTGTACTTAGCTTTCGGTGGCCGCCAAGAACACTTGATTCCGACGTACGAATCAAAAGTTATGATCGTTTTAGTTTCTGCTGTCCAGATTTCTGACGAGAATTACCTTTTAAGTTGTCTTCTAAAATATGTGTATGTTAATGGATGAATCAGGGTTTACTCGCAACTAGGTTATTGTAGATAATTTAATAACCTTTTCATATTAATAAAGAACGTCCAATTCGGAGTTGTAGACTAAAAGTTATGGTCGGTTTAATTCTGATGTCTTAGCTGTTCAGACAGATTCTGTTCTGGTGTTTCATTTAGCTGTTAGCAAATTAATTTGGCCGATTTGGGTTATCTCGTCAACGGGAATGTTGTAGATATGTTTGTTAAGTTTATGTAGGATCTGAGCTCACCTCGTTTCGGGCCCCAGGTTATTAGTTATGAGTGTTTTCGCGCTGCTGTCCAGAACTAGTTCATTGTTGATGTAATCTGTTTTTAGATTAGAACAAGCTAGATATTGTGGGTCGTCGGGAAGGTATTGTAGAACGTTATTGAAAGCGCCCTGTTATATGTTGTTCTTATTTCAACTATACTGTGTAGGCGGAGACGCGTCAGGTTTAGGAGCACCGCCGTTGACTCCTAACGCGTCGCGTCGCGGAAGGCAAGTACATTGACTTTTGTGTGATTTGTAAATACTGGATGCTCGGTGATTAGTATTGTGTTTTGTTTGATATGAGAGAAGCTTCAATATTCATGTTCCGTCCACGGGAGTGGAGATTAAAGAATACAAGAGGTTCCAATGATTATGTTCCTTACGTATGTTCTTTCATATGTGTGCAGATGATGTTAGTCATAATACTTATGTTCATTAATGCATCCATGTTCATGTTCCGTCCACGGGAGTGGAGTCTAAAGTCCCATCAATTCTAGTATGGGCATGTGAAGTCCCACCATTCCAATGTGGGCAGTTTTGGACACCCGTATGAAATGTTCTTCATACGGTATTTGGATCCCCGTATTTCGATAAATACGGGCTTAAGTGAACACCGACGGGTGTGTCACTAGCTATACCGGTATAAGCATTGTGTGCAGTCCATTCCTTTCATTAAATCCATACATTCCATTATTCCATTTATAATCCTTATGCATCTGTTTCGCTTTCTTTAATGATGAGTATTCGTTCGTATTTGTGGTATGTTTAATTATTTACTGTACTTGCTGAGTCCCGGACTCATTCTTGTTGTTTGTTGTTTATTTTAGGAGATCATTGATGCTGGCCGACTGGGAGGGAGTAGACACGCACTCATTATACGTTTCACCACATTCCAGTTCAACTTTATGATCTAGTCTCTACCGTTCTTTCTGTAGGGATACAGGTAGGCTACTGTAACAGCCCTAACTTAGGGTTTGTATTTCAAATGTAATATCCCGAAAGTGAGATAAGCGAATCGCCGGGAGAGATTTAATTAATCGGGAGAGAGTAAATTGAATCGGGACAGTGTTTCTTTCAGCGAATCACCAAATCAGAAAATAAGAGGGGGTTTTCCGCGTTTGTATGGCAACTCGGGCCCTGGGTGGGCTGGCCGGCCAGCAAGGGGGGGAGAGGCGCCACCCCTCCCCCAAACCCTAGCCGCCCCTACTCCCTCTCCCCTCCCCTCCACCCTTTGGCTGCCACCTCCCTCACCTCCCCTCCACCCCCCTTGCGCACCTCCTCACCTCCCCTCCACCCCTTTGCTGCTGGCCAAAGAAAAAGGGGAAGCTTCAATGTAGCCGGCCAAGGAGGAAGAAGAAGGGAGAAGAAAAGGGAGAAGAGAAGAAGGAGATCCACGAAGAAGGAGATCCACTTCGTGGGGTTGTGCTCAGCGTCTTCCTGGGGTTCTACGAGGGTAACACCCGCTGTTTCTTGTGGTTTGGTTAAGAGTAGATGCGAAATTGATTACGTTTATTGGATCGAAACCCTGCTGCGATTAGATCGCGTTCTGTCCAGTAGGTTGCGCGGCTGTTTTCGCGACTTTAGAGGCCGAATCAGAGGATCTCGTCTCCTAGAGAAACATAGATTATGTTCTTAGCTTTCAGTGGTCACCAAGATCACCCAAATCCGATTAACGGTCTGTGAGATATGAATTTTCTAGTGTAGCTGTCCTGTGGTTCTGTCAATTTTTGGTAGACTGTGGTAATTTGGTTAAAACTTCCATTTAAAAGGAGAATCAGGGGATCTCAGAATAACGAAAAATGTTGGTAATTTCTTCACCTTTTCATAGAGATAAAGAACACGAGATTTGGACTTTTGTAGCAAAAGTTATGGTGGTTTAAGCGTACAGTCCAGAGAACCCGACGAGAATTCTGTCGTCTGATGTTTGGTTTGATAGGGGAAGTTAAGGGCAGAATCAAGAGGGCTCTCCAACTAGGTTTATTTAGGTAATTCAATTACCTTTTTAGAAAGTCTAAGAGCATCTCAATTGGACTCCTGAGCAGGAAGTTATGTATTTTAGAATTTGGCTGTTTCCAGTAAGCACCAAAACGATCGCTAGAAATTGGGGGTTTTGTTAACACTTGAGAGTTAGCGAGTTTTGTTGTGTTATTATTTATGCTCTTGGTCCAGCGTGTTGGTCTTAGATTGGGATACCTTTATGTTCAGGTGGGAGCGCGGTTCCAGGGGCAGCACCCTCTTCGCGTCCACCATTCTCGCACGGTTGAGGCAAGTGCATCGTTTGTATTTTGGTTGTGATTTGCTTGGATATGAATGTGTGTTGATGCGTGTTAGTATCGTATGGCTGTGAACAAGCGTGCATAACAAGAATGGTGAATGTTCAACGTATGGCTTTGCATTATCCATAAATGTCGTTACTGGTTTTGGTACTTTGATGATGAATAGTATTGGTACATGTGCATATTGATATCATGTGGAGACTGGTCTTGTGAGGACCAAGTATGCACAACTTTGAAGAATTTATTTGATGAAATGATTATGAGGAATGATCGGGGTTGCGGTATTCGGGCTATTATATATGTCACTTGCAAGATGGGATTGTGATGTATCTTGACAAGATAGCCTTGCTTGCACTGTTAATGAGATGAATTACTGTTTTATCTTGATGATCATTAGTTATGGTTAAATGGTTCTACCGCATGTGGTTATTGCTTACATGATAATGAGAATATGATGTATTCTCGATTATGCATATGTTATCATGGTGCATATGCATGTTGAGAGCATAAAGGTGCCTCGGTCACGTGGTGACCAAGCACATCTGATTGAGGTCCCCGTCATGTAGATGACGGGCTTGAGGTCCCTACATTCGTGGAATGTGGGCTATGAATATAAGAGGTCCCCATCATTAAAGTGATGGGCAAAGGTCCCTATACATGTGGTGTATAGGCTTTTGGTCCCCTGTGCGGAAGGCACGAGCATGGGTATGCTGGCGGTTGCATACTTCAGACACAGAAATGCAAAAGTTAAAGAGAAAGAGAAAGTGCACTGAGCATCTTGCATCGCATGAGCATAAGACATGTTTTTATTTGAGATGGTATATGGATGTTGATGATTACAGTAGTCTATGTTATTATTGCCATTTAATGTATTTTTTGGGTCTTTGGACTCACTCTTCTTCGTTGTTGTGTTTTTAGGTACACCCTTTACAAGAACGGCATGCATGGGAGGGAATAGAAGTGGTTGCACAATGGCACGAACTACTCACATTTGGACTAATAGATTGATAGATTAGTAGTTGAGTAATTGCATAAAGGATTTCTTATGATTACTCACTATGCATGCTATAATTTGTAATAGAGTTGATTAGAGGATTATGATTGTCATTCTGTTTATGTGTTAGTTGTTTAGCATGCTATGGAAGTTGTAGTGACGATTAGCATAGTTTTGGCTATCTCTTGTCTATGCTGGAGGTTGGATTAATTAATTATGTTATATTTAAATGTTGGGACCTTTCGTTTAGTAACTAAACAAAGAAGGTTCTGTCAGATTTTGGAGATTTGTTTCAATGTTAAAAATGTTATTGTGTTGGTTTAGTAGCATACCAGGCTCATGTGGGGCTGGGGTGTTACATCAAATGTAAAATTTTGAGGAGAAATAAAAACTTTTGCTGTCTCATCAAATCATTTGGAAGTTTTCCAAATTTTCCCTAGCAATTTCCAATTTTTAGAATTTAATTCTTGTGATTGGAAATTGTTGTCAGCAAATTCCTAGCCTTCAAACTTGTGATCATCCTCTGCAAATAATTTTCCTATCATCTTGACCATCCTAGCTACCTCTCTGAAAAATTTCACAATTTTTAGATTTTGGTTGCTATTTCAAATGGCCAAGTCAAACCAGTTTAGAAATCTGGTCAAACCTCTGGACAGCAGCTTGTGAATTTTATTGGGAGAAATCCAGTGCATGAAAATTCCTGGAAAAATTACACAAGGTTGTCCTCTGTCCTAGCAAGCTCCCATAAAAATTTCAGAATTTTTGGAGCTCGGGAGCTATCTCTAAAAATTCCCCAAACCCGCTCAGCCTTTTGAAATCAAATCTGAAATCACTGTTTATCGGGCTCGAACCCAACTCGAGCTCGAGTCCGACCGCGCCACTTGACTCGGTCGCACCGCCTAGCTGCACCGCGCGAGCCCGATGGCTATCAGCCGTCCGATGAAGATCGCACGGTCCTCATTGCTTGTCTCGTCGACCTGTCCGAATGCATACATTGATCTCGGCCGTCCATCCTAGATCCAACGGTCGACATCTTCTTGATCGAGTCAGACCAAATCGTGAGCCACACTTGGTCCGACTTCGCACGCGCTCGACGCCGCCGACATATGGGCCCTCCTTGTCAGTATCGTCCTCGTCTTCTCCGCGGCTCGCCGGAGTTCGCTAGCAAATTCGCATGCGTGCCACGCAGCTCGTCGCTGCCACATCGTGGACGCGTGTCCTTCTCCGAAGTGTCGCCAGACCTTCATTACCTCATCGCGATCACTCACATCTCATTTTCCCATTGTGTTGCTCCTCCGCCCACTTCTCGGCCGTGGGAGAAGAAGGAGAGGACAGCGCCACCACCTCGTTGCGCTTGTGCTCCGCAACCCTCTCGCCGCCTTCCTTGTTCCTCGCCGCATCCATTTTTCCCATCCGAGCTCGTGGCACCCGGTGAATCGTCCGAGCCACTTCTTCGTCTCCGACTCCGGTTGCTGCGCCCCGCGAGCTCGCTTGTGCTCCAGTGAGTCTCTTACCTCAACGTCGATCCTTTAGGATCGCTCGATCCACCGAAGTCTAACGGTGGCTTCATTTTCATCTTTGGTGCATCGTTGCGGGCGTGCGACCGATTTTTCTCAAGCTCGGTGACTCGCGCGCGGCGATTCCGCGCCTCGGACCTCCTTCGTCGTCATCGTCTTATGCTTTCGCTCCACGGGATCAAGGCGAGGTGAGGCGCACTTTCGGAGTCTTCTAGAAGCTCATGAGCGTCCTCGCCGTGGGAGCGCATCTTCTTCTCCGCCTCCGTTCGCCTTGACTCGCCGTGGCATCCTCGTGGTCGCGTCGCCGTCATCGAGTTCGCAAGGTCTTAGCGAACCTGTAGGTATACCCCTTTTTCCCTGAGACCCTCTGGTTAGCTAGATCAGTTGCGCGGCCGTGCGCGCCGGCGTCCCCGTGGTCGCCGGTGAGCCGCCGGCAACGTTAGCCTAACCTCCCCTTTAGTTCTTAATCGCTATTTAGCTGTATCACTACCATGTGGGCCCCTCTCTGGTTAATCGCGTTTAGAATTTTAATCCAGCCGTTATGCTTTTGCTTTGAGTCGCTGTCATGTGGGCCCATGCTATCAGTGAGTGGTTGTGTAACCTTGAGGATACGTTTTCTCTGTCGGGAAACGTATTTCTCTGTGCGTATTTGTTACGATTGCACTTTGTTAAGTCGAAGACGTATTCTTAGAATACGCCTTCGACGTCGCCGTTGGCGCGGCTGGGTCAAGTTTGACTCGTCGCATTTGCTTTCGCGCAGTCCCTTTGTCGATGGTTGGGGCTAGCTGGTTGTCTGTAGGAAAAGGTTTAAATGTTTTAATATTTCTGAAATGGATTTCTGATGCACTGTTAATTCTTTTAAACTTAGAAAATGCATAACTAATTCAATTTTTCTCCAAATTGCATGAAACCAGTTCTGTTAATTTTCATTTTAAGTGTTCTATTTACTAAAAATGGTTTCAGATTTGTCTCTGTATCAAAAATCCGATAGTTGATTAAATGGTGTTTTATGTATATTCCAAATTAGGAAATTCATATCTGTCTCAATATTTGTCCAAATCCAGTAATTCCAATTTTGTATATTCTCATTTTTAGTGTGCTAACTATTAGATTAGGTTTTGGGTATGTTTCTGTTATTAAAATTTTGCTAAGTATTTAACTAGTGTTTTAATGTGTATGCTAGCTTAGGAAATTACTAGAAAATTCATCACCACTTCAAATAATTATTTGCCTGTCTCTAAAAATGTGTTAGAACATGTTTAGGCTGCTGTGTAAAGCTTGGAATGTTTTGATGTTGTGTATATTTGAGGTTTTGTTGGTGTTATTCGTTCTTATTCGCTGTTATTTGTTCAATCGTTAGGCTTCGACATTTGCGGTAACCCTGAGAGCGATCCTCTGCAACAGGTTGAGCATTCTGAGCAACAGCAGCCAGGCAAGCAGTTTGATCATGTTAATCCCAGTATTTTAAAGTCTAATATGTTGTTTCAGCTGTATGTATGCATCGCTTAATTTGTGTTAAATCGATTAGTTAAATCCGTAGATGCATATCCTGTAGGTGAAATATTGATCTCTACTACCTGAGCCTAGGTTATATGCTGTGATTAGAGTTCGTTGGATGAGCTCTTATCACTTAGTAGATTACGAGTTCAGTTGCTTAGCCATGCCTAGCTTCCGGTAGAATTGGGCGATTATCGACTTAGTCGATAATCTTGATCACATGAAATTATTATTGTTCTTATGCCTTGTTATTTACAAATCTCAAAATGAAAACAAAATAAAATGATTTCGACGCGGGCACAATGGTAAGATGGTGTGATTCTTGGGTGTGACTGGAATGGTGCCCGGGTCAATTAAGGACCGAACATCTTGTGAGTGAATTTTTATCCAGGCATTTCGGCGTGCTAACCACACTAGAGTATATGGGACCTCTCTTGACCTAGTACTTTGGCGTGTATTGGCTCCGGGTCGCAGGAGGGATGGTGTTGGGAGCATGGTAGTTGTCCGGAAAGCTTTACCCTGAGTGGGTAGTTGTCTTTTCGGCTTTACCATGTAAGCGTATGGATTTCTATCCATACGAGCGGCTCGTAGTTAATACACAATATTGGAAAAAGTCTCGTAGGACTTAGTCATGTGCTGCATACCTTCTGTAGTGTGCTTTGGCTTAAAGGCGCTCCAAGTGTGGGTGCAGTGGTACACCCTGCAGGTTAAAAACTATTCGAATAGCCTCGTCCTAGGTGATGGACACGCTTGGGTAAGCTTTTCAAGAGTTAGACTACAACCTTTTAACTAAAACTTGATTTGTGGTACGAATCGGGATTCGTGCTATGTTGTGGTGACTATTGGGATAGTCACTTCTAGGTTATTTTCTTTACTCTTTTGTTATTATTACCTTTATTGTATTTCAACATTAAAATGAATTGCAAACTTGCATTTAAATTGTATTACATTATTGCAAATAAAGTTGGCTTTATGCAAATGAAACATATGGCCTCCACCAAATAAGCCTGCATGTAGCATATGAACAGTCCGCTAGTTCACACGTCGATCTTGCGGGTACAAAGACAATCTTTGTACTGTGTGCTTTGCTTAATGTTTTTGTTGCAGAGGAAGAAGGTGAGCCCCAAGGGCCTCACTACGTGAGTTCTCACGCCGCCGTGCGACGACTAGGCTTGGCGGTCGGGCCGGATGCCTTGTGGGTTGAAGGCACACTGATTGGCTTTGTTTATAGCCATCTTATGGCACTTTTGCTTCCGTTGTCTGTCTTGTGTATTTGTGTATCTCGTGGCTGGTCGGCCATTGCCTGTAATAACTTTACTGCTGTTATTTTCTCCTTAGTGTGATGTTTGGACTCTATGTTGGAATGGAGTTGATGCATAATTTTTTGGTGAGGTGTGGATACTGCTTTCTGGGAAGTATACAAATCTCGAGGCTCAGCTTATTTGATTTGTGATGCTAGGACCAGGCGGTTGGTTAAGCATTGCGAGCCAAATAAATTGGGGTCCTCACAAAGTTGGTATCAGAGCCATTCTGACCGTAGTAACCCAAGCATAGTCGTCCTTTGGATATTTTGGAAAGGTTTATTTTCAAAGTGTAAGAAAGGTTTATGAAAACTTAGGCAGATCCTCAGATTTTACTCCTTACCTATCTTAGCTTTCTACTCTCACCTTACTCTAATTTGAGTTTTGAAACTTGGTTTCTCTCTTTCCTTTCAAAAGATAGTTACTTATCTGGTGGGATTAGTTTTGGGAGAATCATGAGGGATTAGTCTAACTAAAACTTGTGGGAACATAAGGGTAAAATGTGTTGTAAGTCTGCTAAGTCTCTAAATTTTGTCAGTTGGCCTTGTGACTTGAAGTTTTGCGTTTAGTTCGTGCTGTTTTTGAAACTGTTTTGGTGATTTATCGATTTCTTGCTCTAAGTTTGGCACTAACCTATCTTAGCAAACAGGATGGCCGGGAGGACGCGTGGCAGTCAGCAGGCTGGTCATGATGAGGAGCTTCTCCTCCGACCATGCCATCGAGGTTCTCGCCGATCGAGCGAAACCGCATGGACCGGACGCGCATTTTGGAGGTTATTGCTAGGAATACCTCCACTCCTGCCGGTGGTGGCGGCCACCAGACTCGCGGGGGACTTGCCGAGTTTCTCCGTACGCAGCCGCCGACTTTCTCCGCTCGAGGACCTCTCGATGCGGATGATTGGTGCGCATGGTTGAGCGAAAGCTCAACATTGCTCGATGTCGCACGAGGATAAGGCACTCTTCGCGCCCCACCGGTGGAGGCGCGACACTCTCATGGTGGGAGAACTATCTAGCCATGCAGCCCGCGGGCCATGTGGTCGCGTGGGAGGAGTTCAGGTCAGCCTTTCGTCGGGCCCACATCCCCGATGGCCTGATGAAGCTGAAAAAGAAAGAATTCCTCGCGCTCAAGCAAGGGCGCAAGTCTGTGACGGAGTACTTGTACGAGTTTAATCACCTGGCTCGTTATGCTCCGGGGGAGGTGGCCTCAGATGAGGCTAAGCAGGAGAAGTTTATGGATGGCTTGTCCGAGGAGCTGCAGGACAAGCTATCTATTGTGGACTTCTCTGACTTTCAGGCCTTAGTAGATAAGGCCATTGTTGCAGAGCATAAGGCAAAGGCGCTGGGCGAGTCTCGCAAGCGCAAATGGGAGGCACATCAGTCTACTCACGCCAGCCTCGCTCGTCCTCGGGCTGGACCAGCACCAGGGGCCCGTTCTTTTGCTCCACCAAAGACCGAGGCCATCGGCACAGCTCCGCCCACCGCAGCCGAGCCACCACGTGCGCCTGCGATCCAGCAGCAGAGCGGCCTCCGCAATCCGGCGGCCGAGGTTACTTGTTTTCGCTGCCACAACAAGGGCCACTACGCCAATGCTTGCCCTCAGAATGTTGCAGCAGCCCCTCGTCCTAATGGAGGACGCGGGCAGGGGAGTGGTCACCCACCTGACCAAAAGATCATCCAGAAGGCCCAGAGTGCGAGCAGCGGTCGAGTCAACCATCTTTCAGCTGAGGAGGCTCAGGAGGCGCCAGATGTCGTGATGGGTACACTTCTTGTCAATTCTCGTCCTGCTGCAGTATTATTTGATTCAGGAGCATCGCATTCTTTTATTTCAAGATCATTTGCTGCTACTAGTGGTCTTCACTGTGTTCCTTTGAGGGTTCCTTTGCTCATTCGCTCTCCGGGGTCGGAGATGAGGGCTGGTTTAGGATGTCGGAATGTTCCTATCGAAGTCAAAGGAGTGGGATTCTTGGCGAATCTCATCCTGCTCAACTCAGCGAGCCTGGATGTAATTCTTGGCATGGATTGGTTGTCCCAACACTTGGGACAGATCGATTGTGCCAAGAAGATGGTTTTCCTCACCAACCTTTATGGCGAACAGGTTGGCTTTTCCCCGCAGCTGCAAGGGTCACACCTTTGTGCACTTGTAGCAAAGCCAGCTTTGAAGATTCAGGAGGTTCCCACCGTTTGTGATTTTGAGGATGTTTTTCCTGATGATTTACCTGGGATGCCTCCGGTTCGAGATCTGGAGTTTGTCATCGAGTTGCTGCCGTGCATCGCCCTATCTCGAAGGCGCCAGTCGGATGCCTCCCAATGAGCTAGAAGAATTGAAGAAGCAGCTTGGTGAGCTCCAAGCAAAGGGTTTCATCCGTCCGAGTTCATCTCCTTGGGGTTGTCCGGTGATCTTTGTGAAGAAGAAGGACAAGACTTTGCGCATGTGTGTTGATTACCGTCCGCTCAATGAAGTGACGGTGAAGAACAAATATTCTTTGCCCCGCATTGATGATCTTTTCGACCAGTTGTCTGGAGCTCAGGTGTTCTCCAAGATTGACCTGAGATTGGGATATCATCAAGTCCGGATCAGGGCTGAAGATATTCCGAAGACGGCTTTCACTACTCGTTATGGTCTTTACGAGTATACCGTCATGTCTTTCGGCTTAACCAATGCTCCAGCATATTTCATGAACCTCATGAACTCGGTATTCATGGAATATTTGGATAAGTTCGTGGTGGTGTTCATTGACGATATTCTTATCTATTCCAAGACTGAAGCAGAGCATGCTGAGCATCTGAGGATTGTTTTGGGCAAATTGCGGGAGCACCAGCTATATGCGAAGTTCAGCAAATGTGAGTTCTGGTTGAAGGAAGTGGCATTCTTGGGCCATGTTCTTTCAGCTGGGGGCGTAGCTGTGGATCCCAGCAAGGTCAGCGACGTTCTATCTTGGGGTCAGCCCAAGTCAGTCACTGATGTACGGAGTTTTCTCGGTTTAGCGGGCTACTACCGCCGCTTTATCGAGAACTTCTCCAAGATCGCAAAGCCAATGACTGAATTGCTCAAGAAGGACAAGAAGTTTATGTGGTCCTCTGCTTGTGATGAGAGCTTTCAGGAGCTCAAACAGCGATTAACTTCAGCTCCAGTTCTTACTCTCCGTGATATCCACAAGAGCTTCGATATTTATTGCGATGCCTCTCGCCAGGGACTCGGCTGTGTTCTTATGCAGGAAGGCAAGGCAGTTGCTTATGCATCTAGGCAGTTGAGACCTCACGAGCTCGATTATCCCACCCATGATTTAGAGCTTGCTGCTGTGGTTCATGCACTCAAGATTTGGCGGCATTATCTGATCGGTAACCGTTGTGAGGTGTATTCCGATCACAAGAGCTTGAAATACTTGTTCACCCAGCCAGATCTGAACCTCAGGCAGAGGAGATGGCTAGAATTGATCAAAGATTATGACATGGGTATTCAATATCATCCTGGCAAGGCCAATGTGGTTCTCGATGCACTTAGCGAAAAGTGTATTGCAATACTTTGATGATCCAAGAGCAAAGAACTTTGCACTTCTTGCAGAATTTCAGCGTCTCAACTTGGGTTTGGTTGAGCATGGTTCCCTTGCTGCCCTGGTTGTGCAACCGACCTTGGTGGATCAAATCAAGGCAGCACAGCAATTAGATGATGGTGTGGGTAAAATCAAGCAGAACATCAGGAATGGATCAGCCAAGTGCTTCACAGAAGATGAGCATGGTGTTGTGTGGTTTGGGCAGCGTCTCGTGGTCCCAAAGGACCCAGAGTTGCGGGACTTGATTCTCCATGAGGCCCATGATTCCCCCTTGTCTATTCATCCCGGGGCCACCAAAATGTATCAAGATCTGCGTCAGAGATTCTGGTGGACTCGCATGAAGCGCGAGATTGCCAGGTTCGTTGCCAGATGCGACGTTTGTTGTCGTGTCAAGGCCGAGCATCAGCGTCCAGTAGGTCTTCTTCAGCCCCTACCTATACCGGAGTGGAAATGGGATTCTGTGGGCATGGACTTCATCACTGGTCTGCCCCGTACGTCTTCAGGGAAGGATGCTATCTGGGTTGTTATCGATCGATTGACGAAGGTAGCGCACTTCCTGCCAGTACTTACCACTCTCAGTGTCAGTCGATTGGCAGATCTCTATATCTCCCGCATTGTGAGCTTGCATGGTGTGCCACGAACGATTGTGTCAGATCGTGGCTCTCTTTTCACTTCTCGGCTATGGCACAGTTTACAGGAGGCCATGGGGACCCGTCTTTCTTTCAGCTCAGCCTATCATCCTCAGACTGATGGTCAGACGGAGCGAGTCAACCAAGTTCTTGAAGATATGCTCCGTGCTTGTGTTCTTTCCTATGGGAAGAATTGGGAGAAGTGTCTACCGCTTGCCGAGTTCTCCTACAACAACAGCTTCCAGGCTAGTCTCGGTATGGCACCGTTTGAGGCCTTGTATGGGAGGCGTGCGTAAACCCATTGAACCGGTCGAGGACGGGAGAGCGGTTCTTTAGCCCGATTCCATCAATGAGGTGAAAGTCAAGTGCGATTGATTCGTGAGCACTTGCGCGTAGCTCGATCGAGCGAGAAGAGCTATGCGGTCGGCGCCACCGTGAGTGAGTTTCCGGCCCAATGACTTTGTGTATCTCAAAGTCTCACCTCACGAAGGACATCGTCGTTTCGGTGTCAAGGGCAAACTGGCTCCTCGATATGTCGGGCCGTATCGCATCATCAAGAAAGTGGGAGCTGTTGCATACAAGTTAGAATTGCCAGCTACACTCGAAGGAGTGCATGATGTTTTCCATGTATCGCAATTGAAGAAGTGCCTCCGTGTTCCAGTTGAGGAAACACCATTGGAAAATATCAACGTACAAGAAGATCTGTCTTATCGTGAGCGCCCCGTTCGCATCCTCGAAAAGTTGAACGAAGAACAAGGAACCGTGTGATCAAGTTTCTTAAAGTTCAGTGGTCGAATCACTCCGAGGACGAAGCCACCTGGGAGCGGGAAGATCGTCTCCGTGCAGACTACCCGTCTTTCTTTTCCCAGTGATCAGAATCTCGGGGCGAGATTCCTGTAAGGGGGGGAGATTTGTAACAGCCCTAACTTAGGGTTTGTATTTCAAATGTAAAATTTTGAGGAGAAATAAAAACTTTTGCTGTCTCATCAAATCATTTGGAAGTTTTCCAAATTTTCCCTAGCAATTTCCAATTTTTAGAATTTAATTCTTGTGATTGGAAATTGTTGTCAGCAAATTCCTAGCCTTCAAACTTGTGATCATCCTCTGCAAATAATTTTCCTATCATCTTGACCATCCTAGCTACCTCTCTGAAAAATTTCACAATTTTTAGATTTTGGTTGCTATTTCAAATGGCCAAGTCAAACCAGTTTAGAAATCTGGTCAAACCTTTGGAAAGCAGCTTGTGAATTTTATTGGGAGAAATCCAGTGCATGAAAATTCCTGGACAAATTACACAAGGTTGTCCTCTGTCTTAGCAAGCTCCCATAAAAAATTCAGAATTTTTGGAGCTCGGGAGCTATCTCTAAAAATTCCCCAAACCCGCTCAGCCTTTTGAAATCAAATCAAATCATCGTTTATCGGGCTCGAACCCAACTCGAGCTCGAGTCCGACCGCGCCACTTGACTCGGTCGCACCGCCTAGCTGCACCGCGCGAGCCCGATGGCTATCACCGTCCGATGAAGATCGCCACGGTCCTCATTGCTTGTCTCGTCGACTGTCCGAATGCATACATTGATCTCGGCCGTCCATCCTAGATCCAACGGTCGACATCTTCTTGATCGAGTCGGACCAAATCGTCCACCACACTTGGTCCGACTCGCACCGCGCGACGCCGTCGCCGACATGTGGGCCCTCCTTGTCGATGTCGTCCTCGCCTTCTCCATGGCTCGTCGGAGTTTGGCCGCAAATTCGCATGCGTGCCACGCGGCTCGCCATTGCCACATCGTGGGCGCGTGTCCTTCTCAGAAGTGTCGCGGACCTTCATTACCTCACCGCGATCACACATCTCGTTTTCCCGCTCTGTTGCTCCTCCGCCCACTTCGGTTTGGCCGGAGAAGAAGGAGAGGACGGCGCCACCACCTCGTTGCCGCTTGTGCTCCGCAACCCTCTCGCCGCCTTCCTTGTTCCTCGCCGCATCCATTTTTCCCATCCCGAGCTCGTGGCACCCGGTGAATCGTCCGAGCCACTTCTTCGTCTCCGACTCCGGTTGCCGCGGCCCGCGAGCTCGCTTGTGCTCGATGAGTCTCTTACCTCAACGTCGATCCTTTAGGATCGCCCGATCCACCGAGTCTAACGGTGGCTTCATTTTCATCTTTGGTGCATCGTTGCGGGCGTGCGACCGATTTTCTCAAGCTCGGTGATTCGCCGCGGTGATTCCGGCGCCTCGGACCTCCTTCGTCGTCATCGTCTTATGCTTTCGCTCCCGGGATCAAGGCGAGGTGAGGAGCACTTTCCGAGTCTTCTAGAAGCTCAGAGCGTCCTCGCCGTGGGAGCGCATCTTCTTCTCCGCCTCCGTTCGCGCCAGACTCGCCGCGGCATCCTCGTGGGTCCGCGTCGCCGTCATCGAGTTCGCAAGGTCTTAGCGAACCTGTAGGTATACCCCTTTTTCCCTGAGACCCTCTGGTTAGCTAGATCAGTTGCGCGGCCGTGCCGCCGTCCCCGTGGTCGCCGGTGAGCCGCCGGCATCGTTAGCCCAACCTCCCCTTTAGTTCTTAATCGCTATTTAGCTGTATCACTGCCATGTGGGCCCCTCTCTGGTTAATCGCGTTTAGAATTTTAGTCCAGCCGTTATGCTTTTGCTTTGAGTCGCTGTCATGTGGGCCCATGCTATCAGTGAGTGGTTGTGTAACCTTGAGGATACGTTTTCTCGTCGGAAACGATTCTCGGCGTATTTGTTAGGATTGCACTTTGTTAAGTCGAAGACGTATTCTTAGAATACGCCGACGTCGCCGCCGTGCGCGTGGTGAGTCAAGTTTGACTCGTCGCCGCTTTCCGCGCGGTCCCTTTGTCGATGGTGGGGCTAGCTGGTTGTCTGTAGGAAAAGGTTTAAATGTTTTAATATTTCTGAAATGGATTTTTGATGCACTGTTAATTCTTTTAAACTTAGAAAATGCATAACTAATTCAATTTTTCTCCAAATTGCATGAAACCAGTTCTGTTAATTTTCATTTTAAGTGTTCTATTTACTAAAAATGGTTTCAGATTTGTCTCTGTATCAAAAATCCGATAGTTGATTAAATGGTGTTTTATGTATATTCCAAATTAGGAAATTCATATCTGTCTCAATATTTGTCCAAATCCAGTAATTCCAATTTTGTATATTGTCATTTTTAGTGTGCTAACTATTAGATTAGGTTTTGGGTATGTTTCTATTATTAAAATTTTGCTAAGTATTTAACTAGTGTTTTAATGTGTATGCTAGCTTAGGAAATTACTAGAAAATTCATCACCACTTCAAATAATTATTTCCCTGTCTCTAAAAATGTGTTAGAACATGTTTAGGCTGCTGTGTAAAGCTTGGAATGTTTTTATGTTGTGTATATTTGAGGTTTTGTCGGTGTTATTCGTTCTTATTCGCTGTTATTTGTTCAATCGTTAGGCTTCGACATTTGCGGTAACCCTGAGAGCGATCCTCTGCAACAGGTTGAGCATTCTGAGCAACAGCAGCCAGGCAAGCAGTTTGATCATGTTAATCTCAGTATTTTAAAGTCTAATATGTTGTTTCAGCTGTATGTATGCATCGCTTAATTTGTGTTAAATCGATTAGTTAAATCCGTAGATGCATATCCTGTAGGTGAAATATTGATCTCTACTACCTGAGCCTAGGTTATATGCTGTGATTAGAGTTCGTTGGATGAGCTCTTATCACTTAGTAGATTACGAGTTCAGTTGCTTAGCCATGCCTAGCTTCCGGTAGAATTGGGCGATTATCGACAGATTACGAGTTCAGTTGCTTAGCCATGCCTAGCTTCCGGTAGAATTGGGTGATTATCGACTTAGTCGATAATCTTGATCACATGAAATTATTATTGTTCTTATGCCTTGTTATTTACAAATCTCAAAATGAAAACAAAATAAAATGATTTCGGCGGGCACAATGGTAAGATGGTGTGATTCACAGGTGTGATCGAATGGTGCCCGGTCAATTAAGGACCGAACATCTTGTGAGTGAATTTTTATCCAGGCATTTCGGCGTGCTAACCACACTAGAGTATATGGGACCTCTCTTGACCTAGTACTTTGGCGTGTATTGGCTCCGGGTCGCAGGAGGTCGCAGGAGGGATGGTGTTGGGAGCATGGTAGTTGTCCGAAAAGCTTTACCATGAGTGGGTAGTTGTCTTTTCGGCTTTACCATGTAAGCGTATGGATTTCTATCCATACGAGCGGCTCGTAGTTAATACGCAATATTGGAAAAAGTCTCGAGGACTTAGTCAGGCTTGCATACCTTGGTAGTGTGCTTTGGCTTAAAGGCGATCTCAAGTGTGGGTGCAGATGGTACACCCTGCAGGTTAAAACTATTCGAATAGCCTCGTCTTAGGTGATGGACACGCTTGGGTAAGCTTTTCAAGAGTTAGACTACAACCTTTTTAACTAAAACTTGACGGGTGGTACGAATCTGGGATTCGTGCTATGTTGTGGTGACTATTGGGATAGTCACTTCTAGGTTATTTTTCTTTACTCTTTTGTTATTATTACCTTTACTGTATTTCAACATTAAAAATGAATTGCAAACTTGCCTTTAAATTGTATTACATTATTGCAAATAAAGTTGGCTTTATGCAAATGAAACATATGGCCTCCACCAAATAAGCCTGCATGTAGCATATGAACAGGTCTGCTAGTTCACACGTCAGTCTTGCGGGTACAAAGACAATCTTTGTACTCAGGTGCTTTGCTTAATGTTTTTGTTGCAGAGGAAGAAGGTGAGCCCCAAGGGCCTCACTTCTGTGAGTTCTGCTGCCGCTTCGTGTGCGACGACTAGACTTGGCGGTCCGGTCAGATGCCTTGTGGGTTGAAGGCACACTGATTGGCTTTGTTTATAGCCATCTTATGGCACTTTTGCTTCCGCTGTCTGTCTTGTGTATTTGTGTATCTCGTGGCCGGTCGGCCATTGCCTGTAATAACTTTACTGCTGTTATTTTCTGCTTAGTGTGATGTTTGGACTCTATGTTGGAATGGAGTTGATGCATAATTTTGTGGTGAGGTGTGGATACTGCTTTCTGGGAAGTATACATATCTCGAGGCTCAGCTTATTTGATTTGTGATGCTAGGACCAGGCGGTTGGTTAAGCATTGCAAGCCAAATAAATTGGGGTCCTCACAGCTACGCTAGCCACAAATCAAAATTTCTACCACGTAAACCAGGATGCCAAGCAAGATATATGATCACAGATCATTACCACTAGCGCGTGATCGCGTGAAGTAGAGTCGGAGTAGCCTAGTCCGACAATGAACGCGCCGATGTAGTGGTCGTAGATGATCGTCCAACGTTCTCGTAGTCGATCGTCTCCTCCAGCAGCTTCCACAGTTCCTTGTGAAGATCACGGATCGTCCTCAGCGCAACAGCGACCGCAGTAGTGCCTCTACGGTATCCACACGTCCAGAGAAGGAACAACCGTACGCCGGTGTGCTAGCACCAAGTCGCACGGGAAGGCTCTCTTAAGAAGATGGCGGTTTAGGGTTTTGGTGGAAACAACTCACGTGTCTCTCTTGTCACACCAAAACTAGCCTCAAGCATCTCCTTATATAGTGCCCTGTGTCGGATCCTATCCGAACACTTTTAACGAATCGTATTCGTTCTGGTTTGTTCCATCCCATTAAGTGTGTGACCCGTTAGGTTTATGTGTAATCGGTTGTGACTCGGAAAACCTTTCCGATCACGAGTCGTAGCGGTCCCTAGCAGGACATAACGATTCCCGAATACACACAATTTATATCGGACGAACCTTAATGCAATATGATCTATGACTAGGTCCTCATCACTTACGATCAGGTCTTATCTTTATACGACCAGTTCGTACTCGGTCACGACCAGTTCGTAAACCCTTACGACCAGGTTTTGACCACTCTGTGATTTCGTTCGATCAGTCTACGACTTGCTCGTATCACCATACGACTTGTCTGGATCTGATCGAACTAAGCGACTTACTCCAATATTCTCCTTTTGCCTCACGATATCTGGTTTGAACTCCAGGTGAGATAGTGTGTCATCCATGGACTGTTCAATACTTTCTCGATCGAGTTGTCGGATAACCTTACGTGGTCGAACTCTTCGACCACTAGTGGCACGGTCATGCACTTTCTTTATCCGACTACTTGAGGCCGAGACATCTCTCCGTTATGTTAGGAGGGGCAAATCCCATATCCGACCAGTCACATCCCTCGCATGTTTCATAGCATACCCGAAAGCTACCTTTATAAGTACCCGATTCATGAGTAGCGTTTGGCAACCCCTAAGAGTGCTATTACACATGTAGGGAACCATGTTGATCTCAGTCTAAGGATTATACATCATCATTGCTTGAGACCAACTAATGACACATAGAATCATAACAATCTCTATAGTGTCTCAAGGTGGGTCATTCCAACCCCATGTTCTCTAACATGTGTTTACATTATTGATTTGATATCCCCATATCCATGACCGGTGAAACATGATCATCAATCAATACATGTCTTGGTTGTAGAGTCACCGTGTTCCGATCAATGACATTCGACCAGGATACTTTTAGAACGACATCATATAAGTCGAAGTGTTTCACCAACAAGTCACATACTCGTTGATCTTCAGAACTAATGATTCATTCAAGGAGCAGAATAACATTTATTCAAGAACTCATAAACATAGACGTGATACAATCATCTCCATGATTGCCTCTAGGGCATATCACCAACAATCTCCCACTTGCACTAGAGTCAATCGTATAGGTATCGAATACCCATAGCTCTTGTGTGCGCCTCATGCTTAGGTTGCGGGAGAGGCTTTGTCAACGGATCAGCAATATTCAAATCTGTGTGCACTTTACATATTTTCACATCACCTCTCTCAACGATCTCACGAATAATGTGGTATCACCGAAGTATGTGCTTGGACTTTTGATGCGATCTAGGCTCCTTAGCTTGTGCAATGGCTCCACTATTGTCACAATAGAGATCCATTGGACAGGAAGCACTCGAAACCACACCCAGCTCACTAATGAACTTTTTAATCCATACGGCCTCTTTCGCAGCTTCCGAAGCCGCGATGTATTCAGCCTCTGTTGTGGAATCAGCAACCGTTCCCTGCTTGGAACTTTTCCAGCTTATTGCTCCTCCATTTAAACAAAATACAAACCCTGATTGCGATCTGAAATCATCCTTGTCGGTTTGGAAACTAGCATCGGTGTAACCATTTACGACCAGCTCTTCCTCACCACCATATACAAGGAATGCATCCTTAGTCCTTCTTAAGTACTTAAGGATATTCTTGATCGCTATCCGATGACATTCACTGGATCGATCGATATCTGCTCGTAACACTTAGAGCATACGACACATCTGGTCGTGTGTGCGACATGGCATACATGATAGATCCGATAGCCGAAGCATATGGAATTCTACTCATTTTGTCTTGCTCATCAGTGGTCGAAGGGCACTGAGTCTTGCTAAGATTAATACCATGTGACATGGGCAAGAAACCCCTTTTGGAATCTTGCAAGTTGAACCGTTTCAACACCTTGTCAATGTACATGTCTTGGCTTAATCCAATTAGCCTCTTAGATCTATCTCTATAGATTCTTATACCAAGAATATATCTTGCATCTCCTAAATCTTTCATTGAGAAACTATTTCTTAATGAAGTTTTAATGATTCAAGCATTGGAATATCATTTCCGACCAGTAGTATGTCATCCACATACAAGATCAGAAACACAAGCTTGCTCCCACTAACCTTCTTGTAAACACAAGGTTCTTCTTCATTCTTGACGAAGTCAAACCCTTTGACCACCTCATCAAAACGAATGTTCCAACTCCGAGATGCTTGCTTTAATCCATAGATGGACTTCTTAAGTTTGCATACCTTTCTAGCTTCCTTTGGATCGACAAAACCCTCAGGCTGTGTCATGTACACATCCTCACTTAGGTTTCCATTTAGGAAAGCCGTTTTGACATCCATCTGCCATATCTCATAATCGAAATATGAAGCAATAGCTAGAATGATCTGGATAGACTTAAGCATAGCGACAGGAGAGAAGGTTTCATCATAATCAACACCTTGAATTTGTTTAAAACCCTTCGCAACCAGTCGTGCCTTATGAATGTGAACCTTTCCATCCATATCTATCTTTTTCTTAAAAATCCACTTGCACTCAATGGTTTTAACATCATTAGGTTCATCAACCAAGTTCCAAACTTGGTTGTCATGCATGGATTTTATTTCGGATCTCATGGCCTCAAGCCATGACTCAGAGTCTGGGTCTACCATCGCTTCCGAATAAGTATTAGGCTCATCATTATTCATTAATAAAACGTCATGCCCATACCTTATAGGCAATTAACGTGGCCTTTTAGATCTACGTGGGGCTGATGCTTCATCTACAGGTTTAACAACATTTTGTTCATCCTGTAGAAACTCAGTAGGAGTTGAAACATTTTCGGATGTTTCCCGAATTTCTTCGAGTTGCACCTTACTCCCACTGACTCCTTTGGAAAGAAACTCTTTCTCCAAGAAGACACCATTACGGGCAACAAACACTTTGTTTTCTTCCCGCTTGTAAAAGTAATATCCTTTAGTTTCCTTAGGATACCCCACAAAGAAGCACTTATCAGACTTTGGTGTGAGTTTGTCAGACGTCAAACGTTTGACATACGCCTCACAACCCCATACCTTGAGAAAACACAAGCGGGACACTTCCGGTCCATATCTTATATGGTGTCTTCTCTCGTTTTTGATGGAACCCTATTTAATGTGAAAGCTGCGGTTTCTAGAGCGTATCCCTGCATTGCAATGGAAGATCAGATTGGCTCATCATTGACCGAACCATGTCCAACAATGTTCGGTTCCGTCGTTCGAACACCCCATTCCATTGAGCGTTCCCGTGGAGTGAGTTGTGGAACAATTCCACATTTCTTTAGATGATCACCAAACTCATGGCTCAAATATTCACCTCCACGATCGATTGTAGACATTTGATTGTCTTGCCAAGTTGATTTTGTACCTCATTTTGAAATTCCTTGAACATTTCAAAGGATTCCGACTTATGTCTCATCAAGTAGACATAGCCATATCTCTGAAATCATCGGTAAAAGTTATGAAATCATGAAAACCACCTCTGGCCGAAGTGCTCATAGGTCCACATACATCCGAATGTACAAGGGCCAACAAGTCACTCGCCCTTTCACCTCTGGTCGTGAAAGGTGCCTTTTGTAGGGAAACGGGTAGGCTACACTAGCGCAAATTAAAAAATCTACCCGTAAACCAAGATCACTGCAGTTATAGATCACGGTCTTACCACTAGACGCGCAGTGCGGAAGTTGATGCAAGACGTCGGGGCGGTGTAGTCGTACTCGATTGATGCGATGCGTCGGGCGAGTAGTCGTACTACTTCCTCGTCCTCGTCGCGGCCCCACGTCTGACTCCTTTCTTGCGGTTCGTCCCAACGCCACGGATGCGGCGCCTCAAAGGTATCCACACGTGCGGGAGGAAGCGACGACGCCGGACTACTAGATCCGCGCGGCGACTAGGGCGTGGGTGGGGTGGCGGCGGGGTTTGAGGATGTCACGAAAAACTCAACCTCAACCAAGCGCCTGCCCTCCTTTTATAGACGTCCTTATAATGGGCTTCTACGAATAGAGGCCCATTAGGACTCAATGCCCGATCTAATTCGGATCCAATTCGAATTAGGCTTCACTTCTTAAGTGTGTGACCCTATGGTTCACATATGTTTAGACATGACGCGAGTACACATACTTGGTCAATAGTTGGTAGCGACCTCTAGCAAGACGTGCCAACTCCTAAACATACGTAAAGATCATATCGGACGAACCATCACAACGTTATGTACATGCCAATCCCTTTAACTCACGATATTGGTCGAGCTCCAAGTGACCACTCTTTCGATCCGTGATCCGGAATCCCTTACTAGGTTAACTCTTAACCTTAAGTAGCATGGCCATGCATTTCGATCCGATCACTTGAGGGCCCAGAGATATCTCTCGGGTAGAGAGGGGCAAATCCATCTCGACCGACCATGCCTCGCGACATGCTTCATGACAAACCCGAAAGCTACCTTTATAACTACCCAGTTACGGAGTAGCGTTTGATAGCCCCTAAGTAGGTCGATTCACATCTCAAGTACATGCGACAATCTCAGGTCTAAGGACAAGGCGTACACATTGTGTAGAGAGAACCATAAGAATAATTACTATGTCTCATGTTGGGTCGGTCCAACCCCATGTTCTAAACATGTGTCCACATTATTGGTTTGACATCTCCATGTCTATGACATGTGAAACATGGTCATCAACCGATACATGTGCTAATCCATCATTCACGTGTGTCCTCACATGAACTCCGACTAGGGACAACTTTAGAATAACCATACAAGTAAAGAGTTTCACAAACAAGTCACATACTTGTTAATCAACACAAAGGCAATATTCAAGGAACATTTATTAAATCATGGATACAATGAAATATCATCATCAATATGATTGCCTCTAGGCATATCTCCAACAGTCTCCCACTTGCACTAGAGTCAATCTAGAAGATATCTAATACCCATAGCTCTTGTGTGCGCCTCATGCTTAGGCTGTGGGAGAGGCTTCGTCAAAGGATCTGAAATATTCAAATCCGTGTGTATTTTGCATATCTTTAAATCTCCTCGATTAAGGATCTCTCGAATGAGATGAAACCGCCGCAGTATGTGTTTGTTCTTTTGGTGATTCCTCGGCTCCTTGGCTTGCATAATGACCCCACTGTTATCACAAGTAAAGATCCGAGGATCGCACGCACTAGGAACCACACCTAGTTCGATTATGAACTTCCTTATCCAAACACCTTCCTTTCTTTGCTTGAAGCGCAATGTACTCGGCCTCCGTTGTAGAGTCGACACGATCTCGCTTGGAACTCTTCCAACTTACCGCACCACCGTTCAAAAGGAACACAAAACCCGATTGCGATTTGTAATCATCTTTGTCGGTTTGGAAGCTTGCATCGGTGTAACCATTTACAACGAGCTCTTCCTCACCTCCGTAGACTAGGAACACATCCTTAGTTCTTCTCAAATACTTGAGGATGTTTTTAACTGCTGTCCAGTGACTCTCACCTGGATCAGCCTGGTATCTGCTCGTAACACTTAGAGCATAGGAAACATCTGGGCGAGTGCACATCATAGCATACATGATAGATCCAATGGCCGAAGCATATGGAATCTTACTCATGCGATCTCGCTCATCAGTTGTCGAAGGATACTGAGTCTTGCCAAGATTTATGCCATGAGACATGGGCAAGAACCCTTTCTTTGCCTCCTCCATGTTGAACCGTTTCAACACTTTGTCAATGTAAGTACTCTGGCTTAATCCTATTAGCCTTTTTGATCTATCTCTATAGATCTTAATACCCAAAATATATGCCGCTTCCCCTAAGTCCTTCATTGAGAAACTATTTTTCGGTGAGGTCTTAACGGACTCGAGCATAGGAATATCATTTCCAATCAGTAATATGTCATCTACATATAAGATTAGAAATACGAGTGAGCTCCCACTTGTCTTCTTGTAAACACAAGATTCTTCTTCGTTTTTGATGAAGTCAAACCCTTTGACCACTTCATCAAAACGAATGTTCCAACTCCGAGATGCTTGCTTCAATCCATAAATGGATTTTTGAAGTTTGCATACTTTTCTAGCATTGTTTGGATCGACAAAACCCTCGGGCTGTATCATATACACGTCCTCATTTAAATTTCCTTTAAGGAAAGCCGTTTTGACATCCATCTGCCATATCTCATAGTCGAAATATGCAGCAATAGCTAGAATGATCCGTATTGATTTAAGCATCGCTACAGGTGAGAAAATCTCATCGTAGTCAACTCCTTGAACTTGCCGAAAACCTTTTGCGACAAGTCGAGCTTTATGGATATGAACATTTCCATCCATATCAATCTTCCTTTTGTAGATCCATTTGCACTCTATGGTTTTAACACCATCAAAGGTCAACCAAATTCCAAACTTGATTGTCTCCCATGGATGCTATCTCGGATCTCATGGCACTATGCCATTTCTCAGTCTGGTCCATCATTGCTTCCGCATAGGTCGTAGGCTCATCATTGTCTAACAATAATATATCTCGCGCATTGCGGAGCCTTTCCGACCTTGGTGGTGGTGGTGCTTCCTTTGCCATGGGTTCCTCAACTTGTTCTGCCACATGGGCATCATTCGTCGAGTCTTCCCCTATTGGTTCATCTTGAACTTCTTCAAGCTGCACCGTTCTTCCACTTGTCTCCCTGTTGAGAAACTCTTTCTCTAGGAAAACACCACTTCGAGCGATAAACACTTTGCCCTCTAGTCGGTTGTAGAAGTAATATCCAAAGGTTTCCTTGGATATCCCACTTAAAATGCATTTATCCGACTTGGGTGTGAGCTTGTCCGATCAGAGTCGCTGACAAACGCCTCACATCCCCAAATCTTTAGAAAAGACAAGCGTGACTCTTCCCAGTCCATATCTCATATGGTGTCTTAACTACGGATTTAGACGGTACCCTATTAAGTGTGAAAGCTGCCATTTCTAGAGCGTAACCCCAAAAGGATAATGGTAAATCTGATCGGCTCATCATCGATCGAACCATGTCCAACAAGGTCCGACACGCGCTCGGATACCCCGTTTCTTTGAGGCGTTAGGGCGGTGTTAGCTGTGGAACAATTCCGCAACTCTTGAGATGATTGCTAAATTCATGACTCAAATACTCGCCACCACGATCGGATCGCGAGCCTTAATTTTCTTGGCACGTTGATTTTCAACCTCATTCGGAACTCTTTGAACTTTTCAAAAGTTTGGACTTATGCTTCATTAAGTAGACATAGCCATATCTACTAAAATCATCGATGAAAGTTATGAAGTAATGAAATCCACCTCTAGAAGTCGTGCTCATTGGTCCACATACATCGGTATGTATGATTTCCAACAAGTCCGCGCCTCTCAAAAGAACCTTTGAAAGGTGATTTGGTCATCTTACCAAGCAAACAAGCTTCACATGTCTCGTATGATTCAAAATCAAAGCGGTTAGAAGACCATCGACATGGAGCTTCTTCATGCGCTTTTCACTTATGTGACCCAAACGACAATGCCAAACATAGGTGGGATTCAAATCATTAGGTCGAAGTCTTTTAGCATTTATGTTAAAGATAGGCGCATCATCAAGATTTAAAATAAATAACCCATTCACAATGGGCGCAAAAGCCATAAACATTCCATTTTTAGAGATCAAACAACCATTGTCTTTACTTGCAAATGAATAACCATGTCTCATCAAACATGAGGGGGATAAAATGTTTCGACTCATACTAGGAACATAATAACAATTATTCAATTCCATAATAAATATTGAAGGAAGCTGAAGTTGCATGGTGCCGACGGTCAACGCAGCAACCCTTGCTTTATTTCCGACGCGAAAATCAACTTCACCTCTTGCGACTCCTCTACTTCTTATTAGCCCCTGCATCGAGTTGCAAATGTGAGCAAGCGATCCGTATCAAATACCCAAGAGTTAATAGGAGAATCTGCGAGAAAAATGTCTAAAACATTTATGACAAGTGTACCATGGGTGGAAGTCTTACTTCCGGCCTTCTTCTTGCATTCATCGGAATCCATGTACTTCTTGCAGTTTCTCTTCCAGTGGCCAGTTTCTTTACAATAGAAGCATCTTGTCTCGGCTCGAGTCCGAAGATTAGGCTTAGGCGTTGGCTTCGAGATCATATCTTTAACCTTGCCCTTATTCTTTGGCCATGGCTTCTTACCCTTTTTCTTGAAGCTAGACTTGTTCTGCACAGCCATCACATGGCTAGGCCCTGCACACTTCTTAATGTCACTCTCTGCTGTTTTGAGCATCCCACAAAGCTCATTAAGGCCCTTATCCGCCCCATGCATATGGTAGTTCAAATGAAATGCCCATAGCTAGGTGGAAGAGACGCTAAATGAAATCAGTTGCCAACTCTTGGCCAATTGGAAAACCAAGTTTATCCAAAGTCTGACTGTAACCAACCATTTTGATCACATGTGGGCCTACGGGTGCACCTTCTATTAACTTGCATTCCAGAAAAGCCTTAGAGACATTGAACCGTTCGGTCTGGCACGTATGCGGAACATGTCCTAAGCGCTATGATCATATCATACGCTTCCGATCCTCAAACCGCTTTTGAAGGTCGGGTTACATGCATGCAAGCATAAGACGACTAATCTCAAGAGAGTCATCACATGCTTTCTTGTAGGCATTTTTTAACGAAGCAGACGCATTGTTAGCGAGTTCTTACGGGATTGGGGTGTCGAACGTTTTCCTTTTATACGCCACGAGAACAATTCTCGGGTTACGGATGATCCGAATAGTTTGTTCCATTTAATTTCTCTTTCTCAAGAATCGATCGCAAAGCAAAAAGGTGTGCGTGGTTGCTAGATGCCATTGATCTAAAATAGGAAATGCAAAATACTAAGACAAATAAAACCATGATAGAGTAAAGCGTATTAAACAAATTTAATAGAATGTACTCCCACTAAAATCAACATCCTCTGTTGATTCTTAGCGATTCAAGATCCGCAATTAACGAGTCTACTAGTGAGCTTTTGCATCACCGCTAGGAGACAAGGTAATTCGGTAAGCAACACGTTGCTAATCATATCTCTATATGACTCTTGTTGTTGGGTGACATCTCTATGCCCCTGCGCCCAACCTTTATGCCCCAAGGCCCATAACCTTTATGATAACCTTGTTAAGTTCACCAATCCTTATGCATGTAAGTATCCGATACAAAACCCATCTAGTCAAGGAAAGTTGATGGTGCCCTAATTTTATAGACCCACCATCAATTTACAAGACATGGGATGGTGCAAAGTTTAATTGGGAGGACATATGTTTAACTTAACATTTTGTGAGGGATCGCTATACTTCTACCATTCAAACATGCATAGGAGTAAAACAATAGGAATAGCATTCACACAGTTGTGACTCAGTATGACCCATTTTCTCATGGTGATCTCCATCGCCATAGAATCTGTCCACCATGATGATCTCCATCTCCATGGTTCATGGGTGCCATCCCTCCAAGTGATGTGTCCTCCGAGTACTACTATAAGCTATTACTCATAATGACTAGTAATAAAATACATGAATACTAGGAATCATCACAAGTCGGCACGCAGCCGTTAATACAATACTTTGACAACACAATGGCTCCACCGTGTTTGCGTACCACGACACGCAGTCATGCAAATATTACAAACATGCATCACATACACATTAAGCCATACGGTCACATACATCCTGCAAAAACAAGTTTATGCATAGAATCGCAATCTGGGATAGGGGTCGAGGGTTTCCCCATCGGGATCGTAAAAACAGAGATCCAATCTATGCAATTTTACATAGGATTTTGATCGGCAAATCATATTTACCACAAATCGACTACTGTTCCGATTCGACCAATTTGTACTGATCTTCGCATGCCGCAACCGGTTTTACGTGTCACTGTCTACCCCGATGGCGAATCCGACCGGTAGGGGTATGTTGTTTCACGACCTTAGCAGCATGATCACGGTACATCGATTATTAATCTAGGTTCCGATTCGATCAATCATATTGATCTTCGCATTCCGCAACTGGTTTTACGTGTCACTGTCTACCCCGATGGCGAATCCGACCGGTAGGGGTATGTTGTTTCACGACCTTAGCAGCATGATCACGGAAACCAGATCAATCCATTACCAGAACTATACAATCGATCACATCGATCATACCGATTTACATATCGCCATATGCAAATCACCCGAACCTATAACATGGCAAAGCAACCGCTCTATGATACCACTGTAGGGAAACGGGTAGGCTACACTAGCGCAAATTAAAAATCTACCAGTAAACCAAGATCACTGCGATTATAGATCACGGTCTTACCACTAGACGCGCAGTGCGAAGTTGATGCAAGACGTCGGGCGGTGTAGTCGTACTCGATTGATGCGATGCGTCGGGCGAGTAGTCGTACTACTTCCTCGTCCTCGTCGCGGCGTCCACGTCTGACTCCTTTCTTGCGGTTCGTCCCAACGCCACGGATGCGGCGCCTCAAAGGTATCCACACGTGCGGAGGAAGCGGCGACGCCGGACTACTAGATCCGCGCGGCGACTAGGGCGTGGGAGGGTGGCGGTCGGGGTTTGAGGATGTCACGAAAAACTCAACCTCAACCAGCGCCCTGCCCTCCTTTTATAGGCGTCCTTATAATGGGCTTCTACGAATAGAGGCCCATTAGGACTCAATGCCCGATCTAATTCGGATCCAATCCGAATTAGGCTTCACCCTTAAGTGTGTGACCCTATGGTTCACATATGTTTAGACATGACGCGAGTACACATACTTGGTCAATAGTTGGTAGCGGCCTCTAGCAAGGCGTGCCAACTCCTAAACATACGTAAAGATCATATCGGACGAACCATCACAACGTTATGTACATGCCAATCCCTTTGCCTCACGATATTGGTCGAGCTCCAAGCTGACCACTCTTTCTCGATCCGTGATCCGGAATCCCTTACTAGGTTAACTCTTAACCTTAAGTAGCATGGCCATGCATTTCGGATCCGATCACTCGAGGGCCCAGAGATATCTCTCGGTAGAGAGGGCAAATCCCATCTCGTGACCATGCCTCGCGGCATGCTTCATGACAAACCCAAAGCTACCTTTATAACTACCCGATTCACGGAGTAGCGTTTGATAGCCCCTAAGTAGGTCGATTCACATCTCAAGTACATGCGACAATCTCGAGGTCTAAGGACAAGGCGTACACATTGTGTAGAGAGAACCATAAGAATAATTACTATGTCTCATGTTGGGTCGGTCCAACCCCATGTTCTAAACATGTGTCCACATTATTGGTTTGACATCTCCATGTCTATGACACTGTGAAACATGGTCATCAACCGATACATGTGCTAATCCATCATTCACGTGTGTCCTCACATGAACTCCGACTAGGGACAACTTTAGAATAACCATACAAGTAAAGAGTTTCACAAACAAGTCACATACTTGTTAATCAACACAAAGGCAATATTCAAGGAACATTTATTAAATCATGGATACAATGAAATATCATCATCAATATGATTGCCTCTAGGGCATATCTCCAACATCTCCACTTGCACTAGAGTCAATCTAGAAGATATCTAATACCCATAGCTCTTGTGTGCGCCTCATGCTTAGGGTGTGGGAGAGGCTTCGTCAAAGGATCGAAATATTCAAATCCGTGTGTATTTTGCATATCTTTAAATCTCCTCGATTAAGGATCTCTCGAATGAGATGAAACCGCCGCAGATATGCGTTTGTTCTTTTAGTGATTCCTCGGCTCCTTGGCTTGCGTAATGGCCCCACTTGTTATCACAAGAAAGATCCAGAGGATCGCACGCACTAGGAACCACACCTAGTTCGATTATGAACTTCCTTATCCAAACACCTTCCTTTTGCCGCTTGAAGCCGCAATGTACTCGGCCTCCGTTGTAGAGTCGACAACGGTCTCTGCTTGGAACTCTTCCAACTTACCGCACCACCGTTCAAAAGGAACACAAAACCCGATTGCGATTTGTAATCATCTTTGTCGGTTTGGAAGCTTGCATCGGTGTAACCATTTACAACGAGCTCTTCCTCACCTCCGTAGACTAGGAACACATCCTTAGTTCTTCTCAAATACTTGAGGATGTTTTTAGCTGCTTTGTCGATGACTCTCACTGGATCGGCTGTATCTGCTAAGTAACACTTAGAGCATAGGAAACATCTGGCGAGTGCACATCATAGCATACATGATAGATCCAATGGCGAAGCATATGGAATCTTACTCATGCGATCTCGCTCATCGGTTGTCGAAGGATCTTGAGTCTTGCCAAGATTTATGCCATGAGACATGGGCAAGAACCCTTTCTTTGCCTCCTCCATGTTGAACCGTTTCAACACTTTGTCAATGTAAGTACTCGGCTTAATCCTATTAGCCTTTTTGATCTATCTCTATAGATCTTAATACCCAAAATATATGCCGCTTCCCTAAGTCCTTCATTGAGAAACTATTTTTTGGTGAGGTCTTAACGGACTCGAGCATAGGAATATCATTTCCAATCAAGTAATATGTCATCTACATATAAGATTAGAAATACGAGTGAGCTCCCACTTGTCTTCTTGTAAACACAAGATTCTTCTTCGTTTTGATGAAGTCAAACCCTTTGACCACTTCATCAAAACGAATGTTCCAACTCGAGATGCTTGCTTCAATCCATAAATGGATTTTTGAAGTTTGCATACTTTTCTAGCATTGTTTGGATCGACAAAACCCTCGGCTGTATCATATACACGTCCTCGGTTAAATTTCCTTTAAGGAAAGCCGTTTTGACATCCATCGCCATATCTCATAGTCGAAATATGCAGCAATAGCTAGAATGATCCGTATTGATTTAAGCATCGCTACGGTGAGAAAGTCTCATCGTAGTCAACTCCTTGAACTTGCCGAAAACCTTTGCGACAAGTCGAGCTTTATGGATATGAACATTTCCATCCATATCAATCTTCCTTTGTAGATCCATTTGCACTCTATGGTTTTAACACCATCAAAGTGGGTCAACCAAATTCGAACTTGATTGTCTCCCATGGATGCTATCTCGGATCTCATGGCACTATGCCATTTCTCAGTCTGGTCCATCATTGCTTCCGCATAGGTCGTAGGCTCATCATTGTCTAACAATAATATATCTCGCGCATTGAGCCTTTCCGACCTTGGTGGTGGTGGTGCTTCCTTTGCCATGGGTTCCTCAACTTGTTACGCCACATGGGCATCATTCGTCGAGTCTTCCCCTATTGGTTCATCTTGAACTTCTTCAAGCTGCACCATTCTTCCACTTGTCTCCTGTTGAGAAACTCTTTCTCTAGGAAAACACCACTTGACGACAAACACTTTGCCCTCTAGTCGGTTGTAGAAGTAATATCCAAAGGTTTCCTTCGGATATCCCACGAAAATGCATTTATCCGACTTGGGTGTGAGCTTGTCCGACTGTAGTCGCTTGACAAACGCCTCACATCCCCAAATCTTTAGAAAAGACAAACTGTGACTCTTCCCAGTCCATATCTCATATGGTGTCTTAACTACGGATTTAGACGGTACCCTATTAATTTGTATAACATTTATACCTGAACTGGAAGTCATACTTCCTTTGTTCTTTTCTGCCAAGTATTTCTTGCTATTTCTCTTCCAATGCCCAGTCTCATGACAATGGTAACATTCTGTGTCAGGCTTAGGACCCAGTTTAAGCTTCTTAAGCTTAGCCTTGAGACTCTCGATCTCATCTTTAGTCTTTCCTTTGCCTTTTCCCTTTCCCGACTTACCCTTCTTCTTGAAGGCTGTAGTCTTTTGAACCATCATCACATGATTGGAACTTTTCTTGATGCTCTCCTCAGCACCCTTAAGCATACCATGTAACTCGGTCATTGATTTCTCCATGCCATTCATATGAAAATTCAGTATGATAGGCTCAAAGCTCGCAGGGAGCGATTGGAGAATCACATCAGTAGCCAACTCTTCACTAAGGGGAAAACCAAGCTTTTCCAGGCTCTCAATGAGACCAATCATTTTGATCACATGAGGACTGACCGGGTTACCTTCTGATAGCCTGCAAGAAAACAATGCCTTAGAGGTGTTGAACCTCTCTGCCCTTGCTTGATCCTGAAACATACCCTTCAGACTCACAATCATATTGTAAGCATCCGTGGTCTCATATTGCTTCTGAAGCTCAGAGTTCATGGTTGCAAGCATTAGACAGTGTACATCGACTGCGTCGTTGCAATGCTTCTCATAAGCATTCTTTTCAGTTCGAGTAGCATCAGCACTCGGTTCCTCGAGATAGGGATTCTCTAGAACATATTCCTTCTTTTCTTGTTTGAGAACAATTCTCGATTCTGAAACCATCAATAAAATTTGAACCATTCAACTTTTCCTTTTCAAGAATAGATCGCAAATTAAAGGTAGGTGCGAGAAGAAGTAGTAGGTGCCATGATCTACAATGAAAATATATGCAAAGATTCAAGACTATGTTTATGAAAGATCTTCTATTAATCATATATGTCGGTGGTTATGTTCGACCAGTCTACGACACCGCTCGTATCATCATACGACATGTCCGGACCTGTCAGTATCACTATCACGACCGATGGTCGAATTTTTAACTTAACAATAGATAATGAAGATACTCCCACTATAAACCATGTTTCCCTCAAACAACATATAGTGAGTCCAAGATCCATAAGTCATTAAGTTCTAGTGAGCTTTGGCATCACCTGCTAGAAACCTAGTGATTTATGGTAGGCAACCTCTTGCCAATCATATCGTATATGACTCTTGTTTGTTGGATGGCATCATGATGCCCCGGCTTCCAACACCATGCCTCAAGGCCCAAAACTATTTTGATAGCCTTGTCAAATCAAACCAACACTATGCATGTGGGTGTCCGACACCCACCCCATCTTATTAAGATAGTTAATGGCACCCTACTTTGGTAGACCTGCCAATTAACGATCAAAATCGTGATAGGTGCAGCAATTGGGAAGGCATCAATTTTACTTAATTTTCTCGAGGGAGACTATTCTATCATGTCAAAAACATCTAATGATAAAATAGCATAACAGAATAAACATAAATATTCACAGATAATCAAATTAAAGCGTGAAATAGTATGGCCCTTAACATGTCGATCTCCATCATCATGCTCCTGTTCTCCGACCACCATGCTTGAAGTTTCCGATCGCATTCATCTACTAAGCATTTACTCCTAAAACTAGTAAAGAATTACATAGGATAATTTCAAGCATCACAAGTCGGTACGCAGGCCGTTATACAATAATATGATGGCTATCTCAAAGCATGACACGCAGGCCATGAAAATCCATTCATGCATCACATACACAATGGGCCATACTATTCACATCAAACCCTGCAAAAACAAGTTATGCAAAGAATCCAATTCTATCGGGCGACATGAACACATACTATCTATAACGCACGGTACGAAAAACCAGCACGGCGGTCCTGCTAGCCGATTAGCGGGCTGGGCTCGAAGGGGCAGCACTCTCGGAAAATTTCCCGAGACATGAATCTCATTCATATATCTGAGCCTTGGAAATCATCGGATTAATCATATTAACCCTGTCCCGAACCAATCTGATCCCTGCCTTGATACGACAACACACTGCGACGTACTCCGATGGCGGAACTCTGACCGGTAGGAGTATCACGCAAGATAGTCGAAAAACAAGTCGAGCGAATCATATGGTGCTCTTAATATGTGCCTCCTCGAAAAACCCATCTTCTATCGCGAACAACGATCGATCCTATCGACGATGCCTAGATCGTTTCATACATATGAAGCAATCTAGGTTATCGGACCAAACCGATAATAGATCCAATCTACTCGCCACATATACTGATATCTGCGACCGATCTAGATCAAAAACTATGCAAGATGGCTCGATACCATTGTAGGGATACGGGTAGGCTACGCAGGCGTAAATCAAAATTTCTACCACGTAAACCAGGATGCCAAGCAAGATATATGATCACGAGATCATTACCACTAAGCGCGCATGCGTGAAGTAGAGTCGGAGTAGCCTAGTCCGACGATGAGCGCGCCGATGTAGTGGTCGTAGATGATCGCCCAACGTTCTCGTAGTCGATCGTCTCCTCCAAAGAGGCTTCCACGGTTCCTTCGAAGATCACAGATCGTCCCAGCGCAACGGCGACGCGATGAGCGCCTCACGGTATCCACACGCCCGAGAGAAGGAAACAACCGCGCGGTGTGCTAGCACCAAGTCGCACGGGAAGGCTCTCTTAAGAAGATGGCGGTTTAGGGTTTTGGTGGAAACAACTCACGTGTCTCTCTTGTCACACCAAAACTATCCGAACACTTTTAACGAATCGTATTCGTTCGGTTTGTTCCATCCCATTAAGTGTGTGACCCGTTAGGTTTATGTGTAATCGGTTGTGACTCGGAAAACCTTTCCGATCACGAGTAAATAGCGGTCCCTAGCAGGACATAACGATTCCGAATACACACAATTTATATCGGACGAACCTTAATGCAATATGATCTATGACTAGGTCCTCATCACTTACGATCGAGTCTTATCTTTATACGACGATTCAGATTTCGGTCACGACCATTCGTAAACCCTTACGACTGGTTTCGACCACTCGTGATTTCGTTCGATCGATCTACGACTTGCTCGTATCACCATACGACTTATGCGGATCGATCGAACTAAGCGACTTACTCGATATTCTCCTTTTGCCTCACGATATCCGGTTTGAACTCCGGTGAGATAGTGTGTCATACATGGACTGTTCAATACTTTTTCGATCGAGTTGTCGGATAACCTTACGTGGTCGAACTCTTCGACCACTAGTGGCACGATCATGCACTTTCTTTATCCGACTACTTGAGGGCCCGAGACATCTCTCCCGTTATGTTAGGAGGGCAAATCCATATCCGACCAGTCACATCCTCCGCATGTTTCATAGCATACCCGAAAGCTACCTTTATAACTACCGGTTATGAGTAGCGTTTGGCAACCCCTAAGAGTGCTATTACACATGTAGGGAACCATGCGATCTCGAGTCTAAGGATTATACATCATCATTGCTTGAGACCAACTAATGACACATAGAATCATAACAATCTCTATAGTGTCTCAAGGTGGGTCATTCCAACCCCATGTTCTCTAACATGTGTTTACATTATTGATTTGATATCCCCATATCCATGACCGGTGAAACATGATCATCAATCAATACATGTCTTTCGTCGTAGAGTCACCGGTGTTCGATCAATGACATTCGACCAGGATACTTTTAGAACGACATCATATAAGTCGAAGTGTTTCACCAACAAGTCACATACTCGTTGATCTTCAGAACTAATGATTCATTCAAGGAACAGAATAACATTTATTCAAGAACTCATAAACATAGACGTGATACAATCATCTCCATGATTGCCTCTAGGGCATATCACCAACACTTTCATTGTTGACGAATTGTAATAAATAACTCTAAATGGAGAAGGAAGGATACCTTCTCCGTGATACAGTTCAATCATTGTTACTTGTGAACCTTCATTATTGATGAACATTAAACAAAATAAGTTAAATGGTGAAGGAAGGATACCTTCACCACATCTTGTTGATTTAATATTGCCATTAGATGTTTATCTTTATTCATATTCTTCCGCATTGTGTTGAATGTTAGAGTAAATAGGTGGCATCTTGGCTTCCGAATAGCTAGGGTCTTACAGTTGGTATCAGAGCGGGCTTTAGGTCCGTGGTTAATAAAAATATTAATATGACACACTGTGCATAGTAGGTGGGGTTGGGAAATTTATTGCTTCCGCATTTCCTTTGTTATGTTCCACTTGTTGAGCAATTGTTGAATTGCTTTTGTACTATTTTTTCTTGTTGTTAATTTATGATATGTTGTGATATTTTATATCTATGAATTTGTTCTATGATTGTCATGAGATGATCCTATATATTCATGATTGATTATAACGGTCATGCGGATTAGTAACGGACGTTGAGAAGTTGAAGTCATGGATGTTGTCCTCGGTTTCGCCAGACAACACCACTGTTCGGGGTAGGGGATTAGAGAAGTACTTACCCCCATTCTGTAGTTGGGTGTTGAGGGCGAATTTCTTTAGAAAAGTTATTCTCTTCCTTGATCTTGAATTTGGCCAGTTCTGGTATTAGTTACGGCTGATGAAGATTTCTTGAGTAATGGCTTATAGTTCTCATGATGAGCTTTCATTAGTCTTTCTTGGTTCCATAAGTCGACTACTTGTTCTTCGATTGCTGATCCATTGTTGATTTTGGTGTGAACGTCGGTTATCAGCAAGGTTGATCTTTTCATGGGAGTTCTACCCTTCTTATTGGAAATTATGATTCCTTTATTCGCTTGGTATTCTGGATACTGAAGGTTTTCTGTTGCAAGTTCTTTAACATGTTAAAACTTTGGCTTTACGTATTTCTTTTGGATTGTTTCGAGTATTGAAGTGTGATACCTCTTTTCTGAAAGAATGTGTTAAAATCCGTAAGTGATGTCGTGTCATGATTAAGTAAGGGATGTTAATTAAATGAACTAATCGTTGTGGTAAGAGTCATCAGATTGGGTTACTAGCTTTGTGCAAGCAGTTTATTCTTGACTAGTATCCATGGAAGTGAAATTGATTACTGTGAATTGTCGTCGTATTCGGTGCGTGATGAAAAATTTAGATAAGAGTTTGTCCGTATCTGTTCAAGAACCTATTGTTGTTAGGAAGGGTGGAAATGTTGTTGAACCGATTTGATCTTTATGATCGAGGAGAGAGAGAGAGGGCGGCTTCGCATTGTCACTTCGAGTTTGCTCTCGTCAACAGCTCTCTGTGGGGCATTAAATGCGCCCCAGGCTTTCGGTTCACTTGTCTAAGTCCGCACTTGCCCCATCATTGTAACACCCCAGCCCAACATGAGCCTGGAATGCTACTGAAGGAAACATTAACAAAGCTAAACTAGGACAGTCTACCAAATTCCGGTAGAACCTCTTTTGTATAGTTACTATACGGAGGTTCCCAAAAGATAGAAAGTAAATCATAACTAAATATTTCTAACATCCAATATCATCACTAAGCATTAAAAACATGCTACTCAGCTAGAACATATTCAAAGTTAATCAAAGTACGTTACTCATCATTATTACAAATAACCTCGATGCATGAGGCCTAACCACGATCATTTCTTAAGCAGTTCGCTTAATTATTAATGGACACACTAAGAAGATTAATCAACTTTAAAGAAGCATGACAGTGTGTGACTCCAACTCAAGTCTACTCCCTCCCATGCATGCCGTTCTTGCAAAAGGTACCTAAAACACAACAAAAGCAAGGGTGAGCCCAAAGACTCAGCAAGTACCAATAATGAAACGTTAAACTCGCAATTACAACATCAACACTCCATTCGAAAGCTTTACTCGAAAAACATATCACATGATGTATGAATGCAAATATGCAATGCATCTTTTCTTTCTCTTCCACTTTTTCGCATTTCACCGGTAATGCGAGATATGCGACCGTCGCCGCATACCATGCATGTGCTCTCAAGCACAGGGACCAATTGCTCAATACTCCGCAAGTAAAGGGGACCTCAAGCCCACACTCCACAAGTGTGGGGACCTCAAGCCCGTCATATACATGACAGGGATCTCAACAAATGCTTAGTCACCACGTGACCAAGTTTTCATTATGTCAACATGATGCATATGCACAAATCTTCAATCATCATAATCATACCTCCTCAGCAATATCACTTATGAATTTAACTCATTCATACTTCTATCATTCATGTTCATAGACATTTATACACTCAAGCAACCATGCATAATACATATTTTCACAACATTAATAATCATGTTCAACAACATCTATAACACTCTAGCATCCATAGATATCACATTTATTCATAATACTAGCAAACAAGTACTTGCCTTAATCGTGCGGGGACAAAAGGCGCAGAGAGGGCGTTGCCCTGGAACCAATCCCTCACCTGAATATAAATATAAAGCATGCTAAGACAACCATACTGAACCAAAACTTAGCCAAAAGCACAACCGCACTCGCTACACTCTCAAGCGCATTCCCAATTCCAACTCCTAAAGTTCGATCTGTCCCCTCTGTGGACAGCCATAATCTAAAATTCATATATTTTTGTACAAGAGTCCAAATGAGGTGTTCTTGGACTTCATTGAAAGGTTATAAATTTACCCAACTAAACCTAGTTGGTGGGCCTTCCTGATTCGGCCATCTAATACCCCTATCATACTAATTAACAGAACATCGATTTCACGTCAAGTTCTCTGGACAGTACACTAAAACTATCATAACGTTCAGCTCGTTTGTCAAAATTTCGCGTTCTTGGGCTTCCCTGAAAGCTACAACAATTATCTACAACTTTTGTTATACTGAGATCCTCTAATTTTCCCTTTTACTGATCTTTAAACTCAGATTACTAAAACCTGTTAGAATACCAACAGATTTGCGGAACAGCAGCGCTACGAAATTCATAACTTTTGAACCGCTCATCCAAACGATGCGATCTTGTACTCTAAATAAAGGTATCGACATCGTCTACAATTCTCTAGAAGTCATCCTGATCAGATTCTTCCATTAAATAACTCAAAAACGTCGCCCAACCCGATCTGCTCTAGTCAGACCTAAATACCGACAATGCTAAAGATCAATTAACCCACCAATTGAAAGGGGTCGGGTCTTACCCTTGAAGAACCGCCGCCGAACGTGCTGAACACCACGTGACCTCTCTTCCTCTCCCTTCTCTCTTATTCTTCTTCCTTCTTCTTGGCCGGCCACGAAGGGGAGGGGAGGTGGAGACGCAAGGGGAGGGGAAAAGAGGTGGACATGCAATGGGGAGGGGAGGGGCTGCTATAGTGGTGGTGCTACAGTGCATGCTACAGTAGCATGGCTGCCCCCTCTCTACTTGGATGGTTGCCCTAATGGGCCAAGGTGTTGTGGGCTTTCAGCCCACAGCCCAAGTTTTCCGAATTACGCAAAAATCCCTCTGAACTTCTGTTAAAACCACTCCCTCTATTCAATTCTCCTCCGTACAATCTTTCTTCTCATTTAAATAAATATTTGGAGTGTTACAATCATTTCGTGGTCCATGGTCATGGCGTGAACTGAGCTCATCGTGAGCTCTAGGTTTTCACCAAACCCTAATCCTTCCTCTATATAAACCCCTGCAGGTCCTCCTGGTATTCCTTTACACCACACTTTGCTCACTCTTTGTGAGTTGAGCTCAAAACCACTTCAAATCTCCAAAACACCATTTTCGACCGTGGAGCTCCATTGTGGATCTTGGTGCTCTAGTGGTTCATCTTCAATTTTTCTTGTACCCTTTTGAGCTCCTCAACCTCCTTTACAATTCCCCTAACTTAATTTTGGGTTGCATTCACAGAAATCACTCAATTTTAAGTTTGGAGAGTTTCGGCAGAAATTGCCCCTTTTCTTCTCCAGCTCCGGTAAGTGGTTCATTTTGCAATTACATGCTTTTGGAGTTTCTCTGAGCTATAATGAAGCTATGGTAATGATTTGGTTCCACTCATTTTGCTCACAACCTCATCTTCCACTTCATCTTCCTCGGCTCCGGCGAACTCCATCGGGTTCAAGTCTTCTCCGGCCACTTTTGAAGCTCATCTTGGTTGAGGTAGCTTCTTATTAGTCCCCATCCCCATCTTGGCTGAGGTAGCTTCTTATTAGTCGTGGCACCCGCTTTCTTGGACTGCAGCGGAGCTTTTGCCATTTTCATTTTTGGCAGTACATGTCCCCATCTCCATTTTCCAGCTCGCCGGCGTTCAAGGCCACCACCGCCGGCGAGGTCATCACCATTGGGTCCGCAACACTATTGCGAACCCATTTTGGTATTTTGTGGGCGCCTCCGTAGCCGGAGCCGCCGGCGGCAAGTCGCTGTTCTCGCTCGGGATTTTGCCGGACGAAAACCACCTCTGTGCCGTTGTCATTAGGACATATTGTAACAACCCCAAAATTAGGGTTTGTATTTTAAATGTATAAAAGTATTAAAATTTAAAAACTTTTGGTTGTATCTCTTGATCATGCTCATGGTTTCCAAAATCTTGTGCACAATTTTAAAATTTTTGAAGATTGTATTAAAGTTTGTGTTGAAATTTTAAAACTTTTAAACTCAAATTCCATTCCTATTTGAATTCCAGAAAAATGTGTGAATGAAAGTTCCTGAAAATAATTTATTAAAATACTAGTTTGGTTATCTTGAATTATTATTATTTTTACCAAATTTTTAGAAGTGTTTTTGACTTCACCAAAATTCAAACGAAATCACTAATGCAGATTTGAATATTATTTAATTCTAACAAAATTTAATATAGAAAGTGTTTGAAATTATTTTTCCTAAGTCCCTTGTGAACCTCAGAATGCCCACAAAAATTTTCATAATTTTTCAAATTTTATTTCTAGTTCAAACGGCTAGGTCAAACTTGTATTTGTTTCGGTCAATACTAAAACACAAATTCTAATCCGGCTCGTGCACTGTTCCTCCGACCCAAGTCCGAGTCTGACCGAACCGGCTCGCCGAGCCATCCCCTCTTCTGTCACTGACGACCCGACCCCGCTCGCCAGGCCTTCTCCTCCACCTCAACGCCCACGCAGCTCGCGCCCGCGCGCCAGCTCGCCACCGCCTCGCCCGCATGCGTGCCACGCCGCAGCTCGCCCCAGCTCCTCCACGCGCTCCTCATCTAGTGCTCGTGCTCGCCTTCCCTTTACCCTCCTCCACCGAGATCCATGGCTAGGCGCACGCGCCAGTGCCGCTCGCTCGGCCGCCGTGCACCACCCCGCCGTTCCAACCGGCCCGAAGCTCTCCTCTCCCCGCCGGCAGCGTCACACGGTGCCCCATCACCCCACGATCAAAAACCCCTAGACGATTTGAGGATCCATCCATCGTAGCTCGTCACCGGCCTTTCTTCCTCGTTTCCGGCCGAGCCGCCGCTACCGTCGCCATCGTCGCTCCGGAGCTTCCGCCTCCAATTCCTCGGAGCTTGAGCACCGTCCCGACGCCCTGATGCTTCCCAAACCGCCGGCCGAGCCTCCCCGCCGCCCTAGGCCGCCACCACCACGAGCCTCCCCGCGTCGCCCCTCGCTCCCGTCGCCGGCCCACTCCGGTGCTCCCCCGCCTCCACCGACCGCATGGTGAGCTTCCTACCACCTCCCTCAAGCCCATGCTCACCTTCCCTTCTCCTCTCCTCCCTCCGGCCACCGTCGCCTCCGCAAGGCCGCCGCACCCGGCCGCTCCCGACGCCGCCGCTCGCAATTGTCGCGCCGCCACACTGCCTCTCCGGCCTCCCCAAGACCACCTCTAGCTTCACTAGCCCCATGTCAACCCATTTTCGTAGCCTCCCCCGCCACGCCGCAGCTCCATCACCGGCGACATGAGCCACTCTGAGCAGCTCGAGCCTTCCTCATCTTGTCCTCTTTATACTCCTCGATCTGTTTCTTTCTCTGTACAATAGGAGCTTTTGTCTGATAGTAGTGAGATAGGAGGTTAGGTGATAACTGATAAGTGCACTAAGTAATTAACTTGAGATTGGAAGTCAAATTAGAGTTTGATTAGGGGGAGGGGTATCCTAAGATGATTGGATAGAATGTTGAGTTTCGGACAATAGAGCTCGGGGAAATCGACAACGATCGATTATGTTTCTCAACCAAAACATACTCGACTAACAAGCTATACTAGTTAAAAGCAAATTAACATCGACTTTGCCTAACATATTTGCAATAACCTGTTAACAGCTAAATCAAGTAGCTAAAAGAAGTCATTGATTTAAGTAGCCTTGTTGAAATAGATTCAATAAGTGAAAAGTTTAGTTAAATACTGCTCCCTGTAAACAACTTCGTCTCCTTGCCCAAAGTATCCGAACATGAGCAGTAGGAAGATTGAGGAGAATTAAAAGTGACAAAAAAACTGAATGACATGGTTAATACGAATAGTTTGAAATCCTGTTAATTCAAATAGCCTTTTGGACATTTCTCTAGCAGAAGGTCCAACCTAATCAAGTGATTAGCTCTTGATGCCTAGCAAGATAGGGGTCAACAGACTTGCAGTTAGCAATCTTCCTTCTCAAATTGTGAAGTCAAATAATGAGTGTTAGCGCTAGTACATTAAATGAGTGATAAGCAGAGAAGGTTCTAAGAAGATAGAATACTATTGTCAGTTAAACTCACTTGTAAGACTAGCCATCTAACACTACCTGATCATATAGCTGATCATGGAACCACTCAATTGAATCAACCGAATTGAAATCTGAGTTTTTAAAAGGAGTTAGTGAGAAACACTTCATTTCAGCAATACTATCTATTGTCTGTCGATTTAACAGTAAAGGTAAGTTGATGATGAGTAGACTTGTCAATGAACTAATGACCTTGCTAATCCAGTGGTTAGTGTTGGTCTCAGATTATTTTAGCTAGTTGGGCAATTAGTTTTCAGTAGCATCTAAATCTGAAAGTTGTTTTTATAGGAGGTTAGCTAGCAGCACCTCTGCTATAGAGTTGTTCTCTTGTTAAATAGTTGCACATTTGAGATAAGGCGATCAATTTGGCGAGTAGTTTTGTAATTTTGAGAGTGGTTGGTTTATAGGATGCGATGCGATGGGGAAAATCAATTGATTAAAGTGATAATTAAGTGAATGGTTAGACTAGAATAGTTAAATAGGTATCTAGAACCCACCTGCGGATCATAGATGTGCACACAATCACCATCAAAGTCTGCCGAAAGAAGTGAACATATAAGAGGTTTGATTTTGACTGTATGATTATCGTTGAAAATAAGTGAGTTTGAAAAGAACAGTAAGAAGAAATCCTAACTAATTTAAATAACTACGAACCAACTAATTTGTTTGCGCTTAAATTTATAATTTATATTCTGTGTTTTTAATTTTGTTATGGATACTTTTGGCATTCTCGTGTTTATTCGCTGTTTTTTTCGCTTTGGCAGTTTTTATCGTTAGATGACGTTGATTTCGAGAGTGATCCTCTGCAGCAAGTCGAATATCTCAAACAAAGCAAAGGCAAGCAGTTTGATCATATCCAGTTCATTCCCATTATTTTCAAGTCTAATATTTTGTTTAACTTGTATGTACGCATGCTTTTGTGTCAAAGTTAATTTTATCGATTAGAGGTAGTTAATCCCATTGCATTGTTGCCCTGAAATTATTCACCCCTGCCACCGCCATAGGATATTATCCTCGCTGGTGAATTAGAGCCCGGTGAATGATTTATAGTCTTGTTATTTGTCTTTACGATATGATGCTTAGCAATGCTTAGATATCGGTAGAATTGGGCGGTTATCGACTTAGTCGGTAACCTTGATCACATAAAAATTATGATATCTTTACATTTCAGCCTCTGTGCTATAATTACTTGTGAAAACTAAAAACTAAAAACAAAATGATTTCGACATGGGCACAATGGTAATTTGGTGTGTTTTTGGGTGTGACTGGAATGGTGCCCAGGTCAATTAAGGACCGAACATCTTGTGAGTGAATTTTTATCCAGGCATTTTGCGTGCTAACCACACTAGAGGGTATGGGACCTCTCTTGACTAAGTACTTTGGGGGGTGTTAATTAATGAGTCGCGTGGTGGGTTGCATATGTGATATATGCAACATGGACATGTTTGTGGGGAGTGGAGCGCCCACCGAGGCCGGTGTCTCTTACTCCACGTATGGGTCCTTGTGATCCATATTTCGCCGGCAGATCACTAAGGGTTAACCCCCATACGTGCGGCTCTTGATTAACATTTTCCATTGGAAAGCGTCTTGTTAGACTTAGTCGTGCCTGCATACCAAAGGAAGTATGTTAACCGTGGCTGGTGGAAAGGCGGTCTAAAGTGTGGGTACATTGGTACACCCCTGCAGGGTTAAAACTATTCGAATAGCCTCGTCCTAGGTTATGGACACGCTTGGGTAAGCTTTTCAAGAGTTAGACTACAACCTTTTAATTAAAACTTGACGGGTTGGTATGAACGGGTGTTCATACTATTGTTGTGATGGCCATTGGGTTGGTCATCTCCAGGATGTCTTTTTGTTACTACTTCTTGTATCATGTTATTTCGCAAATAAAATTTGAATTGTTAAAGCGCCTTCAAACTATTACATTATTGCAAAAGAAAAGCGGCTTTTTCTAAAAATAAGTCTAGAGCCCTCCACTTAAATAAAGCGGCATGTAGTTAAATTATAGTTCTTACCCTTACACGTCGGTCTTGCAGTACTGAAACAATTTTGTACTCGATGCTTTGCTTAATGTTTTGTTGCAGAGGAAGAAGGTGAGCCCCAAGGGCTTCCCTTTTGTGAGATGTGCTGCGGGTTTGACGACTAGCTTGGCGGCCCGGTTGGTTGCCTTGTGGGTAAAGGCACACTAATTGGCTCTTTTATTTATCGCCATCTTATGGCTTTTGCTTCCGCTGTGTAGTTTGTTATTTATCTTGTAACTTCAATGTGTTGTATTATTTGTAGTTTTGATATTGTAACCTCTCGTGTATGGAATTGATGCTTGATTTTGAAACGGGGTGTGTATACTGCATTTCTGGGAAGTATACATATCCTGAGGCTTGGTTTATTTGAATTGTAATGCTAGGGTCAATGGAAGGCTAAGCATTACAAGTCGAATAAATCGGGGTCCTCACAAAGTTGGTATCAGAGCTGTACTGACCGTAGAAACCCCTAGCTTGGTCGTCATTAGGATATTTTGAAAAACTTATTTTCAAAATGTCAAATGGGTTTATGAAAACTTAAGTAAGATCTCAGATTTTACTCCTTACCTATCTTAGCTTGCTCATCTTGCCTTATTCTTGTTGAGTTTTCGAAAACGGTTGTTTCTCTCTCTTCTCCCTTCAAAGTTAGTTGGTTATCGGTTAAATTCGGTTTGGGGAATAATGAGAGTTGAAAATATGGAGTGTTAGTTAGTGAAGATTTGAAGCACTCGGAGTTGAAGCACTCATCTCGGAGCTTGGATACAAGATCTGGACAAGCAAAGCACAAGTTTCGGACTGCGAGCACTTAGTTCATCGTTAGGGATAAAAATGAGATGGCAAATCAACTAAAACTCATGGGATTAAAAGGGTAAGATGTGATATTAGATGGCTAGTGCCCAATGCACCCTTATATGGTTTTTGCCATGCCTTTTAGATGCGTTAGAACTTGAGTTGTGTTCTAAAATGTTGTCATCCTAAACGATTGCTCGTTCATTCAATACGAGTTAGTCGTACTGGGAAGCAAATCTTTTGCTTTGTGGTTTTGCGCTGGTCTTATGCTTTCGTATAAATATTTGGAGTTCATTTCTTGCTTATTATGTATGTTGCAACTGGGTTAGGGTAATGTCTATTTCCCCTAGACGATGGCTTATTGCGATATTAGGGTTAAATTAGGGTTACTCTTAGAGTATGCACGCCCTAATGATATTACTTAGCTTATAGACGCTAGATTTTGTAACCACTTGCTCTCTTTGTTCCAAATAGTTGCACATCGCCTACGGATGGCATGTATAGCAACTATGTCGGAACCTTTTTGGAGTAGTTAGTACGTGCTAGAATTAAATTGCATACCCATTGCCATTCCCTCACCTTATGCCCATTCTTCCCTCAACTTATCTTCATGTACCAAAATGCTTAAGGGGGGTAGCAGATACCTCAAAATACTTGTTAGGCATCTTGATTCCTATACTTTGATCATGCATATAGTTTCTAAATTAACTTAAAGAATATCATGTTACTCAAGTTGCATAAAACAAGAAGCATGTAAGCATTTGCACTCTCATTAACCAAAAATTTAAAATTTGCCTTAGGACTAATTTGCACACATGCATCCCCTCGTGCATTCATCCTGTGCATTTCCTTTTCCAACCAAGCAAATAGAACTAGAAAAGTGAGGCTAAGCGAGATCACCTTAAAACCTTGCTTGCCTTCTCTTTTCTGTACTGAATCCTGGTGTTGATACTAGATTACCATCTAACCAGTCTTTCTGTCCTATCGATCGATGCCCCTTTTCGGTCAACTGAGTGGAGCAGAGTCTTTCATACTACCAGAAGACGATGTGAAGCATGATGTCAAATTATCTTCGAATCAAGAAAGGAAAGGTTAAACAAAGCAATGGAAAGGAAAATGTGACAGCAACGTCAGGATACTGCATCGTGATCTTCCAGCACTATCTTTGAAGGAAATCAAGACAACAGATGATGCGTTTCGTTTAGAGTTGAAAAGAACCACTTAGGAAACACTTATCAGAAGGCATTAGAAATCCTTCAACAAGGCTTCCCACTTTAGCACCTAAAACTTCTAAAGAACCTCTCTGGTTTCGGATTTGAGTTCGGATTGAGGCAAAATCCGAAAAGTGACCCCGTAACCAAACCCACCTAGGTTACCATAGCTTTTCGTTCCAACTTCCGAACTACCGGAATCTCGGGACGAGATTCTGTTTAAGGGGGGTAGATTTGTAACAACCCCAAAATTAGGGTTTGTATTTTAAATGTGTAAAAGTATTAAAATTTAAAAACTTTTGGTTGTATCTCTTGATCATGCTCATGGTTTCCAAAATCTTGTGCACAATTTTAAATTATTTGAATAATGTATTAAAGTTTGTGTTGAAATTTTAAAACTTTTAAACTCAAATTCCATTCCTATTTGAATTCCAGAAAAATGTTTGAATGACAGTTCCTAAAAATAATTTATTAAAATACTAGTTTGGTTATCTTGAATTATTATTATTTTTACTAAATTTTTAGAAGTGTTTTTGACTTCACCAAAATTCAAACGAAATCACTAATGCAGATTTGAATATGCTTTAATTCTAACAAAATTTAATATATAAAGTGTTTGAAATTATTTTTCCTAAGTCCCTTGTGAACCTCAGAATGCCCACAAAAATTTTCATAATTTTTCAAATTTTATTTCTAGTTCAAACGGCTAGGTCAAACTTGTATTTGTTTCGGTCAACACTAAAACACAAATTCTAATCCGGCTCGTGCACTGTTCCTCCGACCCAAGTCCGAGTCTGACCGAACCGGCTCGCCGAGCCATCCCCTCTTCTGTCATTGACGACCCGACCCCGCTCGCCAGGCCTTCTCCTCCACCTCAACGCCCATGCGGCTCCCGCCGCGCGCCAGCTCGCCACCGCCTCGCCCGCATGCGTGCCACGCCGCAGCTCGCCCCAGCTCCTCCACGCGCTCCTCATCTAGTGCTCGTGCTCGCCTTCCCTTTACCCTCCTCCACCGATAGCCATGGCGAGGCGCACGCGCCAGTGCCGCTCGCTCGGCCGCCGTGCACCACCCCGCCGTTCCGACCGGCCCGAAGCTCTCCTCTCCCCGCCGGCAGCGTCACACGGTGCCCCATCACCCCACAATCAAAAACCCCCAGACGATTTGAGGATCCATCCATCGTAGCTCGTCACCGGCCCTTCTTCCTCGTTTCCGGCCGAGCCGCCGCTACCGTCGCCATCGTCGCTCCGGAGCTTCCGCCTCCAATTCCTCGGAGCTGGAGCACCGCACCGACGCCCTGATGCTTCCCCAACCGCCGGCCGAGCCTCCCCGCCGCCCTAGGCCGCCACCACCGCGAGCCTCCCCGCGCCGCCCCTCGCTCCCGTCGCCGGCCCACTCTGGTGCTCCCCCGCCTCCACCGACCGCATGGTGAGCTTCCTACCACCTCCCTCAAGCCCATGCTCACCTTCCCTTCTCCTCTCCTCCCTCCGGCCGCCGTCGCCTCCGCAAGGCCGCCGCACCCAGCCGCTCCCAACGCCGCCACTCGCCATTGTCGCGCCGCCACACTGCCTCTCCGGCCTCCCCAAGACCACCTCTAGCTTACTAGCACCCTGTCAACCCATTTTCGTAGCCTCCCCCGCCACGCCGCAGCTCCATCACCAGCGACATGAGCCACTCTGAGCAGCTCGAGCCTTCCTCTGTACTGTCCTCTTTATACTCCCTCAGTCTGTTCTTTCTCTGTACACTAGGAGCTTTTGTCTGATAGTAGTGAGATAGGAGGTTAGGTGATAACTGATAAGTGCACTAAGTAATTAACTTGAGATTGGAAGTCAAATTAGAGTTTGATTAGGGGGAGGGGTATCCTAAGATGATTTGATAGAATGTTGAGTTTCAAACAATAGAGCTCCAGGGAAAACTGACAACAGTCTGATTATGTTTCTCAACCAAAACATACTCTGACTAACAAGCTATACTAGTTAAAACAGAATTAACATCAGCTTTGCCTAACATATTTGCAATAACATGTTAACAGCTAAATCAAGTAGCTAAAAGAAGTCATTGATTTAAGTAGCCTTGTTGAAATAGATTCAATAAGAGAAAAGTTTAGTTAAATACTGCTCCCTGTAAACAACTTCGTCTCCTTGCCCAAAGTATCCGAACATGAGCAGTAGGAAGATTGAGGAGAATTAAAAGTGACAAAAAAAACTGAATGACTTGGTTAATACGAATAGTTTGAAATCCTGTTAATTCAAATAGCCTTTTGGACATTTCTCTAGCAGAAGGTCCAACCTAATCAAGTGATTAGCTCTTGATGCCTAGCAAGATAGGGGTCAATAGACTTGCAGTTAGCAATCTTCCTTCTCAAATTGTGAAGTCAAATAACAGTGTTAACTGCTAGTCTGTTAAATGAGCTGATAAGTAGAGAAGGTTCTAAGAAGATAGAATACTATTGTCAGTTAAACTCACTTGTAAGACCAGCCATCTAACACTACCTGATCATATAGCTGATCATGGAACCACTCAATTGAATCAACCGAATTGAAATCTGAGTTTTTAAAAGGAGTTAGTGAGAAACACTTCATTTCAGCAATACTATGTATTGTCTGTCGATTTAACAGTAAAGGTAAGTTGATGATGAGTAGACTTGTCAATGAACTAATGACCTTGCTAATCCAGTGGTTAGTGTTGGTCTCAGATTATTTTAGCTAGTTGGGCAATTAGTTTTCAGTAGCATCTAAATCTGAAAGTTGTTTTTATAGGAGGTTAGCTAGCAACACCTCTGCTATAGAGTTGTTCTCTTGTTAAATAGTTGCACATTTGAGATAAGGCGATCAATTTGGCGAGTAGTTTTGTAATTTTGAGAGTGGTTGGTTTATAGGATGCAGTAGCAGTCGGGGGGAAAATCAATTGATTAAAGTGATAATTAAGTGAATGGTTAGACTAGAATAGTTAAATAGGTATCTAGAACCCACCTGCGGATCATAGATGTGCACACAATCACCATCAAAGTCTGCCGAAAGAAGTGAACATATAAGAGGTTTGATTTTGACTGTATGATTATCGTGGAAAATAAGTGAGTTTGAAAAGAACAGTAAGAAGAAATCCTAACTAATTTAAATAACTACGAACCAACTAATTTGTTGCTCTTAAATTTATAATTTATATTCTGTGTTTTTAATTTTGTTATGGATACTTTTGGCATTCTCGTGTTTATTCGATTTTTTTTTCGCTTTGGCAGTTTTTATCGTTAGATGACGTTGATTTCGAGAGTGATCCTCTGCAGCAAGTCGAATATCTCAAACAAAGCAAAGGCAAGCAGTTTGATCATATCCAGTTCATTCCCATTATTTTCAAGTCTAATATTTTGTTTAACTTGTATGTACGCATGCTTTTGTGTCAAAGTTAATTTTATCGATTAGAGGTAGTTAATCCCATTGCATTGTTGCCCTGAAATTATTCACCCCTGCCACCGCCATAGGATATTATCCTCGCTGGTGAATTAGAGCCCGGTGAATGATTTATAGTCTTGTTATTTGTCTTTTGTCAGACCCGGGTATTAATACACCCAGATCCTCTGTGCATTTCTGGACTAGTCCCATGATCAGTAGCTAGTCCACACAGTAGACAAAATGATAACAAATTAATATCACAACTTTATTAATAAATAACAACATAGTTGATTACAAATGAGGCTTACAGGCCAACAATAAAATAAACACAGCGGAAGACGAAGATGTAGTAGGGTCCAGTTAATCTGCCACAGGCAATCGACTGGGGAAGCGGCCTAGTCGTCGAGATCCACATTGGTAGCAAAGTCCTTCTCCTCTGAAATTTGTTTGCATAAGCAAGAATGAGCACAACTTCCGTGCTCGCAAGTTACACCCGTCAAGTAACAGAATGACATGCATATGAATGTAACAAAGGATGGCTTATAGGGTCATTTGCATAAAGCGGTATTTTCTTTAAATACTTGTACTAAGTTCCAAAGCAGCTATTATATAACTAAAATTTGTAAATTCTTAATTTTATAGTCAGATAACGTTCACACATGAATGGTGAAGGATACACCACTATCACAAGGCTTCCTGCCCAATTCCCATCTGGATAAACCAGTTTTGAAGAAGTTTGTTTTCAAACAAACCCAAAGTCTAACTTTGAGTAGTTCTGCTAGCATGTCCATAACCGCGGACACAGCTATTCGAATAGTTTTACACTCTGCAGAGGTTGTACAACTTTACCCACATGACAAGACTTCTCTAGTTTGTCCGGCATATATCTATGCCACCGCTCACTACCTTTGGTAAGCGGTCTAGAGCACGTGTCGAGGCCTTTACAATGTTCTGTCTTAATGTATTTATGCCCGCTAAGGTTTCGCTGCCATTGGACTGGCCATCCTCCGGAAGCCCCCTCTTGCGCCAGATGGGTCTAATGTCTAACCAACGCCCATACCAACAACATAGCACAAACGACACTAAGACATTACAAATTATTTAGCGAGTCCCGCCATACGGGACATGTGGTGGTACGGTTAGGCGTAGCATCATGCGCTCGAAGACCGGTCCTTAACTAACTTGGGCAACTTTCCAATAAAACCCATGGGCCTTAACCCTAACCAGATTAAGCCCGTGCATGAACCTGCACCCACCAATCATCCATTCTGCCCAAGTCCAAACCATCATTTTATTTTATTTTCCAAGTCATTTGTAAAACTCCCATGACACACACATGCCAAGGGTACAACTTAATCAATAATTGATTGATGGTTGAAATTCCCCAAAAACAAGTTTGGTCTAAAAGCATGGCTAAGCAATACGTTTAAATGACCCTAGTTCATACTATCGTATCCACCAGGTTTGATCTAGGGTGACAATGTGTTTGATTCAATATCAACATTGGCCATACAAAGGATTTTAGGTATAACTATGAATTTAAAACAGGGATTTAAATTATTGAATATAAATAAGCATGCAGTAATCATTTAAAACAAAATATAGATAATTTAAAATAATGGAATTAATATGATCAAGGGTATAAGTTGCCTTGCTTGATGAGGTGACGTTGTTTTTCTTAACAGATCACCTTAACAGAACTTCTGGTGTTGAGGTGACGTTGTTTTTCTTAACAGGTCACCTAGTACTCACAAGTTCTATCTTCAGGTAGTCCAAGTGTACGATCACGATGATCATACAGTCAAAATCAATCTTCTTATATTGCTCTTCAATTGGTGTCGAAATCTGATTCTCCGAAGTCGTTGATGATCACACAGTCAAAATCAATCTTCTTATATTGCTCTTCAATTGGTGTCGAAATCTGATTCTCCGAAGTCGTTGAACTCTAATCGTGCAAATACAACAAATTCAACTCAAATTCAAATAAATTCAAAAGAACAGATCAAATTAACTCCAAATAGAAATATTTTACTTTAGTTAGCTAGATAATAATTTTATATGAATTTACAAACTTGAATGGACTAAAACGGAGTTCGGGAGCAAAAGATATGAATTTTAGAAGATTGAAATTACATGGAATGATAAATTAGGGTTTTAAGGAATTGTAGGTCAAAAGAACCCAAAATCAAATGATTTTGGTTTAGATGGCTAGATCTTGGTTTTATAGGAATATTGAAATTTGAATGGACGAAATCGGAGTTCGTATGAGGGAGAACGAACCCCGGGAAGTTCTAAATCTAAATAAAACCTAATTTTCAGATTTTATTGATTTTCCCAAATTATTTTTCTAAAGGAAATCCTAATTATTGCGCAAGCATGACGTCAGCGAGGGAAAATGATTTTCCGGCGAATTATTTTCCTAATGGAAATGTTTTCTTTCTCTGACATGTGGGCCCTCTAGTCAAAGACTAGGTCCATGGTTGGTCAATAGTCCACCGCGGACTCGGCTCATGGAGCAAGTGCAGGGGTGAGGTGCGCTGCGCATGGATTGACGTGGCGCCACGTAAGTGCTGACTCAGCGAGGCACGCACGGGTGGAGCCGACGTGGCGATGACATGGTGCATACGTGGGGCGGCTACGTCATTTCGGAACCGGCGGCGACTCGGCTACGGGCTCGCCGGCGTTTGGCGGCGAGGTAGCGGGAGTGGATGGTACCAATAGAGAGAGAAGGTGACGGGGAGCATGAGGCTCACCTTGGCGACGCTCGGGCACTGAGAAATCACCGGCGGCGAGGGAAGAAGCAGCGGCGCTTGCGGCTCGACGGCGAGGACGGGGCTCCGGTGGCACTCGGGCGAAGTGGTTGCGCGCATAGGGACGGCGAGGTGGTGGCGCTGTTGTTGGCATGGTTGGAGTGGCCGGGGAGTCGATGACGGCGGCGCCAACGGGGGTGGAGCGAGCGGCGGTCGTCGGCGAGGATTTACGAATTCCGGAGATCCTGGAGGCGGAGGGGAGGAGTGGATGGTGTCGTCGGGTTCAGCGAGAAGAGGCGGAGCTGAGGCGCTACTTATAGGAGTCGGAGGGAAGCCGGAAGGTGGAGATCGTGTGCGGGGAAGGTGGCGGCGGCGTTTAGTGTTCGCGGGCAAAAACGGGCAAAACCGCAGCGAAGAAAGGAGATCATGGGCGGAGTGGGGGCGGTGGTGAGTGGCGGTTTAAATGCGCACGATGGCGAGGGAAGTGGGGGAGAGAAACGGGCGGAGGAGAAGCTCCCGCGGCGTGTTAATAGCGGCGGTTACTCGGGCGCGAGGAAGACGGGAGGTGGGAAGAAGAAAGGTTCGGCGGCCGTTGGATTCGCATCGGACGGCGTTGGGAAGATAGGTGGCGTGGGTGCGGTAGCGGCTGTCCGATGTAGATCGGAGGGCCCTTATCTCTGTGGCATTCGGACCGCCCGAATGACTTCGAGATCTAATCGTTGGTTTGAGATCTGACGGTCGGGAAAGGTGAGGAGGCGTGGGTGCGTGAGTGCCGTTCGATGGAGATCGAGCGGTGAGGGAGAGAGAGAAGAGAGAGGGAGGCGTGGGACGATGGATAGCCGTTCGATTTGAATCGGACGGTGGGAGGGAGATAGGAGAGAGAGAGCGGCGGAGCGGGCCGGCTGAGTGGGCTGCAGGCCGGGAAGAATGGGCCGGGAGGTGCGTGGAGATGGGCCGGACCAGTGGGGTTTCGGCCCAAAGGTAATTTTGGGATTTTAAAAGGATTTCTTAATTGATTTATTTCCAGAAATTCAAAAGGACTTTAGAAAATAGTAAAATACATCCAAAAATTCTAGAAAAATTCACAGAAATTCCTAGAGTTATTTTGGACTTAAATAAAATAGTTCCAATTCATAATTGGCTATTAATTTTGCAAATAAATTATTTTGGCTTGAAAATACTTAGGAAAAAGCTTTTAAAAACTCATAAAATTCTATAAATTAAGTAAATTTTTATTTTTAAATTCAAATCCAATAAAACTTCAATAACTTCAAATAAATCTTAAATTTTTGACTTTCAAAACTTCAGAGATTCAAATAAGGCAATCAAACTCTGGCAAATTCTCAGAAAATCCAATTAGAACAATAACTTTATTTTATTTTATTTTGGTAACATAACTTTGGGATGTTACATCTTTACGATATGATGCTTAGCAATGCTTAGATATCGGTAGAATTGGGCGGTTATCGACTTAGTCGGTAACCTTGATCACATAAAAATTATGATATCTTTACATTTCAGCCTCTGTGCTATAATTACTTGTGACAACTAAAAACTAAAAACAAAATGATTTCGACTTGGGCACAATGGTAAGTTGGTGTGTTTTTGGGTGTGACTGGAATGGTTTCCAGGTCAATTAAGGACCGAACATATTGTGAGTGAATTTTTATCCAGGCATTTTGCGTGCTAACCACACTAGAGGGTATGGGACCTCTCTTGACTAAGTACTTTGGGGGGTGTTAATTAATGAGTCGCGTGGTGGGCTGCATATGTGATATATGCAACATGGACATGTTTGTGGGGAGTGGAGCACCCGCCGAGGCCGGTGTCTCTTACTCCACGTATGGGTCCTTGTGATCCATATTTCGCCGGCAGATCACTAAGGGTTAACCCCCATACGTGCGGCTCTTGATTAGCATTTTCCATTGGAAAACGTCTTGTTAGACTTAGCCGTGCCTGCATACCAAAGGAAGTATGTTAACCGTGGCTGGTGGAAAGGCGGTCTAAAGTGTGGGTACATTGGTACACCCCTGCAGGGTTAAAACTATTCGAATAGCCTCGTCCTAGGTTATGGACACGCTTGGGTAAGCTTTTCAAGAGTTAGACTACAACCTTTTAATTAAAACTTGATGGGTTGGTATGAACGGGTGTTCATACTATTGTTGTGATGGCCATTGGGTTGGTCATCTCCAGGATGTCTTTTTGTTACTACTTACTGTATCGCTGTTATTTCTGCAAATAAAATTTGAATTGTTAAAACTGCCTTCAAACTATTACATTATTGCAAAAGAAAACTGGCTTTTTGCTAAAAATAAGTCTAGAGCCCCCTCCACTTAAATAAAGCTAGCATGTAGTTAAATTATAGTTATGTTACCCTTACACGTCAGTCTTGCGAGTACAAAAACAATTTTTGTACTCTGATGCTTTGCTTAATGTTTTGTTGCAGAGGAAGAAGGTGAGCCCCAAGGGCTTCCCTTTTGTGAGATGTGTTGCGGGTTTGACGACTAGCTTGGCGGCCCGGTTGGTTGCCTTGTGGGTAAAGGCACACTAATTGGCTCTTTTATTTATCGCCATCTTATGGCTTTTGCTTCCGCTGTGTAGTTTGTTATTTATCTTGTAACTTCAATCTGTTGTATTATTTGTAGTTTTGATATTGTAACCTCTCGTGTATGGAATTGATGCTTGATTTTGTAACGGGGTATGTATACTGCATTTCTGGGAAGTATATATATCCTGAGGCTTGGTTTATTTGAATTGTAATGCTAGGGTCAATGGAAGGCTAAGCATTACAAGTCGAATAAATCGGGGTCCTCACACATGTTAACTATCTAATAATTGTTAATCATTAGATGTCATTAATATGTCCTAATCCGGCCAAATGTGTCACTGACCTGTGGGCCCAGCCCTTTTAAAAATCTCCACTGGCGCTCAGTGGTCACTTTCGGACGTCATTAATGCTGATGATTATCATTAATCACTGTCTTAACATTAATGTGTCTGAAAATGCCTTTGGGTCACTGACATGTGGGCCCGCAGGCCTTAAACCGCAGTCCCGGGGGCTTTTAGGGCAACTGTGGGTTCATTAAATGTTAATCATTGTTAGCATTTAAGTTGTCCTAAGCCGCCACCCTAAGTCACTGCTAGGTGGGCCTTGTGCACTGTGCGCGTGGGTTAAAAACTCGTGTTTGTGACTTGAAGTCACTGACATGCGGCCCCACCTGTCAGCGCTCCATTTTGCACCGTTCGTTTGATGATCAACGGTCCTGATTCTTGTGTCATTCGCGAGGTCCGAACCGCCCTCGTTCTTGGCCATCTGATCTTTGATCAACGACTGAGATCTTTTGGGCCGTTCGGGTCGATCTCGCGCACCCCTCGCGCGCGCCGTTTGATTCCAAATCAAAGGCCCATAGTTGTCCACGTCGATTCCCTTCTGATGAGTGTTGTTTTATTTCGGTAAATAGTTATTTGTCAACTGAAAAATTGTATAAAAACTTTAGAAATTCATATCTAATTCAAAATAGATCCTTTTTAAATGAATCCAACTGTAATGAATTTGTATTTCACTAAAGTTTAATATAAAAATACTTTTAGCTATGCTTCTGTGGTAGAAAATTTTGTAATCTTTAATAGCTTATTTTCAGCCATTTTTATATATTCTAGAATTGAATTAAAAGTTGGAAAATGCATATCTTTTCCTGTATATCTGCAAATTAAATGATTTCAACTTTGTTAATTTTGTTATTTGCTAAACTTTAATCTAAAAATGGTTGTAGGCTTAAATCAGCACCAGAAAAATATGTTAATAGATTTAACCGTTTGGTAGCATTTAAAAATTCCTTTAATGTTGTAAAAGACACAAGTAATTCCCTGAATTTCTAAAATGTGTGAGCTCAATGTTGTTAAATCCTCCTATTAACAAACTTTATTATGAAATAGGTTTTAAACATGTTTATGTTTCTGGAAAATGTAGTGTGCTAGGTTTACAACTTAGAAAAATCATAAGTAAATCATTATAACTCCAAATTCAGTAAACTCAAATTTGATGTGATTTGGATGACATAAACTACCTACCATAAAAATTTTGGGTTCTAGATCATTATAGAAATTTTCGCTATAAACAGTAACCGAAATTAATTTAATTAGGATTTTTCTGGCTGAGAGATTTTGTTTTGGCCATAACTTTTTCATGCTAAGTCCAAATGAAGTAATTCTTGTCCTTAAAATTTTCTTAAATCAACTTCTCACTACTGTATAAATTTCATGGAATTTGGATGTCTTTTGCTGTTAAGTTTTGTTTGGTGCTCTTCGTTCTTATTAGTTTTATCGCATTTTCGCGTTAGGTTCCGAAGTGTTTATTGAACCTGAGAATCCTCCTCTGCAGCAAGAACAATTCCAGCAAGGCAAGCAGTTTGATCATGTTAATCCCTGTATTTTCAAGTATTTATGTTGTTTACAAATTCTATGTATGCATTGCTAGTTTGTGTTTAACTATTGTCGTTAGTTGACCTGGTAGATGCATTTCCTTAGGCAAATGATTATCCTTTACTACCATGAGCCTAGGGTATTGCTGTGATTTAGAGTTCGTGGATGAGCTCTTGTCACTTAGTAGTCTTGCGGATTAATTGCTTAGCCATGCTTATCTTCCGGTAGAAATGGGCGGTTATCGACTTGTCGATAACCTTGATCACACAAATGCTTACTATGTATCTATATTTTGGCTTGGTGCCATGTTCAATTGCAAAAACCAAAACTAAAAGCAAAATGATTTGGACTTGGGCACAATGGTAAGACGGTGTGAATTTTGGGTGTGACTGGAATGATGCCCAAGTCAATTAAGGACCGAACATCTTGTGAGTATCTGCTATCCAGGCAATTTGTGCGTGCTAACCACACTAGAGGGTATGAGACCTCTCTTGACTTAGTACATTGGCGTGTATTAGCTTCGGGTCGCAGGGAGTCGCAGGAGGGATGGTGTTGGGAGCATTGTAGTGTCCGAAAGACTTCACCCGTGATGGGATTTGTTGTCTTTCGGCTTGCAATGTAAGCGTATGGGTTACAATCCATACGAGCGGCTCGGAGTTAATGCACAAGATTGGAAATGTCTCGTAGGACTTAGCTGTGTCGGCATACCTTCGGAAGTGTGCTTTTGTGGCTTAAAGGCGGTCTGAAGTGTGGGTACATTGGTACACACCTGCAGGGTTAAAACTATTCGAATAGCCTCGTCCTAGGTTATGGACACGCTTGGGTAAGCTTTTCAAGAGTTAGACTACAACCTTTTAATTAAAACTTGATGGGTGGTGCGAATCGGGGATTCGTGCTATGTTGTGGTGGCTATTGGGTTAGTCACTTCCAGGCGGTTACTTGTATTTATCATTATTTCGCTGTTATTTCACCAATAAAACAGATTTACAAACTTGCTTTCAAATGTATTACATTATTGCAAATAAAGTTGGCTTTGTGTAAATGAGACATATGACCTCCACTTAAATAAGCCTGCATGTAGCTTATGAGTAGGTCTGCTATTCCACACGTCAGTCTTGCGAGTACCTTAGTGTACTCATTGTTCTTGCTTAAATGTTAATTGTTGCAGAGGAAGAAGGTGAGCCCCAAGGGCCTCACTTTTGTGAGCTGTGTTGTGGTAGCATTCGGGGCGACTAGTTTGGCAGCCCGGTCGGTTGCCTTGTGGGTTGTGTTGGCTAACCGGTCGACTTTTGTTCTTAGCCATCTTATGGCGCTTTTGCTTCCGCTGTCATTCTTGTATATTGTGTTATTTGGCCGGTCGGCTCTTTTGTAATAACTTTACTTTATGTATGTCGTTGTTGAACTTAGTGTTAAATGTTGTATGGAAATGATGTATGATTTTGTGATGATGAGCATATGCTGCAATTCTGGAAAGCACATGTCCATCGAGGCTTAGGATGTTTAATTAGTAATGCTATAACCATATGGAGGTTAAGTATTACTAGTTAAATACCCCGGGTCCTCACAGCAGCTATCTTTTGAAAGAAGATGGGAGGGAAAACAAATTTTCAAATTCAGTCAAGAATAACGTGAGATGAGCAAGCTACGATAGATAAGAAGTAAAATCTGAGAACTTACTTAAGATTTTCATGAAACATTTGATATTTAGAAAGTAAGTTTTCAAAATATACTAGAGACGACTAAACTAGGGCTTTCTACGGTCAGTATGGCTCTGATACCAACTTTGTGGGACCCCGATTTATTTAGCTTGTAATACTTAGTCTTCCATTGGCTCTAGCATCACAAACAAAATACACCGTGTCTCGATGAACATGTGCTTCCCAGAAATTGCAGCACACATACATCATACAAAAGCATACATCAATTCCATACAAGATAATATAACAAGTCTAGCAAAAGACATACATAATAATAAGTTATTACAGAACAGCCAACCGGCCAAAAGACAAGTATTAAGTATCAGCGGAAGCAAAAGGTGCAATAAGATGGCTTAAACCAAAAGACGACCGGTTAGCCACATAACACCACAGGGCAACCGACCGGGCCGCCAAGCTAATCGCCCGACACACTGCCACAGCACAGCTCACAAAAGTGAGCCCTTCGGGCTCACCTTCTTCCTTTGCACACAACAAGCAATGTAGATGAGTACAATAATGTTCTCGCAAGACTTACGAGTAACAAGCCTATACATAGCTACATGAAAGCTGTATCAAAGGAAGTTGGTTATATGGTTGTTTGGACGCATTAGGCAATTTTCATTTGCAATAATGTAATAGATTGAAAGAAATTTAACAAATCAGTTTTTAAGCATTAAAATAACAGCGAGTAACAATAATTAACAAGTAACCACCTAAAAGTGACTAACCCAATAGCCACTACACATAGCATGAATCCCTGATTCATACCACCCATCAAGTTTTTAATTTAAATGTTGTAGTCTAACTCTTGAAAGACTTCCCAACGCGTGTCCATAACCTAAGACGAGGCTATTCGAATAGTTTGAACCCTGCAGGGGTGTACTAATGTACCCACACTTCAGACCGCATTTAAGCCACAAGATTAGCATACTTCCAAAGGTATGCCGGCACGGCTAAGTCCTACAAGACATTTCCAATATTGTGAATCAACTACGAGTCGCTCGTATGGATAGAAACCCATACGCTTACACTGTAAAGCCAAAAAGACAACTAACCCTTGGGGTAATGCTTTGTGGACAACTACAATGCTCCCACACACAACCACCTCATTTTACCACAACGCAACACACACACGCCCTCCTGCGACTCGCAGCCAACACACGCCAAAGTACTGAGTCAAGAGAGGTGTAACACCCCAGCCCGATATGAGCCTGGAATGCTACTAAACAAACCCTAATAATTCTACTCAAGGCAATTTATTAAATTTATTGGATAATTCGGTGTAATGGGTCCCAATGGATTAATCTATCAATAGTGATGATTATGTTAAGGATATGTTTGACGTTGCCTTAGAGGATTTTAATACAAAAATTTTCATAAGCTGACTACTTGATGATTATACTTAATTGCTAGATTGAAACATGTACACCGGATGGGATGAATGTTGAGGTAGTACCTTGTGAAACCCAGTGATTTAAGGAGATGATGTTATTAAATCCTTAATTAAACTCTGAGCATAAAGTGGAATATTGACAGGTGTATATAGATGGTTCAGGTGATTACAAATAGACGTATGATCCTATTTGCATATGTGATAGTTACAATTGTCAATTGTTGATGATAGATGAGGTGGGTGTTGAGCACCATTTATGGATTAGTGGATAAATGATTATGTGGTTTCTGATAGTGTGCCTAGCGAAATTATTATTTGATAGCATGATCTGATTAGAAGAGGTTTGTTTCAACCTTGTGGCTTGTGCTTCTTTTGGGTAGGTTTATGAGGGGATAAGAGGCTATGATGAGTCTCACTAAGAGTGTATTATGTCATTGTTATGGCGATGGTCAGTAAGGGATTATGATCATAATATTGAATGTTTTGTGTAAAGGAATTGGATTGCTCACCTAATATTGATTAAATGAAAATGTTTCTAGTTTCGTGTTTGTGATCTTTCAGACCTCAGGTTGGTGTGGTAGCTGAAATTGTTTTGAGCAAAGTGAAGTGTTGAGAGGTTTTATAAGTTCCTAGGTGGTTTATGTGTTGTGGTCTTCAAATCCCTTTTTGTTGGAGTTGGTATGGTGATGTTGTAACCAACGAAGTCATTTTCTTTGTGAAAGGAAAGAGTGAAGTAGAAGTATTTGAGATTGAAGTCAAGTTCTGTAATTTGCAGATTATTGAAGTTTATCTAAAACTGTTGTTCTTGCCCACAAGAGGTTTTTTTTCGAATTTCCAAAGCAATGTTTTATTCTCGTTTGAGGCTTGATATTCTCTGCTTGTGGAACATGTGCCCTCAATTATGATCTCATCTTTTGTTTTCCAAGATCATTGTTATTTAATTGTTCTCTTGATCTTGTAACGGCTGTAAGTGGTAACGTTTCCCTTTGTGCTGAAATTTAGTTCTATTTGCCTCTTCTTCTAAGAAAGGGTTAACTAAACTGTATTGCAAAGTCTCGTTGGATGTGAATTGGCAACTAGATAGTGGTGGTCTAGTAGATGGTTTGGTGAACCTTTAGGTGTCCGGTTGTCTGAGGGGCATTGAGTAATAAATCAATTTATTAGAATAATCCTTGTAGAGGATTTGATTTAAAAAGAATGCTTGTCTTTGGAGCTAACAAGTTTCGTTGCTGCAACTAGTAGGACCTATAGCGAGATGTTGTAATACCCGATTATTCGATATCGAATGCTGTAAGATTAGAGAGGAAATAAGTTAAAATTCAGAATTTTAGGAGAAGTATGGGCCGCCAACCCATATTCGAGAAGAGGGGAGCCAGCCATAGTGGCCCAAGGCCCATGAGTGGGCCGGCAGCCCATTAGAAGGCAAGGGGAGGAGGGGACCAAACCCTAGCCCCATTTGCTACAGTAGCCGCCGTGCTACAGTAGCCCGTGCTGATAGCGGCGTGCTACAGTGCCTCGCCGCTTGCTGCTGCTCCTCTCCCCGGCGCCATCTTTCCTGCTGCTTGTGGCCGACCGTGGGAAGAAGAAGAAGAGGAAGGAAGAGAGGATTGAAGGAGAATTTCTTCGTGGGATTTGATCAGCGATCTCCGATGGTTCTACAAGGGTAATGATCGATTTCCCTCGCTGTTTAGGTTGTTTCAGAGATGAATTCGATTAGTTTGATTGGATTGAATTGCTGCCGTTAGAATTTCAGTTCTGTCCTGAATGTTGCGTGGCCTGTTTCGTGATCTTAGAGGCCAAATTTGGGTTGTCCATCTCCTAGAGTTTTGTAGATATTGATCTTAGCTTTCGATGGCCGCCAAGAACACTGAATTCCGACTTTCGAGTCAAAAGTTATGATAGATTTACTATCTGCTGTCCAGAATCCTGACGAGAATTAGCAGTCTCTGTATAGGTTGATTTATGGCCTAGTTAGAGGGTGATTCAGAGGTCTTGCCCATAACAAATTTTGAAGGTGATATCACTAGCTTTCAGGATTGATAAAGAACACTTCATTTGGAGTTATAGATCAAAAGTTATGCACTTTTCTTTGTGACTGTCCAGATTGTATGTCAGTCTGTCCAGATTGTATGTCAGTTTCTATCTTTAGTTTTGACCCGTGTGCCACTTTTTGTTAAAGGCAAAATTTGAATGTTGTGCCAACTAGTTTATTGTAGGTAATTTCATAACCTTTTCAGATTGTTAAAGAACGCTCAATTCGGAGTTGTAGATTAAAAGTTATGGTTGTTTTAGTATTGCTGTCCTGTTTGTTCAGACAGAAGCTGTGCTGTTGTTTTGTTTTCTTTATTAGAGAAGTTTATTGGCCGAATTGGGAAATCTCATCAACTTGAATGTTATAGATATGTTCGTTAAGATGAGGTAGGATCTGGACTCATCTCATTTCGAGTCCCACGTCATTAACTACTGTCATTTTCGTGCTGCTGTCCTGACACGTTTTTGGGTTGCAGCCTGTTTTTCAGATTAGGTTTTATGGTGATTCCTTGGGAGTTCAAGGGGGGTATTGTAGACTATTAATTCGGGTTGGATTCTATGTTGTTCTTATTTCGGTTATTTAATTGTTTAGGCCACGAGGCTACCGGTTTGGGAGCGCCATCGTTGTTCGCTAACGCTTGCCGCAACGCGAAGGCAAGTACTTTGTTGCTTTTGAGTGTTATGATTGTGAATGTTTTCATGAATATAGTGTGACATATTGTGTTACCCGAGATGCTGAATTGGTTATGTTCTTTCATTATGTGGAGTATATACCGAGAGATGGTATTATCACTGCTCATGTTCATATCATGCATCCTTTTATTCATGTTATGTCCACGGAGTGGATTGTAAGTCCCACCATTCCAATGTGGGCAATTTTGGACATTGTCATGTCCCGCCCACGGAGTGGATTGAAAGACCCATCAATTCCAAGATGGGCACGTAAGACCCATCAATTCCAAAGTATGGGCAGCTTTGGACACCTATATGAAACGTTCTTCATATAGGACTTGGATCCCGCACTTTTGTTAAGGTGCGGGCTTAAGTGAACACCGAGGTGTGTCACTCACTATACTGCAGTATATGCATGTGTGCAGTCCATCCTTGATTACATTCATTCATTTCATGTTTTCATAAGTGTTCACTCGATGCAAGGTTCGCATTCTTAAATGGTGATGTCCTGTTTGTATATGTGTTCTTTCTCTTTCACTGTACTTGCTGAGTCATGGACTCACTCTTGCGTTGTTTGTTTATTTTAGGTAACCCCTGATGTTGGCTCACTTGGGAGGGAGTAGACACGCACTACTCGTTCAAATTATCCTATTCATGTTCAAGATTAAATTTAGTTTTATCTTACATTCGTTGATGATGAACTGTAATAATTAAATTATAATTGGTGAAGGAAGGATACCTTCTTCACATGGATGTTGATTTATTACTGCGTGTGAACCTTCTTTATTGATGATCGGAATTAAATAACTTAAAAGGTGAAGGAAGGATACCTTCATCATATCCTGTTTAACTTAATGCTGTCTTTAGTTGATATACTTGTTTCAAATTCTTCCGCATTATGGATGTATGTTAGATGTTTTAGGTGACATCTTGGCTTCCGGATAGCCAGGGTGTTACAGATGTGGTCCAAGATTTTGTGTTCATTTTGACAGAACATTATAATTAACAAGTATGGAAATCTTGACCAGTTTATTAGAGTATCGCATTTGGGTACTCGATAAGATTGTGTAGAAGAAGTATGATGGAGTAGTTCAAGGAGAGTACCAGTGTAGAGAAATCTAATAGTCGTGTTAATTAATGAGATAGCAGGGATTGTTGAGTTATTGTCAAGTATGACTCGGCCTCAGTGAGTAACCCTATGGGAGTTAGATTATCTCTAAGGGTAACTTGATCAAGAATATATTGATTTATTACTCAATGCCCCTCAGACAACCTGACACCTAAAGGTTCACCAAACCATCTACTAGACCACCACTATCTAGTTGCCAATTCACATCCGACGAGACTTTGCAATCTGATTCGATTAACCCTTTCTTAGAAGAAGAGGCAAATAGAACTAAATTTCAGCACAAAGGGAAACGTTACCACTTACAGTCGTTACAAGATCAAGAGAACAATTAAATAACAATGATCTTGGAAAGCAAAAGATGAGATCATAATTGAGGGCACACGTTCCACAAGCAGAGAATATCAAGCCTCAAACGAGAATAAAACATTGCTTTGGAAATTCGAAAAAAAAACCTCTTGTGGGCAAGAACAACAGTTTTAGATAAACTTCAATAACCTGCAAATTACAGAACTTGACTTCAATCTCAAATACTTCTACTTCACTCTTTCCTTTCACAAAGAAAATGACTTCGTTGGTTACAACATCACCATAGCAACTCCAACAAAAAGAGATTTGAAGACCACAACACATAAACCACCTAGGAACTTATAAAACCTCTCAACACTTCACTTTGCTCAAAACAATTTCAGCTACCACACCAACCTGAGGTCTGAAATATCACAACACGAAACTAGAAACATTTTCATTTAATCAATATTAGGTGAGCAATCCAATTCCTTTACACAAAACATTCAATATTATGATCATAATCCCTTACTGACCATCGCCATAACAATGACATAATACACTCTTAGCGAGACTCATCATAGCCTCTTATCCCCTCATAAACCTACCCAAAAGAAACACAAGCCACAAGGTTGAAACAAACCTCTTCTAATCAGATCATGCTATCAAATAATAATTTCGCTAGGCACACTATCAGAAACCACATAATCATTCATCCACTAATCCATAAATGGTGCTCAACACCCACCTCATCTATCATCAACAATTGACAATTGTAACTATCACGTATGCAAATAGGATCATACGTCTATTTGTAATCACCTGAACCATCTATATACACCGTGTCAATATTCCACTTTATGCTCAGAGTTTAATTAAGGATTTAATAGCATCATCTCCTTAAATCATCGGGTTTCACAAGGTACTACCTCAACATTCATCCAATCCGGTATATATGTTTCAATCTAGCAATTAAGTATAATCATCAAGTAGTCAGCTTAAAAAAAAAATTGGATTAAAATCCTCTAAGGCAACGTCAAACATATCCTTAACATAATCATCACTATTGATAGATTAATTAATTGGGACCCATTACACCGAATTATCCAATAAATTTAACAAATTCCACAATCTTAATGCTCAGACCAAATCACCAATATCTCACAATTATTTCTAAATCCTTTAACCTCAATTGGGTACAACCATACCCTTAAACACAGTTCGACAAGAACTACTACAAGACACCATCAAATTAAACAACTTCCCTTCCAAGGATCTTAGTTAAGATCCAATATGCACCACACTACAGACTCAACTTGATAACCCATATCACAACCATTAATTTCTTCGGTTATAACCTCTAGTTTGACCATGACGAGACATCGCTAAAGGTTTAACGTTTCCTTTCATAAAAGAGAAACATTCAACTTCCACACTCAAAATACCCAAAAGAGATACCTTGCGTCAAAGCCTCCACGTACTAAAGGACTTGCAAAAGGAAACTTTCATTAGCTAAAAAAAAACATCAGGCGAATAAATGGGTCAAGGTTTTCCAATAAGAAAGACAAAACTCCATTATAAAGGTCAAGCTTGACAATCAACCAAGTTCACCAACCGCAAAAAAAATAACTCAACGATTGGGAAAACAATGATTGCTTTACAGGACAAAATTAAACCAATGGAAACAAATCAATCCTTTTCAAAGCAACCCATCAACCGTAATAAACTAATAACCCAAGAGAAGCTCATCAACTCCAACTAGACAAGAGTTGACCAAATTCAAATTTCAAAGAAGAGAACAACTCTTCTAAATATACTTACTATTAAAGCCTGAACTACGATATCCAATGTGCGCACTTCACTATTGCTATACCACGAACAGTGGTTTAACCTGGTACAGCACAGGGCCACAACCTCAACCTCAACCTCTCAACATGGGTTATCCCCACACATATTAACTATAGCATTATAATATATATATATATATGTATGTATATCATAACAGGAATCATCAATACAACATGCGAAAACGTAAATGTAATGCAATAACCCAATCCCACCTACTGTGCTTAGTGTGTCAAAATTAATGTTTTATTAACCACGGACCTACAGCCCACTCTGATACCAACTGTAACACCCCAGCCCGACATGAGCCTGGAATGCTACTAAACAAACCCTAATAATTCTACTCAAGGCAATTTATTAAATTTCGGCAGAACCTCCCTTGTAAAGTTAATTACACGGAGGTTCCAACATACAGATAATTCATAAATTAACTAAACTACCATCCAGAGACATCAAAAGATAATCAAAGACATGCTAAGTAACTAGCATCCCAATGAAGTATAAAGTTCCACTACTCATCATTGTTACACTTAAACCACTGCAAGAGACAAGACATAATAAACCTTTGAGCATCATGCCCAATTACTAAAAAAACCATACGATCTGAAGATCATTCAACTTTATTTAGTTCATGTGGTATGTGTGTGACTATCAGACTAATTCCCCCCATGCATGTCGTTCTTGGCTTGGGTACCTAAAACAACAATAAAAGCAAGAGTGAGTCCACAGACTCAGCAAGTACATAAAGAAACTATAACATCAGCATAAAGTAAAAGTTATAACAACAGCGTCCATAGATAGAAGTGCAACAATAAAACATCTCACATGCAAATGCAATGCTCAATGATCCTTTCTCTTTATCTTTCTTTGTGCATTTTACCGGTAATGCAAAGTACGCAACCGTCGCCGCATACCCATGCCTGTGCTCGCAAGCACAGGGACCAATTGCCCATTACTCCGCATGTAATGGGGACCTCAAGCCCACACTCCACGAGTGTGGGGATCTCGGGCCCGTCACATTCATGACGGGGATCTCAAAGGTAAACATACTTGGTCACCACGTGACCAAGCCTCAACATGATCTCAATATGCACATGCTCATCATTTAATCATCATCAAATTACCACAAGACGATAACATCATACGACAATAGAGCATAAACATATTTGGAGCATCCACCAATCTTAAACCAACATCATGCCAACAATCTCACTATGCTATCACATATCGAAAAAGCACACAAACATGACCAATCAATCACAACCACGGATCAAACAATGCACTTGCCTTAGCGCGTGAGAATAGAGGGCGTGAAGGCGGTGCGCCTCGGTACCAATCCCCACCTAATACATTAAGAATATAAACTAAGACCACAGCAACGAAAAACATGAATTATATAGCGAACACATCAAGTAGCAGATTGCAACGCGATCCGACCCCACTTTCTAAATCTTGAGCGCCCTCGTGAGCAGTCAAGTTCTAAAATTCATATCTTTCCGTACAGTGGTCCAAATTAGGTGTTCTTAGACTTCATTGAAAGATAATCAAATTTCCGAACTAAACCTAGTTGTTGAGCCTCCCTGATTCGGCCATCTAAAATCACTTTTAAGCTGATTAACAAAACATCGATTTCACGTTAGACTTTCTGGACAGAGCACTAAAACTATCATAACTTTCAGCTCGTTCATCCAAATTTCGCGTTCTTGTCCTTCCCTGAAGGCTACGACAATTATCTACAACTTTCGTTATACTGCGATCCTCTAATTATTGCAACTAGTAGGACCTATAGCGAGATGTGGTCCAAGATTTTGTGTTCATTTTGACAGAATATTAGAATTAACAAGTATGGAAATCTTGACCAGTTTATTAGAGTATCGCATTTGGGTACTCGATAAGATTGTGTAGAAGAAGTATGATGGAGTAGTTCAAGGAGAGTAGCAGTGTAGAGAAATCTAATAGTCGTGTTAATTAATGAGATAGCAGGGATTGTTGAGTTATTGTCAAGTATGACTCGGCCTAAGTGAGTAACCCTATGGGAGTTAGATTATATCTAAGGGTAACTTGATCAAGAATATATTTATTTATTGACGATATTGATTGAGTATGTTTGAATCTTGGTCAATCAGTTAGGGTGTTGTGACAATATGTGTTTATTGTGGTTGAGTAACTGCATTTGATTGGTGTGGGTTAGAGAAGGGCTAAGATTGATGAAACGAATAGCCTTGGGCGGTTACTTGACTAGTGAGGAATGTTGATACTAAGGGTGAGGTTATTGTTGGGGTGTGTGAAATTTTAGTCATCGGACACGAGGGTTACCTATCAAATTTACGGAAGTTGATGTAGGAGTCTTAGAGATTAAATTTGGGCTTGCATTTTTATGCTAGCACCTTGGTTTCCCATGATTAGGTTCCAAGAGTATGGTGATCTTTGATAGAATCCCTTGAATGTAGTAAATGAGTATGTATGCGGTGAATTTCAAGTTGATTATCCTTACAAGATTGAGGTAACGTGATTGTGGCTGAAATCTATATTGAGGTGTGTTGGGAATTATTTGTCAAAGTAATTCTTTTGGTAGGGAAGTTGATCAGAGTATGTTATGGTGGATTGAAAGAGTCTCACTACATAGGTGTAGATTTTGTGTTCGGATTTGAGCATAACTTTGAGGTTGCCAAATTTAAAGAAATGAATTATTGGGTTATGCGATGGTTTGAGACTTCATGATTTAAGAGGAAGTTGAATTCTTAACAGAAAGTTTGGGGAAAAGGTGGTATTCTCGGTTAATGAGAAGTACTCTTGGTTTTATTTGAGCTTTGTCTCCAACACATATGCCAATTATAAACTGTGTTGATTCTTCTTGGTATGCGTGATTCTTTTTGGTTAAGAAAAGAAAGGAAATGGCTATTTTGGGCATTTGAGTGATTTCGCCTCTAGCTTATGTGGTGTTTGTTGGCAAACTGCCTACTTGAAAAGTGGAGGAGTTTCATGATGAATATTTTGGTTTTGGATTTAACTCTCTTTGGTGGGGAGTTGGTAATGCGTGTTTGCAATGAGAATCCTTTATTTTTAGTCGAGTTCTGTTGTGTGTCCCTAGTTAAAGGAGGTACTCCTTGTTAAGATAAAGAGGTCGACTGAGAGATGGAACAAGAGTTCTATATGTTACATGCAAGTTTGGTGGTTTGGACTCGAAGAGATAGATAGCCTAACGTATATTTGGTTGTTCTGGAAGTTACGGGGCTTCAGAAGAAAGCCATTCACTAGGACCGTCTCGAGTCATGGAGCAGGGAATATAACGTGTTGGGTGAACTGGTGTTACGAGAATGCTAGAGCCATTTTGAGTGTGAAGATTCATTGAAGCCGCTGACCCACGAGTAAGACTGTGCCCTCGAGTCATATCCGTTGAGTGACTCTTGAAAGGATGGGGCGGGTAATAAGGCGTAACACGTCAGTTGCATCAAGGTGCGGTGGTTCCATAATTCTGAGAGGAAGACGACTTGGGAATTGAAGTCTCACATGCGCGATCAGAATACAAAATTATTCACTCCAAGTATGTGGTAATGTCAGTATGTTCTTAGCTGTGGTTATTCTTTGGCGTTAAGTGTGAGCAGAATTCGGGGTCGAATTCCTTTTAAGGGGGGTAGAATGTAATACCTCCAATGTATTCGAGAGGGAAGAAATAAATCAGAGACAAGGACCAATTAGAAAAGTGTTTTAACAGGAGATTAAAGGGGGATTTACGCATAATTTCGACAACTTAGGCTATGGGCTTCCAGCCCACAGCATTTAGACCCATGAGGGGTTGGCTACCAATAAAAAGAGGAAGGAAACCCTACAAGTGGTACTATAGCATGGCGTGCTACAGTACCCGCCACCGCTACAGTATCATGAATAGTAGCCACCCCAACTGGAGGAAGAAGGCGATCACCTGGGAGATCGATTGGCCAAGAAGAAGGAGATCGCTGGAGGTGCCCGGCTGTTGGAGGAGGAAGAAGGTGAGGGGAACAGGACCATCTTTGGGGGCAGAGTTCCCTGGTGGGTGCTCATCGTGCCCAGCAATCGGTTCTTCAAGGGTAAACTCGTTTTCCCCTCGTTTAGATGCTTTAGCGCTTAATTGTTCTTTGCTGGCAGTTCTGTCGTCTCAGGGCAGATCGTGTTAAAGGAACGTTTTGTTGTAGTTAAGTGTGGATTCAGTTTCGGACATCTCCTACTAAGTTGTAGAGGACGTCAATAGCTTTCAATGAAGTGCTAGATCGTAATTTTTGGATCTCTGTAGCAAAAGTTATGAATTTAATGGTGCGGCTGTTCTGCAACCCTATCAGTTTTTGGACAGGTTTTAGTAATCTGACCTTTGCAATCAGTTAAATAGAGAATTAGAGGATCGCAGTATAACGAAAGTTGTAGATAATTGTCGTAGCTTTCAAGAAAGCACAAGAACGTGAAATTTGGAGGAAAGAGCTGAAAGTTATGATAGTTTTAGTGCTCTGTCCAGAAAGTCTGACGTGAAATCGATGTTTTGTTAATCAGCTTAAAAGTGATTTTAGATGGCCGAATCAGGGAGGCTCACCAACTAGGTTTAGTTGGAAAATTTGATTACCTTTCAATTAAGTCCAAGAACACCTAATTTGGACCACTGTACGGAAAGATATGAATTTTAGAACTTGACTATTCACAAAGGGCAGTTCAGTACTTAGGAAAGTGGGGTCGGGATCGCGTTGCAATCTGCTACTTGATGTGTTCGCTTATATAATTCGTGTTTTTCGTTGCTGTGGTCTTAGTTTATATTTTTAATGTATTAGGTGGGGGATTGGTACCAGAGGCAGCACCGTCTTCACGTCCTCCATTCTAACGCGGTTAAGGCAAGTGCATTATTTGATCCGTGGTTGTGATTGATTGGTCATGTTTGTGTGCTTTTTCGATATGTGATAGCATAGTGAGATTGTTGGCATGATGTTGGTTTAAGATTGGTGGATGCTCCAAATATTTTTATGCTCTATTGTCGTATGATGTTATCGTCTTGTGGTAATTTGATGATGATTAAATGATGAGCATGTGCATATTGAGATCATGTTGAGGCTTGGTCACGTGGTGACCAAGTATGTTTACCTTTGAGATCCTCGTCATGAATGTGACGGGCCCGAGATCCCCACACTCGTGGAGTGTGGGCTTGAGGTCCCCATTACTTCATGAGTATGGGCAATTGGTCCCTGTGCTTGCGAGCACAGGCATGGGTATGCGGCGACGGTTGCATACTTTGCATTACCGGTAAAATTCACAAAGAAAGATAAAGAGAAAGGATCCTTGAGCATTGCATTAGCATGTGAGATGTTTTATTGTTGCACTTCTATCTATGGACGCTGTTGTTATAACTTTTACTTTGTACTTGCTGAGTCTGTGGACTCACTCTTGCTTTTATTATTGTTTTAGGTACCCGAGCCAAGAACGACATGCATGGGGGGGAAGTAGTCTGATAGTCACACACATACCACATGAACTAAATAAAGTTGAATGATCTTCAGATCGTATGTTTTTTTTAGTAATTGGGCAAGATGCTCAAACGTTTATTATGTCTTGTCTCTTGCAGTGGTTTAAGTGTAACAATGATGAGTAGTGGAACTTTATACTTCATTGGGATGCTAGTTACTTAGCATGTCTTTGATTATCTTTTGATGTCTCTGGATGGTAGTTTAGTTAATTTATGAATTATCTGTATGTTGGAACCTCCGTGTAATTAACTTTACAAGGGAGTTTCTGCCGAAATTTAATAAATTGCCTTGAGTAGAATTATTAGGGTTTGTTTAGTAGCATTCCAGGCTCATGTCGGGTTGGGGTGTTACAAGAGGTCCCATACCCTCTAGTGTGATTAGCACGCAAGAATGCTTGGTTTAGTGTAACAAGATGTTCGGTCCTTGTTGACTCGGGCACTATTCCAGTCACACCCAAAAAATCACACTATCTTACCAATGTGCCCAAGTCCAAAGTGTTTTGTTTTCAGTTTTAGTTTTGCAATTTAAACATAGCACAAAGCCGAAATATAGAGATCATAATAAGTTTGTGTGATCAAGGTTATCGACAAGTCGATAACCGCCTATTTCTACCGATAGCTAAGCATGGCTAAGCAACGAACTTGTGGGCGCCCTGGATTATTGGAAATATACTTAATTAAATTCATACTGTAGCACAATTATTAATGAAGGAACAGTACTGTCCCTTTATTAAAAATCATGCTGAAGGTATAAATTTAACAAGTAACAATTCAATAAGCAGATTCCCTGATATATATATACCACAATGGTTCCCAGGATCAACGACCATTGCATATATATCCTTCAACAACATTGCATCATACACATACAAGTCATTCATTTACATAATTAAACATAAGTTTACAACTTGCGGTTTTAGTACTACATTATAGAGTGACTTGGTCACTACAACATGTTCAACATCGGAAGCAAAATAAAAACTTAAAGTCCACCAATGGCCTCATCCACCCGCAGGCAATTGCGTGGAGGAAAGAAGTAGCTCTACTCATTAGCGTCACCCTGATCGGCGCTAACGGGTACTTCATAAAGGTAACCATCCTCACCTGCAACAATAGGTGATAGCACCTTGAGTACGGAAGGTACTCAGCAAGTCTTACACAAACTAATCAAATTAAGTGTTTGTTAGAACCTAATCAAAGGAGTAGAATTTATATATGCATAAGGTTACAACAGGAAGGTATAAAGGTTTAAATTTTCATAAAGCGATACATCTTAACCTACACTTACAAAATTTTGACAAAGAAATTTAATAAATCAAAGTTTAGCTAGGGAAGTAAGTAAATGACATAATTGTAAACAGTACAATGCATGAATCCCTCATGCACAGCCAAAAACCGAAACCAGATTTTGAAAATCAAAACTTCTATACAGGTGACATCAATTCAAGTTATCGTCCATGACCGTGGACACGGCTATTCGAACAGGTTATACCCTGCAGGGGTGTACATCTTTACCCACATGACTTAGCTAGCCCGTTGCCTTCGGATGCCTCCGAATGATGACATACTTCCTTTGGTATGCCGACCGGGGAAACTAAGATTTGGTATTTTTCAACAAGCTAACACTATTGAGTTGGACCCCATGTGTGGTGATCCCGCTTAAACAACGATCGATAGCATCCGCTAAGCAGGGCACACATGTTGCGTCGATAATGCCGATCCAAACAATTTAATGCGAATGGGCTCACTACCCATATTAGGATGCAATCGGCACCATTAAGGTATCGTATATGCTACGGAGCACATATACGCCCTCACCCTTCTAAGAACATCTGATACTGACATACAAGCTCACATAGCATACAACACAGTCATAAGACCTAAGCATTTATGCCATACAAGGTCAATACACATATTCTTACTTTCCTGTTTCCAACCCAATAGTCTTAACATTTTACTTAACCAAACAGTGCCCATACACTGCATGTGGAAGTACGTGGGGGACTTGAAATGAATAATCAGAGTTCGGTCCTTAATTAACCCGGACAAGTCCACCACAAAACCCAATCTCGTGCACAAAAGCACCATCACTAGCTTCCTCTTGTCCAGATCAATTTTAATTTGAAGTACAAGCTGGATTTAAAGAAACTGGACAAAGAGTTCAAAATAACAAAAGTTCATTTGTGATTCCCATGTTTGACAAGATATGCTTGTCAAACTCTAAAATCTCTAGACTGCATGTCTAAGCCAAAACTGAAAATATATGTTATAATATACAATACTATACTAAGTTTGAGTGTATGGTGACAATTGAGGTAATCCATCATGTTAGGTCATAACTAACTACTAACGGTCACAATTTGTATTTTGGAAAAATAGCATGCACAGATTGTCACTGGATTTAGAAAATCTATTGTATAAAATTTGGGATCAACATGGTGCAGAGAGGAAGCTTGCCTTGATAGTAATAAACTTCATTGCGAGTTCAAAGGTTGCTCGAAATAAAGTCAAAAGCTTGGATGAACCAGATTCTATAAGAAGCAATAAAGTCCAATAAATGCCAAAATCGATAATAAGTACAAAATAGAAGAAATATGCATGATCAACCTGGAAATGCATGATTAGCAGTATGCTTAAGCCATAACTACCCATAATAGTGATAATAACCCATAATATAGCTTACTATTTTCAAATGGCAGAAACTAAGGCTTAGTTCAAAGTTTCAGTTTTCAGATTTTGAAAAGAACAGAAACAGGACAGATTGCAGTTTTCGGAAAAAGGAAAGTAGAACATGCAAAAGTTTAGAAATGAAACTTAGCATGATCTTTTAGGGTAATTAATATCCCAAACTAACCTTAATCTAACCCTAATCGATTAGATTACATCAACTAAAAAGAAACCTATTTTTGTCGGTTAAGCCGACAAAAGGGAACAGAGACTGATCTTGTCAACAAACTAAATAGATGATGACAATGATTAAAAGAACCACTTATCATGCTACTAGGGTTCAATTGAAACCTAACTAGGATGATAAGTTGATAGGAGAAACCCTAGGTCTTGAAAAAGATATGGAAAACCGAAAAGTTATAATAACAACTCTTCAGTTTGAAGCAAGTTGAAGCTACTGATGCTCAAAAGAATGGTTCACAGCAGCTTCTAAGGTCCTTAAGATGCTCAAGATATCGAAAACTAGGGTTTTAGCTTACCAGAGTAGGAAAGACACCAAAGTTTCTGAAAACTCGATGTTGATCAACAGAGAAATAAACTCAGTTCAACCTACAAAAGATGTCAAATCTTTATTACAAGGTGGAACCGGGTTTAGAATGGATAAGCAAAGGGACAAGAGCAAGAACTCCTTTGGCCAACAATGGAGGATGAGCTTGATGGTCAACAATGGTAACGACAAAAAGCTAGGGTTTATATATGGATGTTGAGCTACAGGGCAAGAGGGAAAGATCTAGAGTTGATGAGGTGTCTACTTAGCTAAATATCCAAAAATTTGTGGCATAATCTTTGGATAATCCTCTCCTCTGCTCTCAGAAATGGCTGCGCGCAGAGATAAGGAAGAAGGGAGGCAAAATATGACATGTGGGTCCCTTTGTCATCCTCAGCCGCGCGCGTCTTCAAAAGCTCAAAAGAACATCAGCCGTCCGATTGGAAATGGGCGGTTGTGATAAATAGAGAGGTTAAAAGGTTTTAATCGGTAACCTTTAATATGGACCGTGCGATTTCAATCGGTCGATCGAGATTTAAACAGAGCCAAAAAGGATTTCGGGGTTTTAAGTTCAAATAGGGGCGTTGGATTGAAATCCAACGGCCCAGCTCAAAAGATACACGTCATCCTTTTCGATGTGATGACGCGGCACCGTTAGATTAGATTTCTACGGTCAGGATGGGGAAATGAACCGGATGGTCCGATTGCATACACAAGTCTGGACCCTACGATTAAAATCCAACGACCCACTAAATTTGGGCCTTAACTGCGCTCGGTCAAAAAGGAGCGCCGTAGGATTTAAATCCAAAGGCCCGCATACCGCGCGCTTTTAGTTTAAAATGAAACGAGCGGCGCGTTTAGATCAAGAATGGACGGCGGAGATCGTGAGGGGATCCGGAGTCGTCCGAATGCATACACCGCTCTGGACCACCCGATGAAGATCTAACGGCCCAGAGGAGCGCGGGCCTTAATAGCACGCGGTAAAAAGGAAAGCCGTAGGATTTGAATCTGATGGCTCAGATAAAAGCGCGCCTTTAAGTTTAAAACGAAAAGGGAGGCGCTGTTGGATCAAGAATGAACAGTGGAGATCGAGAAGGGCTCCGGAGTTGTCCAATTGCATACACTGACCTCGATCGTTAGATTAAGATCAAACGGAGGAGATCAAAGCGCACACGTGGACAGCTCGCGTGACGTTGCGGCCCCGCCCGTTCGATTGAAGATCAACGGCTCACATCGCGTATGGGGTTTGAGCTCGCGCTCGAACGTGACAGAGCCGGACCATTTGCACGGGGTTGGACTCAACCACATGGCTCGAGTCGCTACAGTGCTAGGGTTTGGATTCAAACCGGTTTAGTTGACCAGAACTCATTCAAAAGCTTAAAAGGTTTGACTGGGCTTTTAAAAATAGCAAATAAATTTATAAAATCATGAAATTTTTGCTGGAGGCTACTGGGATGATATATTTCCCAGATAAATTTTAAAACCACATGATCACTTTGTAAAATACATAAATATTTATTTTATCCCGAAAATATTCATTTAAAGACAATCATTTTGCTTTAAGCCAAAGTAATTTCCAAAAAAATGCAACAAAAATATTTTTAGCCAAGATAATTTATCTAGGCTTTAATAAAAGTACTTCCCAGTCATAATACAAGTTTTATCTTGTATTCCTTTAAGACTTTAAATGGTTCTTTAGGATTTTGGCTAAAAAGGAAGGTTTTCAATTTGTAACATACTGCCCAAATTGTAGAAATGAACAGTAATGCTATGAACTGCACCTCATTACTGTTCATAAAGCATTTTATTACTGTTTATAAACTTGGGGCTGTTACAAACCTACCCCCCTTAAGAAAATCTCGTCCCCGAGATTTGGAACAAGTTAAAGATTAGGAAGAAGTGAAGTGGAAATGATTTATAAGGAAATTCAACATCTGTTGTCTTGATTTCCTTCAAAGATAACAAAGAAGAAATTTACATAACAACATAGTGTTATCATTACATCTTTGTTTACATTGCTTTGTTTAAACTTTCCTTTCTTGATTCAAAGGAAAGTTCTAAACAACAAAAGATGGGGTGCTCAATGCATCGGATCTTGGCGCTCCCAAGTGGCTTCATCCTCGGAATGATTAGCCCATCGAATTTTCAAGAACTTGACGAGACGATTTCTTGTCTGCGTTCCATTGTGTCGAGGATACGTCTTGGTTGTTCTTGATAGGAAAGATCAGTTGGAGATCAAGATGCTCATAAGCAGTTGCCTCAATAGGAACACGAAGGCATTTCTTCAATTGAGACACATGAAAAGTATCATGCACTGCTGAGAGTGATTCACGTAGTTCCAGTTGATAAGCTCTGACTCCTCGTTTTGCAATGATTGGAAGGGTCCGATATAACGAGTGCGAGCTTCCCTTTTAACTGAAAACGATGAGTACCCTTCATGGGTGACACTTTAAGATAGACATGGTCATCTACCTCAAAGCTTAATTCACGACGACGATGGTCAGCATAGCTCTTCTGACGAGGCATGCGGTTTGAAACAATCTCGAATCAGCGAACTTGCTCTTGACTTCTTTTACAGTCGGACCATAGAATGATCTTTCACGGACTCGGACCAATTCAATAGAGTCCTACAAGCTCTCCCATACAAGGCTTCAAAGGTGACATTTGAATACTTGCTTGGTAGCTATTATTGTAGGAAAACTCCACATATGGCAAAGATTTCTCCCAGTCTTTGCTATAAGATAGCACATAGGCTCAAGAAGATCTTCCATTACTTGGTTCACTCTCTCAGTTTGACCACTAGTTTGAGGATGATAAGTAGTCTTGAAGAGAGTTCGGTCCCCATAGCTTTGATGAAGACAATTCCAAAAGTGGGAAGTGAGCGAGGGCCACGGTCGAAACAATGACCTTGGGAACACCATGAAGACAAACAATTCTAGCAATATAAAGCTCTGCTAGCTGCTTGCCACTAAAGATGGTTTTGACCGGAATAAAATGAGCCACCTTTGTCAAACGGTCAATGATTACCCAAATGGCATCGGACCCATTGGAAGTTTTGGGAAGACCAGTAACAAAATCCATACCGATCTCTTCCCACTTCCACTGTGGTATAGGCAAAGGCTGAAGGGTACCGGTGGCTTGGATGTTGACTTTAACCCTTTGGCAAATATCACATTCAGCAACATACTGAGCAATTTGCCTTTTCATTTGGCTCCACCAAAATGTTTTCTTCAAATCCTGATACATCTTGGTACTTCCAGGATGTAAAGAAAACTTGGAATTATGAGCCTCTCTAAGAATTAGACTTCTGAGATGAGGATCAGCAGGTACTACCAAACGATTGCGATATCGAATCATACCACGATCATCCTCAGAAAATTCGTTGGCTTTACCCGCTTTCAAGTTCTCCTTAATTTCGGACACCTCGCCATCAGTTTTCTGGGCCTCAAGAATCTGAGATTCTAAGGTAGGCTCCACTTGCAATGCAGCAAGAAAACCCTTTTCCACCAAGTGAAGACTTAAGCGCTGAAAATCAGCACACAAGTCCTTGGCCGCAGGTAGAGAAAATGTGCAGTTGCATTGTGACTTTCTGCTTAAAGCGTCTGCCACAACATTGGCTTTGCCAGGATGATAATGAATACCCATGTCGTAGTCCTTGATCAATTCAAGCCATCTTCTTTGTCTCATATTCAAATCAGATTGAGTGAATATGTACTTTAGGCTTTTATGATCAGTATAGATCTCACAACGATTACCAAGAAGGTAATGTCGCCAAATCTTCAATGCATGGACCACGGAAGCCAATTCCAAATCATGAGTAGGATAATTAAACTCATGAGGGCGCAACTGCCGAGATGCATATGCCACAACTCGGCCTTCTTGCATAAGCACACAACCAAGTCCATGGCGAGATGCATCGCAATAAATGTCAAAATTCTTATGAATATCCGGAAGAGTGAGAACTGGAGCTTTAGTCAAGAGAGTTCTCAGAAGCCGAAAACTCTCCTCACATTTAGCTGACCATTCAAATTTCCTCTCTTTCGCAAAGTCGAGTCAAAGGTCTAGCAATCTTGGAGAAATTTTCAATGAACCTGCGGTAATAACCCGCAAGTCCAAGAAAACTTCGGATCTCAGGGACACTTTTGGGAGGCTTCCAATTTAGTACATCTTGTACCTTGCTTGGATCGACAGCGATACCTCCTTGGATAACACATGTCCCGAAATGCAACTTCTTTGAGCGAAAGCACACTTGCTAAACTTAGCATCTGATCGATCCGACGAAGTGTTTCTAGCACCAGTCGCAAATGTTGTTCATGGTCCTTATCAGACTTAGAATAAATAAGGATGTCGTCAATGAACACTACAACAAACTTATCCAAGAAATCCATGAACACCGAATTCATAAGGTTCATGAAATAGGCTGACGCATTGGTCAGACCAAAGGACATAACCGTGTACTCGTACAAACCATAACGAGTAGAGAAAGCTGTTTTAGGGATGTCCTCAGATCTAACCTTGATTTGATGATAGCCCGACCTCAAATCAATCTTTGAAAAGACTCGGGCACCAACCAACTGATCAAAAAGATCATCAATACGAGGCAAAGGATACTTGTTCTTGATAGTGACCTCATTTAACGGACGGTAGTCCACACACATCCGTAAAGTATTGTCCTTCTTTTTGACAAAGATTGCCGGGCATCCCCAAGGTGAGGAACTCGGTCGAATAAATCCTTTGTCAAGCAATTCTCCGAGTTGCTTCTTCAATTCAGCCAACTCGTTGACAGGCATTCGATACGGACTCCTGGATATAGGAGCAGTTCCAGGAATGAGTTCAATAACAAATTCCATTTCCCGATCTGGTGGCAAACCGGGAAGGTCTTCAGGAAAGACATCAACATACTCACAGACAATTGGTACTGACTCCAAAGAAGGAGTAGTATCAACTTGGTGAGCACAAAGATGAGAACCCATTGTCCTGGATTGAAAAACGACTGAAGTGCCGCTTTCATTAGTCAAAGAAATGGATTTGTGGGAGCAATTAATTTGCCCAAAGTGCTTGGATAACCAATCCATTCCCAGGATAACATCCAACCCTTTTGAATCTATCACAATCAAATCAGCCCAAAAGTCTACCCCTTCAATATTTATATTGACATTACGGCAGACTTGATTAGTCATAAAGGCTGATCCAGGTGAATGGATGATATGAGGTGGATGAAGATGATGCACAATTAAATGATGTTGAGTAGCAAGCGCCTACTAACAAATGAATGGGATGCTCGAATAGAATAAAGCGATGGCACATCGCAATTAACTAGGAGCATACCGAACAACTTCAGAGTGACAGTGCTTCCTCGGCGATGTCTGGTTCACCCGCCTCGAACCGGAACAGTCGTCGCTTGACCACGGTCGGTGAAGGTGGTGCGGGACGCAATGGTGGGAAGGTGAAATAGGTGGTATCCCTTGCGCCTTGGCATAACACCGATTGGCGAAATATCACGGCGCCACAATGGTAGCATATAACCCCTGGCCTGATAGTCACAACAGCTGGTGGCCGGTTTCCACTAGGTCTTGGTTGATTAGTGGAAGAGGATGGGCGAGGGGCAAACACCGCAGGCCTTGGTGCAAATGGAGCTGGTGCTCGCGGTGGTCTTGGCACCCACATGCGAGGCCTTGGTGAGCTGCCACCAGGAATAAACTGAGAAGTCCGCTGTCGCTTGCGTGACTCCTCCAAATCCTTGCTCTTACTCTCGGCCACAATTGCTTTGTTGACCAAATGAGAGAAATTCCGGAAGTCATGCAAAGCTACAACCATCTGCAATTCCTCAGATAGCCCATTCAAGAACCGGTTTCGACGACGAAGGTCAGTCGAAACATCATCAGGAGCGTATCTGGCAAGAAAGTTAAACTCATGCAGGTATTCGGTAACAGACTTTCGCCCTTGCTTGAGAGCGAGAAATTCTTGTTGCTTGATCATCATGACCCCTTCAGGAATATGAGCTTCGCGAAAAGCTTCCACGAACTCATCCCAAGTAGGGACATGTCCAGCAAGCTGAATGGCAAGGAGGTTGTCCCACCATATGCTAGCTGGCCCATCAAGTTGATAACTGGCGAAGAGAACCTTTTCCCTCTCGGAACACTGAGCAATTAATAGCTTTTTCTCAATGGTCCGAAGCCAGTCCTCTGCTTCCATGGGATCCTGAGAGCTGGAGAACACCGGCGGGTTAGTCCGCTGAAAGTCAGCAAGACTGCCCTGCACATGGTGACCTCCTGCTCTGACGGCTGGTGCAACAGGAGAAGAAGTGTTGCGCGCAATCTGCTCCAAGATGCGCGTTTGGTCCATTCGATTGCGCTCAATTTGCATGAGCACATCGGCCATCGAAGGTGGTGGAGGAAGCTCCTCTTCCTGGGGACCACCTTGCGGACCCTGAGAGCTGGAAGGTTCAGTCGGCCCTCCCTGAGAATGGGGCACGGGAGTCGACATGCCCTTCCCTTGTTGCGCTTGCACACGAGTAGTAGGTCCTGTCATCCTGTTACCACACCATGGTTAACAACATAACAAGGATATACTCGGCAAACACAAACAAGGTTGCAATTAGAAAAGAAACAAACACTGTACATATAATGCATCATGTTATGTTATGCATTTAAATTAACACCAAAACCAGAAACTTTATATAAACAGCAAAAAGATTTCGGTCACAGCCGCACATCAGAGTCGGCCATAAAGATCATATTACAACCCCAAAAGTCAAACTTACATACTTTGTACAAACTACTACTGCCCTATTACATACAATTTTATTTAAGGCAACTACTAGACTGGAAGACACTTAACCACGTGGGTTCATCGTCGAGGTACTAGCATAAAGATCTCGGTTAAAGTTCACCGGAAACTCATTCAAAAGATGAGCTCCAGGGGAACCCGTGTCAACAGGATCCAAAGGACTAATAAGACGCCTCGGGGAACCCAACAGTGGCTGATGACCTCCAGGAGGTGCAGTCCGCAGGGTGCGAGGAAAACTGCGATCATCGGGCTTGGCGACTTGTCCATAAACAGGCACACACCCGGCCACTTCTGGAAGTCGGTAAAGAGGTGGTGCAGCAGCAGCGGGAGAGGTCTCGTTGTCACCATAAAGCACGTTGCGAGGAACGCGGTTCATGTTGACTCCAAGAAGCAGGTACTCCTGGGCCTCATTAAGACGATGCCGAGTTTCCCACAACTCTCTCACAAGACAGCGATGGATTTGGTCCATGATGCGGACCATCCTCGCCAACTGTCGCACCTGAGGGTCTTCGCCAAACTGTATCTCATCGAACATGCTCACTTCGGAGGTAGGACCTTGATTCGGGAAGTGGTCGTAGGGTGGTTGAGACAATTCTGTCAAATCATGACGAAGAAGGCTCATCATCCTACTTGCAGCTTCCTGAACCGCCATAGCCTCAGAGGTGGCAAGTGCTTGGACACAGTAGGGAACACTGCCGGCTACATGCCTAGCGATAACGTTGATGAAGGCACGGTACTCCTCCATCCCTGGTCCTCGGTCTCGTCGATAGATGGCGTACTCCGGCTGATAGGTGAAATTAGCTCGCCACATCATGTCCCGCAGTAAGGCTGGAAACCCATCAACATCTTCAGCTCGGGTCTCCTTGACCAAGTACCACCCGCTCATCTATAGACAAAAGGCAAGATAAGAAACAATTCACTTTTAGAAAACCCAACAGAAAGTTGGGGCAAGAATTGACATTAAGGAAGATAAGAAATAAAAGATGTCATACTTAAGCTTTCGAAAATACATTACTGCTTGAAAATAATTTTATCGGAAAACCCTCTAATTGTTTCGGCCAGGCTACTTCTAACCTACAGGCAACGTATGCTCTGATACCAACGCTGTGGGCGCCCTAGATTATTGGAAATATACTTAATTAAATCCATACTATATCACAATTATTAATGAAGGAACAGTACTGTCCCTTTATTAAAGATCATGCTGAAGGTATAAATTTAACAAGTAACAATTCCAATAAACAGGATTCCCCGGATATATATATACCACAATGGTTCCCAGGATCAACGACCATTGCATATATATCCTTCAACAACATTGCATCATACACATACAAGTCATTCATTTACATAATTAAACATTAGTTTACAACTTGCGGTTTTAGTACTACATTGTAGAGTGACTTGGTCACTACATATGTTCAACAGCGGAAGCAAAATAAAAACTTAAAGTCCACCAATGGCCTCATCCACCCGCAGGCAATTGCGTGGAGGAAAGAAGTAGCTCTACTCGTTAGCGTCACCCTGATCGGCGCTAACGGGTACTTCATAAAGGTAACCATCCTCACCTGCAACAATAGGTGATAGCACCTTGAGTACGGAAGGTACTCAGCAAGTCTTACACAAACTAATCAAATTAAGTGTTTGTTAGAACCTAATCAAAGGAGTAGAATTTATATATGCATAAGGTTACAACAGGAAGGTATAAAGGTTTAAATTTGCATAAAGCGATACATCTTAACCTACACTTACTAAATTTTGACAAAACAATTTAATAAATCAAAGTTTAGCTAGAGTAGTAAGTAAATGACATAATTGTAAACAGTACAGTGCATGAATCCCTCATGCACAGCCAAAAACCGAAACCAGATTTTGTAAATCAAAACTTCAATACAGGTGACATCAATTCAAGTTATCGTCCATGACCGTGGACACGGCTATTCGAATAGTTTATACCCTGCAGGGGTGTACATCTTTACCCACATGACTTAGCTAGCCCGTTGCCTTCGGATGCCTCCGAATGATGACATACTTCCTTTGGTATACCGACCGGGGAAACTAAGATTTGGTATTTTTCAACAAGCTAACACTATTGAGTTGGACCCCCATGTGTGAGCTGATCCCGCTTAAACAACGACTGATAGCATCTTCTTAACCGGGGCACACATGTTCCGTCAGTAATGCCGATCCAAACAATTTAATGCGAACTGGGCTCACTACCCATATTAGGATGCAATCGGCACCATTAAGGTATCGTATATGCTACGGAGCACATATACGCCCTCACCCTTCTAAGAACATCTGATACTGACATACAAGCTCACATGGCATACAACACAATCATAAGACCTAAGCATTTATGCCATACAAGGTCAATACACATATTCTTACTTTCCTGTTTCCAACCCAATAGTCTTAACATTTTACTTAACCAAACAGCGCCCATACACTGCATGTGGAAGTACGTGGGGGACTTGAATTGAATAATCAGAGTTCGGTCCTTAATTAACCCGGACAAGTCCACCACAATACCCAATCTCGTGCACAAAAGCATCATCACTAGCTTCCTCTTGTCCAGATCAATTTTAATTTGAAGTACAAGTTGGATTTAAAGAAACTGGACAAAGAGTTCAAAATAACAAAAGTTCATTTGTGATTCCCATGTTTGACAAGATATGCTTGTCAAACTCTAAAATCTCTAGACTGCATGTCTAAGCCAAAACTGAAAATATATGTTATAATATACAATACTATACTAAGTTTGAGTGTATGGTGACAATTGAGGTAATCCATCATGTTAGGTCATAACTAACTACTAACAGGTCACAATTTGTATTTTCAGAAAAATAGCATGCACAGTTGTCACTGGATTTAGAAAATCTATTGTATAAAATTTGGGATCAACATGGTGCAGAGAGGAAGCTTGCCTTGATAGTAATAAACTTCTGTTGCAGGTTCAGGTTGCTCAGAAATAAAGTCAAAAGCTTCAGATGAACCAGATTCTATAAGAAGCAATAAAGTCCAATAAATGCCAAAATCGACAATAAGTACAAAATAGAAGAAATATGCATGATCAACATGGAAATGCATGATTAGCAGTATGCTTAAGCCATAACTACCCATAATAGTGATAATAACCCATAATATAGCTTACTGTTTTCAAATGGCAGAAACTAAGGCTTAGTTCGAAGTTTCAGTTTTCAGATTTTGAAAAGAACAGAAACAGGACAGATTGCAGTTTTCGGAAAAAGGAAAGTAGAACATGCAAAAGTTTAGAAATGAAACTTAGCATGATCTTTTAGGGTAATTAATATCCCAAACTAACCTTAATCTAACCCTAATCGATTAGATTACATCAACTAAAAAGAAACCTATTTTTGTCGGTTAAGCCGACAAAAGGGAACAGAGACTGATCTTGTCAACAAACTAAATAGATGATGACAATGATTAAAAGAACCACTTATCATGCTACTAGGGTTCAATTGAAACCTAACTAGGATGATAAGTTGATAGGAGAAACCCTAGGTCTTGAAAAAGATATGGAAAACCGAAAAGTTATAATAACAACTCTTCAGTTTGAAGCAAGTTGAAGCTACTGATGCTCAAAAGAATGGTTCACAGCAGCTTCTAAGGTCCTTAAGATGCTCAAGATATCGAAAACTAGGGTTTTAGCTTACCAGAGTAGGAAAGACACCAAAGTTTCTGAAAACTCGATGTTGATCAACAGAGAAATAAACTCTGGTTCAACCTACAAAAGATGTCAAATCTTTATTATAAGGTGGAACCGGGGTTTAGAATGGATAAGCAAAAGGGACAAGAGCAAGAACTCCACTGGCCAACAATGGAGGATGAGCTTCAGTGGTCAACAATGGTAACAGCAAAAAGCTAGGGTTTATATATGGATGTTGAGCTACAGGGCAAGAGGGAAAGATCTAGAGTTGATGAGGTGTCTACTTAGCTAAATATCCAAAAATTTGTGGCATAATCTTTGGATAATCCTCTCCTCTGCTCTCGTAAATGGTGCTGCAGAGATAAGGAAGAAGGGAGGCAAAATATGACATGTGGGTCCCTTTGTCATCCTCAGCCGCGCGCGTCTTCAAAAGCTCAAAAGAACATCAGCCGTCCGATTGGAAATGGGCGGTTGTGATAAATAGAGAGGTTAAAAGGTTTTAATCGGTAACCTTTAATATGGACCGTGCGATTTCAATCGGTCGATCGAGATTTAAACAGAGCCAAAAAGGATTTCGGGGTTTTAAGTTCAAATAGGGGCGTTGGATTGAAATCCAACGGCCCAGCTCAAAAGATACACGTCATCCTTTTCGATGTGATGACGCGGCACCGTTAGATTAGATTTCTACGGTCAGGATGGGGAAATGAACCGGATGGTCCGATTGCATACACAAGTCTGGACCCTACGATTAAAATCCAACGACCCACTAAATTTGGGCCTTAACTGCGCTCGGTCAAAAAGGAGCGCCGTAGGATTTAAATCCAAAGGCCCAGACAGCTGCGCGCCTTTTAGTTTAAAATGAAATGAGCGGCGCGTTTAGATCAAGAATGGACGGCGGAGATCGTGAGGGGATCCGGAGTCGTCCAAATGCATACACCGCTCTGGACCACCCGATGAAGATCTAACGGCCCAGAGGAGCGCGGGCCTTAATAGCACGCGGTAAAAAGGAAAGCCGTAGGATTTGAATCTGATGGCTCAGATAAAAAGCGCGCCTTTAAGTTTAAAACGAAAAGGGAGGCGCTGTTGGATCAAGAATGAACAGTGGAGATCGAGAAGGGCTCCGGAGTTGTCCGATTGCATACACTGACCTCGATCATTAGATTAAGATCAAACGGAGGAGATCAAAGCGCACACGTGGACAGCTCGCGTGACGTTGCGGCCCCGCCCGTTCGATTGAAGATCAACGGCTCACATCGCGTATGGGGTTTGAGCTCGCGCTCGAACGTGACAGAGCCGGACCATTTGCACGGGGTTGTACTCAACCACATGGCTCGAGTCGCTACAGTGCTAGGGTTTGGATTCAAACCGGTTTAGTTGACCAGAACTCATTCAAAAGCTTAAAAGGTTTGACTAGGCTTAGCTAAATATCCAAAAATTTGTGGCATAATCTTTGGATAATCCTCTCCTCTGCTCTCAGAAATGGCTGCGCGCAGAGATAAGGAAGAAGGGAGGCAAAATATGACATGTGGGTCCCTTTGTCATCCTCAGCCGCGCGCGTCTTCAAAAGCTCAAAAGAACATCGAGAAGGGAGGCGCTGTTGGATCCAGAATGAACGATGGAGATCGAGAAGGGCTCCGGAGTTGTCCGATTGCATACACTGACCTCGATCGTTAGATTAAGATAAAACGGCGGAGATCAAAGCGCACACGTGGACAGCTCGCGTGACGTTGCGGCCCCGCCCGTTCGATTGAAGATCAACGGCTCACATCGCGTATGGGTTTGAGCTCGCGCTCGAACGTGACAAAGCCGGACCATTTGCACGGGGTTGGACTCAACCACATGGCTCGAGTCGCTACAGTGCTAGGGTTTGGATTCAAACCGGTTTAGTTGACCAGAACTCATTCAAAATCTTAAAAGGTTTGACTGAGCTTTTAAAAATAGCAAATAAATTTATAAAATCATGAAATTTTTCTTTGGAGGCTCTTGGGATGATATATTCCCGGATAAATTTTAAAACCACATGATCACTTTGTAAAATACATAAATATTTATTTTAGCCCAAAATATTCATTTAAAGACAATCATTTTGCTTTAAGCCAAAGTAATTTCAAAAAATGCAACAAAATATTTTTAGCCAAGATAATTTATCTAGGCTTTAATAAAAGTACTTCTAGTCATAATACAAGTTTTATCTTGTATTCCTTTAAGACTTTAAATGGTTCTTTAGGATTTTGGCTAAAAGGAAGGTTTTCAATTTGTAACATCTTGCCCAAATTGTAGAAATGAACAGTAATGCTATGAACAGCACCTCATTACTGTTCATAAAGCATTTTATTACTGTTTATAAACTTGGGGCTGTTACAGAACTCGTAAACTACAAAGTGACAAGGGTCCATCCAACGAACCCAAAATCACAGCAAGATAAACCTAGGCTCAGTAGTAGAGGATAAACATTTGCCTACTGATAATGCATCTACTGGGTTAACTATCGACAATAGTTAAAACAATATAGCAATGCATACATAGAATTTGCAAGCAATATATTAGAATTTGAAAATAGTAGGAACAACATGATCAAACGATGCTACATCTGCTTGCCTTGCTGGAGTGCATGGTCTGATGGCTGTGGCTCAGAATCAATATCAATATTATCTTCGGAACCTAATGCGAAAAGGCGATAAACCAACAAGAACGAAGAACACCAAATAGACTTCAAAAGCAAAATAGCATCCAAATCTTGTGAAATTCACACCACAGCAAGGGGATGATTTTAGGCAATTTTAGGAACAAGAATTATGCAATTTGGATTTAGTATGCAAAAGTTATAGCTAAAATACACTTTCTCAACCTATTAATTCACTAAATTAATTACTGGTACTGTTCATGGCAAAAATTTCTAGAATGATCTAAGGTCTGACATTTTTATGACAGGTAGGTTATGACATGCTAATGTCAGCAAAGTTGAGTTTACTAAATTTGAAGTTATAAAGATTTACTTATGATTTTTCTAAGTTGTAAACCTAGCACAACTTACTTAAAAGAAATATTACCATGTTCAAAACCTATTTTATATTAAAGTACACTAATAGAGGAATTTAACAAAATTGATTTTGCACAAATTGGAATTATACAGAAAAAGATATGCATTTTACAAGGTTTAATTCATTTCTTGGAATATTCTTAAAATGGTTGATATCAAGTTATTAGTGTTTGTAAAACTTTCTGTTACCGAAACTTATCTAAATGCATTTTTAGATTAAACTTTAGTTAAACATGAATTTATCCCAACTGGAATCAACTAAAAAGGAATTAAAGCAATTTAGTTATGCATTTTCTATGTTTTCCATGAATTTCAAGAACATTAAATAATGGCAGAAACAAATTAATAATGCTTATAAAATTTTCTGCTGTAAAAACATGGCTAAATGTATTTTTAAATTAAACTATAGTGAAACATGAATTTAATGCAGCTGGAAACATTTGAAAAGGATTTAAAACGAATTAGTTATGAGTTTCTAAAGTCTTAATACAATTTTTAGTTGATAATAAATGCTTACTGAAATAACCAAACTTATCATAACTAAAAAGACGTGGACGGCTATGGGCCCTTGATCGGAAATCTAATGGCCCACGCGCGCTGGGAATAGCGCACACGCGCGATTCCAAAAGGAGCCCACCGTTGGATGTAGATCCAACGACCCACGTCGATGGAAACATTCGGACAGTGCGAATGCCTCGGCCATCTATAGCCGCAGATCTGGAGATGAGCGGCTCAGAGCGCACTTTCCTTCGGGGAGTCCGAACAGCATACGAATCTCAGCCGTTCATCGCGAGATGATCTATCGAGAGCGATTAGGAAACCGGAGGGTCCGAAAGTCCTAACGATCTAGGTCGTTGATCACAAGATCGACGGTCCACGCTTACCAAAGCGTTACGCACTCAACCACGTGAGTTTAAATGTGCGAGGAGGGGTTTAATGAGCGGGTCCACATGTTAGTGGCACAGCGAACCAGAATAAGACATATTAATTATCCCTAATGATTAACAATGATTAGGCCATTAATTGTGTCTTAACGACAACAGCAGAACGGGAGTTTCGTCCGGCAAAATCCGAGCGAAAGGAGTGGCTTGCCGCCGGCGGCTCCGGCCACAGCGGCGCAACCCTAAGACTAAAATGGATTCGCAATAGCCTTGCGATCCCGATGGCGGTGACCTGGCCGGCGGCGAAAGTCTAGGACGCCGGCTAGCCGGAAGGTAGCGACGGTGACCAAATCGGCTAGAAGCGAAAATGAACAAAAAGCTCCGCAGCAGTCCAAAGAAGTGTGTGCCGAGCATCTTGGCACTAAATAGAAGCTACCTTAACCGAGAAGGGCTTCAAAGATGGTCGGAGGAGCTTCGACAGAGGAGGAACTCGCCGGAGTTGGAGAAGACGATATGAAAATAACAACCTAAGCAAAATTTACACCACCGGGTGGTCATAATAGCTACATTATAGCCCACAGAAGCTTCATGAGCAAAATAATTGAGAAATGGAGCACTCACCGGAGCTGAGGAAGAAAGGGGATGGTTTCGGCCGAATTTGAATAAACACTAAATTTGTTAAATCCTGTGAATGAAACCCAAAATTGAGTGAGGGGAAATGATTAGGGTATTAAGGAGTTGAAAAGGGTACAAGAATTTTTGAAGAAGAACCACTGGAACTTCAAGATCCTCAGATGAGCTCCATGGGTCAACAATGGTGGTTTTGGCGTTTTAGGTGTTTTGATCTCCACAAGCAAGGAGGAGCTCAGGGAGGTGTAAAAGATTACTAGGAGGGGTTTGGGGAGCCTTATGTAGCTTAGAAAACTATGGTTTGGGCGAAATGTGCTCCACAGGTGAGCTAAGTCCATGACGCAACCATGGACTGAATAGAAAGATGATGGAGATGTAGTTGTAGGGCATGCCTCTCGGCCGAAAGCACCTGCAAGCTCTTAATGCCGTCCAGGGAGACGTTGCCGGGGAGCACGATTTGACCCAAGCCATGCCGCCCCCACTGTTCACGCACGACTCGAGGTTGAAGATGACCAGAGAAAAGCTGGGGCTACTGGGAACTGTTGGATTGAAAATGAACGGCTCAGATCGCCCCACGCTGTTGAGGTTTAAATCAAAAGAGGAGATCGCGAGCCCTTGCATCGGAAATGAACGATCACGATTAAATATGTCTGCCACAGGTCCGAACATTTCAGCTAATCTGGACGGTTGGATCAAGATTTAACGGTTCAAATGGATCAGCGCATTCGCGCGGTCCGAATGTTCTCGCGAACATGGGCCGTGCGATTAGTATCCAACGGCCAAGATTGAATGTGTGCTATAAAAGGAGGCCCGGTGCAGTTAGTTGACTAGACCAAGACAAGTGACTCGAGTCCGAGTCTGACTCGCACCCAACGAACAGTGAAAACAGATTTTTTGTTTTAAACTGAGCTGGGACTTTGAGGATTTATTTGAGATAGCAAAACAACTCCAAAATTTCTGAAATTTTTACTGGAGCTTGCTAACTCAGATATTAACCTTGTGTAAAATTTCCAGAGGTTTTTAGGCAGTGAATTTTTCTCCAAAAATCCTGCAAGGCTCTGGTTTAAGGTTTGACTAAAAGTCAAACAGGTTTGACTGCCCTCTAAAAATATTCAAGCAATTTCTGAAAATTGTGAAATTTTTCAGAGGGGTCACATACCATCCCTAGAACTTAGGAAAAATATTTCCAAAGGATGATCACAATATTTGACATGCATGTTTTTGAAAGACAAGGTTTTGGATCAAAGACTTGTGACTTTGTATTTCCATAATTCTTGTACAGGAATTGTTTAGAACATACAGGATATACATGATGTAAGAAAAAGTTTTAATTTCTACTCATTTTCTTACATTTGAAACACAAGTCCAAAGTTGGGATGTTACAAATCTCCCCCCCTTACGAGAATCTCGTCCCGAGATTCCGTTTACTCGGAGAAGAAAGATGGGTAGTCAGCACGAAGGCGATCTTCCCGCTCCCAAGTTGCCTCATCTTCAGAATGATTTGACCACTGAACCTTAAGGAACTTGATAACACAGTTTCTTGTGCTTCGTTCCGATTCCTCAAGAATACAAACAGGATGCTCATGGTAGGTCAAATTCTCTTGCACATCGAGATTTTCCAACGGAGTTTCCTCAATTGGAACACGGAGGCACTTCTTTAGGTGTGACATATGGAACACATCATGCACCCCCTCAAGTGTAGCTGGTCACTCCAATCTGTATGCAACAGCTCCAATTTTCTCGATGATGCAATAAGGCCCAACACATCGAGGAGCTAACTTGCCCTTGATGCCAAAACGCTGATGGCCCTTCAACGGTGAGAATTTGAGATACACAAAGTCATTGGGCTCAAAGCTCAACTCTCGGCAACGACGATCTGCATAGCTCTTTTGCCTGGACTGGGCCATGCGCAAATGCTCACGAATCAACTGAACCTGGCTTTCGGCCTCATTGATTGAGTTTGGGTCGAAGAATTGTCACTCACCAGTTTCTGATCAGTTCAATGGGGTTCTACACCTCCTCCCATACAAGGCCTCAAAAGGTGTCATGCCAAGACTGGCCTGAAAGCTGTTGTTGTAGGAAAACTCAGCAAATGGTAGACACTTCTCCCACTTCTTCCCATAGGAAAGAACACAAGCACGAAGCATATCCTCCAAAACATGGTTGACTCTTTCCGTATGACCATCAGTTTGAGGATGAAAAGTTGTGCTAAAAGTAAGACGGGTACCCATAGCCTCTTGCAGACTATGCCAAAACTGAGAGGTAAAGAGCGCACCACGATCAGAAATAATCGTCTTCGGTACACCATGAAGACTCACGATCCTCGAAACATAGAGCTCGGCCAAAGGTCCCACACGAAGCTGGGTCTTGACAGGAAGAAAATGTGCCACTTTAGTCAACCTATCAATCACGACCCAAATAGCATCATTCCCTTTGGACGAGCGGGGCAGGCCGGTGATAAAATCCATGCCAACGGAATCCCACTTCCACTCGGGCACTGGCAAAGGCTGAAGAAGACCTGCTGGACGCTGATGTTCAGCCTTGACCCGACAGCACACGTGGCACTCAACAATGAACTTGGCAATCTCGCACTTCATACGGGTCCACCAGAACCTCTGACGAAGGTCCTGATACATCTTGGTAGCCCCGGGATGAATGGACAAGGGGGAGTCATGGGCTTTGCGAAGAATCAGATCCCGCAATTCCACAACCTTTGGAACCACAAGGCGCTGCCCAAACCACACAACACCATGCTCATCCTCTGAGAAGCACTTGGCTGTCCCATCCTTGATATTTTGCTTGATTTGACTCACACCAACATCTATCTGCTGTGCAGCTTTGATTTGGTCCACCAAGGTTGGTTGCACAACCAAGGTAGCAAGAGAACCATGCTCAATCAAACCCAAAGTGAGCCGCTGAAATTCTTCATGAAGGGTAGGCTGTTGCTCTTGGAGGATCAAAGCATTGCAATACACCTTTCGACTAAGTGCATCCGCAACAACATTGGCCTTGCCTGGACTGGTTAAAGGAGTTATAAAGAAGTGTGGAAAATTTGACGAATTGGTTGACCACTAAAATTGTTTAGTCTGCTAACCTTGTTGGATTATTTGGTCTTAATGGATGAAATTAACTGTGTGCAAAGGGAAAGTTGAGGAGACGCTGGATTATCGCTTTAGTGGATATTAAACTGGGAATTATATTTTCTATAGATACGTGGTGAACATATTTAGTTAGTAGGACTACATGTTTCTTACCATGCTTAAATGTTGGATTTGCCTACAAAGGACTGAAGGGATAGAAACTAGTGGATGTAGAATATTATGGGAAGAGTTCTGGATAGTTCTTCTATAAAGAACGATGTGATGAATTTGGTTGTAGTATTGCTGAGACTCTTGAATGATGGAAGATTTCGATTCTTGAAATTTTATTACGATTTTGTACCAAATTATGAATGTGAGGTAGAACGGTTGAATATGTGGATGTAATTGTTCATGTGATTTGGCAATGAAAGTAGGTAGCTTATAGATTTCATGATGAAGCCGGTTGATAGCAACAAGGGTTGGAGTGCAACCGTTGTATGTTGACGTGTGGTGTTGAGCGTCAATAAAAGTTGAACTCATGTGATTGAATGGATGGTTTACGCTGAAATGGTTGTGAAATAGTCGGATGACAGCATGTTTACAACAAAAGGGTTTTTGGTATGACCTTTTAAATCTTGTAGTAGGTTGACTCTAAAATAAAGTGGTTGTGTAGTGAGGTTGTAAGAATTTGGTATACTCTCAATCGAGGATGAGGTAAAGTAGTATGTACCTTTTTGGTGAGCCTTTGGGGCTTTATAAAGGAAGAGTTGGCGATAACGAATCTTGTTAAGAGTGAATTATTCTGGATGTTAGCAAGATAGTCCACATGAGCTTCAGACTCGTTGGAGTGGTGATGATTCTTCTAGAGAGAAAGTAAGTTAACGGCCTTTCGAAATATCGTTTAAAAGAAATGTTTGGAGTTTTGCATTTGTGGTCTTTTGGGAAGTTCTAATTGCCTCTTCTTTAAACAAAAGGGGTTGATTGGATTGCATTGCGAAGTATTTTCGGTTGTGTTTTGGCAACTAGATAGTGGTGGTCTAGTAGATGATGTTGTGAACCTTTAGGTGTCAGTTGTTTGAGAGGCTTTAAGTAATAAATCGATTTATTAGAATAATCCTTGGAGAGGATTTGATTTAAAAAGAATGTTTGTCCTTGGAGCTAACATATTTCGTTATCGCAACTAGTAGGACCTATAGCGAGAGGTGGTCTAAGATTTTGTGTTCATTTTGATAGAACATTAGAATTAAATGTTTGGAAATCTTGATCAGTTTATTAGAGTATCGTATTTGGGTACTCGGTAAGATTGTGTAGAAGAAGTATAATGGTGTAGTTTAATGAGAGTAGCAATGTAGAGAAATCTAATACTCCTGTTAATTAATGGGATAGCGGCGATTGTTGAGATATTGTTAAGTATGACTCGGCCTCAGTGAGTAACCCTATAGGAGTTAGATTATCTCTAAGGATAACTTGGTCAAAAAATATATATATTTATTTATTGATGTTAGTGATTGAGTATGTTTGAATTTTGATCAATCAGTTACGGTTTTGTGAATGGGTATATTATGGTCGAGTAACCGCATTTGATGGGTGTGGATTAGAGAAGGTCTAAGATTAGTGTAATGAATCGCATTGGGCGGTTACTTGATTAGTGAGGAATGACAACATTAATAACTCAGGTTATTGTTGAGCTGTCTGAAATTTTAGTCATCAGATTTGAGGATTTCCTATCAATTATACTAGAAGTTCATGGAAGGAGATTTGGAGGTTGAATTTGGGCTTTGCATTTTTATGCTAGTGTAATACTCCAGATTAGAATTCGGGATGAAATCTAGTTAAGTAAAAGGAAAAAGTATTAGAAAGTTGGTTCCGGCGGAGGACTATTTGGAAATTATGTTATAGCAGGAGAAAGAGGGGGGTTTTTGGAAGTTTCTGGCAACTTGGGCCTGGGCTTTGGCCCATTGGGACCCATGTGTGGCCGGCCAAGGGGGGGAGAGCACCCCTTTTCCCTCCCCCCAAACCCTAGCCGCCTCCTCCTTTTCCCCTTTGGCCGCACCCCTCCACCTCCCTTTCCCTTTGGCCGCCCCACCTCCTGTCCTCCCTGCACCATCCCTACCCTCCCATGCCACCCCCTGCTGGTCCTCCCCTACTGCTGGCCAAGGAAGTGCTCCCCCGTTGCCGGTATCGAGGAGGAAGATGGAGGATCGCCCGGGGAATCGTTTGGCCAAGAAGAAGGAGCAGAAGAGGAAGAGGAGAGGGGGAGGGAGAGTTCGTGGCCTGTGCTGGGAGTTCTTCACGTTCGGTGGTGTTTCGTCAATGGTAATACCCGTTTTCCCCGTTTAGATGCATTTTTTTAGTTGTTGTTGCAATGTCGGTTTTCTGTTCCCTCAGGACAGATTGTATTGGACAGACGTTTTGTCATAGATAGGTGCAGATTCAGTTCTGATCGTCTCCTAGAAAGTTGTAGAGGACGACAATAGGTTTCAATGAAGTGCTAGAACATAATTTTTGGACCTCTGTAGCAAAAGTTATGAATTTAATGGTGCGGCTGTTCTGCAACCCTGTCAGTTTCTGGACAGGGTTTAGTGTTCAGACCTATGCGATAAGTTAAAGAGCGAATTAGAGGATCTCAGTATAACGAAAGTTGTAGATAATTGTCGTAGCTTTCAGGGAAGCATAAGAACGCGAAATTTGGGTAAACGAGCTGAAAGTTATGATAGTTTTAGTGCTCTGTCCAGAAAGTCTGACGTGAAATCGATGTTTTGTTAATCAGCTTAAAAGTGATTTTAGATGGCCGAATCAGGGAGGCTCACCAACTAGGTTTAGTTGGGAAATTTGATTACCTTTCAATGAAGTCCAAGATCACCTAATTGAGACCACCGTACAGAAAGATATGTATTTTAGAACTTGACTATGTACAGAGGGCAGTTCAGCACTTAGGAAAGTGGGGTCGGGATCGCGTTGCAATCTGCTACTTGTTGTGCTCGTGTATATAATTCATATTTTTCATTACTGTGGTCTTAGTTTATATTCTTACTATATTAGGTGGGGGATTGGTACAGGAGGCAGCACCGTCTTCACGTCCTCCATTCGCACGCGGTTAAGGCAAGTGCATTGTTTGATTCGTGATTGTGATTGATTGGTCATGTTTGTGTGCATTTCGATATGTGATAGCATAGTGAGATTGTTGGCATGATGATTGTTTAAGATTGGTGGATGCTCCAATATGTCTATGCTCTATTATTGTATGATGTTATCATCTTTTGTTAATTTGATGATGAATAAATGATGAGCATGTGCATATTGAGATCATGTTGAGGCTTGGTCACGTGGTGACCAGTTATATATTCCTTTGAGATCCCCGTCATGAATGTGACGGGCCCGAGATCCCCACACTCGTGGAGTGTGGGCTTGAGGTCCCCATTACTTGCGGAGTAATGGGCAATTGGTCCCTGTGCTTGCGAGCACAGGCATGGGTATGCGGTGACGGTTGCATACTTTGCATTACTGGTATAATGCACAAAGAAAGATAAAGAGAAAGGACCCTTGAGCATTGCATTTGCATGTGAGATGTTTTATTGTTGATCTCCTTTACATGGAAGCTGATGTTATAGTTTTTCTGTACTAGCTGAGTCTGTGGACTCACTCTTGCTTTTATTGTTGTTTTAGGTACCCGAGCTAAGAACGACATGCATGGGGGGAAGTAGTCTACTAGTCACACACATGCCACATGAACTAAATAAAGTTGAATGATCTTCAGATCGTAATTATTTTTAGTAACTGGGCGAGTTGCTCAAAGATTTATTTTGTTTTGTCTCATGCAATGGATTAAATGTAATAATGATGAGTAGTGGAACTTCATACCTCTCTAGTTATGTTAGATACTTAGCATGTCTTTGATTATCTTTTGATGTCTCTGGATGATAGTTTAGTTAATATATGAATTATCTGTATGTTGGAACCTTCGTGTAATTAACTTTACAAGGGACATTCTGCCGAAATTTATTAAGATTGTCTTCATTAGAATTATTAGAGTTTGTTAAGTAGCATTCCAGGCTCCTGTCAGGGTGGGGTGTTACAGTTGGTATCAGAGTGAGCTGTAGGTCCGTGGTATTTGAAAAGTTAAATTGACACACTATGCACAGTAGGTTGGAATGGGGTAATGCATTGTACTACGCTACTGTTGAATTTATGTTTACTCTTGTGTTGCAATTACTAGTTACACTGTACTTGTGGTCCTAGTTATTGTAAGTGCTTATTGTTTGATTGTTCTTGTTGTGATGTTTAGATATGGCAAGGGGTGGAGGCCGTGGTCGTGGTCGTGGCCGCAGGAGCCGGCGAGGCGTGCAACGCCCGCCGTCTGCGTAACTCGTAGCTGGGAAGTTAGCCTGCGGGTCGAGGAAGAGGTTGCTTCAGCAGACAGAGAATCGAGCCCTACCAGTGTGCCGTTGTCGCTCCTATGGTGGCCCCTGCAGCGGCACCTGCGGTGTATGCCATGGGATTACATCAGTGGAACGCTTTGAGGCTGGACACTTTCGATGGGTCAGGCACGCCGGTTGATGCAGCTAACTGGCTGCGGCACATGGAGAGGCACTTCGGAGCTCTGGGGATGACTTCAGAATTGAGGCCTCAGTTTGTGGCTTTTCAATTAAAGGGGCAGGCGGATATCTGGTGGGAAGGAGTCCTGATGGCCAAGACCGCAGCTCATTGACCAGTTACTTGGGAACATTTTGTTGAGCATTTCAGGAAGAGGTTTTATCCAGCTTCATATGTGGAGAGAATGGAAGTCTCCTTACAGAACTACAAGCGTGGTAAGATGACAAAGGTGAGTATGAAGCGGGTTTTAATAACCTGTTCATTTTGTTCCATTGTGGCTACAAATGATGAAGAAAAAGCCAAGAGATTTCGCAGAGGGCTCGTGCAAGAGTTCCGTCGGTATTGGGAGCATTGGAGTTGCGGGATTTGGTTCTCTGGTAGAACAAGCGGGGGCATGGGCGGAGATGCAGCTTGGTGAGGAACTGCCAGGAGCGGAAGGCGTCGTGGTTTCTGAAGGTGCAGGTGGCAGCCAGAAGAGGGGTTCTGGCAGTGGGGGTGGGACCTTCCAGAGGCCCGCTTCCAAGAGGTTCAAAGGGCCGCAGAAATCATTCAAGACCAAGTTCACAGGGGCACAGTTTTCTTCCACCCCGCGAGCGTCGGCGGGTGCTCCTAAGCTACGTCCAGTCCGAGGGCAGGGCATGAAGTAATTCAAGTGTGGCAGCGAGCATAGGGCTTCAGAGTGCAGCTGGTTCGGGTCTTGCCGCCATTGTGGTCAGGAGGGCCATAAGGCATTGGTCTGTCGGCGGAATCCGGCCAGTATCATCAAGTGGGAACCTGTTCCAGTGTCAGCGCCAGCGCCAGCAGCTTCTTCTCGGGGGTCGGTGCAGATGTTAGCGGCTACTCCTACTCAGACTTGGGCACCGCCTCAGCCATACCTTCCTGCTCCTGGAGGAGTCCCACCGCCAGGGTACTTTTGGCCGTCCCATCCCGTGGCTCCATTTCCAGTCGTGGTGCCTTCAGCACCTCCAGCAGTTGCCGTACCACCGTACTAGGGTGTCGGAGCTCCTACCGCCCCAGCAGCAGTCTCCTATGCTATGCCGACGGCAGAGTCGGTGGGTCGGCCCGATGTGGTGACAGGTACACTCTTAGTGGACTTAGTAGAGGCACTTGTTCTATTTGATTCAGGAGCTACCTTTTCTTTTGCATCACTAGATTTTGTTAGAAAGGCGAATTTGAGTATGCAGCCAATAGCTTAGTCAGTTCTAGTTAATTCTCATTCTCTCTAGCTCCACAGTTTGTCTTGGTTGTGTGATTTAGTTAGATAGAGAAGAATTCATTGCTAATCTGATGGTTATGAAGATGGAGCCGTTTGATGTTATCTTGGGTATGGACTGGTTGCATAATTACCGTGCTGTCATTTCTTGTTTTTGGAAGACAATAACCTTGCAAACTCCGTCAGGGCAGGAGATAGTATTCCAATGTAGCGCCCCATCTCACTCTCTTTTTGTGATGGCTAGCCTTTTTCCTGGAGGCCGTGCAGCGAAGAGTGGGTTTCTTTTGTCTCTAGTGGAGAAGCCGAGTTCGCCTTTAACAGCATAAGATATTTCGGTTGTTCGGGAATTCCTAGATGTATTTCCAGCAGAGCTACCAGGGATGCCACCACCTCATCCTGTAGAGTTCAGAATTGATTTGGTACCAGGCATCCGACCTGTCTCCATGACCCCTTACCGTTTGGCCCGTCCGTTCCAGGAGGAACTAAAGAAGCAGTTGGATGATTTAAAGGCAAAGGACCTTATTCGGCCCAGTGTGTCTCCGTGGGGAGCTCCTGTTCTTTTTACCAAGAAGAAGGACGGTAGTTGGCGCATGTGTATTGATTATCGTGTTCTTAACCAGCTGACCATTAAGAATAAATATCCTCTGCCTCGCATAGAAGATCTATTTGATCAGTTGAGAGGGGCCAATGTATTTTCGAAGATTGACCTTCAATCAGGATATAATCAAATCCCTGTCCGAAAGGAGGATATTGAGAAGACGACATTCTCCACAAGGTATGGGCATTTTGAATTTAAAGTTATGTCTTTTGGACTAACAAATGCCCCTGCTGCTTTCATGGAGACAATGAATAGGATGTTACATGAATACCTGGATGATTTTGTTGTTGTCTTTATTGATGATATTTTGATATATTCAAAGACTGAAGCTGATCATGAGCGACACCTGAGGCTTGTGTTGGAGTCGCTAAGAGAGCATAAGTTTTATGCCAAGCTAAAAAAGTGCGAGTTTTGGATGTCTGAAGTAGGTTTTCTGGGGCATGTCATTAATGATAAGGGAATCTCAGTTGATCCAAGTAAGATTTCTACAGTGGTAGAATGGAAGACGCCAACCAATGTCAAAGAAGTGAGAAGCTTCCTCGGCATGGCAGGATACTATCGGCGTTTTGTGCAGGATTTCTCCATTATTGCCAAACCTTTATCCAGACTCACATAGAAGGATGTGAAGTTTAGGTGGGACGATGACTGTGAGCATAGCTTCCAAACCCTTAAGGAAAAGTTGGTGACCGCTCCTGTCCTTACACTTCCTGAGCCTGGGAAGCGATATGCGGTGTACTCTGATGCGTCTCGGATTGGGTTGGGTTGTGTCCTTATGCAGGAAGGAAAGGTGATAGCCTATGCATCGAGACAGTTGAAAAAGCATGAGTAAAATTACCCAACTCATGACCTAGAGTTGGCCGCTGTGGTGTTTGCCCTGAAGCTTTGGAGACACTATCTGTATGGTGAGGGTTGTGATGTTTATACAGATCATAAGAGTCTTAAGTATATTTTCACACAGAAAGATTTGAATTTAAGGCAGCGCAGGTGGCTGGAGCTGATTAAGGATTATGACCTCTCTATTTAGTACCATCCTGGCAAGGCAAACGTAGTGGCTGATGCTCTGAGTCGCAAGGCGACGCCTGCAACATTGGATTATCTCATTGCTGATTTTGACCGTATGGGTATATCATTTGGCTATGTGGGGACCGCATGCGTTGAAACACAGTTGACCTTGGAGTCGGCCATTCCAGAGCGGGTGCGGGAAGCACAACAGGATGATCAGTTTTTGCAGAGGGTCAGGAAGCGTCTGGACATGGGCAAAGTCGGGGATTTCAGTTTGGATGGGTTTGGTGTGTTGCGGTTTAAAGGTCGCCTTTGTGTGCCACAAAGGGCGGAAGTCAAAGGTGATATTCTGAGGGAGGCTCATCGTACTCCGTATACTGTTCATCCGGGCGAGACAAAGATGTACCGCGACCTGAAGAAGAATTTTTGGTGGAAAAGGATGAAGGTAGACATTGCTAACTACGTAGCCTCCTGCGGAGTTTGCCAGCAGGTGAAGGCCGAACATAAGCGTCCTGCGGGATTGTTGCAGCCATTGGAGGTCCCTTAGTGGCCTTGGGATGACATCTCCATGGACTTTGTAGTGGCGTTACCCAGGTCGTCGCGAGGGAAAGACGCAGTTTGGGTGATAATGGATCGACTCAGTAAATCTGCACACTTTATTCCTATCCGAACAACTAACTCCGCAAGCGACTTGGCTCCAATTTATGTGCGTGAAGTCGCGAGATTACATGTGTAGGATCGCGGCAAGACTACGATAGCACAAACAAAATTTTTACCGCGCAACCAAGGAACCACCGCAAGTAATAGATCACGAGATTACCACTAGACGCGCCGACTCGTAGCGGAAGTAGAGTCGATGTAGCGAGTTGATGCAGTCGTAGTCGTACTTGCTGCGCGTCTTCTCCTCCTACTCCGACGAACGTCGCAAGTTCTCCTCTAGCTCCTGAGGTCGTCGTGAGTTGCGGATCGTCCTTAGTGCTGATGCTTCGCAACAACACCTCCAAGGTATCCACACGTACGGGGCAGGGACACCACGCGCAGGAGTGCTAGCGCCGACGGCGTGGTTGAGGAGAGCGTCGCTATTAGGGTTTCGGGATTTTCCGATCGATCACTTCACCCCATGCCACCACCTCTCTAAATATAGGCATCCATAATGGGTTCCAGCGAAGGCCCATTAGGAACTCGTGGCCTATAAGAATTCGGATCTCCATCCAAATCAAATCCTTGCCCTTTAAGTGTGTGACCCTATAGGTTCGTGTGTAATCGGTTGTGACTCGGAAACTCTTTCCCGATCACGAGTCGTTAGCGGTACCTAGCAGCACATAACGATTCCCGAACACACACAGAATATATCGGACGAACCTTAATGAATATGATCTACGACCAGGTCCTTATCACTTACGACCAGCTCGTACTTAGTCACGACCAGTTCATAATCAGTTACAACTAGTTCGTAACTCCTTACGACCAGTTAGTATCTAACTACGATCAGTTTGCAACTCCTTACGACCAGTTGGTGATGATGTCCGAGTAGTCTTTGACTAGGTCGTATCTCCATACGACTTCGACCAGTCTACGACCTCGGCAACTGAACGACCTGCTTAGGTATTCTCCCTTTGCCTGACGATATCTGGTTGAACTCCAGGTGAGATAATATGTCATCCATGGACTGTTCAATACTTTCTCGATCAAGTGTCGAATAACTTCGTGTGGTCGACACTTCGACCACTAGTGGCATGGCCATGCACTTTCTTTATTCGACTACAACGAGGGCCGAGACATCTCTCCGTTATGTTAGGAGGGCAAATCCCATATCCGATCAGTCACATTCCTCCACATGTTTCATAGCATACCCGAAAGCTACCTTTATAACTACCCAGTTACGGAGTAGCGTTTGGCAACCCCTAAGAGTGCTATTACGCATGTAGGAAACCATGCTAATCTCAGGTCTAAGGATTATACATCATCATTGCTTGAGACCAACTAATGACACATAGAATCATAACAATCTCAATAGTGTCTCAAGGTGGGTCTTATCCAACACTATGTTCTCTAACATGTGTCCACATTATTGATTCGATATCTCTATATCCATGACCGTGAAACATGGTCATCAATCAAGACATGTACTAGTCGTGGAGTCACCGGTGTTCCACCGGTGACATTCGACTAGGGATACTTTAGAATGACATCATATAAGATAAAGAGTTTCACCAACAAGTCACATACTCATTGATCTATATAACTGATGATTCATTCAAGGAACAAGATAACATATTATCAAAAGTTATGAACATAATGAAATACAACCATCTCTATGATTGCCTCTAGGGCATATTTCCAACAGTCTCCCACTTGCACTAGAGTCAATCATTTAAGTATCTAATACCGATAGCTCTTGTGTGCGCCTCATGCTTTGGTCGTGTGAGAGGCTTAGTCAACGGATCGCAACATTTAAATCAGTATGAATTTTGCATATCTTAACATCTCCTCTATCCACCAATTCGCGAATAAGGTGGTAACGCGTGAGTATATGCTTGGACTTCTGATGGGATCTAGGCTCCTTAGCCTGCGCAATGGCTCCATTATTGTCACAATAGAGATCCATTGGGCCCAAGGCACTCGGAACCATACCCAATTCAGTAATGAAATTCCTTATCCAAACACCTTCCTTCGCAGCTTCAGAAGCCGCAATGTACTCGGCCTACGTCGTAGAATCAAGAACCGTCCCTTGCTTGGAACTTTTCCACTCATCGCTCCTCCATTCAAAATGAATACATAACCGATTGCGAACGATAATCATCTTTGTCGGTTTGGAAGCTTGCATCGGTGTAACCATTTACAACGAGCTCTTCATCACCGCCATAAACTAGGAACGCATCCTTAGTCCTTCTCAAGTACTTAAGAATGTTTTTCACAGCTGTCCAGTGACCTTCACTGGGATCAGCTTGGTATCTACTCGTAACACTTAGAGCATATGATACATCTGGTCGAGTACATATCATGGCGTACATGATGGATCCAATAGCTGAAGCATATGGAATACCATTCATACGGTCTCGCTCATCAGTTGTCGAAGGACACTGACTCTTGCTAAGACTTATGCTATGTGACATAGGCAAGAACCCTTTCTTGGCATCCTGCATGCTGAACCGAATCAACATCTTGTCAACATAAGTACTTTGGCATAATCCAATTAGCCTTCTTGACCTATCTCTATAGATCTTTATCCCTAAAATATATGCTACCTCTCCTAGGTCCTTCATAGAAAAACTATTTTTCAATGATACCTTAACAGATTCCAGCATTGGAATGTCATTCCCTATCAATAATATGTCATCTACATATAGGATCAGAATAACGAGTGCGCTCCCACTAACCTTCATGTAAACACACGGTTCTTCTTTGTTCTTGACGAAACCAAACCTTTTGATCTCCTCATCAAAACGTATATTCCAACTCCGAGATGCTTGCTTTAACCCATAAATGGACTTTTGAAGTTTGCATACTTTACTAGCATTCTTTGGATCGACAAAACCTTCAGGCTGTGTCATGTACACATCTTCACTTAGGTTTCCATTAAGGAAAGCCGTTTTGACATCCATTTGCCATATCTCATAGTCGAAATATGCAGCAATAGCTAGAATGATCCGTATAGATTTAAGCATCGCTACCGGTGAGAAAGTCTCATCGTAGTCAACCCCTTGAACTTGTCGAAACCCTTTTGCGACTAGTCGAGCTTTATGAATGTAAACATTTCCATCCATATCAATCTTTTTCTTATAGATCCATTTGCACTCAATGGTTTTAACACCATCAAGAGGATCGACCAGGTTCCAAACCTGATTGTCACTCATGGAGTCTATCTCGGACTTCATGGCTTCAAGCCATCTCTCAGAGTCTGGGTCCATCATCGCTTCCTCATACGACTTAGGCTCATCATTATTCAACAATAATACATCATGCCCATACCTTATAGGTAATTGACGTGGCCTTTTAGATCTACGTGGGGCTGATGCCTCATCTACAGTTTCAACAACAATTTGTTCATCCTGTAGAGGTTCAGTAGGAGTTGAAACATTTTCAGATGTTTCTCGAATTTCTTCGAGTTGCACCTTTCTCCCACTGACTTCTTTTGAAAGAAACTCTTTCTCCAAAAAGACACCATTTCGGGCAACAAAAACTTTGCCCTCTTCCCTGTTGTAGAAGTAGTATCCTTTGGTTTCCCTAGGATATCCTATAAAGAAGCATTTATCAGACTTGGGTGTGAGTTTATCAGACGTCAAACGTTTAACATAGACATCACATCCCCAAATCCTTAGAAAAGACAAACTAGGACTCTTCCCAGTCCACATCTCATATGGTGTCTTATCTACTGATTTCGATGGTAATTTATTTAAAGTGAAAGCGGTTTCAAGAGCGTAACCCCAAAAATACAATGGCGGATCGATTGGCTCATCATCGATCGAACCATGCCCAACAAAGTCCGACACGCGCTCGGACACCCCATTCCATTGTGGAGTGCCCGGTGGTGTAAGTTGTGGAACAATTCCACATTGTTTCAAATGATCACCAAATTCATGGCTCAAAATTCACCTCCACGATCGATCGTAGGGATTTGATTGTCTTGCCAAGTTGATTCTCAGACCTCACTCTGGAACTCCTTGAACTTTTCAAAGGATTCCGACTTGTGCCTCATTAAGTAGACATATCCATATATACTATAGTCATCGGTGAAGGTAATGAAGTACTGAAAACCACCTCTAGCTGTCGTGCTCATTGGTCCACACACATCAGTATGTACGAGTGCCAACTGGTCGGACGCCCTCTCAACTTGACCGGTGAAAGGGGTCTTGGTCATTTTTCCGAGTAGGCAAGATTCGCACGTTTCAAATGATTCCAAATCAAATGAGTTTAGAATTCCATCATCATGGAGCTTCTTCATACGTTTCTCACTTATGTGACCCAAACGACAATGCCAAATAAAAGTGGAATTCATGTTATTAGGCCTAAGCCTTTTCGCATTAATATTATAGACGGGTGCAACATCAAGATTTAAAATAAACAACCCATTCAAGACAAGTGCATAGCCATAAAACACTTCATTCAAAAATATAGAACAACCATTGTTCTCAATAATGAATTTATAACCCTCTGCCATCAAACATGAGGCAGAGATAATGTTTCTACTCATGGCTGGAACGTAATAACAATTATTTAATTCCATAATAAATCCTGAAGGCAAAAGTAATGGCAAGGTCCCGACGGCTAATGCAGCAACCCTTGCTTTATTCCCGACGCGAAGATCCATTTCGCCTCTTGCAACTCTCCTAATCCTTGTTAGACTCTGCATCGAATTGCAAATATGAGCAACTGATCCGGTATCAAATACCCATGAGTTAACAGAAGAATCAGCAAGAAAAACATCTATAACATTAATATCTGAAGTGGAAGGTTTAGTCCCACCATTCTTTTTCAGATCAGCCAGGTATTTCTTGTAGTTCCTCTTCCAATGTCCTAGCTCTTTGCAGTAAAAGCATTCATTCTCTTGAGTCGGGCCAGACTTAGTCTTGGGCGGATCTTATCCGAAGTTTTAGCCTTGCCCTTTCATTGACCTTAGTCTTAGCCTTCTTCTTGAAGCTCGTACTCTTTTGCACCATCATCACATGACTGTTGCTTTTCTTAATGCTGTCTTCTGCAGTCTTGAGTATCATATGCAGTTCGGTGAGATTCTTGTCTAAACTATTCATATGGAAGTTCAGAATGAACGGCCCATAGCTTGCAGGAAGTGAAGCAAGAATCAAATCTGTAGCCAACTCTTGACTAAGTGGAAAACCAAGTTTTTCCAAGCTCTGTGTGTAACCAACCATCTTGATCACATGTGGGCTCACCGGACTACCCTCAGCTAGCTTACACCCAAACAAGTTCTTTGAGATCTCATATCTCTCAGTTCTTGCTTGTGTTTCAAACATGCCTTTGAGCGCCACGATCATATCATAGGCCTCAATGTTCTCAAACTGCTTCTGAAGGTCTGAGTTCATAGCAGCAAGCATGAGACAGCTAACATCAAGGGACTCATCACATGCCTTTTTATAGGCGCTTTTAAGAGTACCAGCAGCATTTTCAGCAGGCACATCTGGAATTGGTTCCTCTAGAACATGTTCCTTTTTATCTTGCCTAAGAACAATTCTTAGGTTGCGGGACCAATCCATAAAATTTGTTCCATTCAGTTTTTCCTTATCAAGTATCGAACATAAAGCAAAGCGGATGTAGGTACAAGCAGATTGGTGCCATGATCTACAACATAAAATATGCAAAACTAAGATATATGTTCAAAAGTAACTTGTATTAAACAATTTAATAAAGATACTCCCACTAAATACCATATCCCTCTTATGACATTCTAGTGATTCAAGACCCATAATTAATTAATCTCCTAGTGAGCTTTGGCATCACTGCTAGAAGATTAGTGAATATGGTAAGCAACCCTTTGCTAATCATATCTCTATATGACTCTTGTTGTTGGGCAGCATCTCTATGCTCCAAAGTACCCAACCCTATGCCCCAAGGTCCACAACCGTTATGATGACCTTGTCAAGTTAGACCAATGCTAAGCGTGTAAGTGTCTGACACAAACCCATCTAGTCAAGGAGAGTTAATGGCACTCTGCTTTGGCAAGATCTACCATTAAAATACAAGACTTTGGATGGTGCAAAGAAATTGGGAGGGCATCAATTTTAACTCAATATTAAGTAAGGGAATTTTACTTCTACCATGTTAAGAGCATACAAAGCAATTAAATAACATGCATAGAAATAAATAAACAAAAGAAAAGCATCCACAGACAATCATATTGTATTGTGATATAGTATGACCCTTCCATAAGGTGATCTCCATCGCCGTGCTTCCTGTGCGCCATGTCTCCAAGTAATCCCACTAAACCATTACTGCTAATAGTACTAGTGATAAAATACAAAGGGTGAAAAGGCATCACAAGTCGACACGCAGGCCGTTATACAAATATAGACAGCCTTGGGCTGCAATAAGCATGACACGCAGGTCATGAACATTACACACATACATGCATCTCATACATTACGAGTCATACTATTCACAAAATCCTGCAAAAACAAGTTAGGCATAGAATTGCATTCTATCTAACGTATGGCATGAATTAGCAAAACCAAAAACCAAGTTAAGGTCCTAATCCACAGGAGTGGCAACCCGCACCAAAAGGACGGAAGCCCTATCTATATTCTAAGGTCCTGCTCGGCGGTTCCTGTATGCGAAAATTTTTGGACAATGTAGATCCAATCTACTGATCCGTCCATGTAAATCGCATTGGATCAATCACATTAACCCTTTCCGATCGCAACACTGATTCGATCAACCAGATTGATCTTCGCGTGCTCCATGGATTTACGATCACTGTCTGCCCCGATGGCGGAAACCCGACCGGTAGAGGCAAGTCGTGATACGACCATGAACGCACGATCACAGAATAACGATCATCAATCACCTTACGACCACCGCGCTTGGATGATCATATCGACCATCGCCAAGAATGATCTATCACATAGAACAACCAACAGAAATAGAAATAGATCACATCTATGACTCCCCGCATATCACCATATGCATCTAATCTGAATCTAAAACTAAGCGGGGTGGCTCTGATACCACTGTAGGATCGCGGCAAGGCTATGATAGCACAAACAAAATTTTTACCGCGCAACCAAGGAACCACCGCAAGTAATAGATCACGAGATTACCACTAGACGCGCCGACTCGTAGCGGAAGTAGAGTCGATGTAGCGAGTTGATGCAATCGTAGTCGCATTTGCCGCGCGCCTTCTCCTCCTACTCCGACGAACGCCGCAAGTTCTCCTCCGCTCCCGAGGTCGCCGTGAGTTGCGGATCGCCCTTAGTGCCGATGCTTCGCAACAACACCTCCAAGGTATCCACACGCACGGGCGGGGACACCACGCGCAGAGTGCTAGCGCCGACGGCGTGGTTGAGGAGAGCGTGGCTATTAGGGTTTCGGATTTTCGATCGATCACTTCACCCCATGCCACCACCTCTCTAAATATAGGCATCCATAATAGGTTCCAATGAAGGCCCATTAGGAACTCGTGGCCTATAAGAATTCGGATCTCCATCCAAATCAAATCCTTGCCCTTTAAGTGTGTGACCCTATAGGTTCGTGTGTAATCGGTTGTGACTGGAAACTCTTTCCGATCACGAGTCGTTAGCGGTACCTAGCAGCACATAACGATTCCCGAACACACGTAATATATCGGACGAACCTTAATGCAATATGATCTACGACGTGTCCTTATCACTTACGACCAGCTCGTACTTAGTCACGACCAGTTCATAACTTACGAACTGGTTGTATCTAACTACGACCAGTTTGCAACTCCTTACGACCAGTTGGTGATTATGTCCGAGTAGTCTTTGACTAGGTCGTATCTCCATACGACTTCGACCGATCACGACCTCGGCAATCGAACGACCGCTTATGTATTCTCCTTTGCCTCACGACATCCGGTTGAACTCGGGTGAGATAATATGTCATCCATAGACTGCTCAATACTTTCTCGATCAAGTGTCGAATAACCGTGTGGTCGACACTTCGACCACTAGTGGCATGGCCATGCACTTTCTTTATTCGACTACAACGAGGGCCGAGACATCTCTCCGTTATGTTAGGAGGGCAAATCCCATATCCGATCAGTCACATTCCTCCACATGTTTCATAGCATACCGTAAAGCTACCTTTATAACTACCGAGCCATTTGAGTAGCGTTTGGCAACCCCTAAGAGTGCTATTATGCATGTAGGAAACCATGCCGATCTCGGTCTAAGGATTATACATCATCATTGCTTGAGACCAACTAACGACACATAGAATCATAACAATCTCAATAGTGTCTCAAGGTGGGTCTTATCCAACACTATGTTCTCTAACATGTGTCCACATTATTGATTCGATATCTCTATATCCATGACCGTGAAACATGGTCATCAATCAATACATGTACTAGTCGTGGAGTCACTGGTGTTCCACCAAAGTGACATCGAATAGGGATACTTTTAGAATGACATCATATAAGATAAAGAGTTTCACCAACAAGTCACATACTCATTGATCTATATAACTGATGATTCATTCAAGGAACAAGATAACATATTATCAAAAGTTATGAACATAATGAAATACAATCATCTCTATGATTGCCTCTAGGGCATATTTCCAACAACATGGGGTACCAAAGACCATCATTTCTGACAGGGATGCCAAGTTTGTCTCCAAGTTTTGGGAAAGTTTGCAGAGTGCATTGGGCACACAAAGCTCCGCCTCAAGATCAAAGATTTCATCCACAGACAGATGGGCAGACGGAGCGCACCATTCAGACTTTGGAGGATATGTTGCGATCTTGTGTTTTATCTTGGAAAGGTAGTTGGGAAGATCAGTTGCCATTAGCAGAATTTGCTTACAACAACAGCTATCATTCCAGTATCAAGGCCGCCCCGTTCGAGGTTTTGTATGGACGTAAGTGCAGATCACCTCTGTGTTGGGAGGCAGTGGGTGAGAGGGCCGTGTTGGGTCCAAAGAACGGTTGAGCGAGTGGCCTTGGTGAGGCAAAACCTGTTAGCAGCCCAGAGCAGGCAGAAAAGTTATGCGGATGTGAGGAGAAGAGATTTGGAATTCGAAGTGGGGGATCAGGTGCTTTTGAGAGTATCTCCCACTAAGGGTGTGGTGAGATTTGGTACCAAAGGGAAACTTAGCCCGAGATATGTCGGACCTTTCACTATTCTGGCACGGATTGGGAAATTGGCGTACCGTTTGGATCTTCCAGAGTCGATGCGGGGGGTGCATAATGTATTTCATGTATCTATGTTGAGGAAGTACCTGCGAGACCCAGAGCATCATGTACCGCTAGAGCCTTTAATCATAGAGCAGGATTTAACTTTCGAGTCAAAGCCGATACGGATATTGGAGAGATCAGAAAGAGTTCTGAAGAATAGAACATTGAAGTATGTTAAGGTGCTTTGGTCACAGCAGACTGAGAGAGAGGCCACCTGGGAGCTGGAGTCCCACATGCGCGAGCAACATCCGGAGTTATTCTCTATAGGTGCGTACTCATGTTCGAAGTTTAGTAGTGATCTTTTCAGGGTGTGGCATGTTTAGAATTCGGGGACGAATCCAATTTAAGGGGGTATAATGTAATACTCCAGATTAGAATTCGGGAAGAAATCTAGTTAAGTAAAAGGAAAAAGTATTAGAAAGTTGGTTCCGGCGGAGGACTATTTGGAAATTATGTTATAGCGGGAGAAAGAGGGGGTTTTGGAAGTTTCCCGCAACTTGGGCCTGGGCTTTGGCCCATTGGGACCCATGTGTGGCCGGCCAAGGGGGGGAGAGCACCCCTTTTCCCTCCCCCCAAACCCTAGCCGCCTCCTCCTTTCCCCTTTGGCCACACCCCTCCACCTCCCTTCCCCTTTGGCCGCCCCACCTCCTGTCCTCCCTGCACCATCCCTGCCCTCCCACACCACCCCCTGCTGGTCCTCCCCTACAGCTGGCCAAGGAAGTGCTCCCCCGTTGCCGGTATCGAGGAGGAAGACGGAAGATCGCCCGGGGAATCGTTTGGCCAAGAAGAAGGAGAAGAAGAGGAAGAGGAGAGGGGGAGGGAGAGTTCGTGGCCTGTGCTGGGAGTTCTTCACGTTCGGCGGTGTTTCGTCAAGGGTAATACCGGTTTTCCCCATTTAGATGCATTTTTTTAGTTGTTGTTGCAATGTCGGGTTTTCTGTTCCCTCAGGACAGATTGTATTGGACAGGCGTTTTGTCATAGATAGGTGCAGATTTAGTTCTGAGCATCTCCTAGAAAGTTATAGAGGACGTCAATAGCTTTCAATGAAGTGTTAGAACATAATTTTTGGACCTCTGTAGCAAAAGTTATGAATTTAATGGTGCGGCTGTTCTGCAACCCTGTCAGTTTCTGGACAGTATTTAGTGTTCAAACCTATGAGATCAGTTAAATAGAGAATTAGAGGATCTCAGTATAACAAAAGTTGTAGATAATGGTCGTAGCTTTCAGGGAAGCACAAGAACGCAAAATTGGGGTAAACGAGCTGAAAGTTGTGATAGTTTTAGTGCTCTGTCCAGAAAGTCTGACGTGAAATCGATGTTTTGTTAATCAGCTTAAAAGTAATTTTAGATGGCCGAATCAGGGAGGCTCACCAACTAGGTTTAGTTGGGAAATTTGATTACCTTTCAATGAAGTCCAAGATCACCTAATTTAGACCACCGTACAGAAAGATATGAATTTAGAACTTGACTGTGTACAGAGGGCAGTTCAGCACTTAGGAAAGTGGGGTCGGGATCGCGTTGCAATCTGCTACTTGTTGTGCTCGTGTATATAATTCATGTTTTTCGTTACTGTGGTCTTAGTTTATATTCTTACTATATTAGGTGGGGGATTGGTACCGGAGGCAGCACCGTCTTCACGTCCTCCATTCGCACGCGGTTAAGGCAAGTGCATTGTTTTATTCGTGATTGTGATTGATTGGTCATGTTTATGTGCTTTTCGATTTGTGATAGCATAGTGAGATTGTTGGCATGATGATTGTTTAAGATTGGTGGATGCTCCAATATGTCTATGCTCTATTGTTGTATGATGTTATCGTCTTTTGTTAATTTGATGATGAATAAATGATGAGCATGTGCATATTGAAATCATGTTGAGGCTTGGTCACATGGTGACCAGTTATATCTTCCTTTGAGATCCCCGTCATGAATGTGACGGGCCCGAGATCCCCACACTCGTGGAGTGTGGGCTTGAGGTCCCCATTACTTGCGGAGTAATGGGCAATTGGTCCCTGTGCTTGCGAGCACAGGCATGGGTATGCAGCGACGGTTGCATACTTTGCATTACCGGTATAATACACAAAGAAAGATAAAGAGAAAGGACCCTTGAGCATTGCATTTGCATATGAGATGTTTTATTGTTGATCTCCTTTACATGGATGCTGATGTTATAGTTTTTCTGTACTAGCTGAGTCTGTGGACTCACTCTTGCTTTTATTGTTGTTTTAGGTACCCGAGCCAAGAACGACATGCATGGGGGGAAGTAGTCTGCTAGTCACACACATGCCACATGAACTAAATAAATTTGAATGATCTTCAGATCGTAATTGTTTTTAGTAACTGGCGAGTTGCTCAAAGATTTATTTTGTTTTGTCTCATGCAATGGATTAAATGTAATAATGATGAGTAGTGGAACTTCATACCTCTCTAGTTATGTTAGATACTTAGCATGTCTTTGATTATCTTTTGATGTCTCTGGATGATAGTTTAGTTAATATATGAATTATCTGTATGTTGGAACCTTCGTGTAATTAACTTTACAAGGGAGATTCTGCCGAAATTTATTAAAATTGTCTTGATTAGAATTATTAGAGTTTGTTTAGTAGCATTTCAGGCTCATGTCGGGCTGGGGTGTTACAGCTAGGGCCTTGGAGGCCCAACATTATGTGTATAAGTAGAAGAACAAAAGTGGATTCCGAATAGTGTTGATTGTTGAAAGAGTCTTTCAAAGGTAGAAAATGAGTATGTGAGCTGTGAACTTCAAGTTGATTATCCTTAAAAGATTGAGGTGATGTGATTGCTGCGGCTGAAATCTATATCGAGGTGCGTTGGAAATTATTTGTAAAAGTAATTCCTTTGGTAGAGAAGTTGATCAAAGTATGTCATTGTGGATTAGAAGTGTCTCTCTATATAGGTGTGAATTTTGTCTTCAGTTGAGTAAAGCTTTGAGGTTGCCAAATTAAAAGAAATGAATTAGTATGTTATGTGATGATTTAGAATCTCATAGTTTAAGAGAAAGTTGAATTCTTCAAAGAATGTTTGAGAAAAAGTTTGTATTCTCGGATAGTGAAGTATTCTCTTGGTTTTCATTTGAACTTTGTCTCGACGACAGATGTCAATTGTAAATTAAGTTGGTTTGTAATTTAAGTTGGTTCTTCTTGGTACTACGTGTTTGCGATGAGAATCTTATATTTTCAGTTGGGTTCTATTTTTAAAAGAATTTGTTTAAAACGAGTTCTATGGTACGTCCCTGGTTAAAGGAGGTGCTCATTGCTTAAGTGAAGAGATCGAGTAATACAAGAAACAAGAGTTCTTCGTGTTTTGTGTTGGTTGTGTGGTTTGGTACCGAAGGGAAGGTTGGCCTAAGGTACATTGGTTTGTTTCTAGAACTTGCGATGATTTTGGAAGATAGAGTATTGCTAAGATAGTCTTGAGTCCTAGCGTAGGGTACACAACGTTTTGTGTGACCCGATGTCGAGGGGATATTTGAGAAATCTAGAGTGTGAGATTTCGTTAGAGCCATTGACCCACGAGTAAGACCGTGCCTTCTAGTCCTGTCCATTGAGTGGCTCTGAAAAGGTCGGGACGAGTAATAAGGCACAATACGTTAGTTACATCAAGGTGCGGTGGTCGCATCAGACCAAGCGGAAAGCGACTTGGGACCTAGAGTCCTGCACGCGTGAGCGAAATCCATAATTGTTCATGTCGAGTACGTGCTAATTGTTGTTGTCCTTCGAGTAGAACGACAGATAGAATTCGGGGTCGAATTCTGTTTAAGGGGGTAGAATGTAATACCCTGAAACACTTTAGGAAGAGAACGAAAGGGGTTAGTGGGGTTTTCTGAAATTTAACCCTCCCGAGGACTCGTACGTCATTAGATAAAAGGGAATACGTAAAAATGAGATATTTTGGAGTTTTAGAGGGAGTTGGCTCGTGCCGAGATAAAAAGATCGTGGGGGAGAGTGGATTCTCGAAACCCTAATAGTCGTTTTCTTTTTTATTCCTCCGAGCGCCGCCATCTCCGATCGCCTGGCCGCTACTGCTCGTTTCGGCACCTGCCTGTGCGTAAGAGACGTCGTCGCCTACTGCCTGCTACCGCGTGGACGCGCCTGCCCACGTGCGCGTGTGCGTGTCGGCCGTGTCCTGCCGTCTTAGAGCCGAGCAAGTGCAAGGTTTGCATAGATCTTTTTTTTGGCTGCCGTTGACTGCTTTTAGCTGCGATGGTTTGGGTTAGAAGATGCTGCATGAAAGTATATGGTGGCGTAACGGCATTAGTACGTAGCACCTTCTGGATGCTTGCAACGGTGGCATGGGTAGTGGATTAATTAATGGTTACTACTTGGATTATTTAATTGCTTGTCATGCTGCATGATTATTTAATTGCATGCCTTGGGCTATAGTGATACGGCTAGAAAAAAAGATGCATGCTGCATGCGGCTACTAGTGATAGAGAATTAATTAGATAGTGCTAATTAATAGTTAATTATTTTTGTCCACCTTGCATTGTATGCATGCAGCTTGAATAGTAAAGGTGAGAGTACAATAGCTAGTTAGTGCTGAATGTCTACTATATATGCGTTTAATTGGTTAATAAAGGAGAGAGATGGGTTAGCATGTTTTGTTGGAATAGCAAGGAAAAATATTAGCATGTTTCTAGTCAGGGAGAAATCGAACAGTAGATTAGTTTAGTCTGCTGTTCTGTTGTACGATTTATTCAAGTACCTTAATGACGAATGTTGAAAATGTCATCTACTAGTTAATTGTAGATAATTTCAGTATCTTTCCGTATAGTATTTAATCATATCGTGCGAACAATTAGTTTTCAAGTTATGAATTTTATAGCATGACTGTTCCGCAAATCTGTCGGTATCCTGACAGTTTTTAGTAATATGGATTAAGCGATCAGTTAAAAGGAACATTAGAGGATCTCAGTATAACGAAAGTTGTATATAATTGTCGTAGCTTTCAGGGAAGCTCAAGAACACGAAATTGGGACAAACGTACTGAAAGTTATGGAAGTTTTAGTATAATGTCCAGAGAACATGACGTGAAATTGATGTTCTGTTAATTAGCATGGTAGGGGTATTAGATGGCCGAATCAGGAAGGCCCACCAACTAGGTTTATTTAGGGAAATTGATAACCTTTCAAGGAAGTCTAAGAAAACCTCATTTGGACTCATGTACAAAAAAATATGAATTTTAGATTATGGCTGTCCACAGAGGGGACAGATCGATCTTTAGGAGTTGGAGTTGGGAATGCGCTTGAGAGTATAGCTAGTGTGGTTGTGCTATTGGTTATGTTTTTGGTTCAGTATGGTTGTCTTAGCATGCTTTATATTTATATTCAGGTGAGGGATTGGTTCCAGGGGCAGCGCCCTCTTCGCGTCCTTCGTTCCCGCACGGTTAAGGCAAGTACTATGTTTGATAGAGTAATTATGAATTGTTTGACTGTGAGTGCTAGTATTTGATATATATTAGCTATGCTTGGTTGATAGTGTGATATGTTGATTAATGATGGTGAATGCTTATGATACGAATGATTGTTATTCATGTATGGTGTTGATGCTGATCATGATTATTGCGAAATTGTAAATGTTCATGTGCACAATGAGAGCATGCATAAGACTTGATCACGTGGTGACCAGGTATGCATATTTGAGGTCCCCGTCATGTAGATGACGGGCTTGAGGTCCCCACATTCGTGGAATGTGGGCATTGAAAAGAGGTACCAATCATGAAAACGATGGGCTTATGGTCCCCACATTTGTGGAGTGTGGGCTTGAGGTCCCCTTTACTTGCAGAGTATTGGGCAATTGGCCTCTGCGCTTGCGAGCACAGGCATGGTACGCGACGACGGATGCATATCTCGCATTACCGGTGAAATATGAAAAAGTGGAAGAAAAAGAAAGATGCATTGCATATTTGCATTCATACAGCGTGAGCTATGTTTCTGAGTAAAGCTTTGGATGTGAATGTTGTTGCTGTAAGTGTGAGGTTAATAGTTTTTTTGGTACTTGCTGAGTCTTTGGGCTCACCCTTACTTTTGTTGTGTTTTTAGGTACCTGTTGCGAGTTCAGCATGCATGGGAGGGAGTAGACTTGAGACGGATTCACACACTGCCACGCACCCTTAAAACTTGATTAAATTTTCGGAATGTCCTTTAATAAATAAGCAAATTGCTTAAGTATTGATTATGGTTATGCCTCATGCATCGAGTTATTTGTAATAATGATGAGTAACGTATTTTGGATATCCTTGAATATGTTCTAGTTGATTAGCCTGTTTCTAATGCTTAGTGATGATATTGGATGTTAGAATATTTTTTTATGATATTCTTTATCTGTTGGAACCTCCGTATAGTTAACTATATAAAGGAGGTTCTGCCGGAATTTGATAAATTGTCCTAGGTTAGATTTTTTTTAATAATTTTTTAGTAGCATTCCAGGCTCATGTTGGGCTGGGGTGTTACAGAGTGGTCGTAGCGGCAGCAGCTAAGTGCTCATAGCGGTCGAGTGGTCGTAGCGGCAGCGACCGAGTGGTCATAGCGGTAGTGGCTGAGTGCTCGCTGCGGCCGAGTGGTCGTAGCGGTAGTGGCTGAGTGCTCTCATAGCGGCCGAGTGGTTGTAGCGGCAGCAACGGAGCGGCTGAGTGGTCGTAGCGGCAGCGGCTGAGTGCTCGTAGCGGTAACCTCAACATATAGGACCATGTATGAATTATATTTCATGCAAAATACTCTGTTACATTACTTTTGTATGAATACTGTAATACCCCGAAAGTGTGTTAAGCTTTAGTCAGGAAAGATTAGATGTTCGGGAGAGAGTTAAACGAAATTTCGGGAGGGACTAATTGGAAAGAGTGTTTTGCTGCAGTTGTAGAGGGGGGAAATCGCAGTTTTTCGGCAACTTGGGCTTGGGCCTTGGCCCAAGAGGGACCAAGGGTGGCCGGCCAAGGGAGGGAGGGGGCTGCCACTTCCATCCCCAAACCCTAGCCGCCCCCTCCCGTCTCCCTCACGCCCCACTCCACCCCCCCCTTGCGGCTGCCACCTCCCTCATCCCTCCCCTCCTCCAACCGGCGCCCCAACCCCCTTGTAATAGCCCTAACTTAGGGTTTGTATTTCAAATGAAAATTATGAGGAGAAATAAAAACTTTTGGTGCCTCATGAAATCATTTGAGAGTTTCTACAATTTTCCCTAGCAATTTCCAATTTTTAGAACGTAATTCTTGTGATTGGAAATTGTTGTCAGCAAATTTTAGCTTTCAAACTTGTGATCGTCCTCTGAAACTATTTTTCCTGTCATCTTGACTATCCTATCTACCTCCCTGAATTATTTCACAATTTTTAGATTTTAGTTGCTATTTCAAATGGCCAAGTCAACTCTGTTTGAAATCTGGTCAAACTCCCTGTACAGCAGCTTGTGAATTTTCTGTAGAACAATGCAGTGCATAAAAAGTTCTGGAAAAATTACACAAGGTTGTCCTCTGTCCTAGCAAGCTCCCATAAAAATTTCAGAAATTTTGGAGCTCGGGAGCTATCTCTAAAAATTCCCCAAACCCGCTCAGCCTTTTGAAAATCAAACCTGAAATCACTGTTTATCGGGCTCGAACCCAACTCGAGCTCGAGTCCGACCCGCACCACTTGACTCGGTCGCACCACCTAGTTGCACCGTGCGAGCCCGATGGCTGTCAGCCGTCCGATGAAGATCGCACGGTCCATATTGCGTGTCTCGTGGACCTGTCCGAATGCATACACCAATCTCAGCCGTCCATCTCAGATCTAGCGGTCAGCACAATCTTGATCGAGTTAAACCAGCTCATCGCGCCGCATCAGACCCCGTCTCGCACCGCCTTGTCACAGTCACTGACATGTGGACCCCACCTGTCAGTATCGCCCTCGTCTTCTCCGCACCTCACCGGAGCTCGCGGCCGTTCGCGCATGGGTGCCACGTACCTCGTCGCTGCCACCTTTTTGCCATCGTGTCCGGCTCGGAGGCATCGCCGTGACTTCATAAAGCCTTTGAGCTCACCCACTTTTTCTCGCTTGCTTCCTCGTGATTTCTACGCCAGTTTCTTTGTCTCGGCCGGAGTTGAAGCCAATGGCAGCATCACCGTGTTAGTGCCGCCCTTGATTCCGCGACCGCGCCATCGTGGTCCTTGTTCATCGCCGCCTCCATTTTGCCCATTCTAGATCCTTGTCGTCCAGTGAATTGCTTGGAGCGACTTCGTCGTCTTCGACTCCGGCGCTCTCGGCTCCGCAAGCTCAATTGCGTTCCGGTGAGTCCCTAGCCTCGTCACTTGGTCCCTTTGGATCGCACTGATGCACTGAATCTAATGATGGCTTCATTTTCATCTTTGGTGCATCGTTGAGGCTGTGCAACCCCTTCTTCTCCGAGCTCGGTTTTCCGCCGCCGTGGAAATTCCGGCCGTCTCGGACCTTCTTCTTCGACATTATCGTGGGCTTATTGCTCCTAGGATCAAGGCGAAGCTGGTGCGCACCTTCCCGTAGCTTCTCGAAGCTCGTAGCGTCTTCTCCGCGGAGGCCGCACCTTCTTCTCCGCCTCCGTTCGCCGCCAGCTCGCCGCCGGCATCCTCGAGGTCCCGGGTCACCGTCATCAAGTTCGCAAGGACGCGGTGAACCCGAAGGTACCACTCTCTCGCCCAGAAACCCACTGGTTAGCTAGATCACCTGCGCGGCCGCGCCGCCGTCCCCGTGCGCGCCGGTGAGCCGCCGGTGATGATTAGTTTAACTCTAATCATGTCTAGTTTGAGTCTCTGACTTGTGGGCCCTATTGGCTAATCACGTTTAGAGAATCTTTAATCCAGCCCGTTATTTGTTCTCTGAGTCGCTGCCATGTGGGTCCGTGCTGTCAGTTAGGGTTGTGTAGCTCTGGTAATGCGTTTTCTCTGGGGGTAAGCGTATTTCTCTGTGAGAGTATGTTAGGTTTGCACTTTGGTAAGCCGAAGACGTATTCTCAGAATACGCCGACGCCACCTTCGTGGCGATGCTGCTCAGTCGGCACCTTCGCGCGGGCCCGCTGCCGATGTCGGGGCTAGCTGGTTGCCGGTAGAAAAAGATTTAAATGCTTTGGTATTTCTGAAATGCTTTTCTGTTGCACTGTTAATTCAATTAAACTTAGAAAATGCATAACTAATTCAGTTTTTAATCAAATTGCATGAAACCAGTGCTGTTAATTTTCATTTTAAATGTACTATTTACTAAAATTAGTGTCAACCTTGTCCCTGTATCAAAAATCTGTTAATTAATTTAATGTTGTAGAATGTAATCTCCAAATTAGAAAATGTATATCTCTTTCAATAATTGTCCAAATCCAGTGAAACCAATTCTGTAAAATTTCATTTTTAGTATACTAATTATCAGGATAGGTTTTACATACTGTTTCTGTTCATGAAAGTTGGTTAAGTAATTAACTAGTGTCTTGTTGTGTTTTTAGCTTAGAAAATTCATAGAAAGTTCTTAATAACTTAAAATGAATTGTTCTCTGTTTCTAAAATTTTGTTATGTCATGCTTAGGCTGCTGTGTGAGTTTTGGCATGTTTTGGTGATATTGTATGTTTGAGTTTTGTCAGGTGTTATTCGTTCTTATTTGCTGTTATTTGATCGATCGTTAGGCTTCGACATTTGCGGTAACCCTGAGAGCGATCCTCTGCAACAGGTTGAGCATTCTGAGCAACAGCAGCCAGGCAAGCAGTTTGATCATGTTTATCCCAGTATTTTAAAGTCTAATATTTTGTTTCAACTTTATGTATGCATCGCTTAATTTGTGTTAAATTGGTTAGTTAATCCTTTAGATGCATAATCTGTAGGCAAATGATTATCCTCTACTACCTGAGCCTAGGTTATTTGCTGTGATTAGAGATCGCTGGATGATCTCTTGTCACTTAGTAGATCCGGGTCAACTTGCTTAGACATGCTTAGCTATCGGTAGAACTGGGCGGTTATCGACTTTAGTCGGTAACCTTGATCACACAAAATTTACTACAACTTTATGTTTCAGCATTTTTGCTATGTTTATTTGCAAAATTAAAAATGAAAACAAAAATGATTTAGACTTGGGCACAATGGTAAGACTGGTGTGATCTGTTGGGTGTGACTGGAAAGGTGCCCAAGTCAGTTAAGGACCGAGTTACTTGCGCCACCGTACTGAGCATTTTGCGTGCTAACCACACTAGAGTATATGGGACCTCTCTTGACCTAGTACTTTGGCGTGTATTGGCTCCGGTCGAGGAGGTCGCAGGAGGGATGGAGGTGGGAGCATGGTAGTTGTCCAAAAGCTTTATCACGAGTGGGTAGTTGTCTTTTCGGCTTTACCATGTAAGCGTATGGATTTCTATCCATACGAGCGGCTCGTAGTTAATACACAATATTGGAAAACGTCTTGTTAGACTTAGCCGTGCTCGCATACCAAAGGAAGTATGCTAACCGTGGTGGTGGAAAGGCGGTCTAAAGTGTGGGTACATTGGTACACCCTCGCAGGTTAAAACTATTCGAATAGCCTCGCCCTAGGTTATGGACACGCTCGGATACGCCCGTAAGAACTAGACTACAACATTTAAATTAAAATTTGATGGGTGGTACGAATGCGGGATTCGTGCTATTGCCGTGGTGACTATTGGGATAGTCACTTCTAGGTTGTTTATCTTTCGCTTTTGTTATTAATATCCTTACTGTTATTTCAATCTTAAAATGAATTGCAAACTTGCCTTTAAAAGCTGTATTACCTTATTGCAAACGAAAATTGGCTTTATGCAAATGAAACATATGGCCTCCACCAAATAAGCTCGCATGTAGCTTATGAGCAGTGCGCTAGTTCACACGTCAGTCTTGCGGGTACAAAGATAATCTTTGTACTCAGGTGCTTTGCTTAATGTTTTTGTTGCAGAGGAAGAAGGTGAGCCCCAAGGGCCTCACTTCTGTGAGCTGTGTTGCCGCTTCGTGGACGACTAGACTTGGCGGTCCGGTCAGATGCCTTGTGGGTTGGAGGCACGCTGATTGGCTTTGTTTATAGCCATCTTATGGCACTTTTGCTTCCGCTGTCGTTCTTGTTTATTTGTGTATCTTGTGGCCTGTCGGCCTTTGCCTGTAATAACTCTACTATTTGTTTATCTTCCGTTTGGTAGTGTATTGTTTGGACTCTATGTTTGGAATGGAGTTGATGTCTAATTTTGTACCGAGGTGTGTATACTGCTTTCTGGGAAGTATACATATCTCGAGGATCAGTTTATTTGATTTGTGATGCTAGGACCAGGTGGTTGGTTAAGCATTACAAGCCAAATAAATTGGGGTCCTCACACCCCTCCTCCCTACCTCCCCTCCACCCCCATTGCTGCTGGCCAAAGGGAAGAGGAAGCTCCATTGCAGCCGACCAAGGAGGAAGAAGAAGGGGAAAAGAACAGAAGGGAGAAGAAAAGGGAGAAGAGAAGGAAGAGAGGAGAAGGAGGATCTTCTTCGGGGCCTGTTCGTCGTCGTCCAGCACGTCGTCAAGGGTAACGACGGGTTTCTTGTGATGTGTGATAGTCATTAGAGGCGATTGCTATTAGATCGATTGGATCGGCTAAATTCTGTTCTCTGTTCAATTCTGTCCAGAACGTTGCGCGGACAGTTTCATTTATTTAGAGGCCGAATTAGGAGTTTTGGTATCCTAGAGATATGAATATTATGTTCTTAGCTTTCAGTGGCCACCAAGATCACCCAAATCCGATTAACGGTCAGGAAGTTATGAATTTTTTAGTATCGCTGCCTGGTAATTCTGTCAGCTTCTGGCAGTCTGTGGTAATCTGGTTAAAACTGCTATTTAAAAGGAGCATCAGGGGATCTCAGTATAACAAAAAATGTGGGTAATTTCTGTACCTTTTCATAGAGATAAAGAACACGAAATTTGGACTTTCTTAGCAAAAGTTATGGTGGTTTTAGCGTACTGTCCAGAGAACCCGACGAGAATTCTGCTGTCTGATGGATTGGTTTGATAGGGGTATTTAAGGGCAGAATCAAAAGGGCTACCCAACTAGGTTTATTTAGGTAATTCAATTACCTTTTGATAAAGTCTAAGAGCATCTTAGTTGGACTCCTGAGCAGAAAGTTATGCATTTTAGTATTTGGCTGTTCTCAGTGATCACCAAAGCGATCGCTAGAAATTGGAGGTTTTGTTAACACTTGAGAGTTTAGCGAGTTCTATTGTGTTGTTATATATGATTTGGGTCCAGTATGTTGGTCTTAGATTGGGGTTATCCTTATGTTCAGGTGGGAGCATGATCCCAGGGGCAGCGCCCTCTTCGCGTCCACCGTTCTCGCACGGTTAAGGCAAGTATTCGGGCTATTGTATATTTATGCTTGTATGCTGTGACTGTTTGTGTTTGGCTCATAATAGCTAGGCATGGATGTTATGGTGATGAGTTCCAATTTATCTTGGTGAATGCAAGTACTCTGTTTGAGTGAATAATTATGACTGTTGGATAGAGGATGCTAATACTTTGATGCGTAATAGCCATGCAAGGTTGATAGTGTGATAAGTATTATGTAAGGATGGTGAATACTAGAGAAATAATTAATTGATATTCATGAGTGATTGTTCAAGTTTGCTAGTATTATGATTAAATGTGCTATTCATGGGTGCTAGAATGCTATGAATATCAATGATGTGGAATGCTAGAAGTATGAATAAGTTTATTCATGTATGATGTTGTTGTTAATGCTTACATGTTAATGAGAATATGTTGAATTCCTGCATATGAAGAATGTTATCATGGTGCATATGCATGTTGAGAGCATACAGGTGCCTTCGTCACGTGGTGACCAAGCACATACAGTTGAGGTCCCCGTCATGTAAATGACGGGCTTGAGGTCCCCACATTCGTGGAATGCGGGCTATGAGCAAAGAGGTCCCCATCATTAAGATGATGGGCAAAGGTCCCTATACATGTGGTGTATAGGCTCTTGGTCCCTGTGCCAGTGGGCACAGGCAAGGGTATACAGCGACGGTTGTATACCCCGCATTACCGGTAAAATGCGAAAAGAGATAAAGTTCAAAGGAGCATTGCATTGGTTGCATTTCATAAGTTAAAAAGGGCTATGATTAGTGTTTTGTTATTGTGGATCATTGATGCTATGTTTGTGTTCTTGTTTATAGCCTTGTTGATACTTGCTGAGTCTTTGGGCTCACTCTTGCTTTAATGTGTTTTAGGTACCAATGGCAGGAATGACATGCATGGGAGGGAATAGATGATGAATGCACTCACTACCTCACACTCTTAAGGCGTTTACCACTTAGTTTCAATTTTAGAAATAAATGAACTGATGATTATCACTCATAGATCATTTTGGTTTGAGTAACTGTTTAATTGTAATAATGAGATTGCCAGGTCTTGGTATGTTCAATTGATTATCATGCTTGATCATGAGAATTTTGTTAAATGCTATGATTTATCGTTGAACTCTCGGTATAGCTGATTAAACAAAGGAGACTCTGTCGAAAAATTTTATAGATTGTGCTAGATTAGTTTATTTCCAGTAGCATTCCAGGCTCTTTGAGAGTTGGTGTGTTACAAATACATGCCCAACAAAAGCCTCGACAACATTCTTTTTGGTATGTAACTGCTCATCATTTTGCAATAGTGAAACAACAATTGGAATTTATTGTGTACAATTTTGAGGTTTTCTTTCTCCGTGTGACAGATCCTAAGAGAAGTAGTGAGCTAGATTGGGGAAGGAGATTTAAGATAGCCAATGGGATTGCTTGAGGCTTACAATATCTTCATGAAGATTCTTGTGAACCTCTAGTACCTATATGTACCCATACCTTGAATTATTTTTTCCCCTGTTATTCGAACAAAAAATAGGTCATTCAATTTTGATTTGCTCTATGGAAATTGAATTTGATTAGCTCTACAAAGTCATGGCATCTTTAGTCCAAACGAAGAATCCAAACGGGTTGGGCAGCTGTGGCCATAATTCTGAATCAACTTAAATGAAATTTCAAATATATGTCTTAGTTCATGTCGTTTTTGACATAGTTAAGTGGTAATTTTGTGAAAAGGAAGAGTAGGTCTGGATCTCATAATTCATATGTGAGCAATGTCACTCCTTGATGACATGCAAGGACCATGCTAGAAACTTTCTTATGTCAGCAACTAAACTAATTGCTCATTAGAAAATGAATTGGGGAAAAGAGACAAACGAGGGTAATTAACTGCCGGGGAAACTCTAACTGCCAGGAAAACACCTAACTGCCAGGGAAAACCAAGTATCTAGGGCACTTAACTGCTAGGGAAAACAGAAAATCGAGGGCTGGTTAACTGCCAGCAATACATCTAATTGTCGGGGAAACTCTAACTGCTAGGAAATAGCTAACTGCTGAGAAATAGCTAACTACCGAGAATAGACATATCTGTAGGGGAACATCTTTCCCGGTAGCACTTTACCGAGCAGGTAATAAGTGCCGGGGAAATGAATTGCCGACAGATAATTTGCCATTCAACGCAGTTTTTCCAAGTAGTTGCATTGCCCATAATACTATGCCATGGTGTAGTGATACTTGTTCTTGATGGTCACTTCATTGAGTGATCTGTAGTCTACACACATTCTCATACTATTATCTTTCTTCTTGATAAATAGTACTGGAGCTCCCCAAGGCGTTGAACTAGGGTGAATATACCCTTTATTCTGCAACTCTTTAATTTGCTTCCTCAATTTGGCTAACTCATTGGTCGGCATTCTGTAGGGTGGCTTCGAAATTGGAGCGGTTCCTGGGACTAAGTCAATTAAGAATATTATGTCTCTATCCGACGGCATGCCGGGTAAATCCTCGGGAAAGACATCTGGATACTCTTGCACTACTGGTATGTCTTCAAGCTTTACTTCTTTCAAACTGGTTAGGATGGAACTCTTTCTCGTAGAAGTCTTCGGTCTGAATTGCACCATAATTCCTTGCTCATTAGTGAGGGTGATAGACCTATAGGCATAGTCTATCTGACCTTGATTTTTGGCAAGCCTGTCCATTTCAAGAATCACATCCAATCCTTGAGAGTACAAGACTATTAAGTCTGCCAGGAAAGATACTCTGGATATTTCCAGTGTAAGGTTTGGGCATAGAGAACTAGTCCTCATTTCCGAGCCCACAGAATGGATGATCATAGGGTTATCTAGAGGAGAGATAGGTAACCCCTATTTTCCCACAAACTTATTCGAAATAATGGAATGTGAAGCTCCGAAATCAAATAGAACTGATGCTAGTATCGATTTAATGAGGGACGTACCAAGAGTGACATCTGGTGCTGCTTGAGCTTCCTCTGCTGTGTGTGATTTACATGTCCCTTCATGTACTGAACCGTCGGCTTTGGGGTGCCGCTAGAGGTTTGAGCTTCTAAGGTTGGCCTGGCTGGGGCCATGGCCTGTTGTTTCTTCAGGCATTTGTTGGCATAATGCCCAGTCTTGTTGCAATTGAAATAGGTCACTCCTACTGCTAAGGAGGTTCTTCTGTTGGAATTGGCCTCCGGATGAACTACTGCAGAAGCTGGAAGTGTTGGGGTGCTATGCTGGTGCTGGGACTCTGGACGAGGAAGACTGAAATCTCCCACACTGAGGTGGCTGGGACTAAGCAAAGTGGGGTTTGGGAAGACCTCTAGAGTTGAATTTCTGGGCCGCCATCCTTCGTTTGCGGTTCTCTATCTCTTGATTTTTTCCCTCCTGGTGGATAGCCTTATCCACCAACTGCTGAAAGTCGGTGAAGTCTTGAGAGATCAGACGAATAGAGAGTTCATCAATCAATCCTTCCAAGAATCACTCCTGCCTATCTTTATCTTGGGCCATGTCTTCTGGAGCGTAGTGAGCAAGCTGGTTAAACTTGTGTGGATACTCGCTTATAGATCGATTGCCCTGGCGCAGTGAGTGGAACTCCTTCTTCAGAGTTATCATGCCTGAAGGAATATGTGCATGGCGGAAGGCCTGCACAAACTTAGTCCACGAGATACTCTAAGCATCTGCATGGGATTGGGTGAAGTTGCCCGACCACTCAAATGCGGGACCAATCAGTTGATGAGAGGCAAACAAGACCCTCTCGCGATCCGAGCATTGAGCGATGTCTAGCTTCTTTCCAATCGATCTAAGCCAATCATCGGCATCCATTGGTCTAGTGCTACTTGAGAAGGTTGGTGGGCGTGCTACTTGAGAAGGTTGGTGGACGCATCCACATAAATTCTAACATATTTGCTCTTGGCAGATGTGGTGGTGGAGCATGAGTTGTTGCCCTGAGAATGGAATGAGGAGAATTGGTTCGACTTGGCCGATTACGCAGACATCGACATGGATGCCGGTCTCGAATACGAACCGAGTATCAAATCTTTTGACGGTATTGCCGCCTCTGGAGATCTTCTATCAGATCTCGGAGACTGCATTACCACCAGAGTTGAGGAGAGATCCTTATCCCCCACGATAGTACGCCCAGCCGAGGCATCAATTTCCTCTAGAGGCAAGGGTCAACTCGACCAGCAACAGCCCTGTCTCAGGGCAAACTCGCAACACGACGAGAGTTTTTCCTCTAAGTGTTCGAGTCCCCCCAAGACAGTTCGAGTTGGCAAGACAAGTTCTGGAAGCCATTATCCCGGATCTCCATCGACATCTGATGGTCCTCTCTCTCCGAGCATTTCCGCAGGGAAGAGGATCGAACATGCTGTTCATCCAAATTCAACCATCCCGACGCAGGAGCCACCTGCAGACCGAGACGGTTATAACCCGGAGTTCCCCTACCTGGAGGGGTTTACTTCAAGTCGCCAGATGGTGTCGCTCGACCACTCCTCCAGTGAGGAGATCTCGAGCGCAAGTGGAAGTCATCCACGGAGGTCTTCGCCCTTCCTCCGATCGGGATCGTTCTCCCGGAAGAAGGATTGGACATGCTTCCGCCGAGCATACTCTACACCACCGGTCGTAATGGCAAGGACACCACACCGCGAACGAAACGAACACTTTGATGAACGTGCGGGACATCCTCAACATTCTCGCGCCCATTAAAACAAGTTCAAGGGTCCAAATAGACCATTCGAGGCAATTCGACGGAAAAAATAGTGGCTCAGAAGAACCTCCCTGAGCGCGCTTATTTCCAGTCGAAGGAAGCTCAAGAACTCCAAAGACATCAATGATTTGTCGGAGAACTCGACCCAAGAACTCGCCGAGTACCAGGTTATGATCTTTTGCCAAGGAGATCGCAGCCAAAGACTTCGTGACATGATGGCCAAACTCGGCGACGAGGTCGACCACAACCACGAAGTCATAATAGTGCGGCTACTTCTTCTGCCAGCCGTTCAGGAAACTCGTCGCATGGAAGGCGGCACGACTCTCCCTCATGTCATTCTCTCGACATGAGAAAAATGCCACAAGCCAACAGGAGGGGTGATATTTCACCACTTCAATGACTGACGCGACGGCGGCAAGCGGGTGCAGGAGTATTTCCCCCGTAAGGCTGAGGCCTATTATAGGCCTAGTCCCCCCATGGCTGGGTATCGACGAGTTGGATCGCCCGGCGACATTAACCCTTCATTTCTGCAAAAAAGAAGACAAGAGGTTATCTCGGGATGTCGGGCGTTCTCGCCTGACCTTCGAGCGGTTCGTTGGCCGCCTCGATTTTGACCGACGAATATGGAGAAATTCGATGGAACTCAAAACCCCATCGAGTTCCTCCAAATCTACACTACAGCTATCCGAGCTGCAGGAGGAGGAGAGCATGTCATGGCGAATTACCTTCCGACTGTGCTCGAAGGATCGGCGCGATCATGGCTTCTAAACCAACCATTTGAGTCGATCTACTCGTGGCAACACCTCTGTGATCTGTGATCACGCTAATTTCCAGGGAACTTACAATCGCCCAAGAAAGGAGGATGACCTGCACCGGATAAGACAGAACAACCATGAAACGCTACGACAATTCATCAGGCGCTTTCCAGTCAGGTTCAAACTCTATTCCGGAAGTTTCTGACTCATCTGTGATCAGGGCTTTCAAACAGGGAGTCCGTAGCAGAAGAATAACAGAGGACATCGCCTTACATCCACCTGCCACCGTCGCTGAGCTCTTTGAGATGGCTGATAGATATGCGACTGCTGCTGAAGCGGTCGAATGGAACAATACCATCGATCTCAAAGATGGCATCCCTCGAGAAGCAGACGAAAGTGGTAAGAAAAAGGATAAAAAGGCTAGGAAATCTAAGAACAAAGCGAAAAGTCAAAAATCTCCAGATGCCAGTTCTAAGGAGGTCCTAGCCGTAAGCGATAAGGAGCCACACAACCCCAAGCAAAATCCCATTCGAAGTAAAGGTAAACACCAAGATCGGAGAAACAACAAACCCAGGTGGTGTCCTTTTCATAAAAAAGAAGGGTATGACCTTCGTAACTGCCGAGTTTTCTTACGGAAACTCGAGGACTATTATTCTGGCAAAGGGTCACTTCCTATTCTTGAACAGGTGGGCCAAACCAGTGGACAAAAGGAGTCGGACGATGAGGAGATGCCGCCCAGACCCAAAGACACCATTGATCACATCTATGGGGTCTTCGCATACGAATCACGAAGACACCAAAGCGATCGAATGTGAGGTAAACACAATCGACTCTCCTCTTGTCAATAAATTATCAAGTGGTCTGGAAATCACCCTTGCTTTCGAGAAAGGTGATTGTCCGATACCTTCGACTAGACCAGTCGATTTCGATAGAGTCGAACCCACCATCAACAATTGTCGAGTCAATCGAGTTTTAGTTGATGGTGGAAGCTCGTTAAATATATCGCTTACGAGTACTCGGACGAGATGCAAGTACCAGGACAAAGGTGAGACCGACGATATTCATTTCATGGAATCGCATCGGGTCTTCGCCAAACCCATTGGCAAGTTTCTCTTCCTTTAACGCTTGGATCACCAAGCAATTTCAGATAGAGAAAGTCTCCTTTGATGTAGTCGATTTGGATACGGATATAACGCCATACTCGGACGACCTACTCGCAAAATTTTTGATAGCTACTCACTATGGGTACCAATGTCTTAAGATGCCAGTCCCAAAGGAGTGATAACAATATATTGTGACAAGAAGATGGCGATTCTCGCGACCGTCGCTCCCTTGAGATGGTTGGACAACTACCAACTCGAGACGAAAGTCACTTCGATTAGCAAGTCGAAGCCTAAAGCTGCACCTAAGCCGAACGACCAGGTCAAAGAGGTTCCTCCGACGCAGAGGAGCCCTCAAGATCTGCTCGCATTGGGATTCTTCCGACCTAAATAGGAAGACGCCTCATCACCTTCCTCCGTGCAAACGCGATGTCTTTGCGTGGCAAGCATCCGACATGCCCGAGTCCCAAGGAATGTGATCGAGCATAGGCTAGCCTTACTACCGATAAACTACCCAGAAACAAAAGTTACGGAGATTTTCCCGATCGACGAGATGCTATTAGGTCGAATTGGACAAGTTGCTTAAAGCGGGCTTTATAAGAGAAGTCAACCACCTGCAGTGGTTGGCCAACCTGTAATGGTTAGAAAGTCTAACGGCAAATGGCGTATGTGCGTAGACTTTACTGATCTTAATAAAGCTTGTCGAAAAGATGATTTTCCTTTACCTCGCATCGATCAGCTGGTTGACTATACTTCAGGATGTGAAATGTTGAGTTTTCTAGATGCATACTCTGGTTATCATCAGATCAGTATGCATCGAGAAGATGAAGAAAATACCACATTTATTACACCGTTTGGAGTATTTTGCTATGTCAAAATGACATTCGGCCTAAAAAATGCTGGAGCTTCTTTTCAACGTTTGATGCAAACGACTTTCGCTCCTCAACTAGGCCGAAATTTGGAAGCCTATGTTGATGACCTAGTCGTAAAAAGCACCAAACGACTCGAACATATCACAGACTTGCAGGAGACTTTCGACAACCTCAGAAAACACCAATTGAAACTAAATCCCGAGAAGTGTGTGTTCGGGGTCTCTTCAGGAAAATCCTAGTTTCTGAACGGGGAATCGAAGCAAATCCCGAAAAGATCAAAGCCATCACTCAGATGCGCCCCCCGACCACGAAAAAAGAAGTCCAAAAACTCATAGGGTGCATGGCGGCGTTAAGTCGATTCATAGCACGACTGGGAGAAAAAGGACTGCCTTTCTTCAAACTTCTAAGGAAACATGAAGGTTTCGAATGGTCAGAAGAGGCTAACTTAGCCTTCGAGGAAGTCAAGAGGTATCTTACGAGTGCTCCTGTTCTAGTTTCCCCGAAGCTAGGAGAGATGCTCTTAATTTACCTAGCTGCCACGCCACAGGCAGTAAGCGCATTGCTGGTCGTAGAACGTGAGAACATACAACAACCAGTATACTACATGAGTGAGGTTTTGCACGGACCTAAGGAGCGTTACCCTTAGGTTCAAAACTACTTTATGCCCTCCTCATGTCTTCGAGGAAACTGCGGCATTATTTTCAGACGCACAAACTAGCTGTGCCGTCTTAGTTTCCCTTGGGAGCGATCCTCCAGAATAGGGAAACAGCGGGACGCATGGCAAAATGGTCAGTCGAACTTGGGGCGTTCGACATCCATTTCGTGTCCCGAACGGCCGTTAAATCCGGATCTTGGCGCACTTTGTCGCCGAATGGACAAATCTCGAACTGCTCAGATCCCGATCGATTCCCACGATCGCTGGATGATGTACTTTGACGGGTCACTTACGATAAGTGGCTCGGGTGGGTGGTCCCGAATCTCCTCTAGGAGAAACCTTAAAGTATGCCATACAATTAAACTTTCGTGCCACTAATAACGTGGCGTAGCAAGGTTTGCTAGCTGGCATACGAGTTGCGAAAGCACTCTCGATTCGACGATTGCTCGTAAGAGGAGACTCTCAGCTAGTCATGAATCAAGTCGGAAAGGAGTACCAGTGCTCCAATTCGACCATGTCCCGGTACCTATCGGAAGTACGAAAGTTAGAAAAGCACTTTTTGGGCTTTGAGGTACAATTTATCCCCCGAAAGGATAATTTCTCGCAGACCAACTGGCTCGTCTAGCTTCCTCCCGATCCGTAGTACCGAAAGGGTGTTCGTGGAACAGCTTCAGAAACCGTCCATAGTCGACATTTAACGAACTCGAGACACCTTCTATAGAAACAGCCTCTCTAGAGTACGAAGATACATGGATGGCGCCCATTTATGAGTATCTTCAAGAGGGTTCCTTACCCGATGACGATCTAGAATCAGATCGATTATCCCGAAAAGCCAAAATGTATACTTTGGTCGAAGGTGTTCTTTATAAAAGAGGAACCCAAGGGGTGCTCATGCGATTTATTCCGCAAAGCGAAGGATTAAAACTCCTTCACGACATACACGGAGGGATCTGTGGAACTCATGCTTCCTACAGAACACTGGTTGGTAAAGCTTTTCGACAAGGTTTTTATTGGACAACAGCCCTCTACGATGCCAAGGAGATGGTTAAAAGATGTGTACAAGATGTCGGTTTATAGCCGGCAAATACACCAACCGGCTCAGCGTTGCAAACAATTCCTCTGTCATGGCCTTTTGCAACTTGGGGTCTCGATATCCTAGGACCGTTACCCGAGCTCGGGAGGTTTGAGTTCTGTTTGTGGCTATTGATACGTTCACAAAATGGATAGAAGCCGAACTCGTGGATCGATAACAACGAAAGCAAAGAAACAGTTCATGATGAGATGCGTGATCACTCGATTCGAGTACCAAGTCGAATTATCACGGATAACGGTAAACAATTTACAAGCGCAAAATTTCAGAATTTTGCGACGAGTTGGGAACTCGCTTGTGTTACGCCCGTCGCACACCCCAAAGCAACGGAGCAATGAGAGAGTGAACGCCGATAATGAAGGGAATCAAGACCGAGTCTTCGATCACCGTAAAGCGCTCGGGGCTTGGGTACAGGAATTACCTTCGTGATATGGGCAATTAAACGACGACTAGCCGAGCTACGGAGAAACACCTTTCTTTCTAGTTTTTGGTGCCAAGCCATGCTTCCTCCGTAAATTAAGATCAGCCGTAAAGACTCGACAAGTTTCACGACTCGTCTCAAGAACATCTTCGAGCGAGCGACATCAACTCGCTCAAGAACAGAGGAACAAAGCTTTAATCCGTTCCGCAGTCTACCAACAAGCCCTGCGCAGATACTATGATCATAAGGTCCAACCTCGCAGCCTCGCTGCAGGTGATTTGGTATTGAGACTTATCCAATCCCAGTCTAATCGGAACAAACTTTCCCCCAAGTGGGAAGGTCCTTACACTGTGGTCGAAGTAACGCGTCCGGGATCGGTACGACTTGCAATGGAAGACGGCCGTGTTCTCTCAAATTCTTGGAACATTGATCAGTTACGCAAATTTTATGTGTGACAAACTTCAACGGCAATAAAGCAACAGGTTCTCCCTATCTTTTTTGTCTATTTTGAATCTCGCTTTTATTCTTTCGACCATTTTTTTTCTTCTCATCCTTCCTGCATAATGGTTAGCAAAGGACGATACATTTAGTCAAGTCTCTCCTCTCGCATGTGGTTCGCGCACTGGAAGGAGCTTCCTAATATCGCTTCGTTCTTAAACAATCAGTACAAAGCTTATTGAGCTCAGAAAAATGGTCGAAAGTTGTTAAGCGAATTCATATCACCTTAGCTTATTTCGAAAAATAAACTGAGAAGAGTAACCTTTTCTTTGATATGCATTTGGCTACCCTTTCAAATAACTTGATTAGTTTTACTGGTCGAAGGAAGAAACACACTTAGTCGAAGTCTCTCCTGTCTGCACGTGGTTCTGCCCACTAGACGGAACTTCCTAATGTCGTTCAGTTTCCTACTTTTGCTGCCAGAACAACTAAGTCCGGAAAGATAAATGTAGCCGAATGAATCCTTAAGGTACTCGAGAAGCTTGTTACGCTCTAGTAAATCGTTATCGAGTTAATTAATCTCGCCGAGATGGTAACATCACCTAGTCGAAGCCGTTTTCTCGCACGTGGTCCCGCCCACTAGAGGGAACTTCCTAGCCGATCTGTTTCTACTCTTTCGACTAGTGCAAACAAGTCGATATTTGACAACTCTAAGACGAACAAACCTCTCTGTTTTTTCAGAACCCTTTCTTTACTACTTACCTAGTTTATTAAAAATAAACTAAGTAAGTAGCCGGGGGCTAGGATAAAGTTATAAATATGACTTCGTTTCTTAGTCTAATTTTTTCTAAAGATATCATCCTACGAGTTACTAACTACTCTATGAGATGATTCGCAGGAAAGATACGGAAGGAAGGAGGAATCGCTCATATCTGGTCTAACTATTTCTTCACTATTTACTCTACAAGATAATTTGCAGGAAAAAGGATCATATATTTAGGCGTCACCACCAAAAAAGACTTGTTTATACAAGAATATATTACAAGACTACTCTGTCTAGGGAGATTCTATCTGCATCTCCTCCGCGACCTTCTCGCCAACCGACTGCATCTCTTCGATCAGCTTCTCGGCTTCAGATTCGGTGCAGTCGAAGTCGGCTTCAACAGAATGAAGATTAAGGTTAGGATCGCGGGCCTTGAGTTTTGCTAAAATAAAACTCACAGCTCCTTTGACCGCTTCCCTTATTGAATCGTTCTGATTGGCCTTGAGTAGATATCATCTCGCTCGAGTACCGACTTGTTCCCCAATGGCACTCGTATGAGCGCCATCGTCGCCACGAGGAACAACCCTCCCGGCACGAAGCCCATCGAGTACATTGTTCAGAAGTGAGATATTATCTTGAAGATTGATCTTCATTGATTTTGTCTCCTCCTGGGAATAAGTCGAAGCCTCATGGAGTCGCTTTATTTCAGTCAATCGGTCTGATAAGAGCGAGGATTGAATAAGAAAAACAATTCTATGAGAAGATAGAATGAATAAATAGCAGGTAAAAGTTCTACTTACCAGCTAATTGAGAACCCAAGTTCTCAATCTCTTGGTCTTTCTCCTTCGCGATCCGGGAGATTTCGTGGACAACGGAGGTCTTCTCATTAACCTCAGTCCGGAGAGCCCCCATATTGGACTGAAGGGTCTTATTTTCGACTTCTTTTTCTACAAAAGAATAAGAGGTCAAAAAGCAAAGGGATGCAGAAACCAAGATCAGAAGCAGTCGTAGTAATACGTACTATTTATTTTTCCTGCAACTGTTTAGCTGCAGAGTTAGCCTCCTGAAGCTTCTTCAGGAGGTCAGTGACTTTGTCCCTTAGCTTCTTTGACTCGGCTTTTTCAAAGTCGAGCGAATCAGCCAAGGTCTTTTCGTCGCTCTTAAACCTGTAAAGATAAAAGAGCAGACATGAAAACAAGTGGTCATAAGCATTTCTATGACCAATGGGTAGTCGTAAGTTATTCTACGACCACCCCCTAGTCGTAAGTTTTTTCTACGACTAGTATAAGTCGTAAGCTTTTCTACGACAACTGGTTACGAGTGTCACTCACCACCTCTCTGCTTGTTCGCAGAGTGTTGCCTTTTCTTGTCGAAGCTTGACAAGTTGCCGATTGTACTCGCAAATCGTAGCGACTTGCTCAACGGCTCTCTGCAAAAGAGAGAAACGATAAGATAAAGAGATAAAACCCTAAGTGAGTATCGATAAATACTTACGTTCATGTTTGACCAAGAAAACATGGAGACTATTCGTGATCGATCCTTCAGCTCATCCATCTCCTCGACTCGCTTCCACCATACCCTTCAAGTCATTCATTGTCAAATACGCCTCCGCAATTGACAATGCTTTGGGTGGGGAACTCGATCGCGGAGCGATAGGTGGAAGATCCTACGATGGAGTCGGGGCCAAAGAAGTCGAGCAAAAGTTGAAATACTCCTCTTCCTCCGACTGCGGACGTGAACTCCACCGAGGGCCGGAGGAACATCCTCAACGACCTCCTTGCCGCAAGACGGCGGTCGGCGCTCGCCGCCTGCGTCTCTCGTGCCTCCTCGAGGCTTGTGTGGCCTCCATCACGCCTCTACGACACTCGGATGTCGTGAGCGACTTCAACATCATTGGTCTTCGTAGCGACTTCAAAGAATCGCGGCCTCTTCGCAGCAGGGCGATGAGCTAGATCTTACGCATCGCCGTTGTCGCACACCTTCGGCTGAAGGGTGATAACGGATCCTCTATGAGAGTTCCCCTGGGGGCTGAAGACGCCAGGCTGAGAATCGCAAAGCGCAACAATAAGTCAACAAATAAAACAGTAAGTAGTCATTACACTTATGTGTTTTATTTTACATACCTCTGTGCGCTGGACCTAACCCGAAATTTGGGAGCAACCTTCCCAACGGAAGATTTCTTCGACTTCTTCTCAACCACCATTGGTTGAGATGAACTCGGGGCAATAGGAGTCATCTCCTCCCGACTTCCCGGGTGGACGAGATCAGTCTCGACCACCCTGAGAATACTGCTTCCCCTGGCTTCAGATTCCACCGGAGCAGCAGTTTCCTTCACAAAAGACATGAACTCCTTCCAGTTCTCCTTTTCTAGCTGTCTTACAAAGCCGCGAGAAGCAGAAACTGCGAAGGACTTGTCATCGTAGTAGAAAGGTACCTTAACTTTGGGGACCTTGCGCTTAAGGGCAAGAGCCTCTTCTTCTGCTCTCTTTCTTACCGTGGCTAGATCTGCGGCAAACTTAGCAAAAGGAGCAGGAGGAGCGAACTCGAACCCCCTTGTCGCCGACTTTTACGATCGGTGCTTCTTAGATGGAGGACTTCACGACTCATTCGTGTAGTCGCCCTACAACCACCACTCGACTTCCTCGCTGCGTCTCGGCGGTTCTCCATGCCAACTTTCTATTGAAGAAGGAGAAAAGTGGTGCAGTATGATCACTCAAAATTATAAGTATTTCTACGATATTATCTAATCGTAAGTCATTCTACGACACGTTAAGTCGTAAGTTTTTCTACGACATTGTCTAATCGTAAGTTATTCTACGATTACATCCGGTCGTAAGTTCTTCTACGATTAGTACCCAGTCGTAAGTTTTTCTGCTACAAATCAGCTAGTCGTATACTATTCTACGACAATAAAACACCTAAAGGCAGAGTCATTTGATTACCTTTAGGCGCCTTTCTTTCTCCTCTGTGGTCAAAACCGCGAGGATTTGAGGGGCCGCCATATTCGCCGAATGCTTTCGCAGATGAGCCGACACGTCGCGCCAACCTCCGCTCGCGAAAGATCCGGGAATATGGACAATACGATTAAACAGACTAAATCAGGGTTAACCAAGGATAAAACCCAAAGAGTAAGTCTTTCTACTCACCGTCCTTGTAGTCCCTGGTTGGGTCGTCCTTTCCTGAGTACCTCCACATGGGAGGGACCCTTATCTTTAAAGGACTAATCCGCGCGTGATGAAGTCCTTCACCACGCGTTAACCGGTGAGCCCTCCGACTTCAAGTCTTTGATAACTTGAATATAGGGGCTATCCAATGAGATTATCGGGAGTCGAGTCCCAGGAAGAAGATCGCTCGGGGGCCTGTCCAACGAACGAGAGGCTATCTTCCTGGGTAACCTCCCAGTAGAACCACCTCTTCTTCCAACCCGGCCAGGACGACCGGGTAAACATCTGAATATACTCCTTCGACTTGTTGTCATGGAGCTTCAGACCACAGCTACCAACGATCCCGGCTTGACGAGCCATTCCATAATAATACTGGAACAGCTCGAGGTCCGCCGGAATCCCTAGGTAGGCCTCACACAAGTACACGAATACACTTAACATCGTGATGGAATTAGGACCAAGGTTCACTAATTCCACCCTAAAGTGCTCGAGTACGAGCGTGAGGAAAGGGTGAGCAGGCAATCGAAGGCCACACTCACAAGAAGCTCCGAAGACGGAATTTGGCCTACCTCTCCGAAGGCCAACGTCGCCCATTCGCCGCAATCCAAGTCACGAGAAGACCTCGGGATCTTCTCGGCGACTCAGCGATCATTTTTGCATCGTCCATCTCTGACTCGGCCCATTTTTGAGACAATCCGGGCCATTTTTTCTCTGAAGAACGAGAAGATTTAAGGTTGGAAAAGCTTCAAGAAAATGTACGAAGTCACCGGCGGCGGAAGAAACAAGAAAGCAATAGACTGTTGGGTAAAAAGGTAAGAACCCTAAGTTCTTCCCCTGCGGCCCGTTTTATAACCGCACAGTTGAGATGAAACGTCGCGGAATCCCAAGACACCTTTTCACACCTCAAGTGAAATTACCATCTTGACCTTCGGGAATCGTTTCAACGGACAGGCTTTTTTACCTGCCCTATGGAAAGTCCCAAGACACCTTTTCACACCTCAAGTGAAATTACCATCTTGACCCCCGGGTCAAGTGAAAGACCAACCAGGAAAACCTTATTTCCGGTTTTAAGGCTACGACGGCTTCGAAGTCGTAAGACATCTCGTAGTCGTGACAACCTTAAACCAATTACCTCGATCAAGCATATTCCTGGTCGAGAGAAACAAGGGTTGAAGAGTTTTTCCTTCAACGTTTTCCTAACGACCCCTTAGTGGTCAAAGGATCGTCTACGACCCTTCACTCAAGTAAGTTATTTTCACTTGAAGTCGGGGCTAGATGACGAGGATCTAAATAATCCACATTTATTTACTCCATAATCAAGAAATATGACGCGTCATAAGACATACCCTTAAATATCAAAAGGAAGAACTAGTCGAAGTCGAGGCTACCCTACGACTACCCCGGTCGTAAGCTCTTCACGACCACGGTATAATCCCTACGACTACCCCGGTCGTAAGCTCTTCTACGACCATGGTATAATTGTTACGACTACTACCTAGTCGTAAGCTCTTCTCGACTATGGTATGATCGTTACGAGTATGTCCGGTCGTAAGTTTTTCTCGATCGAGGCTGCTACGGGTTCCTCACGACTTCATCGGACCCACCCGTTTGACGCCCATTAAGCGGTGAGAATCTAAGCGGTCAAAATACGCATTATCACGACATAATCGTAGATAATTCCACTATCTCGATCGTAATCGATTGACAAGATGGGAGGTTACTACTCGAGAATTACTCTCATTATTACATAATAATGAGCGACTAATTAGCCTGGAAGGACAACGTCCACTATTGCTTAGTATAAATAGGTATCTCATTAGAGATAGAGGAGAGGGGTGGGGAAAGAAGAAATAGAGAAAATACTTATTCGATTGTAATCCAAAGAGCAAATACAAGATACAGGAGTAGGGTTGTTATTCTCACCTGAGAAGGCCCGAACTCGTATAAAAATCCCGTGTCTTCTTAAATCTGTGTGATCAATTGTGGAGACCCCGAATCAAACAATCTTTACGTAAGATCGGTTCTAAAACAACGACAAGTTCTATTCATAACTTCAGTTTGTCCATCAGTTTGGGGATGACAAGTAGTAGAAAATAACAGCTTAGTCCCAATTTAGCCCATAAAGTTCTCCAAAAGTGGCTAAGGAATTTAGCATCACGATCTGAAACTATAGTATTAGGCACACCATGCAATCGAACAACTTCACGAAAGAATAAATCAGCAATATTAGCAGCATCATTGCTCTTATGACATGGTATAAAGTGAGCCATCTTAGAAAATCTATCAATAATCACAAATATACTATCGCTCCCCTTCTTTATTCTAGGCAATCCTAACACAAAGTCGATCGAAAACTGATCCTGGGAACCATTGTAAGACATATATCTGGGATTCCTGAATATTGGGTTTGTTACTTGTTAAATTTATACTTCTAGCATGATCTTTAATAAAGGGGCAGAACTGTTCCTTAATTAAGAATTATGCTACAGTATAATTTTAATTAGGTACATTTCCAATATTCCGGGGTCACCACAACGTTGGTATCAGAGTATACGTTGCCTCCAGGTTAGGAATAGCATGGCCGTGATTATTAGAGAGTCTTCTGAGAAAATTATTTTCAAGTCAGTAGTATAATTTCGAAGGTTTAAGTATGACATCTTTTATTTCTTATCTTCCCTAGTATCAACTCTTGTCCCAACTTTCTGTTGGTTTCCTTCAAGGGTGAATTGTTCTCTTACCTTGTCTTTTTGTCTATAGATGAGCGAGTGGTACTTGGTCAAGGAAACCCGAGCTGAGGATGTGGATGGATTTCCGGCTTTGCTGTGGGACATGATGTGGCGAGCTAATTTCACCTACCAACCGGAGTACGCCATCTATCGACGTGATCGAGGACCAGGGATGGAGGAGTACCGCGCCATCATCAACGTCATCGCCAGGCAGGTGGCGGGCAGTGTCCCATACTGTGTCCAAGCACTTGCCACTTCTGAGTCTATGGCGGTTCAGGAAGCTTCTAGTAGGATGATGAGCCTCCTTCGTCATGATTTGACGGAGTTGTCTCAACCACCCTGTGATCACTTCCCGAAGCAAGGTCCTAGTGCGGAAGTGAGCATGTTTGATGAGGTACAGTTTGGGGAAGACCCTCAGGTGCGACAGTTGGCGAGGATGGTCCGCATCATGGACCAAATCCATCGCTGCCTTGTGAGGGAGTTGTGGGAAACTCGGCATCGTCTTAGCGAGGCCCAGGAGTACCTTAGACTTGGAGTCAACATGAATCGCGTGCCTCGCAACGTGCTTTATGGTGACAACGAGATCTCTCCCGCTGCTGCTGCACCACCAGTTTATCGACTCCCAGATGTAGCTGGGTGTATCCCTATTTATGGACAAGTGTGTCAAGCCCGCATGACTGCAGGTTTTCCTCGCACTCTGCGGACTGCACCTCTGGAGGTCATCACCACTACTAGGGTCTCGAGGCGTCGATCAGTCCTTTGATCCTATTGACACGGGTTCCCTTGGAGCACATCTTCTCAATGAGTTTCTGGTGAACTTTAACTGTGATCTTTATGCTAGTTCCTCGACGATGAACCCTCGTGGATAGGTGTTATATCGACAAGTAGTTGCCCTTAAATAAATGTAATAGGGTAGTGGTATTTTGTAAAGGATATGTAAGTGAGACTTTTGATTTGTATTATGAGCTTGGTAGCCGACTTATGTATGGGATGGGCCCGAATCTCTTTTGTTGTATATATGGATTTTATGATTTGGATGTTGATTTGGATGCATGTCATCACATAATGCATGTGTAAGTATAGTGTTCGTTTCTTTTCTATTTATAACCTTGTTTGTGCTTGCTCGAGTATCTCCTTGTTATGTTGTTAACCATTGTGTGGTAACAGGATGATAGGACCCACTACTCGTGCGCAGACACAACAAGGGAAGGGCATTTCAACTCCAATGCCCCACTCTCAGGGAGAGCAGGCTGAACCTTCTGGTTCCCATGGTCCACAATGTGAGGACCCCCGGTTATTGGAAATGTTACTAATTAAATTCATACTGTAGCACAATTGTTAATGAAGGAACAGTACTGCCCCTTTATTAAAAACCATGCTAAAGATATAAATTTAACAAGTGACAGATCCAGTAAACAGGATTCCCGGATATATATGATTCACAATGGTTCCCAGGATCAACGACCATTGCATATATATCCTTCATCAACATTGCATCAAACACATACCAGTCATACATTGATATAATTAAACATAAGGTTACATCATTCTGTTAGTACTATAATATTAAGTGACTTGGTCACTTTAACAAAGATATCTGTGGAAGCAAAATAAACGAAAAATGTCCACCAATGGCCTCATCCACCCGCAGCAATTGTGTGGAGGAAAGAAATGGCGTCACTCGTTAGCGTCACCACGATCGGGCGCTAACGGTACTTCATAGAAAACCATCCTCACTGCAACAATAGGTGGTAGCACCTTGAGTACAAAAGGTACTCACCAAGTCTTACACAAACTAACAAAAGAAAGTGGTTATTAGATCCTATTCAAAGGAGTAGAATTGTTACATGCATAAGGTCACAACAGAAGGTATAAAGGTTCAAATTTGCATAAAGCGATACACCTTATCCTACAAAGGCTAACTTTGATAAAGCAATTTAATAAATCAAAAATAAAGTAAAACAGTAAGTAAATACATTAAATGTAAAAGATAATTGCATGATTCCTCATGCAAACCGAAAATAAACCGAAACCACATTTTGGAAATCAAAATCTCTATACAGGTGATATCAGTTCAAGTTATCGTCCATGACCGTGGACACGGCTATTCGAACAGTTTATACCCTGCAGGGGTGTACATCTTTACCCACATGACTTAGCTAGCCCGTTGTCTTCGGATGCCTCCGAATGATGACACACTTCCTTTGGTATGCCGACCGGGGAAGCTAAGATTTGATATTTTTCAACAAGCCAACACTATTGAGTTGGACCCCCATGTGTGAACTGATCCCGCTTAAACAACGACTGATAGCATCTGCCTAACCGGGGCACACATGTTGCGTGAGTAATGCCGATCCAAACAATTTAATGCGAATTGGGTTCCCTACCCATAGTAGAATGCTATCGGCACCATTAAGGTATCGTATATGCGACAAGGCACATATACGCCCTCACCCTCCTAAGAACATCTGATACTGACATACAAAGCTCACATGGCATAAAACGCAGTCCTCAGACCTAAGCATCTATGCCATACAAGGTCAATACACATATCCTTACTCTCCTGTTTCCAACTCAATAGTCTCAACATTTTACTTAACCAAACAGCGCCCATACACGTGCATGTGGAAGTACGTGGGGACTTGAACTGAATAGTCGAGTTCGGTCCTTAATTAACCGGACAAGTCCACCACAAAACCCAATCTCGTGCATAAAAGCACCATCACTAGCTTCCTCTTGTCCGATCAATTTGAATTTCAAATACAAGACTGATTTAAAGAAACTGGACAAAGAGTTTAAAAATAACAAGAGTTCGATTAGATTCCCATGTTTGACAAGATATGCTTGTCAAACCCTACAATCTCTAGACCGCATGTCTAAGCCAAATCTGAAAATAAAGGTTATATATATCTGATCTTGAGCTAGGGTTAAGTGTATGGTGACAATTTGAGGTAATCCATCATGTTTGGTCATAGCTAACTACTAACAGATCAAAATTTGTATTTTGAGAGAAATTAGCATGCACAGATTGTCACTGAATTTAGACAAATCTAATGTATAAAATTTGGGATCAATATGGTGCAAAGAGGATGCTTGCCTTGATAGTAATAGACTTCTGTTGCAGGCTCAGGTTGTTCAGAAGTATAATCAAAAGCTTCAGAGAACGACTTCTAAAAGAAGCAATAAAATCCAATAAATACCAAAACGATAACCTGGTATAAATTATCGAAATTGTATGATCAATAAAGAAATGCATGATTAACAGCATGCTTAAGTTATATTTACCCTAATAGTGATAATAACCCATTTTATAACCTACATTTTCAAAAGACGAAATTAGAGTTTAGTGCAAAGTTCCGGTTTGATTTTAAAAGAGTCAAAACAGATGATTGCAATTTTGGAAAAGGAGTATAGAACATGCAAAAGTTCCTAAATGAAACTTAGCATGATCTTTTAGGGTAATTAATATCCCAAACCAGTCTTAGTCTAACCTAACTAGTTAGATCACATCAACTAAGAAGAAATTCATTTTTGTCTGTTAAGCCGACAAAAGAAACAGAGACAGATCTCAACTAGAAGTTAAAATTGATGATGACAAGAATTGAAAGATCAACTTGTCATGTTGTTAGGGTTTAGTCAAAACCTAAATAAGATGATAGGTTGACAGAAGAACCCTAGGTCTTGAAAATGACACAAAAGACCTAAAAGCTAGAATAATGACTTTTCGTTCAAGCAAGATCAAGCTACCGATGCTTAAAAGAATGATTCACAGCAGACTTCTAAGGTTCTTAAGATGCTCAAGATGTCGAAACTAGGGTTTTGGCTTACAAGATGGAAAGATACCAAGAACTCAAAACCGATGATGATGGATGAGAAATAAACTCGGATTTAACCTACAAAAGATAACCAATCTTTATTGTAAGTAAAACCAAAGGCTTAAGGATGGATAAGCAAAGGATAGAAGCAAGAATCCCATCGCAAAGAAGGAAGAAAATGAGCTTGGTGGTCAACAATGGTCGCACTCAAAAGCTAGGGTTTATATATAAGAGAGTTGAGCTACTGGGGCAATTGGGAAAAATCTAGAGCTTGATGAGGTGTCCATTTAGGCTAATTATCCCAAAAATTAGTTGCAAAAACTTTGGGATAAACCTCTCCTTGATTTCAGAGAGCTCTGCACAGAGAGATGAGGAAGATGATAAGAATCACCGACATGTGGGTCCCATTGTCATCCTCAGTCGCGGGCCTCACAAAAGCTCAAAAGAATATCAGCCGTCCGATTGGAAATGGGCGGCTGTGATAAATAGAGAGATTAAATGATTTGAATCGGTATCATTTAATATGGACCGCACGATCTAGATCGACCGATCGAGATCTAAATGGAATCCGAAGGCTCCGGCCCGCTTAAAGAGAGACGCTGGATTGAAATCCAACGATCAATTAAAAGATATATACGCCACCCTTTTAGATGCGATGGCACAACACCGTTGGATTTGATTTCTACGGTCGGGATGAAAAGTTGAACCGATGGTCCGATTGCATACACTCATATGGACCGCATGCGATTGAAATCCAACGATCCACCGATTTTGGGCTTTAGAGGCCCACGGTCAAAAAGAAGCGCCAGAGGATTGAAATCCAAAGGCCCATATAATCGCGCGCTCGATTTCAAATTGAAATAAGCGACGCCGTTAGATCAAGAATGAACAGTCTGCGATCGTGAGGATCCGAGTCGTCCGAATGCATACACTAATCTGGGCCACACGATGAAGATCCAACGGTCCGCAGGAGTGCGGGCTTTAATAACACGCGAGAAAGGAAAAGCCGAGGATTTGAATCTAACGGTGAGATAAAAGCGCCTTTAGGTTTAAAACGAAAAGGGCGTCACGGTTGGATTGGAAACGAACGGTGGAGATTGAACATGGATCCAGAGTTGTCCGGTTGCACACACTAACCTCGCTCGTTAGATCAAGATCCAACGGTGGAGATTAAAGTATACACGTGGACGTCTCGCGGGATACCGTGAGCTCGCCCGTTCGATTGAAGATCGACGGCTCGCATCACGCGTGGATGATCTCTTGTCACTTAGTAGATCCGGGTTATTTGCTGTGATTAGGTTATTTGCTGTGATTAGAGATCGCTGGATGATCTCTTGTCACTTAGTAGATCCGGGTCAACTTGCTTAGACATGCTTAGCTATCGGAGAATCTGGCGGTTATCGACTTTAGTCAGTAACCTTGATCACACAAAATTTACTACAACTTTATGTTTCAAAGCATTTTTGCTATGTTTATTTGCAAAATTAAAAATGAAAACAAAAATGATTTAGACTTGGGCACAATGGTAAGACTGGTGTGATCTGTTGGGTGTGACTGGAAAGGTGCCCAAGTCAATTAAGGACCGAGTTACTTGCGCCACCGTACTGAGCATTTTGCGTGCTAACCACACTAGAGTATATGGGACCTCTCTTGACCTAGTACTTTGGCGTGTATTGGCTCCGGGTCGTAGGAGGTCGCAGGAGGGATGGAGGTGGGAGCATGGTAGTTGTCCGAAAAGCTTTATCCTGAGTGGGTAGTTGTCTTTTCGGCTTTACCATGTAAGCGTATGGATTTCTATCCATACGAGCGGCTCGTAGTTAATACACAATATTGGAAAACGTCTTGTTAGACTTAGCCGTGCCTGCATACCAAAGGAAGTATGCTAACCGTGGCTGGTGGAAAGGCGGTCTAAAGTGTGGGTACATTGGTACACCCCTGCAGGGTTAAAACTATTCGAATAGCCTCGTCCTAGGTTATGGACACGCTCGGATACGCCCCGTAAGAACTAGACTACAACATTTAAATTAAAATTTGATGGGTGGTACGAATCTGGGATTCGTGCTATTGCTGTGGTGACTATTGGGATAGTCACTTCTAGGTTGTTTATCTTTCGCTTTTGTTATTAATATCCTTACTGTTATTTCAATCTTAAAAATGAATTGCAAACTTGCCTTTAAAACTGTATTACCTTATTGCAAACGAAAATTGGCTTTATGCAAATGAAACATATGGCCTCCACCAAATAAGCCTGCATGTAGCTTATGAACAGGTCTGCTAGTTCACACGTCAGTCTTGCGGGTACAAAGATAATCTTTGTACTCAGGTGCTTTGCTTAATGTTTTTGTTGCAGAGGAAGAAGGTGAGCCCCAAGGGCCTCACTTCGTGAGTGTGTTGCCGCTCGTGACGACTAGACTTGGCGGTCGGTCGCCGATGCCTTGTGGGTTGGAGGCACGATTGGCTTTGTTTATAGCCATCTTATGGCACTTTGCTTCATTGTCGTTCTTGTTTATTTGTGTATCTTGTGGCCTGTCGGCCTTTGCCTGTAATAACTCTACTATTTGTTTATCTTCCGTTTGGTAGTGTATTGTTTGGACTCTATGTTTGGAATGGAGTTGATGTCTAATTTTGTACCGAGGTGTGTATCGCTTTGCAGGAAGTATACATATCTCGAGGATCGCTTTATTTGATTTGTGATGCTAGGACCAGGTGGTTGGTTACATTACAAGCCAAATAAATTGGGGTCCTCACACCCTCCTCCCTACCTCCTCCTCCACCCCATTGCTGCTGGCCAAAGGAAGAGGAAGCTCCATTGCAAACACCAAGGAGGAAGAAGAAGGGAAAAGAAATGTAGGGAGAAGAAAAGGGAGAAGAGAAGGAAGAGAGGAGAAGGAGGATCTTCTTCGGGGCCTGTTCGTCGTCGTCCAGCACGTCGTCAAGGGTAACGACGGGTTTCTTGTGATGTGTGATAGTCATTAGAGGCGATTGCTATTAGATCGATTGGATCGGCTAAATTCTGTTCTCTGTTCAATTCTGTCCAGAACGTTGCGCGGACAGTTTCATTTATTTAGAGGCCGAATTAGGAGTTTTGGTATCCTAGAGATATGAATATTATGTTCTTAGCTTTCAGTGGCCACCAAGATCACCCAAATCCGATTAACGGTCAGGAAGTTATGAATTTTTTAGTATCGCTGCCTGGTAATTCTGTCAGCTTCTGGCAGTCTGTGGTAATCTGGTTAAAACTGCTATTTAAAAGGAGAATCAGGGGATCTCAGTATAACAAAAAATGTGAGTAATTTTTGGACCTTTTCATAGAGATAAAGAACACGAAATTTGGACTTTCTTAGCAAAAGTTATGGTGGTTTTAGCGTACTGTCCAGAGAACCCGACGAGAATTCTGCTGTCGATGGATTGGTTTGATAGGGTATTTAAGGGCAGAATCAAAAGGGCTTCCCAACTAGGTTTATTTAGGTAATTCAATTACCTTTTGATAAAGTCTAAGAGCATCTTAGTTGGACTCCTGGGCAGAAAGTTATGCATTTTAGTATTTGGCTGTTCGCAGTGATCACCAAAGCGATCGCTAGAAATTGGAGGTTTTGTTAACACTTGAGAGTTTAGCGAGTTCTATTGTGTTGTTATATATGATTTGGGTCCAGTATGTTGGTCTTAGATTGGGGTTATCCTTATGTTCAGGTGGGAGCATGATCCCAGGGCAGCGCGCCTCTTCGCGCCCACCGTTCTCGCACGATTAAGGCAAGTATTCTGCTATTGTATATTTATGCTTGTATCTTGGATTGCTTGTGTTTGGCTCATAATAGCTAGGCATGGATGTTATGGTGATGAGTTCCAATTTATCTTGGTGAATGCAAGTACTGCTGTTTGAGTGAATAATTATGATGTTGGATAGAGGATGCTAATACTTTGATGCGTAATAGCCATGCAAGGTTGATAGTGTGATAAGTATTATGTAAGGATGGTGAATACTAGAGAAATAATTAATTGATATTCATGAGTGATTGTTCAAGTTTGCTAGTATTATGATTAAATGTGCTATTCATGGGTGCTAGAATGCTATGAATATCAATGATGTGGAATGCTAGAAGTATGAATAAGTTTATTCATGTATGATGTTGTTGTTAATGCTTACATGTTAATGAGAATATGTTGAATTCCTGCATATGAAGAATGTTATCATGGTGCATATGCATGTTGAGAGCATACAGGTGCCTTCGTCACGTGGTGACCAAGCACATACAGTTGAGGTCCCCGTCATGTAAATGACGGGCTTGAGGTCCCCACATTCGTGGAATGCGGGCTATGAGCAAAGAGGTCCCCATCATTAAGATGATGGGCAAAGGTCCCTATACATGTGGTGTATAGGCTCTTGGTCCCTCGTGCTGGTGGGCGCGAGCAAGGGTATACAATGACGGTTGTATACCCGTGATTACGGTAAAATGCGAAAGAGATAAAGTTCAAAGGAGCATTGCATTGGTTGCATTTCATAAGTTAAAAGGGCTATGATTAGTGTTTTGTTATTGTGGATCATTGATGCTATGTTTGTGTTCTTGTTTATAGCCTTGTTGATACTTGCTGAGTCTTTGGGCTCACTCTTGCTTTAATGTGTTTTAGGTACCAATGGCAGGAATGACATGCATGGGAGGGAATAGATGATGAATGCACTCACTACCTCACACTCTTAAGGCGTTTACCACTTAGTTTCAATTTTAGAAATAAATGAACTGATGATTATCACTCATAGATCATTTTGGTTTGAGTAACTGTTTAATTGTAATAATGAGATTGCCAGGTCTTGGTATGTTCAATTGATTATCATGCTTGATCATGAGAATTTTGTTAAATGCTATGATTTATCGTTGAACTCTCGGTATAGCTGATTAAACAAAGGAGACTCATTAAAAATTTTATAGATTGTGCTAGATTAGTTTATTTCCAGTAGCATTCCAGGCTCTTTGAGAGTTGGTGTGTTACAAATACATGCCCAACAAAAGCCTCGACAACATTCTTTTTGGTATGTAACTGCTCATCATTTTGCAATAGTGAAACAACAATTGGAATTTATTGTGTACAATTTTGAGGTTTTCTTTCTCCGTGTGACAGATCCTAAGAGAAGTAGTGAGCTAGATTGGGGAAGGAGATTTAAGATAGCCAATGGGATTGCTTGAGGCTTACAATATCTTCATGAAGATTCTTGTGAACCTCTAGTACCTATATGTACCCATACCTTGAATTATTTTTTCCCTTGTTATTCGAACAAAAAATAGGTCATTCAATTTTGATTTGCTCTATGGAAATTGAATTTGATTAGCTCTACAAAGTCATGGCATCTTTAGTCCAAACGAAGAATCCAAACGGGTTGGGCAGCTGTGGCCATAATTCTGAATCAACTTAAATGAAATTTCAAATATATGTCTTAGTTCATGTCGTTTTTGACATAGTTAAGTGGTAATTTTGTGAAAAGGAAGAGTAGGTCTCGATCTCATAATTCATATGTGAGCAATGTCACTCCTTGATGACATGCAAGGACCATGCTAGAAACTTTCTTATGTCAGCAACTAAACTAATTGCTCATTAGAAAATGAATTGGGGAAAAGAGACAAACGAGGGTAATTAACTGCCGGGGAAACTCTAACTGCCGGGAAAACACCTAACTGCCAGGGAAAACCAAGTATCTAGGGCACTTAACTGCTAGGGAAAACAGAAAATCGAGGGCTGGTTAACTGCCAGCAATACATCTAATTGTCGGGGAAACTCTAACTGCTAGGAAATAGCTAATCACGAGAAATAGCTAACTACCGAGAATAGACATATCGTAGGGGAACATCTTTCCTGTAGCACTTTACCGAAAGGGGTAATAAGTGCCGGAAATGAATTGCCGATGATAATTTGCCATTCAACGCAGCTTTTTCCAAGTAGTTGCATTGCCCATAATACTATGCCATGGTGTAGTGATACTTGTTCTTGATGGTCACTTCATTGAGTGATCTCGTAGTCTACACACATTCTCATACTATTATCTTTCTTCTTGATAAATAGTACCGAGCTCCCAAGGCGTTGAACTAGGTGAATATACCCTTTATTCTCGCAACTCTTTAATTTGCTTCCTCAATTTGGCTAACTCATTGGTCGGCATTCGTAGGGTGGCTTCAAATTGAGCGGTTCCGGACTAAGTCAATTAAGAATATTATGTCTCTATCCGACGGCATGCAAGAGTAAATCCTCGGGAAAGACATCCGGATACTCTTGCACTCATGGTATGTCTTCAAGCTTTACTTCTTTCAAACTGGTTAGGATGGAACTCTTTCTCGTAGAAGTCTTCGGTCTCAATTGCACCATAATTCCTTGCTCATTAGTGAGGGTGATAGACCTATAGGCATAGTCTATCTGACCTTGATTTTTGGCAAGCCTGTCCATTTCAAGAATCACATCCAATCCTTGAGAGTACAAGACTATTAAGTCTGCCAGGAAAGATACTCTGGATATTTCCAGTGTAAGGTTTGGGCATAGAGAACTAGTCCTCATTTCCGAGCCCACAGAATGGATGATCATAGGGTTATCTAGAGGAGAGATAGGTAACCCCTATTTTCCCACAAACTTATTCGAAATAATGGAATGTGAAGCTCCGAAATCAAATAGAACTGATGCTAGTATCGATTTAATGAGGGACGTACCAAGAGTGACATCTGGTGCTGCTTGAGCTTCCTCTGCTGTGTGTGATTTACATGTCCCTTCATGTACTGAACCGTCGGCTTTGGGGTGCCGCTAGAGGTTTGAGTTTAAGGTTGGACTGGCCGGGCCATGGCCTGTTGTTTCTTCAGCATTTGTTGGCATAATGCCCGTCTTGTTGCAATTGAAATAGGTCACTCCCTCCGCTAAGGAGGTTCTTCATTGGAATTGGCCTCCGGATGAACCATCGCAGAGCCGGAAGTGTTGGGGTGCTATGTCTTTGCCGACTCGGACGAGGAAGATCAAATCTCCCACACCGAGGTGGCCGACTAAGCAAAGTGGGGTTTGGGAAGACCTCTAGAGTTGAATTTCGGGCCGCCATCCTTCGCTTATGCGGTTCTCTATCTCTTGATTTTTTCCTCCCGGTGGATAGCCTTATCCACCAACCGCCAAAGTCGGTGAAGTCTTGAGAGATCAGACGAATAGAGAGTTCATCAATCAATCCTTCCAAGAATCACTCCCGCCTATCTTTATCTTGGGCCATGTCTTCGGAGCGTAGTGAGCAAGCTGGTTAAACTTGTGTGGATACTCGCTTATAGATCGATTGCCCTGGCGCAGTGAGTGGAACTCCTTCTTCAGAGTTATCATGCCTGAAGGAATATGTGCATGGCGGAAGGCCTGCACAAACTTAGTCCACGAGATACTCTAAGCATCTGCATGGGATTGGGTGAAGTTGCCCGACCACTCAAATGCGGGACCAATCAGTTGATGAGAGGCAAACAAGACCCTCTCGCGATCCGAGCATTGAGCGATGTCTAGCTTCTTTCCAATCGATCTAAGCCAATCATCGGCATCCATTGGTCTAGTGCTACTTGAGAAGGTTGGTGGACGCATCCACATAAATTCTAACATATTTGCTCTTGGCAGATGTGGTGGTGGAGCATGAGTTGTTGCCCTGAGAATGGAATGAGGAGAATTGGTTCGACTTGGCCGATTACGCAGACATCGACATGGATGCCGGTCTCGAATACGAACCGAGTATCAAATCTTTTGACGGTATTGCCGCCTCGAGATCTTCTATCGATCTCTGAGATCTGCATTACCACGAGTTGAGGAGAGATCCTTATCCCCACGATAGTACGCCCAGCCGAGGCATCAATTTCCTCTAGAGGCAAGGGTCAACTCGACCAGCAACAGCCCTGTCTCAGGGCAAACTCGCAACACGACGAGAGTTTTTCCTCTAAGTGTTCGAGTCCCCCCAAGACAGTTCGAGTTGGCAAGACAAGTTCTGGAAGCCATTATCCCGGATCTCCATCGACATCTGATGGTCCTCTCTCTCCGAGCATTTCCGCAGGGAAGAGGATCGAACATGCTGTTCATCCAAATTCAACCATCCCGACGCAGGAGCCACCTGCAGACCGAGACGGTTATAACCCGGAGTTCCCCTACCTGGAGGGGTTTACTTCAAGTCGCCAGATGGTGTCGCTCGACCACTCCTCCAGTGAGGAGATCTCGGCGCAAGTGGAAGTCATCCACGGAGGTCTTCGCCCTTCCTCCGATCGGGATCGTTCTCCCGTAAGAAGGATTGACATGCTTCCCGCCGAGCATACTCTACACCACCGGTCGTAATGGCAAGGACACCACACCGCGAACGAAACGAACACTTTGATGAACGTGCGGGACATCCTCAACATTCTCGCGCTCCATTAAAACAAGTTCAAGGGTCTGAAATAGACCATTCTGAGGCAATTCGACGGAAAAAAATAGTGGCTCAGAAGAACCTCCCCGAGCGCGCTTATTTCCAAATAAGGAAGCTCAAGAACTCCAAAGACATCAATGATTTGTCGGAGAACTGACCCAAGAACTCGCCGAGTACCGGGTTATGATCTTTTGCCAAGGAGATCGCGCAAAGACTTCGTGACATGATGGCCAAACTCGAAGCGACGAGGTCGCACCACAACCACGGTCATAATAGTGCGGCTACTTCTTCGCCGCCACTGCTCAGAAACTCGTCGCATGGAAGGCGGCACGACTCTCCTCATGTCATTCTCTCGACATGAGAAAAATGCCACAAGCCAACGGAGGGGTGATATTTCACCACTTCAACGACTGACGACGGCGGCAAGCGGGCACGAGGAGTATTTCCCGTAAGGTCGAGGCCTATTATAGGCCTAGTCCCCATGGTCGGGTATCGACGAGTTGGATCGCCTACGACATTAACCCTTCATTTCTGCAAAAAAGAAGACAAGAGGTTATCTCGGGATGTCGGGCGTTCTCGCCTGACCTTCGAGCGGTTCGTTGGCCGCCTCGATTTTGACCGACGAATATGGAGAAATTCAATGGAACTCAAAACCCCATCGAGTTCCTCCAAATCTACACTACAACTATCCGAGCTGCAGGAGGAGGAGAGCATGTCATGACAAATTACCTTCCGACTGTGCTCGAAGGATCGGCGCGATCATGGCTTCTAAACCAACCATTTGAGTCGATCTACTCGTGGCAACACCTCTGTGATCTACTGCTGGCTAATTTCCACGGAACTTACAATCGCCCAGGAAAGGAGGATGACCTGCACCGGATAAGACAGAACAACCATGAAACGCTACGACAATTCATCAGGCGCTTCAGTCAGGTTCGAAACTCTATTCCGGAAGTTTCTGACTCATCTGTGATCAGGGCTTTCAAACAGGGAGTCCGTAGCAGAAGAATAACAGAGGACATCGCCTTACATCCACCTACCACCGTCACTGAGCTCTTTGAGATGGCTGATAGATATGCGACTGCTGCTGAAGCGGTCGAATGGAACAATACCATCGATCTCAAAGATGGCATCCTCGAGAAGCAGACGAAAGTGGTAAGAAAAAGGATAAAAAGGCTAGGAAATCTAAGAACAAAGCGAAAAGTCAAAAATCTCCGGATGCCGCCTAAGGAGGTCCTAGCCGTGAAGCGATAAGGAGCCACACAACCCCAAGCAAAATCCCATTCAAGTAAAGGTAAACACCAAGATCGGAGAAACAACAAACCTGTGTGGTGTCCTTTTCATAAAAAGAAGGGTATGACTTCAGAATCGCCGAGTTTTCTTACGAAACTCGAGGACTATTATTCGCAAAGGGTCACTTCCTATTCTTGAACAGTGGGCCAAACCGGTGGACAAAAGGTCTGACGATGAGGAGATGCCGTTCAGACCCGCAAAGACACCATTGATCACATCTATGGGGTCTTCGATACGAATCACGAAGACACCAAAGCAATCGAATGTGAGGTAAACACAATCGACTCTCCTCTTGTCAATAAATTATCAAGTGGTCTGAAATCACCCTTGCTTTGAGAAAGGTGATTGTCCGATACCTTCGACTAGACCAGGTCGATTTCCGATAGTAGTCGAACCCACCATCAACAATTGTCGAGTCAATCGAGTTTTAGTTGATGGTGGAAGCTCGTTAAATATACTGTTTACGAGTACCCTGGACGAGATGCAAGTACCCAGGACAAAGGTGAGACCGGTACGATATTCATTTCATGGAATCGTACCGGGGTCTTCGGCCAAACCCATTGGCAAGTTTCTCTTCCTTTAACGTTTGGATCACCAAGCAATTTCAGGATAGAGAAAGTCTCCTTTGATGTAGTCGATTTGGATACGGGATATAACGCCATACTCGGACGACCTACTCTGGCAAAATTTTTGATAGCTACTCACTATGGGTACCAATGTCTTAAGATGCCAGGTCCCAAAGGAGTGATAACAATATATTGTGACAAGAAGATGGCGCATTCCTGCGACCGTCGTTCCCTTGAGATGGTTGGACAACTACCAACTCGAGACGAAAGTCAGCCTTCGATTAGCAAGTCGAAGCCTAAAGCTGCACCTAAGCCGAACGACCAGGTCAAAGAGGTTCCTCCGACGCAGAGGAGCCCTCGAAGATCGTTCGCATTGGGATTCTTCCGACCTAAATAGGAAGACGCCTCATCACCTTCCTCCGTGCAACGCCGATGTCTTTGCGTGGCAAGCATCCGACATGCCCGAGTCCCAAGGAATGTGATCGAGCATAGGCTAGCCTTACTACCGATAAACTACCCGTAAAACAAAAGTTACGGAGATTTTCCCTGATCGACGAGATGCTATTAGGTCGAATTGGACAAGTTGCTTAAAGCAGCTTTATAAGAGAAGTCAACCACCCAGTGGTTGGCCAACCTGTGAATGGTTAGAAAGTCTAACGGCAAATGGCGATGTGCGTGAGACTTTATCGATCTTAATAAAGCTTGTCGAAAGATGATTTTCCTTTACCTCGCATCGATCACCGTTGACTATACTTCAGATGTGAAATGTTGAGTTTTCTAGATGCATACTCGTTATCATCGATCAAGATGCATCGAGAAGATGAAGAAAATACCACATTTATTACACCGCTTGGAGTATTTTGCTATGTCAAAATGACATTCGCCTAAAAATGCCGAGCTTCTTTTCAACGCTTGATGCAAACGACTTTCGCTCCTCAACTAGGCCGAAATTTGGAAGCCTATGTTGATGACCTAGTCGTAAAAAGCACCAAACGACTAACATATCACGGACTTGCAGGAGACTTTCGACAACCTCGTAAAACACCAATTGAAACTAAATCCGAGAAGTGTGTGTTCGGGGTCTCTTCAGGAAAATCCTAGTTTCTGAACGGGGAATCGAAGCAAATCCCGAAAAGATCAAAGCCATCACTCAGATGCGCCCCGACCACGAAAAAGAAGTCCAAAACTCACGTGGTGCATGGCGGCGTTAAGTCGATTCATAGCACGATGGGAGAAAAAGGACCGCTTTCTTCAAACTTCTAAGGAAACATGAAGGTTTCAATGGTCGAAGAGGCTAACTTAGCCTTCGAGGAAGTCAAGAGGTATCTTACGAGTGCTCCTGTTCTAGTTTCCCCGAAGCTAGGAGAGATGCTCTTAATTTACCTAGCTGCCACGCCACAGGCAGTAAGCGCATTGCTGGTCGTAGAACGTGAGAACATACAACAACCAGTATACTACATGAGTGAGGTTTTGCACGGACCTAAGGAGCGTTACCCTTAGGTTCAAAACTACTTTATGCCCTCCTCATGTCTTCGAGGAAATGCGGCATTATTTTCGACGCACAAACTAGTCGGCCGCCTTAGTTTCCCTTGGGAGCGATCCTCCGTAATAGGAAACAATGGACGCATGGCAAAATGGTCAGTCGAACTTGGGGCGTTCGACATCCATTTCGTGTCCCGAACGGCCGTTAAATCCCAGATCTTGGCAGACTTTGTCGCCGAATGGACAAATCCTGAACCTGTTCAGGATCCCCAGTACGATTCCCACGATCAGTGGATGATGTACTTTGACGGGTCACTTACGATAAGTGGCTCGGGGGCTGGGGTGGTCCTGGAATCTCCTACCGGAGAAACCTTAAAGTATGCCATACAATTAAACTTTCAGGCCACTAATAACGTGGCAGAGTACGAAGGTTTGCTAGCTGGCATACGAGTTGCGAAAGCACTCTCGATTCGACGATTGCTCGTAAGAGGAGACTCTCAGCTAGTCATGAATCAAGTCGGAAAGGAGTACCAGTGCTCCAATTCGACCATGTCCCGCACTCTATCGGAAGCACGAAAGTTAGAAAAGCACTTTTTGGGCTTTGAGGTACAATTTATCCCCGAAGGATAATTTCCTCGCACCAACGGCTCGCCTAGCTTCCTCCGATCCGTAGTACCGAAGGGGTGTTCGTGGAACGACTTCGTAAACCGCCCATAGTCGCATTTAACCGAGACACCTTCTATAGAAACAGCCTCTCTAGAGTACGAAGATACATGGATGGCGCCATTTATGAGTATCTTCAAGAGGGTTCTCATCGATGACGATCTAGAATCGATCGATTATCCCGAAAAGCCAAAATGTATACTTTGGTGAAGGTGTTCTTTATAAAAGAGGAACCCAAGGGTGCTCATGCGATTTATTCCGCAGCTTAAGGATTAAAACTCCTTCACGACATACACGGAGGATCTGTGGAACTCATGCTTCCTACGTAACATTGGTTGTAAAGCTTTTCGACAAGGTTTTATTGGACAACAGCCCTCTACGATGCCAAGGAGATGGTTAAAAGATGTGTGCGATGTCGGTTTATAGCGGCAAATACACCAACCAGCTCAGCGTTGCAAACAATTCCTCTGTCATGGCCTTTTGCAACTTGGGGTCTCGATATCCTAGGACCGTTACGAGCTCCAGAGGTTTCGAGTTCTGTTTGTGGCTATTGATACGCTCACAAAATGGATAGAAGCCGAACTCGTGGATGGGATAACAACGAAAGCAAGAAACAGTTCATGATGAGATGCGTGATCACTCGATTCGAGTACCAAGTCGAATTATCACGATAACGGAACACTTACAAGCGCAAAATTTTGGGAATTTTGCGACGAGTTGGGAACTCGCTTGTGTTACGCCTCCGTCGCACACCCCAAAGCAACGGAGCGATCGAGAGAGTGAACGCCGATAATGAAGGGAATCAAGACCCGAGTCTTCGATCACCGGTAAAGCGCTCGGGGCTTGGGTACAGAATTACCTTCGTGATATGGGCAATTAGACGACGACTAGCCGAGCTACGGAGAAACACCTTTCTTTCTAGTTTTTGGTGCCAAGCCATGCTTCCTCCGTAAATTAAGATCAGGCGTAAAGACTCGACAAGTTTCACGACTCGTCTCAAGAACATCTTCGAGCGACGACATCAACACCGCCAAGAACAGAGGAACAAAGCTTTAATCCGCTCGCGGTCTACCAACAAGCCTGCGCAGATACTATGATCATAAGGTTCAACCTCGCAGCCTCGCTGCAGTGATTTGGTATTGAGACTTATCCAATCCCGCCTAATCGAACAAACTTTCCCCAAGTGGGAAGGTCCTTACACCGTGGTCGGCGTAACGCGTCCGGATCGGCACGACTTGCAATGGAAGACGGCCGTGTTCTCTCAAATTCTTGGAACATTGATCAGTTACGCAAATTTTATGTGTGACAAACTTCAACGGCAATAAAGCAACAGGTTCTCACTATCTTTTTGTCTATTTTGAATCTCGCTTTTATTCTTTCGACCATTTTTTCTTCTCATCCTTCCTGCATAATGGTTAGCAAAAGGACGATACATTTAGTCAAGTCTCTCTCTCTCGCATGTGGTTCTCGCCTACGGAAGGAGCTTCCTAATATCGCCGTTCTTAAACAATCAAGACAAAGCTTATTGAGCTCGGAAAAATGGTCGAAAGTTGTTGTTTAATTCATATCACCTTAGCTTATTTCAAAAATAAACCGAGAAGAGTAACCTTTTCTTTGATATGCATTTGGCTACCCTTTCAAATAACTTGATTAGTTTTATCGGTCAAGGAAGAAACACACTTAGTCGAAGTCTCTCACGTCGCACGTGGTTCGCCCACTAGACGGAACTTCCTAATGTCGCTCGTTTCCTACTTTTGCCGCCGTAACAACTAAGTCCGAAAGATAAATGTAGCCGAATGAATCCTTAAGGTACTCGGAAGCTTGTTACGCCTAGTCGCCGTTATCGAGTTAATTAATCTGGCCGAGATGGTAACATCACCTAGTCGGCCGTTTTCTCTGCACGTGGTCCTGCCCACTAGAGGGAACTTCCTAGCGTCGATCTGTTTCTACTCTTTCGACTAGTGCAAACAAGTCGATATTTGACAACTCTAAGACGAACAAACCTCTCTTTTTTCAGAACCCTTTCTTTACTACTTACCTAGTTTATTAAAAATAAACTAAGTAAGTAGCCGTGGGCTAGGATAAAGTTATAAATATGACTTCGTTTCTTAGTCTAATTTTTTCTAAAGATATCATCCTACGAGTTACTAACTACTCTATGAGATGATTCGCAGGAAAGATACGGAAGGAAGGAGGAATCGCTCATATCTGGTCTAACTATTTCTTCACTATTTACTCTACAAGATAATTTGCAGGAAAAAGGATCATATATTTAGGCGTCACCACCAAAAAAGACTTGTTTATACAAGAATATATTACAAGACTACTCTGTCTAGGGAGATTCTATCTGCATCTCCTCCGCGACCTTCTCGCCAACCGATCGCATCTCTTCGAGCGACTTCTCGGCCAGATTCGGTGCGATCGAAGTCGGCTTCAACAGAATGAAGATTAAGGTTAGATCGCGGGCCTTGAGTTTTGCTAAAATAAAACTCACAGCTCCTTTGACCGCTTCCCTTATTGAATCGCTCGATTGGCCTTGAGTAGATATCATCTCGCTTGAGTACCGACTTGTTCCCCAATGGCACTCGTATGAGCGCCATCGTGTCGTCACGAGGAACAACCCTCCGACGCACGGCCCATCGAGTACATTGTTCTAAGTGAGATATTATCTTGAAGATTGATCTTCATTGATTTTGTCTCCTCTTGGGAATAAGTCGAAGCCTCATGGAGTCGCTTTATTTCACCAATCGGTCCGATAAGAGCGAGGATTGAATAAGAAAAACAATTCTATGAGAAGATAGAATGAATAAATAGCAGGTAAAAGTTCAACTTACCACCTAATTGAGAACCAAGTTCTCAATCTCTTGGTCTTTCTCCTTCGCGATCCGGAGATTTCGTGGACAACGGAGGTCTTCTCATTAACCTCATCCGAGAGCCCCATATTGGGTGAAGGGTCTTATTTTCACTTCTTTTTCTACAAAAGAATAAGAGGTCAAAAGCAAAGGGATGCGTAAACCAAGATCGAAGCGATCGAGTAATACGCACTATTTATTTTTTCCCGCAATCGTTTAGTCATAGAGTTAGCCTCCAAGCTTCTTCAGAGGTCATGACTTTGTCCCTTAGCTTCTTTGACTCGGCTTTTTCAAAGTCGAGCTAATCACCTAAGGTCTTTTCGCCGCTCTTAAACTCAGTAAAGATAAAAGAGCAGACATGAAAACAAGTGGTCATAAGCATTTCTATGACCAATGGGTAGTCGTAAGTTATTCTACCACCACCCCTAGTCGTAAGTTTTTCTACGACTAGTATAAGTCGTAAGCTTTTCTACGACAACCGGTTACGAGTGTCACTCACCACCTCTCGCTTGTTCGCAGAGTGTTGCCTTTTCTTGTCGGCTTGACAAGTTGTCGATTGTACTCGCAAATCGTAGCGACTTGCTCAACGGCTCTCTGAAAAAGAGAGAAACGATAAGATAAAGAGATAAAACCCTAAGTGAGTATCGATAAATACTTACGTTCATGTTTGACCAAGAAAACATGGAGACTATTCGTGATCGATCCTTCAGCTCATCCATCTCCTCGACTCGCTTCCACCATACCCCTTCAAGTCATTCATTGTCAAATACGTCTCCGCAATTGACAATGCTACTGGGGTGGGGAACTCGATCGCGGGAGCGATAGGTGGAAGATCCTACGATGGAGTCAGGGCCAAAGAAGTCAGAGCAAAAGTTGAAATACTCCTCTTCCTCTGACTCTGTGACGTGAACTCCACCTGGAGGGCCGGAGGGAACATCCTCAACGACCTCCTTGCCGGCACGGCGGTCAGCGCTCTCGCCGCTGTCTGTCTCTCGTGCCTCCCTCGAGGCTTGTGTGGCCTCCATCACAGTCTCTACGACAGCTCCAGATGTCGTAGCGACTTCAACATCATTGGTCTTCGTAGCGACTTCAAAGAATCGCAGCCTCTTCGCAGCAGGACGATGAGCTAGATCTTTCGCATCGCCGTTGTCGCACTTCGCCGGCTGAAGGGGTGATAACGGATCCTCTATGAGAGTTCCCCCTGGGTCAAGACGCCAGCCGGTGAGAATCGCAAAGCGCAACAATAAGTCAACAAACAAAACAAGAAGTAGTCATTACACTTATGTGTTTTATTTTACATACCTCTGCATACCGGACCTAACCAGAAATTTGGGAGCAACCTTCCCAACGGAAGATTTCTTCGACTTCTTCTCAACCACCATTGGTTGAGATGAACTCGGGCAATAGGAGTCATCTCCTCCCGACTTTCCGGGTGGACGAGATCGCCTCGACCACCCGAGAATATCGCTTCCCACGGCTTCGATTCCACCGAGCAGCAGATTTCTTCACAAAGACATGAACTCCTTCCAGTTCTCCTTTCTAGTTGTCTTACAAAGCCGCGAGAAGCGTAAACCGCAAGGACTTGTCATCGTAGTAGAAAGGTACCTTAACTTTGGGGACCTTGCGCTAAGGGCAAGAGCCTCTTCTTCTCGCTCTCTTTCTTACCGTGGCTAGATCTCGGCAAACTTAGCAAAGGAGCAGGAGGAGCGAACTCGAACCCTCTTGTCGCCGACTTTTACCGGTCGGTGCTTCTTAGATGGAGGGGACTTCACGACTCTTTCGTAGTCGCCCTACAACCACCACCGACTTCCTCGCCGCCTCGGCGGTTCTCCATGCCAACTTTCTATTGAAGAAGGAGAAAAGTGGTCTGTATGATCAGCTCAAAAATTATAAGTATTTCTACGATATTATCTAATCGTAAGTCATTCTACGATTACGTTAAGTCGTAAGTTTTTCTACGACATTGTCTAATCGTAAGTTATTCTACGATTACATCCGGTCGTAAGTTCTTCTACGATTAGTACCCAGTCGTAAGTTTTTCTGCTACAAATCAGCTAGTCGTATACTATTCTACGACAATAAAACACCTAAAGGCAGAGTCATTTGATTACCTTTAGGCGCCTTTCTTTCTCCTCTGTGGTCAAAACCGCGAGGATTTGAGGGGCCGCCATATTCGCCGAATGCTTCTCGCAGATGAGCCGGACACGTGCGTCAACCTCCGCCTGCGAAAGATCTGGGAATATGGACAATACGATTAAACAGACTAAATCAGGGTTAACCAAGGATAAAACCCAAAGAGTAAGTCTTTCTACTCACCGTCCTTGTAGTCCCTGGTTGGGTCGTCCTTTCCTGAGTACCTCCACATGGGAGGGACCCTTATCTTTAAAGGACTAATCCGGCGCGTGATGAAGTCCTTCACCACGTGCCAACCGGTGAGCCCCTCCGACTTCAAGTCTTTGATAACTTGAATATAGGGGGCTATCCAATGAGATTATCGGGAGTCGAGTCCCGGAAGAAGATCGCCGGGGCTCGTCCAACGAACGAGAGGCTATCTTCTGGGTAACCTCCCAAGAGAACCACTCTTCTTCCAACCCGCCAGACGGCCAGGGTAAACATCTGAATATACTCCTTCGACTTGTTGTCATGGAGCTTGCATCACGACTACGGCCGATCCGCTTGACGAGCCATTCCATAATAATACCGAACACTCGAGGTCCGCGGAATCCTAGGTAGGCCTCACACAAGTACACGAATACACTTAACATCGTGATGGAATTAGGACCAAGGTTCACTAATTCCACCCTAAAGTGCTCGAGTACGAGCGTGAGGAAAGGGTGAGCAGGCAATCGAAGGCCACACTCACAAGAAGCTTTGAAGACGGAATTTGGCCTACCTCTCCGAAGGCCAATGCTCGCCCATTCGCGCAATCCAAGTCACGAAGACCTCGGGGATCTTCTCGCGCGACCAAAGCGCATTTTTGCATCGTCCATCTCGACTCGGCCCATTTTGAGACAATCCGCCATTTTTCTCTCAAGAACGAAGATTTAAGGTTGGAAAAGCTTCAAGAAAATGTACGGTCACCGCGTGGAAGAAACAAGAAAGCAATAGATCTGTTGGGTAAAAGGTAAGAACCTAAGTTCTTCCCCGCGCCCGCTTTATAACGCATGCTTGAGATGAAACGTCGCGGAATCCCAAGACACCTTTTCACACCTCAAGTGAAATTACCATCTTGACCTTCGAATCGCTTCAACGGACGTGCTTTTTACCCGCCCTATGGAAAGTCCCAAGACACCTTTTCACACCTCAAGTGAATTACCATCTTGACCCCGGTCAAGTGAAAGACCAACCAGAAAACCTTATTTCCGGTTTTAAGGCTACGACGGCTTCAAAGTCGTAAGACATCTCGTAGTCGTGACAACCTTAAACCAATTACCTCGATCAAGCATATTCCTGGTCGAGAGAAACAAGGGTTGAAGAGTTTTTCCTTCAACGTTTTCCTAACAACCCCTTAGTGGTCAAAGGATCGTCTACGACCCTTCACTCAAGTAAGTTATTTTCACTTGAAGCTGGGGGGCTAGATGACGAGGATCTAAATAATCCACATTTATTTACTCCATAATCAAGAAATATGACGTCATAAGACATACCCCTTAAATATCAAAAGGGAAGAACTAGTCAGGAAGTCGTAGGCTACCCTACGACTACCCCCTGGTCGTAAGCTCTTCTACGACCACGGTATAATCCCTACGACTACCCCCTGGTCGTAAGCTCTTCTACGACCATGGTATAATTGTTACGACTACTACCTAGTCGTAAGCTCTTCTACGACTATGGTATGATCGTTACGAGTATGTCTGGTCGTAAGTTTTTCTACGATCGAGGCCTGCTACAGGTTCCTCACGACTTACTGGACCCACCCGTTTGACGCCCATTAAGCGGTGAGAATCTAAGCGGTCAAAATACGTGATTATCCCCGACATAATCGTAGATAATTCCCACTATCTCGATCGTGGCGATTGACAAGCATGGGAGGTTACTACTCCAGTAATTACTCTCATTATTACATAATAATGAGCGACTAATTAGCCTGGAAGGACAACGTCCACTATTGCTTAGTATAAATAGGTATCTGTTAGAGATAGAGGGAGAGGGGTGGGGGAAAGAAGAAATAGAGAAAATACTTATTCGATTGTAATCCAAAGAGCAAATACAAGATACACAGGAGTAGGGTTGTTATTCTCACCGGAGAAGGCCCGAACCTGTATAAAAATCCCCGTGTCTTCTTCGTCTGTGTGATCAATTGTGGAGACCCCCCGAATCAAACAATCTTTACGTAAGATCGGTTCTAAAACACCGACAAGTTCTATTCATAACTTCAGTTTGTCCATCAGTTTGGGGATGACAAGTAGTAGAAAATAACAGCTTAGTCCCAATTTAGCCCATAAAGTTCTCCAAAAGTGGCTAAGGAATTTAGCATCACGATCTGAAACTATAGTATTAGGCACACCATGCAATCGAACAACTTCACGAAAGAATAAATCAGCAATATTAGCAGCATCATTGCTCTTATGACATGGTATAAAGTGAGCCATCTTAGAAAATCTATCAATAATCACAAATATACTATCGCTCCCCTTCTTTATTCTAGGCAATCCTAACACAAAGTCGATCGAAAACTGATCCTGGGAACCATTGTAAGACATATATCCGGGATTCTGAATATTGGGTTTGTTACTTGTTAAATTTATACTTCTAGCATGATCTTTAATAAAGGGCGAATCGTTCCTTAATTAAGAATTATGCTACAGTATAATTTTAATTAGGTACATTTCCAATATTCCGGGGTCACCACAACGTTGGTATCAGAGTATACGTTGCCTCCAGGTTAGGAATAGCATGGCCGTGATTATTAGAGAGTCTTCTGAGAAAATTATTTTCAAGTCAGTAGTATAATTTCGAAGGTTTAAGTATGACATCTTTTATTTCTTATCTTCCCTAGTATCAACTCTTGTCCCAACTTTCTGTTGGTTTCCTTCAAGGGTGAATTGTTCTCTTACCTTGTCTTTTTGTCTATAGATGAGCGAGTGGTACTTGGTCAAGGAAACCCGAGCTGAGGATGTGGATGGATTTCCGGCTTTGCTGTGGGACATGATGTGGCGAGCTAATTTCACCTACCAACCGGAGTACGCCATCTATCGACGTGATCGAGGACCAGGGATGGAGGAGTACCGCGCCATCATCAACGTCATCGCCAGGCAGGTGGCGGGCAGTGTCCCATACCGTGTCCAAGCACTTGCCACTTCTGAGTCTATGGCGGTTCAGGAAGCTTCTAGTAGGATGATGAGCCTCCTTCGTCATGATTTGACGGAGTTGTCTCAACCACCCTGTGATCACTTCCCGAAGCAAGGTCCTAGTGCGGAAGTGAGCATGTTTGATGAGGTACAGTTTGGGGAAGACCCTCAGGTGCGACAGTTGGCGAGGATGGTCCGCATCATGGACCAAATCCATCGCTGCCTTGTGAGGGAGTTGTGGGAAACTCGGCATCGTCTTAGCGAGGCCCAGGAGTACCTTAGACTTGGAGTCAACATGAATCGCGTGCCTCGCAACGTGCTTTATGGTGACAACGAGATCTCTCCATTCTTCTTTGCACCACGCTTATCGACTCCCAGATGTAGCTGGGTGTATCCCTATTTATGGACAAGTGTGTCAAGCCCGCATGACTGCAGGTTTTCCTCGCACTCTGCGGACTGCACCTCCTGGAGGTCATCAGCCACTACTAGGGTCTCCGAGGCGTCTGATCAGTCCTTTGGATCCTATTGACACGGGTTCCCTTGGAGCACATCTTCTGAATGAGTTTCTGGTGAACTTTAACTGTGATCTTTATGCTAGTTCCTCGACGATGAACCCTCGTGGATAGGTGTTATATCGACAAGTAGTTGCCCTTAAATAAATGTAATAGGGTAGTGGTATTTTGTAAAGGATATGTAAGTGAGACTTTTGATTTGTATTATGAGCTTGGTAGCCGACTTATGTATGGGATGGGCCCGAATCTCTTTTGTTGTATATATGGATTTTATGATTTGGATGTTGATTTGGATGCATGTCATCACATAATGCATGTGTAAGTATAGTGTTCGTTTCTTTTCTATTTATAACCTTGTTTGTGCTTGCTCGAGTATCTCCTTGTTATGTTGTTAACCATTGTGTGGTAACAGGATGATAGGACCCACTACTCGTGCGCAGACACAACAAGGGAAGGGCATTTCAACTCCAATGCCCCACTCTCAGGGAGAGCAGGCTGAACCTTCTGGTTCCCATGGTCCACAATGTGAGGACCCCCGGTTATTGGAAATGTTACTAATTAAATTCATACTGTAGCACAATTGTTAATGAAGGAACAGTACTGCCCCTTTATTAAAAACCATGCTAAAGATATAAATTTAACAAGTGACAGATCCAGTAAACAGGATTCCCGGATATATATGATTCACAATGGTTCCCAGGATCAACGACCATTGCATATATATCCTTCATCAACATTGCATCAAACACATACCAGTCATACATTGATATAATTAAACATAAGGTTACATCATTCATTAGTACTATAATATTAAGTGACTTGGTCACTTTAACGATATCTGTGGAAGCAAAATAAACGAAAAATGTCCACCAATGGCCTCATCCACCCGCAGCAATTGTGTGGAGGAAAGAAATAAGCGTCACTCGTTAGCGCCACCACGATCGGCGCTAACTGGGTACTTCATAGAAAACCATCCTCACTGCAACAATAGGTGGTAGCACCTTGAGTACAAAAGGTACTCGGCAAGTCTTACACAAACTAACAAAAGAAAGTGGTTATTAGATCCTATTCAAAGGAGTAGAATTGTTACATGCATAAGGTCACAACAGGAAGGTATAAAGGTTCAAATTTGCATAAAGCGATACACCTTATCCTACAAAGGCTAACTTTTGATAAAGCAATTTAATAAATCAAAAATAAAGTAAAACAGTAAGTAAATACATTAAATGTAAACAGTACAGTGCATGATTCTCTCATGCAAACCGAAAATAAACCGAAACCACATTTTGGAAATCAAAATCTCTATACAGGTGATATCAGTTCAAGTTATCGTCCATGACCGTGGACACGGCTATTCGAACAGTTTATACCCTGCAGGGGTGTACATCTTTACCCACATGACTTAGCTAGCCCGTTGTCTTCGGATGCCTCCGAATGATGACACACTTCCTTTGGTATGCCGACCGGGGAAGCTAAGATTTGATATTTTTCAACAAGCCAACACTATTGAGTTGGACCCCCATGTGTGAACTGATCCCGCTTAAACAACGACTGATAGCATCTGCCTAACCGGGGCACACATGTTGCGTCAGTAATGCCGATCCAAACAATTTAATGCGAATTGGGTTCCCTACCCATAGTAGAATGCTATCGGCACCATTAAGGTATCGTATATGCGACGAGGCACATATACGCCCTCACCCTCCTAAGAACATCTGATACTGACATACAAAGCTCACATGGCATAAAACGCAGTCCTCAGACCTAAGCATCTATGCCATACAAGGTCAATACACATATCCTTACTCTCCTGTTTCCAACTCAATAGTCTCAACATTTTACTTAACCAAACAGCGCCCATACACTGCATGTGGAAGTACGTGGGGGACTTGAACTGAATAGTCAGAGTTCGGTCCTTAATTAACCCGGACAAGTCCACCACAAAACCCAATCTCGTGCATAAAAGCACCATCACTAGCTTCCTCTTGTCCAGATCAATTTGAATTTCAAATACAAGACTGATTTAAAGAAACTGGACAAAGAGTTTAAAAATAACAAGAGTTCAGTTGTGATTCCCATGTTTGACAAGATATGCTTGTCAAACCCTACAATCTCTAGACTGCATGTCTAAGCCAAATCTGAAAATAAAGGTTATAATATATAGTACTGAGCTAGGGTTAAGTGTATGGTGAAAATTTGAGGTAATCCATCATGTTTGGTCATAGCTAACTACTATGAGATCAAAATTTGTATTTTCAGAGAAATTAGCATGCACATTGTCACGAATTTAGACAAATCTAATGTATAAAATTTGGGATCAATATGGTGCAAAGAGGATGCTTGCCTTGATAGTAATAGACTTACATTGCGTGCTCAAAGTTGTTGAAGTATAATCAAAAGCTTCAGTAGAACCAGCTTCTAAAAGAAGCAATAAAATCCAATAAATACCAAAAACGACAACTGGTATAAATTATCAGAAATTGTATGATCAATAAAGAAATGCATGATTAACAGCATGCTTAAGTTATATTTACCCTAATAGTGATAATAACCCATTTTATAACCTACTGTTTTCAAAAGACAGAAATTAGAGTTTAGTGCAAAGTTCCAGTTTTCAGATTTTAAAAGAGCTGAAAACAGGACAGATTGCAATTTTCGGAAAAAGAAGTATAGAACATGCAAAAGTTCCTAAATGAAACTTAGCATGATCTTTTAGGGTAATTAATATCCCAAACCAGTCTTAGTCTAACCCTAACTAGTTAGATCACATCAACTAAGAAGAAATTCATTTTTGTCGGTTAAGCCGACAAAAAGAAACAGAGACAGATCTCAACTAGAAGTTAAAATTGATGATGACAAGAATTGAAAGATCAACTTGTCATCTTTGTTAGGGTTTAGTCAAAACCTAAATAAGATGATAGGTTGACAGGAAGAACCCTAGGTCTTGAAAATGACACAAAAGAGTGAAAAGCTAGAATAATGACTTTTGGTTGAAGCAAGATCAAGCTACGATGCTTAAAAGAATGATTCACACAGACTTCTAAGGTTCTTAAGATGCTCAAGATGTCGAAACTAGGGTTTTGGCTTACCAAGTATGGAAAGATACCAAGAACTCAAAAGCGATGATGATGGATGAGAAATAAACTCGGATTTAACCTACAAAAGATAACCAATCTTTATTGTAAGTAAAACCGTGCTTAAGGATGGATAAGCAAAGGATAGAAGCAAGAATCCCACTGGCGGCAAGGAAGAAAATGAGCTTGGTGGTCAACAATGGTCGCTGACTCAAAAGCTAGGGTTTATATATAAGAGAGTTGAGCTACAGGGCAATTGGGAAAAATCTAGAGCTTGATGAGGTGTCCATTTAGGGCTAATTATCCCAAAATTAGTTGCAAAACTTTGGGATAAACCTCTCCTTGATTTCAGAGAGAGCTGCACGAGAGAGATGAGGAAGATGATAAGAATCACCGACATGTGGGTCCCATTGTCATCCTCGATCGCGGGCCTCACAAAGCTCAAAGAATATCACCGTCCGATTGGAAATGGGCGGTTGTGATAAATAGAGAGATTAAATGATTTGAATCGGTATCATTTAATATGGACCGCACGATCTAGATCGACCGATCGAGATCTAAATGGAATCGAAGGCTCGGGCTCGCTTTCAAAGAGAGACGTTGGATTGAAATCCAACGATCAATTAAAAGATATATACGTCACCCCTTTTAGATGCGATGGCACAACACCGTTGGATTTGATTTCTACGGTCAGGATGAAAAGTTGAACCGGATGGTACGATTGCATACGCTCATATGGACCGTACGATTGAAATCCAACGATCCACCGATTTTGGGCTTTAGAGGCCCACAGTCAAAAAGAAGCGCCGTAGGATTGAAATCCAAAGGCCCATATAATCGCGCGCCTCTGATTTCAAATTGAAATAAGCGACGCCGTTAGATCAAGAATGAACGGTTGCGATCGTGAGGGGATCCGGAGTCGTCCGAATGCATACACTAATCTGGGCCACACGATGAAGATCCAACGGTCCAGAGGAGTGCGGGCTTTAATAACACGCGAGAAAAGGAAAAGCCGTAGGATTTGAATCTAACGGCTGAGATAAAAGCGCGCCTTTAGGTTTAAAACAAAAAGGGCGTCACGGTTGGATTGGAAACGAACGGTGGAGATTGAACATGGATCCAGAGTTGTCCGGTTGCACACACTAACCTCGCTCGTTAGATCAAGATCCAACGGTGGAGATTAAAGTATACACGTGGGCGTCTCGCGGATATCGCGTGAGCTCGCCTGCTCGATTGAAGATCGACGGCTCGCATCACGCGTGGATGTCGGGCTCGCGCTCAACGTGATCGGCGGACCAATTTGATTCGGTTGGACCAAATCACATGAGACCGGTCGCTACGATGTTGAGTTTGGATTTGGACCGGTTTAGTTGACCAAACCTTATTCAAATTTGTAAAAGGTTTGACTGGGCTTTAAAAATAGCAAATAAATTCATAAATTCATGAAATTTTTTTGTAAGCTACTGGGATGATATATTTCCCAGATAAATTTTATAAACCGCATTTTCACTTTGTAAAATACATAAATATTTATTTCAGGCCGAAAATATTTATTTAAAGACAATAAATTTTTCTTTAAGCCCAAATAATTTCTAAAATGCAACAAAAATAGTTTTAGTCAAGATAATTTACCTAGGCTTTAATAAAAATACTTCCCAGTCATAATACAAGTTTTATCTTGTATCCCTTTAAGACTTTGAATGGTTCTTTAGGGTTTTGACTACAAAGGAAGGTTTTTAACTTGTAACATGCTGCCCAAAGTGTAAACATGAACAGTAATGCCACGAATAGTATCTCATTACTGTTCATAAAGCATTTTATTACTGTTTATAAACTTGGGGCTGTTACACACAAGGTGGTCACCAGGAAGAGGAGCTTCCCCCACCACCCACTATGGCTGATGTGCTCATGCAAATTGAGCGCAATCGAATGGACCAGACACGCATTTTGGAGCAGATTGTGCACAACACTTCTTCCACTGCCACACCAGCTGTCAGAGCAGGAGGCCATCATGTGCAGGGAAATCTTGCTGATTTTCAGCGGACTAACCCACCAGTGTTCTCTAGTTCTCAAGACCCAATGGAAGCTGAAGATTAGCTTCGGAATATTGAGAAGAAGTTATTGATTGCTCAATGTTACGAAAGGGAGAAGGTCTTATTTGCTAGCTACCAGTTGGATGGGGCAGCCAGTATCTGGTGGGACAACCTTCTTGCCATTCAGCCTGCTGGACACGCCCCTACTTGGGAGGAGTTCATGGAGTCCTTTCGTGAAGCTCATATTCCTGAGGGAGTGTTAATGATCAAGCAACAGGAGTTTCTCGCCCTTAAACAAGGACGAAAGACGGTGACTGAATATCTTCATGAATTTAACTTCCTTGCCCGATATGCACCTGATGATGTTTCGACGGACCTTCGTCGTCGGAACAGATTCCTGAATGGGTTATCTGAAGAGCTACAGATGGCTGTGGCATTACATGATTTTAGAAATTTTCAGCATCTGGTTAACAAAGCCCTTATTGCTGAAAGCAAGAGCAAGGCCTTGGAGGAGTCACGCAAGCGACAGAGGACTTCTCAGTTTGTAGCTAGTGGCAGTTCGCCAAGACCTCGCATGTGGCTACCTAGACCTCCTAGAGCACCAGCTCCTTTTTCACCGAGGCCGGCAGTGTTTGCACCTCGTCCATTTCCTCCCACAGGTCAGTCAGGACCCAGTGGAAATCAGTCCTGTCCTGTCAATAATGTTAACCCAGGGGTTATCTGTTATCATTGTGGTCGTCCGGGGCATTATGCCAACAAGTGTGTGGCGAAGCAGCAAGGGTTGCCTCCTGTTCGACCCTATCCAACGCCGGTGCGGCCAGCCCCTTCGCAGAGGCCACCTATCAAAGCTGATCCGGCTCCATTCCGTGGACATGTGAACCAGATCACTGCTGAAGAGGCGGCTGATACACCTGAAGTTGTTATTGGTATGCTCCTATTTCATTTCAGTCCAGCTACTGTTTTATTTGACTCTGGAGCATCTCATTCTTTTATTAGCAATCAATTTGCTGTTCAACACTAGTTAGACATTCATACCCTCCAACCACCTTTTATTATTCAATCACCTGGGTCGGTCTTTAAAACCGATCAGATCTGCCGTGGGGTCAACATAAAAATACTTGGGGTAAAGTTTTTAGCAAATCTAATTGTGATTGACTCTAAAGGGTTAGATGTCATCTTGGGTATGGATTGGCTGTCCAAGAACCAGGGTCAAATTAATTGTTCCCAATGGTCTATTTCTATGACCAATGAAGACGGCATTCAAGTTGTTTACCATTCCAAAACGGCTGGTTCTCACATTTATGCTCACCAAGTTGATACCATTCCTCCGTTGGAATCAATACCAGTTGCTTTGAGCTTGATGTGTGAAGACCTTCCTGTGAGGACCCCGGTTTATTGTAAATGCACTTAATTAAATTCATACGATAACACAATTCTTAATTAAGACCTTGCCTTAATTAAAGATCACTTGAAGGTATGAATTTAACAAGTAACAATTTCCAGATTCGGATATATATGAATGGTTGGATCAACGACCATTGTATATATATCCTTCAACAACATTGCATCATACACATACAAGTCATACCTTGGCATAATTAAACATAAGTTTACATCATTCGGTTTAGTACTACAATAGGAAGTGACTTGGTCACTTTAAAAGTCTAACAGCGGAAGCAAAACAAAACTTAGTGTCCACCAATGGCCTCATCCACCCGCAGGCAATTGCGTGGAGGTAAGAAGTAGCTTTACTCGTTAGCGTCACCCTGATCGGCGCTAACGGGTACTTCGTAAAGATAACCATCCTCACCTGCAACAATAGGTGAGAGTACCTTGAGTACAGAAGGTACTCAGCAAGTCTTACACAAACTAATAAAAGAAAATGTTGATTAGAGCCTACGCAAAGGAGTAGAATTTATATATGCATAAGGTTTCAACAGGAAGGTTTAAAGGTTGATTTGCACAAGCGATACATCTTAACCTACAAAAGCTAAATTTTGATAAAGCAATTTAGTAAATCAAAGTTTAACTAGAACAGTAAGTAAATGACATAATTGTAAACAGTACAATGCATGAATCCCTCATGCAAACCGAAAATAAACCGAAACCACATTTTGGAAATCAAAATTTCTATACAGGTGATATCAGTTCAAGTTATCGTCCATGACCGTGGACACGGCTATTCGAACAGTTTATACCCTGCAGGGGTGTACATCTTTACCCACATGACTTAGCTAGCCCGTTGTCCTCGGATGCCTCCGAATGATGACATACTTTCTTTGGTATGCCGACCGGGGAAACTAAGATTTGGTATTTTTCAACAAGCTAACACTATTGAGTTGGACCCCATGTGTGGTGATCCGCTTAAACAACGATCGATAGCATCTATTTAAGGCACACATGTTGCGTCCTGCCGATCAAACAATTAAATGCGGCGGGCTCATTACCCATATTAGAATGCAATCGGCACCATTAAGGTATCGTATATGCTACGGAGCACATATACGCCCTCACCCTTCTAAGAACACGATCATCGACATCAAGCTCACATGGCATACAACGCATCATAAGACCAAAGCATCTATGCCATACAAGGTCAATACACATATTCTTACTCTCTGTTTCCAACCCAATAGTCCTAACATTTTACTTAACCAAGCAGCGCCCATACACTCGCATGTGGAAATACGTGGGGACTTGAAGCCGAATAGTCGAGTTCGGTCCTTAATTAACCGGACAAGTCCACCACAAAACCCAATCTCGTGCACAAAAGCACCATCACTAGCTTCCTCTTGTCCAGATCATTTTGAATTTCAAATACAAGACTGATTTAAAGCTGGACAAAGAGTTTAAAATGACAACGATTCGATTGTGATTCCCATGTTTGACAAGATATGCTTGTCAAACTCTAAAATCTCAGATGCATATCTAAGCCAAATCGAAAATAGACCATACGATTATCTGATTACTACACTAGAGTTGAGTGTATGGTCATAATTAAGGTAATCCACCATGTCAGTTTTAGCTAGCTATTACAAGTCACATTTTGTATTTTGAGAAAAATAGCATGCCTGAGATATCACTGAATTTGTAAAGCTATTGTACAAAATCTGGGTTCAATATGGTGCAAAGAGGATGCTTGCCTTGGTAGTAATACACTTCTGTTGCAGGTTCAGGTTGTTCGGAAATATTGTCAAAAGCCTCAGAAGAACCAGATTCTATAAAAGATAATAAACTCCAATAAACACCAAAAACGACAACTAGTATAGATCAACAGAAAATGCATGATCAATAAAGAAATGTATGATTAACAGCATGCTTAAGCCATAACTACCCATATTAGTGATAATTACCCATATTATAACTCACTGTTTTCAAAAGACAGAAGCTAGAAGTTATTGCAAAGTCCCAGTTTTCAGATTTGAAAAGAGTGAAAGCAGATGATTGCAAAGTTTCGGAAAAGAAGTATAGATCATGCAAAAGTTCATAAATGAACCTTAGCATGATCTTTTGAAATAATTAATATCCCAAACCAACCTTAGTCTAACCCTAATTAGTTAGATTACAAAAGCTAAAGCAAAAAGTTATTTTGTCGGTTGGCCGACAAAAGAACAGAGACATATTTCAGCTAGAGTCAAAATAGATGATGACAAGAATGAAAAGATCAACTTGTCATGCTTTGCTAGGGTTTAGTCAAAACCTAAATAAGATGATAAGTTGACAGGAAGAACCCTAGGTCTTGAAAATGACATGAAAGACCGAAAGGTATAATATCAACTTTTCGGTTTAAGGCGATTGAAGCTACCGATGCTTAAAAGAGTGATTCTTAGCAGCTTCTAAGGTTCCTAGGATGCTCAAGATATCAAAACTAGGGATTTTGGCTTACAGTATAGGAAAGATACCAAAAACTCAAAACCGATGATGATAGGCAGGAAACAAACTCGGATTTGACCTACAAAAGATAACCAATCTTTATTGTAAGTAAAGCCGGTGCTTAAGGATGGATAAGCAAAGGATAGGAGCAAGAACTCCACCGTCGACAAGGAAGAAAATGAGCTTGGTGGTCAACAATGGCTGCACTCAAAAACTAGGGTTTATATATGTGGGAGTTGAGCTACGAGGATAATTGGGAAAAGTCTAGAGCTTGATGAGGTGTCCATTTAGGGCTAATTATCCCAAAATTAGTTGCAAAATCTTTGGGATAATTCCTCTCCTTGATTTCAGAGAAATCTGCGCACGAGGAGAGAGGAAGAAGATAAGAGCTAAGCGACATGTGGGTCCCATTGTCATCCTCACCGCGCAACTCGGAGAGCTCAAACAAATGTCACCGTCCGATTGGAAATAGACGGCTCACGATAATTAGATAGATTAAATGATTTGAATCGGTATCATTTAATATGGACCTCACGATCTAGATCTACGATCGGGATTAAAGCGAGTTTTAAAGGATTCATTGAGGTCCACTTTCAAACCGGGCGTTGGATTGAAATCCAGCGCGGCTAAAAGATATACACGTCGCTCTTTTTAGATGCGATGGCTCAACACCGTTGGATTCAATTTCTACGGTCGGGATGTAAATGGAACCGGATGGTCCGATTGCATACACCCATGTGGTCCGCACGATTAAAATCCAACGATCCACCGATTTTGGGCTTTAAGGCCCACGGTCAAAAAGGCGCCGTTAGTTGAAATCCAAGGCTCGCATAAAGCGCGCCTCGATTTCAATTAGAAACAAGCGATACCGCTAGATCAAGGATGGGCGGCCACGATTGTGCGGGGATCGGAGTCGTCGAATGCATACACTAATCTGGGCCACACGATGAAGATCCAATGGCCCGCAGGAGTGCGGAGCTTTATAACACGCGGAAAAAGGGAAAAGCGTAGGATTTGAATCTAATGGTGAAATAAGCGCGCCGTTAAGTTTAAAGCGAAAAGGCGTCACGGTTGGATTAGAAGCGAGCGGTGGAGATTGAATAAGGATCCGGAGTTGTCGGTTGCATACACTGATCTCGCGCGTTAGATCAATATCCAACGGTGGAGATTAAAGTATACACGTGGACAGCTCGCGGGGTGTTATAGCTTCGCCCGTTCGATTGAAGATCAACGGCTCAAATCACGTGTGGAGTTTTGGGCTCGCGTTGGGACGTGACCGAGCCAGACCAAGTCGCACTGGGTTGGACCCAACCACGTGAGACCGAGTCGCTACAGTGCAAGGGTCGGGTTTAGACCAGTTTGGTTGACCAGACCCATTTAAATACTTAAAAGGTTTGAGTGGGACTTTAAAAATAGCAAATAAATTTATAAATTCATGAAATTTTTATGTAAGCTACTGGGATGATATATTTCCCAGATAAATTTCATAAACCACATTTTCACTTTATAAAATACATAATTATTTATTTCAGGTCAAAATATTTATTTAAAGACAATAAATTTTCTTTAACCCCAAATAATTTCTAGAAATGCAACAAAAATATTTTTAGCCAAGATAATTTATCTAAGCTTTCATAAAAATACTTCCAGTCATAATACAAGTTTTATCTTGTATTCCTTTAAATATTCTAAATAAGTCTTTGATTTGGGGCTAAAGGAAGGTTTTATTTGGTATGACAACTCCCAACTAAGATTAAGAACAGTAATGATATGAACAGTAGCCCATTACTGTTCATAATGCGGATTATTACTGTTGATAAAATTGGGGCTGTTACATTCCCGGTGTACCACCCGATCGGGAAGTGGAGTTAGTAATTGAACTAGTTCCTGGAACTGCTCCCATATCTAGGCATCCTTACCGAATGCCTCCCAATGAGCTTGTTGAGTTGAAGAAACAGCTTGGGGAATTACATGACAAAGGCTTTATTCGACCGAGCTCCTCACCTTGGGGATGCCCGGCCATCTTTGTCAAGAAGAAAGACAAGACTTTACGGATGTGTGTGGACTACCGCCCGTTGAATGAAGTCACCATCAAAAACAAGTATCCCTTGCCTCGAATTGATGATCTTTTTGATCAGTTAACTGGAGCCCGAGTCTTTTCAAAAATTGATTTGCGATCGGGCTATCATCAAATCAAGGTTAGAGATGAGGATATTCCGAAAACAGCCTTCTCTACTCGTTACGGGTTGTACGAGTATACTATCATGTCCTTTGGTCTAACCAATGCTCCAGCTTATTTCATAAATCTTATGAATTCAGTGTTCATGGATTTCATGGATAAGTTCGTTGTCGTGTTCATTGACGACATTCTTATTTATTCCAAGTCTGACAAAGACCATGAGCAACATTTGAGATTTGTGTTGGAAACACTTCGCAAGCATTGTCTGTATGCTAAGTTTAGCAAGTGTGCCTTCTGGCTCAAGCAGGTTGCATTTTTGGGACATGTGTTATCCGAAGGGGGTATCGCTGTCGATCCAAGCAAGGTACAAGATCTACTAAATTGGAAACAGCCCAAGAGTGTTCCTGAGATCCGAAGTTTTCTTGGACTTGCGGGTTACTACCGTAGATTCATTGAAAATTTCTCAAAAATTGCAAGACCTCTGACTCATCTTTTGAAGAAGGAGAAGAAATTCGAATGGTCACCTAAGTGTGAGAAGAGTTTTCGGCTTTTGAGGAATCTCTTGACTAAAGCTCCAGTTCTCACCCTCCCGGATATTCATAAGAGTTTCGATATTTATTGCGATGCATCCCACCATGGACTTGGTTGTGTGCTTATGCAAGAAGGCCGAGTTGTGGTATATGCATCCCGGCAGTTGCGACCTCATGAAGTCAATTATCCTACTCATGATTTGGAATTGGCTGCCGTGGTTCATGCATTGAAGATTTGGCGACATTATCTTCTCGGTAATCGTTGCGAGATCTATACTGATCATAAAAGCCTGAAGTACATATTCACTCAAGCTGATTTGAATATGAGGCAGAGAAGATGGCTTGAATTGATTAAGGACTATGATATGGGTGTTCATTATCATCCAGGTAAGGCCAATGTTTTGGCTGATGCTTTGAGCAGAAAGTCACAGTGCAACTGCATATCCTCTGTGCCTATGACCAAGAGCTTATGTGCTGATTTTCAGCGCCTAAGTCTTGAAATGGTGGGAGAAGGTTTTCTCACTGCATTAGAAGTGGAGCCCACGTTAGAAACTCAGATTCTGGCGGCCCAGAAAACTGATGCCGAGGTAGCTGAGATTAAGGAAAATTTGAAGGCAAGTAAAGCCAACGAGTTTTCTGAAGATGACCGCGGTGTTCTTCGGTATCGCAATCGTTTGGTAGTACCTGCAGATCCTCAACTGAGGGGTCTAATTCTTAAAGAGACTCATAATTCCAAGTTTTCTTTACATCCTGGGAGTACCAAGATGTACCAGGATTTGAAAAAGATATTTTGGTGGAGACAAATGAAAAGGAAGATTGCTCAGTATATTGCTGAATGTGATATTTGCCAAAGGGTTAAAGCCGAGCACCTGAATCCAGCCGGTACCCTTCAACCTTTGCCTATCCCATAGTGGAAATGGGAAGTGTAATACCCCAAAATATATTCGAAAGGATTAGTCGGGAGAAATTAAATAAATCGGGAGAGAGTAATTGAATCGGGAGAAGGGTTCTTTTAGAAAATCACCAAAACAGGAAATGAGAGGGGATTTTCCGCGTTTAGTGGGCAACTTGGGCTTGGGCCTAGGCCCATGTGGGGCTGGCCGGCCATAGGGGGGGAGGCGCCACCCCCTCCCCCAAACCCTAGCCGCCCCCATCTCCCACTCCTCCCCCTTGTGGCCGCCACTTTCCTCCCCTCCTCCCCCTTGCACCCTCCCAAGCACCCCTCCAAGTTTCCCCATGGCTACCGGCCAAGGAAAGAAGAAGAAGCATCCCCATTTCGGCCGGCCAAGGAGGAAGAGAAGAGGGAAGGAAGAGGGGAGAAGAGAAGGGAGAAGAGAAGGAAGAGGGATCCCATCCGGAGTTCGCGATCTTTAGCTGCACCAAGGGTAACTAGCATCGTTTGTTGTTGTGTGATTAGTCGTAGAAGAGGAATCGGGTAGTTTTGGATAGGTTGCAATCTGCCCGCTGTAATCGCAGATTCGTCCAGTAGCTCGCGGGGTCAATTTCGTATGTTCAGAGGCCGAATTAGGAGTTTCAGTCTCCTAGAGATATGTAGGTCTTGTTCTTAGCTTTCATTAGCCGCCAAGAACACTCAAATCCGATTAACGGTTAGAAAATTATGAATTTTTTAGTATCGCTGTCCTGCTGATCTGTCAGTATTGGGACAGTCTGTAGAAATTTGAATTAATCTATTAGTTAAAGACGAAATCAGAGGATCTCAATATAACGACAAATGTGGGTAATTTCTATACCTTTTCAGAGAGATAAAGAACGCAAGATTCGGACTTTCGTAGAAAAAGTTATGGTGGTTTTAGTGCACTATCCAGAGAACCCGACGTGAATTCTGATGTGCTGTAGATTGGCTTGGTAGGGGAAGAAAATGGAAGAATCAAAAGGGATCCCCAACTAGGTTTATTTAGGTAATTTAATTAACTTTTCAGAAAGTCTAAGATCATCTTATTTGGATTCCTGAGCAGAAAGTTATGTATTTTAGAAGTTGATTGTCTACAGTGTGCGCCAAATCGATCGCTAGAAATTGGAAGTTGGGAAATACTTGGGGGGTTTAGCAAGTTCATTTGTGTTGTTCTTATGCTCTTGGTTCAGTATGTTGGTCTTAGATTGGTTTATCTTAAAATTCAGGTGGGAGCGTGGTACCAGGGGCAGCACCCTCGTCGCGTCCACCGTTCTCGCACGGTTGAGGCAAGTATTCGGGCTATAATAGATGTATGCTTGCATGATATGATTGTGGTGTATCTTGATCGTATAGCCATGCATGCCTATTTATGAGATGAGTTACTTTTTATTTTGATGACTGCTAGTTATGGTTAAAGGTTCTTCCGCATGTTGTTATTGCTTCCGTGCCAATGAGAATATGTTGTATTCCTGCATATGAAAATGTTATCATGGTGCATATGCATGTTGAGAGCATACAGGTGCCTGGATCACGTGGTGACCAAGCACATACAGTTGAGGTCCCCGTCATGTAGATGACGGGCTTGAGGTCCCCACATTCGTGGAATGTGGGCTAATGAACAAAGAGGTCCCCATCATTAAGATGATGGGCAAATGTCCCTATACATGTGGTGTATAGGCTATTGGACCCTGTGCCAGAGGGCACAGGCAAGGGTATACAACGACGGTTGTATACCCCGCATTACCGGTAAAATGCGAAAAGAGATAAAGTTCAAAGGAGCATTGCATTGGTTGCATATCATGAGTTAAATGGCTATGTTTAGTGTGATGTTAATTGAGGATCATCGATGCTATGTTTGTGTTCTTGTTTATGGCCTTGTTGATACTTACTGAGTCTTTAGGCTCACCCTTACTTTAATGTGTTTTAGGTAACAGAGGCAGGAACGACATGCATGGGAGGGAATAGAAGTTGTTGCACTCACTACCTCACACTCTTAAGGCGTTTGCCACTTAGCACCAATTTAGAAATAAATAAACTGTTTGGTTATCACCATATATGGTTTTGGTTTGTGTATCTGATTATTTGTAATAATGAGGTTGCCAGTCTTGGTATGTTCATTTGATTATCATGCATGAATGAGTAGACTTGATTATGAGAAATATTGTTAAAGGCCATGTTTTATTGTTGAACTCTCGATATATTGTTTAAACAAAGAAGATTTGCCAAAATTGGTAGTTTGTGCTAGAATAGTATAATTCAGTAGCATTCCGTGCTCTTTGAGAGTTGGGGTGTTACTGATTGGTATCGAGCGAGCGATGAGGTCCGTGGTAAATAAATTGTTAAATTGACACACCGTGCACGATAAGTTGGGAATGGGTCAAGCATTGCATTTACGTTTCATTGTATTGCTTTGATCATTTCGATGTGAAATGAGTATGAATACTTATGGGTTGCCTTTAAGATTGTTATATTTGATGATAGTAGATGATGAGAGGGTAAGCTTGTGGTTTTAGCCTTGGGTGCGGATTGCACCACCATCCGGTTTTTTGGGAAGGTTATTGTCTTCCTTGAGTTGGAATGGTTATTCTTGGTCCGACCGGTGGATGAATTCTCTTGAGTCGGTGGTTATTTGGTTGATGAGTGTTCATCGGTTGTTGATGGCTCCTTAAAGCAAACATTTGTTCTCCGAATGACGAGTTGTTTTTTTGTTTTTAAACATAGATGGTCTATAAGATTGATCTTTTACTTGGAACTTTGGTCAATGGAAGCTTTATTTTATTTTCCTTACAACGTGAGAAAGCTTTGGCCCCCATGCACTCTTTTCGGGATTTGAGTTCGAAGTTGATACTTCTCTTTTATGAGAGGAAGCATCAAAGTTCATTGAATAAAGTTTTGATTCTACTTATTTCTTTTGGAGTAGATGGAGTGTTGAAATTTAGACCCTCTTCATAGAGAAAGAGAGTGTTAACTCTCTTTTGCAATGATTTGTTGTGTTAAGTGAGAGTATGTCCGTACCTATTTGGAGTTAAAAGAGATATTAGGAAGTATAGAACATTGATGAATTAGTCTGGTCATTAAAAATCGTTAGGTTGCTAAACTTGTTGAGTTCTTTGGTTCCCATGGATTAATTAAAATGTGTGGAAAGGGAAACTAGAGGAAATGCTAGATTTACATATTCACTAGTATGATTAGTTATTGGAATTGTGTACAACCGGTTGAATGGATTGAATATCGGTGGATCTAGAATTTATGGGAGGAGTTCTATGTAGTTCTTCTATATAGGATGACACGATGAATTGGGTTATAGTGTTGTTGAGACTTTTGATCGATAGAAGATTTCGATTTGTGAAGTTTTAGTGTATTTTTGCCAAAATTCAAATATGAGGAGGAACAGTTGAATATGTGTTTGTTAATATCCATGTGATTTAGGAAGGAAAGTAGGTAGCAATTAGATTTCATAATGAAGCCAGTTGATAACAACAATGGTTGTAGTATAACTGTTGTGTGTTGAAGTTTGATGTTGAGCATCGCTAAAAGTTGAATTGATATGATATAATAGGTGGCTTATGCCCACATGATTGTGAAAATATCGGATGATAATGTGTCCTTGATGAAAGATTTTTGGGTAGGACTTTTTCAATTGGGTGGTAGACCCCTTCCAAACTTAAGAAGTTGATGTAGTGGGGTAGTATGGATTTGGTATACACGCGTTTTGAAGATGGGATGAAAAGGAAGTATGAAACAATGTGGTGAAACTTTGGAGGCTTTCTAATGGAATAGTTGATGATAAATATTCGTGTTCAGAGTATATTATTCTTGATGTTAGTAAGATTATCTACAAGGGATTGTGACTTGTGTGTGTAGTGGTGATTCTTTTAGAAATAAAGTAATTTGATCGTCTTTCGTAACTTGGATTTTGTAGAAGTGTTTCGAGTTTTGCGTTGGTGATCATTTGGATCACTTGAGTTATGTGGTGATTGAGTTGCTTTGAGCAAAGTGTGAAGTTCAAAGATTTTATTGGTTCTTAAGTTATTCCTATGATTTGGTCTTAAGAGCTTATCTTGTTTAAGCCGGCAAAGTGATGTAGTAATCAGAAAAATAACCTTCCTTGTTAAAGGAAGGAGTGAAGTATAAGTATTTGAGATTTAAGTCACGTTTCGCATCTTGCAGTTTATTTGAGTGTGCTTAAACCTTATGCAGTTGTTCCATAAGATTTTATCAATTTTCAAAGGGCATTACCTTCTTCTCTTTTCTGGTTTAGTATACGCTTTCAATAAGGCTTGAGCCCTTGACTATTGACTTTCCCTTATTTTTTTCGAGTACTTGGCCTAAGTGACAGTTTTCCTTGGTCTTGTGTTCACTGCGGGTGGCACATGTTTTCCAAGTTGATAAAAAAAAATTTATTTCATTCGCTCTTTCTTTTGAGGAAGAATTAACCTATTCGTTTCACCTGAGTTTTTTTTAGGTGTTTAATAATTGTAGTTGTGAAATTGTGAGTTGTAAGTTATTCGATGAGCATTGGAGGACGAAATAATTTCGTAATATAGTTCTTTGAGAGAAGTCTAACTCAATGGAAGTTTGTCTTATGAGGTTAAACTGATTGCATTGTTACAGCTAGTAGAACCTATAGTGATTGTGATCCAAGATCTTCTGGTTCACTTCGGGTGGAACATTAGAATTACTGAAAGTATAGAAATATTGATTAATTATATAGAGTATCGCAATTTGGTAGTATTGTGAGGCTATGAAAGTTATTCATGATGATGTGGTTTAATGAGAGTGGAATTACAAAGTAATCGGATCGTCATGTCAATTAATGGGATAATGGAAAATGTTGAGTAGTGTCAAGAGTGATTTGGCTTTAACTGAGTAACCTTCTGAGAGTTATAATCTTTGTAAAGGTAAACTGGTCAAGAAAATATTTTTATGATGATGTTAATGAGTGAGTATGTGGGAATTGTGGATTTTCAGGGATTTAATCTGAGGATTTTCCTATCTTTTATATGAGAAGTTAGTTGCAAGAGTCTTGTAGGTTAAATGTGGACTTTGCATTGTTATGCTAGAACTTTGAGTCGCCCAAAGATTATGTGTAGAGGAAGTAGAATAAGGGTGGATTGCGAACAGTGGGATGATCGTTGATAACACTCTTCTGATGTAGTACATGAGAGTGTGTGATGTGAAATCTGAGTTGTTTGTTCTCAAAAGGGTTGAGGTGATATGATCGTGTGAGAGATCTAATTTGGGGATACTTTCTGAGTGCCATCTGTCAAATGAATTCTGTCAGTAAAGGAAATTGGTTAGAGAATGTTTTGTGAAATCATCAGAGTCCCTCTTCAAAGGTGTAGACAAGGTGTTTCGATTTGGGTTTGGCGTTGAGATCGCCAAGTTAAGAGTAACAGGTTAGTGTGTTGTGCGATGAATCGGGATTCCAAAAAGTTGAGAGAAATTTTATTTCTAAAGGAGAAATTGAGAAAAGATTGTTTCCTCGAGTACTGAAACACTCTCTTGATCTTATTTGAGCTATGAGTTTATGACGGACGTCGTTCGCAATTTGGGTTTGATTTTTTGTTGGCTTGTGTGGTTCTTATCTATTCAGAAAGAAATGATGGATTTGGTTATTCGAGTGATTTCTCTTTTGGCGATCGTGGTGTTTATTTGCAAATTTTCTATTTTGAAGGTGGAAAGATTTTCGTGATAAATCTTTAATTCTGAATTTGACTCTTTTTAGTACCGAGTTGGTAATGTTTGGTTGCGATGAGAGTCCTTCATTTTCAGTTGGGCTATGTCGGTAAAACAGTGTGTTTAAAGCGAGTTCTGTTGTGTGTCCGACGTTAAAAGAGGTGATCTTTGGTTGGGTGAAAAAGTTCAATGAGAGGTGGAACAAGAGTTCAGTGTTTTTTTTTTGCACATGTCGCGTGGTTCGGTACCACTAGGGGGAATGCCCCAAGGTATATTGGGTTGTTTTCGCTAGTTGGCGTATCGCCAGGACTATCTCGAGTCCGTGCGCAGAGTACGTAACGTCTTGTTTGATCTGGTGTTGAGTGAGTACCTGGGAGATCCAGAGTTTGAGATTTTGTTAATGCCGTCGGTCTGAGCGAGAAGAGACTTGGGAGGTAGTCTCACATGATCAAACTTTAACCAAAGTTGTTCACGTCGGGTACATCTTGTTGGTTATTGATTTTTTTTTTAGTTGGGGTTGTTGTTGTTTTGCTAGTAGATGACTGGTAGAATTCGGGGTTGAATTCTGTTTAAGGGGGGTAGAATGTAATACCCCAAAATATATTCGAAAGGATTAGTGGGAGAAATTAAATAAATCGGAAGAGAGTAATTGAATCGGGAGAAGGGTTCTTTTAGAAAATCAGCAAAACAGGAAATGAGAGGGGGTTTTCCGCGTTTAGTGGGCAACTTGGGCTTGGGCCTAGGCCCATGTGGGGCTGGCCGGCCATAGGGGGGAGGCGCCACCCCCTCCCCCAAACCCTAGCCGCCCCATCTCCCACTCCTCCCCCTTGTGGCCACCACTTTCCTCCCCTCCTCCCCCTTGCACCCTCCCAAGCACCCCTCCAAGTTTCCCCATGGCTGCAGGCCAAGGAAAGAAGAAGAAGCATCCCCATTTCGGCCGGCCAAGGAGGAAGAGAAGAGGGAAGGAAGAGGGGAGAAGAGAAGGGAGAAGAGAAGGAAGAGGGATCCCATCCGGAGTTCGCGATCTTCAGCTGCACCAAGGGTAACTAGCATCGTTTGTTGTTGTGTGATTAGTCGTAGAAGAGGAATCGGGTAGTTTTGGCTAGGTTGCAATCTGCCCGCTGTAATCGCAGATTCGTCCAGTAGCTTGCGGGGTCAAATTCGTATGTTCAGAGGCCGAATTAGGAGTTTTGGTCTGCTAGAGATATGTAGGTATTGTTCTTATCTTTCATTGGCCGCCAAGAATGCTCAAATCCGATTAACGGTTAGAAAGTTATGAATTTTTTAGTATCGCTGTCCTGCTGATCTGTCAGTATTGGGACAGTCTGTAGAAATCTGAATTAATCTATTAGTTAAAGACGAAATCAGAGGATCTCAATATAACGACAAATGTGGGTAATTTCTATACCTTTTCAGAGAGATAAAGAACGCAAGATTCGGACTTTCGTAGCAAACGTTATGGTAGTTTTAGTGCACTGTCCAGAGAACCCGACGTGAATTCTGATGTGCTGTAGATTGGCTTGGTAGGGGAAGTAAATGGAAGAATCAAAAGGGATCCCCAACTAGGTTTATTTAGGTCATTTAATTAACTTTTCAGAAAGTCTAAGATCATCTTATTTGGATTCCTGAGCAGAAAGTTATGTATTTTAGAAGTTGACTGTCTACAGTGTGCGCCAAATCGATCGCTAGAAATTAGAAGTTGGGAAACACTTGGGGGGTTTAGCAAGTTCATTTGTGTTGTTCTTATGCTCTTGGTTTAATATGTTGGTCTTAGATTGGGTTATCTTAAAATTCAGGTGGGAGCGTGGTACCAGGGGCAGCACCTCGTCGCGTCCACCGTTCTCGCACGGTTGAGGCAAGTATTCGGGCTATAATAGATGTATGCTTGCATGATATGATTGTGGTGTATCTTGATCGTATAGCCATGCATGCCTATTTATGGGATGAGTTACTGTTTATTTTGATGACTGCTAGTTATGGTTAAAGGTTCTTCCGCATGTTGTTATTGCTTCCGTGCCAATGAGAATATGTTGTATTCCTGCATATGAAAATGTTATCATGGTGCATATGCATGTTGAGAGCATACAGGTGCCTGGATCATGTCGATGACGGGCTTGAGGTCCCCACATTCGTGGAATGTGGGCTAATGATGTAATACTCCAGAGTAGATTTTGAGAGAAAGCCGAATATTCGAAGAAAAGGACTAATTAGAAATTGATCCAGAGAAGGACCTAATGGAAAATAGCTAATTAATCAACTGGAGAAGGGGTTAGCAGCGTTTGTAGACAACTGGGCCGGGCCTCCGCCCATGTGCTCAGCCCACAAGTGGAAGGGTGGAGGCCGGCCTAAAAGAGGCCAAAACCCTAGCCGCCTCCCATTTTCCCCTCTCCCCTTGTGTGGCCGCCACCCCTGCTCTCCCTCCCACTTGGGCGCCTTCCCCTGCCCCTCACGCCTCCTCCCATGGTGCTTCCCCTGCTGGTCTTCACCCCATCCATTGGTGCCGCCACCTCGCACTGGTGTTGCCCGTTCCATTGTCGGCGATCGTGAAGGAAGAAGAAGGGAAAACAGTGGGTGCTGGCGATTCAAGGGAGAAGAAAGGTTCTTCTTCTTGGGGGAGTTGATCCACGTCTTCCCACGGGCCTTCAAGGGTAACGACGTGTTTTCCCCCACTGTTTGTTGAGGATTAGAGGCGAAATCGATTATTTGGGTTCAATTGTTTTGCTGTCAGCAGACGTTCAGATCTATCCAGTAGGATGCGTGGCTGTTTTCGGGTCCTTAAGGTCGGAATTAGAAGTTTTGATCTCCTAGAGAATTGTGGATAATGCTCTTAGCTTTCAGCGGCCGCCAAGAACATCTGATTCCGACATTCGAGTCAAAAGTTATGTTATTTTTAGTGTTTACTGTTTAGAATCCTGACGAGAATCTGCAGTCATCTTGTTTAATAAATAAGAAATTATTAAGTGCCGAATTAGAACTTGGGATCTCCTAGAGAGTTGTAGGTTATCTCGTTACCTTTCATTGCCGACAAGAATCACATCATTTGGACCTCTGTATCAAAAGTTATGATTTTTCTTAGGGGGTCTGTGCTGTGGAATGGTGGTTGGTCTAACAGGTTTTAGTGTTTCGACTTAACCGTGTAGTTAGAGGAAAAATCAGAGGGGCTCACCATAATGAAAAATGTAGATAATCCTTTCAGCTTTCAGGAAAACTAAAGATCATGAAATGCGGACGAACATAGAGAAAGTTATGATAATTTCATTGTTGCTGTCCAGAGACCCGACGCGAGAATTGATACTCTGTTGTTTGGTTTGGTAGGGCTAGTAAAGGGCCGAATCAGAGAACCTCACCAACTAGGTTTAGAAGGGGAATTCAATAAACGTTTCAGATTGTCCAAGATCAATCCATTTGGATTTCTGTGCATTTAGTTATGATTTTTCGAAGGGGGCTGTTCTTTGGAAAAGAAAACTGACAGCTAGCAATAGAGTTGGGGATCGCGTTTAGTGGACGATGTGCTCATTTTGTGTTGATGGTTTTGTTATTAGACTTATATGGTAGCCTTAGCATGTCTCAATTGTATGTCCAGGTGTGGGTTTGGCTCCGGGAGCAGTACCTTATCCTCGACATCCACCTTCGCACGGTTGAGGCAAGTGCATTGTTGTTAAATGGGTGTGATTGATTGGCTATATTGTGTGCTATTTGATATATGGTTGCATAGCAAGATGGATTACTTGATGAATGTTTAAGTATGGTGATGGCTCAAATTATGCCTATGTTTTACTGTGGTTCAATGTTGTTGTCTTTTGGTAAGATTGATGATGAATGAGAGATGAGCATTTGCATATTGAGAGCATATTGAGGCTTGGTCACGCGGTGACCAAGCATGTTTCCCTTTGAGATCCCCGTCATGAATGTGACGGGCCCGAGATCCCCTCACTCGTGGAGTGTGGGCTTGAGGTCCCCGTTACTTGCGGAGTAACGGGCAATTGGTCCCTGTGCGTGCGCGCGTGCATGGGTATGCGGCGGCGGTTGCATACTCTGCATTACCGGTGTAATGCACACAGAAAGTTAAAGATAATGGTTCCTTGAGCATTGCATTTGCATATGAGAAGTTCTATTGTTGATCTCCTTTACATGGATGCTGATGTTATAGTTTCTTTATGTACTTGCTGAGTCAATGGACTCACTCTTGCTTTTATTGTTGTTTTAGGTACCCGAGCCAAGAACGACATGCATGGGGGGAAGTAGTACTGCTAGTCACACACATGCCACATGAACTAAATAAAGTTGAATGGTCTTCAGATCGTAATTGTTTTTAGTAAATGGGCGAGATGCTCAAAGGTTTATTATAGCTTGTGTCTTGAGGTGGTTTAAGTGTAATAATGATGAGTAGTGGAACTTTATACTTCACGGGATTGCTGGAAATGTAGCATATCTTTGATTATCTTTTGATGTCTCTAGATGGTAGTTTGGTTAATTTATGATTCATTTGAATGTTGAAACCTCCGTGTAATTAACTTTACAAGGGAGGTTCTGCCGAAATTTATTAAGTTTGTTTTGTTTAGAATTAGTAGGGTTTGTTTAGTAGCATTCCGTGCTCATGTTGGGTGGGTGTTACTGATTGGTATCGAGCGGGCTTTAGGTCCGTGGTAGTTGAAATATTAAATTGACACACTGTGCACAGTAGGTGGGTTGGGTTTTTGCATTGCATATACGCTCCTGTTATGTTGTATTGTTGATCTCTGTCATGATCTAATATATCTATAATATAATACTATTGTTATCTTGTGTGGGGTTAACCCACGCTTGAGAGGTTGTGGTCGTGGTTGTGACCTTGGGCTTTACTGTGCTACACCACCATTCACTGTATAAGAATAGTGAAGTGCTACCTCGGATATCTTAGTACAAGTGTGGTTAGCGAGAATCTTCGTAAGAGTTGTTCTCTCTCTTGGGTTTAAATTTGGTTACTCTTATCCGATTGTGATTGATGTTTTCTCCCGGTTATTGGTTTATTGCGTTGACGGGTTGTCTTGAAAAATGTTGGTGTGTTTCCATTTGCTTAATTGTTCCATAAAGTAATCGTTGCTCTTCCGATCAATGGGTTCTTCTTGCGGTTGGTGAACTTGGTTGATTGTCAAGTTTGATCTTTACATTGGAATTGTGTCTTTCTCGTTAGAAATCTTGACCCGTTTATTTGCTTGATGATTTGGGCTATGAACATTTCCTATTGCAAGACCTTTAGTACGTGGAGGATTTGACTTTATGTAGCTCTTTTGGGTATGATGAGTGTTGAAGTTTATTGGTTCGATTTTATTAAACAAGATGTTCAACTCTTTAGCGATGTTTTGCTATTGTTAAGTGAGAGGTTATAACCAAGACAATTAATTGTTATGGTATGAGTTATCAACTTATAGTGTGGAACATAATTGGTTTTAACCCAGTTCCTTGGAATTGAAGTTGTTTAAGTCGAGGTTGTCTTCTAGTAGTTCTGATGAATGTGAGTAAAGGTATGCTTATACCTACTAGAAATCCGAGATTTATTAAGAAGTGTGAGATATTGATGACTTAGTCTAATCATTAAGATTGTGAAAATTGGTAGATTTGTTGGGTAATATGGAGTAATGTGTTTCAATGGATTAGTCTACCCATTCGAGATGGTTATGTTAAGGATGTGTTGGAACAATGCCTTAGAGAATATCCATTTGGAAATTTTCTTAAACTAGTTACTTGTTGAGCATACATAAATTTCTAGATTGAAACATGTATAATGATTAGATGAATGTTGATGTAGCATCTTGTGAGACCCTTTTACAGAGATGATATTATTGAATGTCTAATTATATTTTGCCCTAAAACTCCGAGCATAAAGTGGAATGTTAACTTTGTGTTTATAGGTGGTTTGTGATTTGTAAATAGAAGTAGGACCCTATTTGCATACGTGATAAATATAATTGTCAAACGTTAATGATAGTTGGTGTGGGTGTTGAGCAACACTAATGGTCAAGTGGATGATTGAATAAGTAGTCTTTGGTAGCATGAACTTGTTAAAAGAGATTTGTTTCAACCTCATAGTTGTGTTTCTTTTGGAGAGGTTATTGATGGGATTTTAATTGGTAACCCGTGGTTGCATGATGGTGAAGTTGTCGGATTATAGTATGCCTATGATGAGAGGGTCTTGGTATAACCTTTAATGTGGGTAGTAGATTCCTCTAAAATAATAATAATAATAATAATAAAGGTGGTTGTTGTAGTGAGGTTGAAGATTTTGGAATACTCTCGATTGAGGATGAGATGATAAAGTGGTATATAAGAGTTTGGTGAACTTTTGGGGGGCTTTATAATGGAGAAGTAGATGATGGCGATTCGCGCTAAGAATGTATCATTCTTGATGTTAGTAAGATTGTCTGCAAGGGATTGTGACTAGTGAGAAGCGATGATGATTTTCTCTGGGAGTATTACTTTGGTGTTAGCAAGATTGCCGAAGGGATTATAATAATATTATGGAATGTATTGTGTAAAGGGATTGGATCGCTTGTTCGATATGGATTAAGTGAAAATATTTCTAGCTTGCGATGTGATCTTCGGACCTCTTGTCGATGTGGTAGCTGAATTTGTTTTACGCCCGCTTGAGGTTTTTATTCTCTCGCTTGTGGGACGTGTGCCCTAATCTTGATCTTATCTTTTTGTTTTCGATATCATTATTATTTGATTGTCTCTCTTGAACTTGTTACCACTGTTGGTGGTAATGTTTTCCTTCGTGTTGAATTTTATTTCTTTATGCCTCTCCTTCTAAGAAGGGTTTAACCAAACTGCATTGCAAAGCTCCTTCGATGTGTATTGGCAGCTAATTAGTGGTGATCTAGTAGATGACTTTGTGAGCCCTTGGGAGTTGTTTGAGAGGCATTGAGTAATAAAAGATTTATTAGAACAGTTCTTGGAGAGGAATTAAGTTAAATAGAATGTTGTCTTTTGAGCCATCGACACGATATCACAACTAGTAGAACCTATAGCAAGAGGTGGCCCAAGATCTTGTGATCATTTTCACATAACATTAGAATCGAAAGTTTGGAATTCGTGATCAATTCATTGAAGTATCGCAATTGGGTACTTGATAAGATTGTATAGAGAAATTATAATGATACGATTCATGATGATAGTAGTGTGGAGAAAATTAATCGTTATGCTAATTAATGGGATAGTAGGAATTATTGAGTTACTGTCAAGTATGACTCGGCCTCAGTGAGTAACCCCATAGGAGTTAGATTATCTTGAAGAATGACTTGGTCAAGAATATAATTATCTTTTGACGTTAATGATTGAGTATGTTTGAATCTTGGTCAATCAGTTTGGGTATTGCGAAGAGGTATATTGCAATTGTGTAATTGGATTGGATTGGTGTGGATTAGAGAAGGTCTAAGATTGGTGAAATAAATCGCTGTGGCTGTTACTTGATTAATAAGGAATGATGATATTAATGAATACGGTTATTGTCGAATCGTGTGAAATATTAGTAAACGAATGTGAAGATTTCTTATCCACTAAACCAGAAACTCATGGTAGGAGATTTAGAGATTAAATTTGGGGCACTACATGTTATGCTAGGACCGTGGAGATCCAATAATATGTGTAGAGGCGGATGAAACAGGTTTAATTTTGTATAGTGTGTTGTTTTGGATAGAATACTTTGGGTAAAGTGAATAAATGTGATTGTGGATGAAATTTATATTGAGGAATGTTGAGAATTATTTGTCAAAATAATTCCTTTGGTAGAGAAGTTGATCCGAGTATGTTATTGTGAGATGAAAGAGTCTCTACATAGGTGTGGATTTTGTAATCGGTTTGAGCATAGCATTGAAATTGTCAATTTAAGAGAAATGCATTAGTGTGAGATGTGATGATTTGAAATCTTTTGGTTTAAGAAAAAATGAATTCTTACAAGCAAGGTTGAGGAAAAGGTGGTATTCTCGGATAATGAAATGTTCTCTGGTTTTTTCTTGGTTTGCCCGATTCTTTTTGTTAAGAAAAGAAAGGAAATGGTTATTTTGGATATTCGAGTGATTTTCGCTTTTAGCTTATGTGGTGTTCTTTGGCATGTCGCCTACTTGAAAGTGGAAGAGTTTCATGATGAATCTTTTGGTTTTGAATTTAACTCTTTTGGTGGGAGTTGGTGATGTGTGTTTGTGATGAGAATCCTTGATTTTTAATCGAGTTCTATTGTGCATTCCTAGTGAAAGGAGGTGTCTATTGTTAAAGTGAAGAGATCAATCAAACAAGGAACAAGACTTTTGTGTGTTTTGTGCAGTTGTGTGGTTTGGTACTAAAGGAAAATGTTGGCCTTTGGTACATTGATTGTTTCAAATAGGCGAAGTTTCGGAGAAAGTCGAACGTGAAGTTTCGTTAGGGCCGCTGGCCCACGAGTAAGATCGTGCCTTCAAACGTGTCCGCTGAGTGACTCATGAGAGGTTGAGATGAGTATTAAGGCGAAACGTTAGTTACATCAAGGGACGGTGGTCTCATGAGTTCGAGGGGAACCGACTTGGGAATTGGAGTCTCGTATGTGGAGCTTTATCTAGTAATGTTCACAGCAGTACGCCGTAATGAATGGTAAATTTTAATCGGGATTGTTCTTTGGTGCTAGCGTGGGTAGAATTCGGGTCGAATTCTGCTTAAGGGGGTAGAATGTAATACTCGAGTAGATTTTGAGAGAAAGCCGAATATTCAAGAAAAGGACTAATTAGAAATTGATCCAGAGAAGGACCTAATGGAAAATAGCTAATTAATCAACTGGAGAAGGGGTTAGCAGCGTTTGTAGACAACTGGGCCGGGCCTCCGCCCATGTGCGTTCAGCCCACAAGTGGAAGGGGGGAGGCCGGCCTTAAAAGAGGCCAAAACCCTAGCCGCCCTCCCATTTTTCCCCTCTCCCCCTTGTGTGGCCGCCACCCCCTGCTCTCCCTCCCACTTGGGCGCCTTCCCCTGCCCCCTACGCCTCCCATGGTGCTTCCCCTGCTGGTCTTCACCCCATCCATTGGCGCCGCCACCTCGCACTGGTGTTGCCCCGTTCCATTGTCGGCGATCGTGAAGGAAGAAGAAGGGGAAAACAGTGGGTGCTGGCCGATTCAAGGGAGAAGAAAGGTTCTTCTTCTTGGGGGAGTTGATCCACGTCTTCCCACGGGCCTTCAAGGGTAACGACGTGTTTTCCCCCACTGTTTGTTGAGGATTAGAGGTGAAATCGATTATTTGGGTTCAATTGTTTTGCTGTCAGCAGACGTTCAGATCTGTCCAGTAGGATGCGTGGCTGTTTTCGGGTCCTTAAGGTCGGAATTAGAAGTTTTGATCTCCTAAAGAATTGTGGATAATGCTCTTAGCTTTCAGCGGCCGCCAAGAACATCTGATTCCGACATTCGAGTCAAAAGTTATGTTATTTTTAGTGTTTACTGTTTAGAATCCTGACGAGAATCTGCAGTCATCTTGTTTAATAAATAAGAAATTATTAAGTGCCGAATTAGAACTTGGGATCTCCTAGAGAGTTGTAGGTTATCTCGTTACCTTTCAGTGCCGACAAGAATCACATCATTTGGACCTCTGTATCAAAAGTTATGATTTTTCTTAGGGGGTCTGTGCTGTGGAATGGTGGTTAGTCTAACAGGTTTTAGTGTTTCGACTTAACCGTGTAGTTAGAGGAAAAATAAGAGGGGCTCACCATAATGAAAAATGTAGATAATCCTTTCAGATTTCAGGAAAACTAAAGATCATGAAATTCGGACGAACGTCGAGAATGTTATGATAATTTTATTGTTGCTGTCCAGAGACCCAACGCGAGAATTGATACTCTGTTGTTTGGTTTGGTAGGGCTAGTAAAGGGCCGAATCAGAGAACCTCACCAACTAGGTTTAGAAGGGGAATTCAATAACCGTTTCAGATTGTCCAAGATCAATCCATTTGGATTTCTGTGCATTTAGTTATGATTTTTCGAAGGGGGCTGTTCTCTGGAAAAGAAAACTGACAGCTAGCAATAGAGTTGGGGATCGCGTTTAGTGGACGATGTGCTCATTTTGTGTTGATGGTTTTGTTATTAGACTTATATGGTAGCCTTAGCATGTCTCAATTGTATGTCCAGGTGTGGGTTTGGCTCCGGGAGCAGTAACTTATCCTCGACATCCACCTTCGCACGGTTGAGGCAAGTGCATTGTTGTTAAATGGGTGTGATTGATTGGCTATATTGTGTGCTATTTGATATATGGTTGCATAGCAAGATGGATTACTTGATGAATGTTTAAGTATGGTGATGGCTCAAATTATGCCTATGTTTTACTGTGGTTCAATGTTGTTGTCTTTTGGTAAGATTGATGATGAATGAGAGATGAGCATTTGCATATTGAGAGCATATTGAGGCTTGGTCACGCGGTGACCAAGCATGTTTCCCTTTGAGATCCCCGTCATGAATGTGACGGGCCCGAGATCCCCTCACTCGTGGAGTGTGGGCTTGAGGTCCCCGTTACTTGCGGAGTAACAGGCAATTGGTCCCTGTGCGTGCGCGCACAGGCATGGGTATGCGGTGGCGGTTGCATACTCTGCATTACCGGTGTAATGCACACAGAAAGTTAAAGATAATGGTTCCTTGAGCATTGCATTTGCATATGAGAAGTTCTATTGTTGATCTCCTTTACATGGATGCTGATGTTATAGTTTCTTTATGTACTTGCTGAGTCAATGGACTCACTCTTGCTTTTATTGTTGTTTTAGGTACCCGAGCCAAGAACGATATGCATGGGGGGAAGTAAATGGGCGAGATGCTCAAAGGTTTATTATAGCTTGTGTCTTGAGGTGGTTTAAGTGTAATAATGATGAGTAGTGGAACTTTATACTTCACGGGATTGCTGGAAATGTAGCATATCTTTGATTATCTTTTGATGTCTCTAGATGGTAGTTTGGTTAATTTATGATTCATTTGAATGTTGAAACCTCCGTGTAATTAACTTTACAAGGGAGGTTCTGCCGAAATTTATTAAGTTTGTTTTGTTTAGAATTAGTAGGGTTTGTTTAGTAGCATTCCAGGCTCATGTTGGGCTGGGGTGTTACAAATGAACAAAGAGGTCTCCATCATTAAGATGATGGGCAAAGGCCCCTATACATGTGGTGTATAGGCTATTGGTCCCTGTGCCAGAGGGCACAGGCAAGGGTATACAGCGATGGTTGTATACCCCGCATTACCGGTAAAATGCGAAAAGAGATAAAGTTCAAAGGAGCATTGCATTGGTTGCATATCATGAGTTAAATGGCTATGTTTAGTGTGATGTTAATTGAGGATCATCGATGCTATGTTTGTGTTTTTGTTTATGGCCTTGTTGATACTTGCTGAGTTTTTAGGCTCACCCTTGCTTTAATGTGTTTTAGGTACAGAGGCGTGAACGACATGCATGGGAGGAATAGAAGTTGTTGCACTCACTACCTCACACTCTTAAGGCGTTTGCCACTTAGCACCAATTTAGAAATAAATAAACTGTTTGGTTATCACCATATATGGTTTTGGTTTGTGTATCTGATTATTTGTAATAATGAGGTTGCCAGTCTTGGTATGTTCATTTGATTACCATGCATGAATGAGTAGACTTGATTATGAGAAATATTGTTAAAGGCCATATTTTATTGTTGAACTCTCAGTATAGCTGTTTAAACAAAGAAGATTCTGCCAAAAATTGGTAGTTTGTGCTAGAATAGTATAATTCCAGTAGCATTCCAGGCTCTTTGAGAGTTGGGGTGTTACAGGAAGAGATCGGCATGGATTTTGTTACCGGTCTCCCAAAAACTTCGAATGGATCCAATGCTATTTGGGTAATCATTGATCGTCTAACGAAGGTGGCCCATTTTATTCCTATCAAAACCATCTTCTCCGGCATACAATTAGCAGAGCTCTACATTGCTAAGATTGTTTGCCTTCTGTAACACCCCAACTCTCAATGAGCAACGGAATGCTCAAACAAACTAAACTATTCTAGCACATCGATAATCCACAATAGCATTATACTAAACATAGCCATTTATCTCATGATATGCAACCAATACAAATCTCTTTCGCATTTTTACAACCGTCGTTGTACTCCTTGCTGTGCCCTCTGCACGAGGACAAGAGCCTATACACCACATGTATAGGGACCTTTGCTTATCATCTTAAGAGCCTCACGGGACCTCAATCATATGTGCTTGGTCACCACGTGAAACAGCCAAATTCTAAAATACATAACTTTCTGCTCAGGAGTCCAATTAAGATGCTCTTAGACTTTCTGAAGAGGTAATTGAATTACCTAAATAAACCTAGTTGGGGAGCCCTTTTGATTCTACCCATAACTACCCCTACCAAACCAATCATCAGACAACAGAATTCTCGTCGGGTTCTCTGGACAGTACGCTAAAACCACCATAACTTTTGCTACGAAAGTCCAAATATCGTGTTCTTTATCTCTATGAAAAGGTACAGAAGTTATCCATATTTTTCGTTATACTGAGATCCCCTGATTCTCCTTTTAAATAGAAGTTTTAACCAGATTACCACAGACTGCCAGAAACTGACAGAATTAACAGGCAGCGATACTAAAAAATTCATAACTTCCTGAACGTTAATGGGATTTGGGTGATATTGGTGGCCACTGAAAGCTAAGAACATGATCTACGTTTCTCTAGGAGACCAAAACTCCTAATTCGGCCTCTAAATAAATGAAAGTGGCCGTGTAACATTCTGGACAGAATTGAACAGAGAACAGAATTAAACCGATGCAATCGATCTAATAGCAATCGCTTCTAATGACTATCACACAACCCAAGAAACCCGTCGTTACCCTTGATGACGTGCTGGACGACGACGAACAGGCCCCGAAGAGGTTCCTCCTTCTCCTCTCTTCCTTCTCTTCTCCCTCTTCTTCTCCCTTCTCTTCTTTTCCCCTTCTTCTTCCTCCTTGGCCGGCTGCAATGGAGCTTCTTCTTCTCTTTGGCCAGCAGCAATGGAGGTGGAGGGGAGATAGGGAGGTGCACAAGGAGGGGTGGAGGAGGTGGGGAGAAAGTGACGGCCACAAGGGGAGAGGTGGGGGCGTGAGGGAGGGGTGAGAGGGGCGGCTAGGGTTTTTGGGGTTAAGTGGCACCCCTCCTTGGTCGGCCACCCACGGCCAAAGCCCAGCCCAGTTGGAGTGAAAAGCGGAAAACCCCTCTCTTTTACTGATTTGATGATTTTTCAATTAAACTTTCCCGATTAATTAATCTCTACCGATTAAATTAATTTATCCCGATTATTGGCTTCTCACACTTCTGGAGTACTACATTCTACCCCCCTTAACAGGATTCGACCCCGAATCTAAACACGCTTAAGCGAAAGAACGACCACAACTGAGAATGAACAACGGTAACCACGCACTGCTAGAACAACACCGGCTAAAGCTCACGTACACGAAAATTCCAGCTTCCCAAGTAGCCTCTCCCTCGGACTGAAATTACCACAACACCACGACGACTGACCTAACACTCAACCCGGTACTTCCAGGTACACTCATCGGACAAGACTCGAAGGTAAAATCTCACTCGATGGTCAACGGCGCAAACGAAACCTCAACCTCTGGATCTTCCAGGTACTCACTTAACACGGGAACATACAAGATGATACGTACTCCGCGCACAAACTCGAGACAGTCCTGGCGATACGCCAACTAGCGAAAACAACCCAATGTATCTTGGGTTAACTTTCCTAATGATACCGAACCACACGACATGCACAAAGAACACAGAACTTGTGTTCCACTTCTCAATTATACTCTTCACTAAAACAAGGATCACCTTCTTTAACAGAAACGTACGACAAAACTCTCTTTAAGCAAACTCCTTTACCAACAAAACTCATCTGAAAAAGAAAGATTCACATCGCACTAAGCGTTACCAGCTCGGTGCTAAAGAGTCAAATCCAGAAATCGGAATTTCATCACGAAAACCTTTCCACCTTCCAAGTGGCAGTTTGCGAAAAAAACATCACGAAAACCAAAGGAGAAATCATTTTAAATGCCCAAATCAAAAACTTCCTTTATTCTTCCTGAACTGATAAGAACCACACATACCAAAATCGAGTCAAACTCATCTTATGAAAGGCATTGGTCAATAGCACAAAACTCAAACGAGAATCGAGGAAACGATTCACTTCTTTGAGGAAGTATCAATTTATCAGTTTCTCTTTTAAGACCAAAATTTCCCTCAAACTATGGAATCCCAATCATCACACAAAACACTAACTTCTTACTCTTAACTTGGCAATCTCAGCACCACACCCAAATCGAAACACCTTGGCTACACCTTTGAAGAGGGACTCTAATGATCTCATAAAATATTCTCTAACCGATTTCCTTTATTGTGTAATTCATTTGACGGATGGCACTTAAAAGTATCCCCAAATTAGATCTCTCACACAATCATATCACTTCAACCCTTTTGAGAACAAACAACTCGAATTCACATCACACAATCTCATGTACTACCTCGTAAGGGTGTTATCAATGGTCATCCTACTGCTCGCAATCCACCCTCCTTCTAATTCTTCTACACCTAATCATTAGGCGACTCAAAAGTCCTAGCATAACAATGCAAAGCCCAAATTTAACCTCCAAGACTCTTGCAACAAAATTCTCATATAAAAGATAAGAAAATCCTCAGATTAAATCCCTAAAATTCCACAATTCCATCATACTCGCTTATTAACATCGTCATGAAAATATTTTCTTGACCAGTTTACCTTTACAAAGATTATAACTCTTAAAAAAAAGTTGCTCGTTTAAAGCCAAATCACTCTTGACATTACTCAACATTTCCCTTTATCTCATTATTTGACATGACGATTAGATTACTTTGTAATCCCACTCTCATTAAACCACATCATCAAGAATAACCATTCACAACCTCGCAATACTACCAAATTGCGATACTCTATAAAATTGACCAAGATTTCCATACTTTCGGTAATTCTAATGTTCCATCCGAAGTGAACAAAAGATCTTGGATCACAATCACTATAGGTTCTACTAGCTGTAACAATGCAATCAGTTTAACCTCATAAGACAAACTTCCATTGAGATAGACTTCTCTCAAAGAACTATATTACGAAATTATTTCATCCTCCAATGCTCATCGAATAACTTGCAACCCAAAGTTTCACAACTACAATTATTAAACACCTCAAAAGACTCAGTGAAACAAATAGGTTGATTCTTTCTCGGAGAAAGAGCGAACGAAATCATTTTTTTCATCAACTAGGAAAACATGTGCCACCGCAGTGAACACAAGACCAAGAAAAATAGTCACTTAGGCAAGGCACTCGGAAAACATAAGGGAAAGTCAACGGTTTAGGGCTCAAGTCCTACTGAAAGCGAATACCAAACCACAAATGAGAAGAAGGTACTGCCCTTAGAAAATTGATAAACTCTTATGGAACAACTGCAAGATCCGAAACGTGACTTAAATCTCAATTACTTATACTTCACTCCTTCTTTTAACAAGGAAGATTATTTTCTGTGATCACTACATCACTTTGCCAGCTTAAACAAGATAAGCTCTTAAGACCAAATCAAGGAACTACTTAAGAACCAATAAAATCTTTCAACATGTCACTTTGCTCAAAGCAGCTCAATCACCACATAACTCAAGAGGCCCAAATGATCACCAACGCAATCTCGAAACACTTTTACTAAATCCAAATTACGAAAGACGATCAAATTACTTTATTTCCAAAAGAATCATCTCCACACACGCAAGTCACCATCTCTTGCAAATAATCTTTCTAACATCAAGAATAATATACTCTGAATATGAATATTTATCACCAACTATTCCATTAGATAGCCCCCAAAGTTTCACCAAATTGTTCCATACTACCTTTTCATCCCATCTTCAAAATGACAGTATACCCAAAACCATACAACCTCACTACATCGACCTCTTAAGTTTAGAAGGGGTCTACTACACAATTGAAAAGCTCCTACCAAAACCCTTTCATCCAGGACACATTATCATCCAATTATTCCACCACCATGTGGGCCTAAGCCACCTATTATATCATATCAGTTCAACTTTTAGCGATGCTCATCATCAAACTTCAATACACAACAGTTATACTACAACTATTGTTGTTGTCAATTGGCTTCATTATGAAATCTAGTTGCTACCTACTTTCCTTCCCAATTCACATGGACATTAGCAAACACGTATTTAACTGTTCCTCCTCACATTGGATTTCGGCAAAAATACACTAAAACTTCAAAAATCGAAATCTTCTATCGATCAAGAGTCTCAACAACACTACAACCAAATTCATCGCATCATTCTACATAGAAGAACTACATAGAACTCCTCCCATAAATTATAGATCCATCGATATTCAATTCATTCAACCGGTTGTACACAATTCCAATAACTAACCATACTAGGGAATATGTAAATCTAGCATTTCATCTAGTTTTCCTTTCCACACCTTTAAATTAATCCATGGGAACCAAAGAACCCAACCAATTAGCAACCTAAACGATGTTAATGACCAGACTAATTCATCTATGTTCCATACTTCTTAATATCTCTTTTGACTCCAAATAGGTACGGACATACTCTAGGTCACTACTCATATATACCGTTCATCAAGAACTAGTAGAAGACAACATCAACTTAATCAATTTCACTTCCAAGGTTGCTAATTAATAATAATTATGCACCACACCAAAAATCTCAACTTGATACCCATACCATATCAAGTTATTTAATTACAATCTCTAATTTAACCATAACAAGGTATCACAAAAGGATTTTAACAATTTCCACCAGAAAAGAGATGCATTAAACTTCAACACTCGGAATAATCCAAAAGAAATACCTAGAGCCAAAGCTTCCTCATGTTATCAAACTTGCAACAGAAACTCTCATTACCGAAACTATCAAACAAATACATGAGTCATTCTTTTTCCAATGAGAAAGAAGGAACAACCATGGAAATATCAATATTGCCAATTGAGAAAGATCACAAGTAGTAAAAACAGCTCAACAGTCGGAAAAACAATACTTGTTTCAGAGAACCATTAGAGACCATTGAAACACAACAATTGTAATATCCCGAAAGTGAGTTAAGAATTGAATCGAGGAAGAATAATTTTATTCGGGAGAGATCGATTAATCGGGGAAGGATCAAATGGAATTTCGGGAGGGACCTTTAGGGAGTTTTCTCAGTTAGACTCTTAGAGAGGGGGTTAATCGTTGTTAGTCAACAACCTGGGCTTGGGCTTGGCCCAAGTGGGCTTGTGGTGGCCGGCCAAGGAAGGGGGGGAAGCCACTCCCCTAACCCTAGCCGAACTAGCCCTTTCTCCCCCCCTCTCCCACGCCCCCACTTCCCCAATCCTGGCCGCCACTTTCCCTCTCTCCCACGCCTCCCCTACCTGGTTGTCTTCCTCCTTGCGCCCCTCCCAAGCCCTCCTCCAAGGTTCCCCTTTGCTGCCGGCCAAGGGAAAAAAAGAGATCCTCCATTTGCAGCCGGCCAAGAGGAAGAGAAGAGAAGGGAAGAAGGAAGAGAAGAAAGGGAGAGGGAATAAGGATCCGCAACCGGGAACTCGTGGTGATCACCATCCGCGCAGCGTGCCTTCGTCGTTTCGGCAAGGGTAACCTGTGATTCTTTGTTTTGGGGTCGTTTTCTAGTTGTACATTTTCGGTTGTCAGTTCGTCGGTTTTCTGCAGCAGCGAAGATTGTGGTTTTTGATTAGGTTAGAGGCAGATTTGGGTCTGGGTGTCTCCTAGAAAGTTGTATCTATCGTAGTTACCTTTCATTGTCGACAAGAATCAAGTCATTCGGACATCGGTAGCCAAAGTTATGAATTTCTTAGTATTTCTGTGTTTCTGGAGAGAAGCAGAATTGCTAGTGTTGGTTAACCTGATAGAAGCGCATATTTAGAGGGGTTTCAGAGGGTCTCACCATAACGAAAAATTAGGATAATCCTCTTAGCTTTCAGGAAAACTAAAGATCACTAAATTCGGACAAACGTAGAGAAAGTTATGATAGTTTCTTTGTCGCTGTCCAGAAACCCGACGTGAAATGTTTGCTCTGATTAAATAGATTGGTAGGACTGGTAGATGGCCGAATCAGAGGGTCTCCCCAACTAAGTTTATTTATACATTTTAATTAACTTTCCAGAATGTCCAAGATCATCCTATTTGGACTCCTGAACAGAAAGTTATGAATTTTTGAAGTCTGCTGTCCGCAGTGACCGATCGCTAGAAATTAGAAAAGTTAGAAATGATAAGAAGATAGCGATTTCGATTGTAATGTGATGTATGATTTTGGTCCAGTATGCTAGTCTTAGTTTGAGGTTATCTTCTTGTCCAGGTGGCAGCGAGATCCCAAGGGCAGCACCCACTTCACGTCCGCCGTTCTCGCGCGGTTGAGGCAAGTATTCGGGCTATTATATGTGTATGTTTGGTTCATGCGTTTGTGATGCATTTTGATAGCATAGCCATGCTTGCCTGTTATGAGATGTGTACTGTTTACCTTGATGACATGCTAGTATAGTTAAATGGATCCACTGTATGTTGTTATTGATTACATGTTAATGAGAACTTGAGGTATTCTTGCGTATGAGTATGTTATCATGGTGCATGTGCATGTTGTGAGCATACAGGTGCCTTGGTCACGTGGTGACCAAGCACACTCGGTTGAGGTCCCCGTCATTTAGATGACGGGCTTGTGGTCCCCACATTCAAGGAATGTGGGCTATGAGATAAAGAGGTCCCCATCATTAAGTGATGGGCAAAGGTCCCTATACATGTGGTGTATAGGCTCTTGGTCCCTGTGCCAAAGGGCACATGCAAGGGTATACAGCGACGGTTGTGTACCCCGCATTACCGGTAAAATGCGAAGAGAGATAAAGTTTAAAGGAGCATTGCATAGTTTGCATTTCATGAGATATTTGGCTATGATTAGTTTAATGAGATTTTGGTTTACAGATGCTATGTTTGAGATTATGTTTATAGCCTTGTTGATACTTGCTGAGTCGTTGGGCTCACTCTTGCTTTAATGTGTTTTAGGTACCCATGGTAGGAACGATACGATCGGGAGGGAGTAGATGTGGATGCACTCACTACTTCACATACTTAATGCGTTTGCTGCTTAGTCTAAATTTAGAATAAAATGAATTGTTAAATGATCTCCCATGGATGGCGTGGTTGAGTTTACTGTTTAGTTGTAATAAAGAAGTCACTAGCCTTGGTTGGTTCTTTTGATATTCATGTATGATTGGAATAATTTGATTATGAGGATTTTTGTTTATGCCATGTGATAGTAATGAACTCCCAGTTTTGCTGATTAAACAAAGGAGACTCTGCCGAAAATTTGTATTTGTGCTAGAATAGTTTATTTCCAGTAGCATTCCAGGCTCTTTGAGAGCTGGGGTGTTACAACAATTAACATGAACCACGAACCCACGAGAATTTCATCATCCACCATAGAACAAGAATTTGCCAAGATTGAGGTCAAGAAAGAAATCAACTTTCTAAAACAGCTCACGCTCAACTCCTGCAACTAAGGTATTCAGGGTAACTACTTTATACGTCTACCACGAATGGTGGTATAGCTTAACAAAGTCCAAGGCCACAACCACGGCCTCCACTTCTTAACAACCATTATCGACACGCAAAAACAATATAATCATACATGATCATCTCATGACAATCATAGAATAGCTTCATAGATATAAAATGTCAACATATCATAGCATAGGCAAGAAAGATAGCACTGAGGCAATTCAACAATTGCTCAACAAATAAAACATAACAACAGATAATGCGGAAGCAATGTAATTCCCAACCCAACCTACTGTGCACAGTGTGTCAATTTAATATTTTTCTATTAACCACGGACCTAAAGCCCGCTCTGATACCAACTGTAACACCCCAACTCTCAATGAGCCTGGAATGCTACTGAAACTAAACTATTCTAGCACAGCCTACAAATTTTCGGCAGAGCCTCCTTTGTTTAATTAGCTATATCAAGAGTTCAACATTAAATCATGGCATATAACAGATTTTCATAATCAAACTTACTCAATCATGCATGATAACCAATGAATGAACCAAAACTGGCAATCTCATTATTACAAATAATCTAAAACTCAAACCAAACCATCTATGGGTGATAATCGAACAGTCTATTTGTCTCTAAAATTGAAGCTAAGTGGCAAACGCCTTAGGGGTGTGAGGTAGTGAGTGCATCAACTTCTACTCCCTCCCATGCATGTCGTTCCTGCCACTGGTACCTAAAACACATTAAAGCAAGAGTGAGCCCAAAGACTCAGCAAGTATCAACAAGGCTATAAACATGAACTCAAACATAGCATCGATAATCCACAATAGCATTATACTAAACATAGCCATTTATCTCATGATATGCAACCAATGCAATGCTCCTTTGAACTTTATCTCTTTTCGCATTTTACCGGTAATGCGGGGTATACAACCGTCGCTGTATACCCTTGCCTGTGCCCTCTGGCACAGGGACCAAGAGCCTATACACCACATGTATAGGGACCTTTGCCCATCATCTTAATGATGGGGACCTCTTTGTTCATAGCCCACATTCCACGAATGTGGGGACCTCAAGCCCGTCATCTACATGACGGGACTCAATCAGATGTGCTTGGTCACCACGTGACCAAGGCACCCGTATGCTCTCAACATGCATATGTACCAGAATGTAACTTTCAACAACAAGTAAATACATGAGTACATGCCACATCTCATTTACCGAATAACATGTAGAGCACTACCACATTCCAAACTTACTCTTTCATTACAAACATGTTGTAACCAAGTCTCATTCACCATGTATATATCACACTATCATCCATATATGACTTGCACGGGAAAGACACAACCAATTTCAGCAAGCAACATAAATATTCTGCAACCCGAATACTTGCCTCAATAGTGCGAGAACGGTGGACGCGAAGAGGGCGCTGCCCCTGGGATCACGCTCCCACCTGAACATAAAGATACCCCAATCTAAGACCAACATGCTGGACCAAACGCATAAATAATAACACAACAGAACTCGCTAACTCTCAAGTGTTAACCAAAACCTCCAATTTCTAGCGATCGTTTTTAGTGCTCACTGAAAACAGCAAATTCTAAAATACGTAACTTTCTGCTCAAGAGTCCAATTAAGATGCTCTTAGACTTTCTGAAGAGGTAATTGAATTACCTAAATAAACCTAGTTGGGGAGCCCTTTTGATTCTGCCCATAACTACCCCTACCAAACCAATCATCAGACAACAGAATTCTCGTCGGGTTCTCTGGACAGTACGCTAAAACCACCATAACTTTTGCTACGAATGTCCAAATATTGTGTTCTTTATCTCTATGAAAAGGTACAGAAGTTATCCATATTTTTCGTTATACTGAGATCCCCTGATTCCCCTTTTAAATAGAAGTTTTAACCAGATTACCACAGACTGCCAGAAACTGACAGAATTACCAGGCAGCGATACTAAAAAATTCATAACTTCCTGACCGTTAATCGGATTTGGGTGATCTTGGTGGCCACTGAAAGCTAAGAACATGATCTACGTTTCTATAGGAGACCAAAACTCCTAATTCGGCCTCTAAATAAATGAAACTGGCCGCGCAACATTCTAGACAGAATTGAACAGAGAACAGAATTAAACCGATGCAATCGATCTAAGAGCAATCGCTTCTAATGACTATCACACAACCCAAGAAACCCATCATTACCCTTGACGACGTGCTGGACGACGACGAACAGGCCCTGAAGAGGTTCCTCCTTCTCCTCTCTTCCTTCTCTTCTCCCTCTTCTTCTCCCTTCTCTTCTTTTCCCCTTCTTCTTCCTCCTTGGCCGGCTGCAATGGAGCTTCTTCTTCTCTTTGGCCAGCAGTAATGGAGGTGGAGGGGAGATAGGGAGGTGCGCAAGGAGGGGTGGAGGAGGTGGGAAGAAAGTGGCGGCCACAAGGGGAGAGGTGGGGCGTGAGGAGGGGGTGAGAGGGGGCTAGGGTTTTGGGGGAGTGGCACCCTCCCTTGGTCGGCCAGCCCACAGGCCAAAGCCCGAGCCAGTGTTGGAGTGAAAAGCGGAAAACCCCTCTCTTTTACTGATTTGATGATTTTCTGAATTAAACTTTCCCCCGATTAATTAATCTCTATCGATTAAATTAATTTATCCCGATTATTGGCTTCTCACACTTCTGGAGTATTACACCTTCACGGTATTCCGAAAGTCATTGTTTCTGACAGAGGCCCTCAGTTCACTTCCCATTTTTGGAATTGTCTTCATCAAGCTATGGGGACTGAACTTTCTTTCAGCACTGCATATCATCCTCAAACTAGTGGTCAAACCGAGAGGGTAAATCAAGTAATGGAGGATCTCCTTCGAGCCTATGTGCTATCTCATGGCAAAAACTGGGAGAAATCTTTGCCATATGTGGAGTTTTCCTACAATAATAGCTACCAAGCAAGTATTCAAATGTCACCTTTTTAAGCTTTGTATGGGAGAGCTTGTAGGACTCCATTGAATTGGTCCGAGTCTGGTGAAAGGCCATTCTATGGTCCCGACTTGGTGATAGAAGCAGAATAGCAAATTCGCCTGATTCGAAACCATTTGAAAACTGCACAATCACGTCAAAAGAGCTATGCCGACCATCGTCGTCGTGAGTTAAGATTTGAGGTGGATGACCATGTCTATCTTAAAGTGTCACCAATGAAGGGCACTTATCGTTTTCAGGTGAAAGGGAAACTAGCACCTCGTTATATCAGACCTTTCCGAATCATTGCAAAACAAGGAGCTGTGGCTTATCAATTGGAACTACCTGAATCTCTCTCAGCAGTACATGATTGTAACATCCCAATATTGGACTTGTGTTTCAAATGTAAGAAAATGAGTAGAAATTAAAACTTTTTCTTACATCATGTATTTCCTGTATGCTTTGAACAATTCCTGTACAAGAAGTTATGGAAATACAAAGTCACAAATCTTTTGATCAAAACCTTGTCTTCCAAAAACATTCATCTCAAATCTTGTGAACATCTTTGGGAAATATTTTTCGTAAGTTCCTGTGATGGTATGTGGCCCCTCTGAAAAATTTCACAATTTTTAGAAATTGTTTGAATATTTTAAGAGGGCAGTCAACCTGTTTGACTTTCAGTCAAAACTTTAAACCAGAGTCTTGCATTATTTTTGGAGGAAAATGCGCAGCATAAAAACCTCTGAAAATTTTATACAAGGAAAATGTCTGAGTTCGCAAGCTCCAGTAAAAATTTCATAATTTTTTGGAGTTGTTTTGCTATCTCAATTAAATCCTCAAAGTCCTAGTTCACTTTAAAACTCAAAACCTAATTTCACTGTTCCTTGGGTTCGGGTCAGACTCGGGCTCGAGCCTCTTGACTCGGTCCAGTCAACTAACTGCACCGAGCCTCTTTTAAAATCGCGCATCTAATCTCCACCATCGGATCCCTATCGCGCGGCCCATGTTCGTGTGAGCATTCGGACCGTTCGGATGCTTTATCCCTTTTGAACCATTGGATCCCCATCCAACCGCCCATATTCTCCGAGACATTCGGACCTTCCGGTTGTTTTGTTTGAATCTGAGCCATTCGTTTCTAATCCAAGGGCTCCCGATCTATTCCTTTATTTTCAAATCTCAGAGGTGTGGCGCGTTGTCAGCCGTCCGATTAAAATCCAAGGGTCCTTATTCGCCCGAGCTTTTTCTCTGGTCATCTTCAACCTCCCGCCGTGCGAAAACAGTGTAGGGCTTGGGGATGTCATTTCATGCTCCCTACAGCCGTCCTAGCCGACATTTAGGGTTGTGAGAGGTGTGTTCGGCCGAGCCATACCCCATACCATCATCCACACCCCTTTTTGCTTGTCGGCCATGCCTTGTGTCTTGAGCTTTGTACCATGCCTTCCGAAAAGCTCTTTTGGCAAACCCTAATATTTTCAAAGCCTTATAAGCACCTTCAATACCTACTGGTATCCCTTTACGCCACCCTTGAGCTCCATTTCCAGTTTTGGAGCTTAACTCCTCAAGAACCCCCAAACCACCATTGTTGAACCGTAGAGCTCTATTGGTGTTCTTGGTGTTCCAGTGGTTCTCCTTCATATTTCTTTACACCAATTTAACCTCCTCACTATCTTGAATATATCCCCTCACTTAATCTTGGATTTGATTCGTAGGAATTATCCAATTTTGGGTTTGTTCAAATTCGGTCGAATTTGGTCATTTTCTTTCTCAGCTTAGGTGAGTGCTCTATTTTCAAATTGGTTGCTCATGTAGCTTCTAGGAGTCGTAATGAAGCTATTTTGACCACCAGTGGTACTCATTTTGGCCCAGATCGTCATTTTCATCATCTTCTTCCTCGAGTCCGGCAAGCTCCACCGTGGACAAGCTTCTCCGGCCATCTTTGAAGCTTCTCTTCATTAAGGTAGCTTCTTATTAGTCCCTAGAGTTAGACTCCAACATTTTAATTAAAATTTGACGGGTGGTATGAATCTGGGATTCATGCTATTGGTGGTGGCTAAAGGGTTAGTCACTTCTAGGTGGTTACTTGATACTTATTGCTACTCGTTGCTATTTCAATGCTTAAAACTGAATTGACAAACTGCTTTCAATCTATTTACTTAACTTCCAATAAAACTTGCTTTATGCGTCCAAATAACCATATAACCAACCTCCCTTTGATACAGCTTTCATGTAGCTATGTATAGGCTTGTTACTCGTAAGTCTTGCAAGTACATTATTGTACTCACCTGCATTGCTTATTGTGTGCAGAGGAAGAAGGTGAGCCCAAAGGCGTCACTTCTATGAGTTGTGATGTGGCAGTGTGTGGGGCGATTAGCTTGGCGGCCCGGTCGGTTGCCCTGTGGTGTTATGTGGCTAACCGGTCATCTTTTGGTTTAAGCCATCTTATGGCACCTTTTGCTTCCGCTGTTACTTGATACTTATGTCATTTGGCCGGTCGGCTGTCCTGTAATAACTTATGTTATGTATGTCCTTTGGTAGACTTGTTATATTACCTTGTATGGAAATGATGCATGCTTTGTATAGTGAATGTGTGCTGCAATTTCTGGGAAGCACATGTCCACCGAGGCGCGGATTATTCTGTTTGTGATACTAGAACCAGTGGAAGGTTAAGTGTTACAAGCTTAATAAACTGGGGTCTCACGATGATACTTTTCATGTTTCTCAGTTGAAGAAATGCCTTCGTGTTCCTACTGAAGCTGCTGTTTATGAGAGTCTTGATCTTCAACCAGACCTTTCCTATCAAGAGCAACCGGTGTGTATCCTCGATGAAATGGAACGCAGGACAAGAAACCGCACTGTAAAGTTCCTAAAAATTCAGTGGGCTAATCACTCGAAGGATGAAGCCACTTGGGAGCGCGAAGATCTGATGAAGATTGAGCACTCACACCTCTTTCTTGTTTAACACTTGCCTTTGAATCAAGAAATGCAAGGTTAAACAAAGCAATGTAAAACGGGATGTAATAGCAACACTATGTTGTTAATTAGAATCTTTCTTTATGTCTTTGAAAGAAACTATAAAAACAGATATATATTATTTCCTTTCTATCTTTGAAGGAAATTAAGACAACAGATATTGTATTTCTAGAAAAATCATTTCCGCTTCATTCCTTTCCAACTTCCCATCTGCCCAGAATCTCGAGACGAGATTCTCTTAAGGGGGGTAGGTTTGTAACAGCCCCAGTTTTATGAATAGTAATAAAATGCTTTATGAACAGTATTGAGGTGTTGTTCATAAAGGTAATGAGATGTTGTTCATAGTATCACTGTTCATATTTACAAATTGGGCATTATGTTACAAATTAAAACCTTCCTTTTTCTAACCAAAATCCAAAACCTATTTGAAGTTTCAAAGGAAATACAAGTCAATGCTTGTATTATAACTGGGAAGTATTTTTATTAAAGCTTAGATCAATTATCTTGACCAAAAATAAATTTTGTTGAATTCTTAGAAATTATTTTGACTTGGAGAAAAATATTTGATTTTAAATAAACCTATTCGGGATAATTAAATTATTTATGTATTTTAAAAAGTGAAACAGTGGTTTTCAAAATTTATTTGGGGAATATATCATCCCAGTAGCATCCTTGCAAAATTTCATGATTTTACAAATTTATTTTCTATTTCTAAAGCCCCGGTCAAACTTTTAAACATTTGAATTAAGGTTGGTCAACTCTTCTGGTCTAAACCCAATCCCTAGTATTGTAGCGACTCGAACCCAATAAGGTTGGGTCTAACCCGATGCAATTGGTCCGGCTCGGTCACGTTCGGGCGCGAGCCCAACACTACACGTGACGTGAGCCGTTGATCTCCAGCGAATGGGCGAGATTCGCTAAGCCGCGTGGACTCTCCATGTGCGCGAAGCACTTTCCACCGTTGGATCTTTATCCAACAGTCCTTCCATCTTAATTCAAAACTCTAACGTGCCTCCAATCCTCCGCCGTTAGATCTTAATGAACGTGCCAGATTCATTGTGCCGTTCGGGTCACCGGAACATCACCTTGGATCTAAATTGGGCGATTGAGAGTGATTGTGTCGTTCGGGCCATCTCAATGAACCACGCAATCAAGACCGTTAGATCTAGATCTTGTGGTACGTCGTTTTCGGGCAAAGCAATTTTTAAATGGTAAAAGCTGAGATGAGCACGAGCCATTGGATCCTCGATCAACGAATCAGATCTTGTGGGCCGTTCGGGTTGCCCGAGCGCACCACTCAACCTCCACCTTTGGATCTTGATCGGACGGACCGCATCAATTGGGTCGTTCGGGTCGCCCGAACCTCTCTTCAATCTTCACCGTTGATCTTAAATCCAACCGTGTCGCCTTTTTCTTTTTGAACTTAAAGGCGCGCATTAAATTGCAACCGTTGGATTTAAATCTTACGGTACTCATTCGGGCCGCCTAACCCCATCCATCCCGACCGTTGAAAACAAATCTAACGGTGCCATGTCATCCCATTTAAAGTGACGTGTATCTTTTGAGATCGACCGTTGGATTCAAATCCAACGCTCCTCTTTGAATGTAACCTTCGGGTTTCCCTAAGGCTCCATTAAATCTCAACCGTTCGTTTGAGATCACACGGTCCATATTAAACAATATCGATTATCTTCTCTTAACGCCTATCTCGTCGCAACCGCCCATTTCTAATCGGACGGTCGATATTCTTTTGAGTTTTAGGAGGCTTGCGTGACTGCGGCTGACAGCGGGGCCCGCATGTCGGTAACACCCCAACTCTCAAAGAGCCTAGAATGCTACTGAAACTAAACTATTCTAGTACAACTACAAATTTTCAGCAGAATCACCTTTGTTTAATCAGCTAAACTGAGAGTTCAACAATAACGCATGGCATAACAAAGTTCTCATAATCAAATTACTCTATCATGCATGATAATCAAATGAACCAACCAAGACTGGCAATCTCATTATTACAAATAAGCAGCTACTCAAACCAAACCATCTATGGGTGATAATCAAATGGTTTATTTATTTCTAAATTGAAGCTAAGTAGCAAACGCCTCATGAGTGTGAGGTAGTGAGTGCATCCAACAACTACTCCCTCCCATGCGTGTCGTTCCTCTGCCATTGGTACCTAAAACACATTTAAGCAAGGGTGAGCCCAAATACTCAGCAAGTATCAAAAAGGCTATAAAACAAGAACATTAGCATAGCATCGATAATCCACAATAATATTATACTAAATATAGCCATTTTTCTCATGATATGCAATCAATGCAATGCTCCTTTGAACTTTATCTCTTTTCGCATTTTACCGGTAATGCGGGGTATACAACCGTCGTTGTATACCCTTGCCTGTGCCCACTGGCACAGGGACCAAGAGCCTATACACCACATGTATAGGGACCTTTGCCCATCATCTTAATGATGGGGACCTCTTTGCTCATAGCCCACATTCCACGAATGTGGGGACCTCAAGCCCGTCATCTACATGACGGGGACTCAATCAGATGTGCTTGGTCACCACGTGACCAAGGCACTCAGATGCTCCCAACATGCATATGCACCATGATAACATTCTTCATATGCAGAATTCAACATATTCTCATTAACATGTAAGCATTAACAACATGCGGAAAATCTTTAACCAATGGCGGTCATCAAGTTAAACGGTAACTCATCTCATAAATGTAATATCCGTTTAAAAATAAAACAAATAAGTGATTAGTACTGAAATTAAATAGAATTAGAAAAGAAAAATTCAGAAGTTAGAAAGAGTATTAGAACTGGGCCTTCGCCCATAGCTTTTGGCCCAAGCGAGGAACCACTTAAAAGGGAGGCAAACCCTAGCCCTACATTGTAGTGGAGTACTGTAGCACGACGCTACAGATAGCCGCGCCGCACTGTAGCACCTCCTCCCATGGCAGCCCCTCCCATGCGGCAGCTCCTCCACCGGCGCCTCCTGTGCCACGACTCTCCCGGTGCACGACTCCCGCCGCCGGCCATGGGAGGAGGAAGGAGGTGAGTAGAGGAGGCCGTCTTGGGGGTGGAGATCGTCATCGTCACGTCGTTCGTCAAGGGTAACCCCTGTCCCATCGTCTAGATGTTTAATTGTTGTTTTTCTAGCAATGTCGGGTTTAGATCGCGTTCTGTCCAGATTAGTGCGTGGCTGTTTTCGTATCCTTAGAAGCAGAATCTGGAGACCCTATCTCCTAGAGATATGTGGGGTTTGTTCTTAGGTTTAAGTGGCCATAAGTTCACCCAAATCCGATTAACGGTTAGAAAGTTATGATTTGTTTAGTGCTGCTGTCCCAAAATCCTGACGAGAATCTGCAGTTAACTTGTTAATTAAGTAAGAATTTGATAAGTGCCGAATTGGAACTTGGGATCTCCTAGAGAGTTGTAGTTTATTTTCTTAGCTTTCAGTGGCCGCCAAGTTCACCCAAATCCGATTAACGGTTAGAGAGTTATGATTTTCTAAGGCTGCTGTTCCGCTGCTCTGTGAGTAATTAGGCAGTTTGTAGAAAACCGACTAGAAGTGATGGTTAAAGTGGAAATCTGAGAACCCCAGTATAACGAAAGTTGTAGATAATTCTTCTAGCTTTCAGGAAAACTAAAGATCATGGGATTCGGACGAACGTAGAGAAAGTTATGATAATTTCATTATTTCTGTCCAGAAACCCGACGAGAATGGGTACTCTGTTGTTTAGTTTGGTAGGGCTAGTAAAGGGCCAAATCAGAGAACCTCACCAACTAGGTTTAGAAGGAATTCATTAACCTTTTCAGATTGTCCAAGATCACTCCATTTGGATTTATGTACATTTAGTTATGATTTTTCGAAGGGGCTGTTATATGGAAAGAAATCTAACAGTCAGCTTTACCGTTGGGGATTGCGTTTAGTGGACAATGTACTCATATTGTGTTTATGATTTTGCTATTAGACCTTTATGGTAGCCTTAGCTTGTCTCAATTGTATGTCCAGGTGTGGGTTTGGCTCCGGGAGCAGTACCTTATTCCCGACATCCACCTTCGCACGGTTGAGGCAAGTGCATTGTTTGTTAAATGGGTGTGATTGATTAGCTATGTGCTGTGTGCTTTTGATATAAGGTTGCATAGCAAGATGGTTTACTTGATGATTGTTTAAGTATGATGATTGCTCAAATTATGCTTATGCTCTCTGTGGTTCAATGTTGTTGTCTTTTGGTAAGATTGATGATGAATGAGAGATGAGCATTTGCATATTGAGAGCATATTGAGGCTTGGTCACGCGGTGACCAAGTATGTTTCCATTTGAGATCCCCGTCATGAATGTGACGGGCCCGAGATCCCCTCACTCGTGGAGTGTGGGCTTGAGGTCCCCGTTACTTACGGAGTAATGGGCAATTGGTCCCGTGCGTGCGCGCAAGAGAGCATGGGTATCTTGGCGGCTGATCGCATACTCGCACACGGTGTAATGCACACAGAAAGTTAAAGTTAAAGGTTCCTTGAGCATTTCATTTGCATGTGAGATGTTTGATGTTGATCTTATTTATACGTATGTTGATGTTACAGTTTTGTTACGTACTTGCTGAGTCTGTGGACTCACTCTTGCTTTTATTGTTGTTTTAGGTACAGAGCCAAGAACGACATGCATGGGGAAGTAGACGCTAGTCACTCACACACCGCACGAACTAAATAAAGTTGAATGTTCTTCAGAACGAAGTTGATTTTAGAATACTACATTATGTCTTATGCAATGGATTTATGTAATAATGATGAGTAGCGGTTCTTCATGAATCTCTAGTTTTGTTGGATTCCTAGCATGTCGTTGTCTATCTTTTGATGTCTTTGGATGAAAGTTTTAATTATTATTTGATTAACTTTGTGTGTTGGAACCTCAGTGTAATTAACTTTACAAGGGAGGTTCTGTGAAATTTATTAGAATTGTCTACTTTAGAGTTACTAGAGTCCTGTTTAGTAGCATTCCGGGCTCATGACGAATGGGTGTTACTGATTGGTATCGAGCGGGCTTTAGGTCCGTGGTAGTTGAAATATTAAATTGACACACTTGCACCTGATAGGTGGGTTGGGTTTTGCATTGCATATACGCTTCGTTATGTTGTATTGTTGATCTGTTATGATCGGATATATCTATAGTATTATACCAAGGTTATTAGGTGTGGGGATAACCCATGTTGAGAGATTGGGGTCGTGGTTGTGGCCCTAGGCTTTACCAGGCTACACTACCGTTCATAGTAGGGTAATAGTGAGTATCTTTGGAGAGGTTGTTCTCTTTCCTAATTTTGATTTGGTCTACTCTGGTTCAATCGTGCTTGATGAATTTCTCTTGGATTAGTAGTTCCTTCCGGTTGATGCGTTTCCGATTTAATTTGACCCTTTAAAGCAAGCCTTGTTGTTCCAAGCTGTTGAGCTGCTTGCAGTTGATGGGTTTCAATTGGTTTATAATTGTTTTATAGAGCAAATGTTGTCTTTTCTGACACTTGAGCTATTCTTGCTATTTGTGAATGTCGTCATTGGAAATTTTGTTCCTTATTATGAGAGTTCTACCTTCTTGTTGGCACACTTGACCCATTTATTAAGCTTGGCATTGCGGGTAATGAAAGTTTTTTTGTTGCAAGTTCCTTAACTGTGAAACCTTTGGCTTATGTATTTCTCTTGGATTATTTCCAGTGATTAAGTTCTATGCCTCTTTTCCTAAAAAAAAGTTAAAACTACATTGCGGTGTCTTGTTGTGATTAAATGGGAGGTGGTAATCATCTAGATTAATTGTTATAGCATAAATTATCAAGAAGGGACATTTGCGTGAAGCATAATTGGTTTTAACCGAGCTTTGTAATTGAAGTTGATTAAGTGGATGATGTCTTTTAGTAGTTCTTGATGAACTGTGAGTAAAGGTATGCTTACACCTACTAGGAATCGAGATTTATTAAAAAAAAAGTGAGGTATTGATGATCTTACATAATCACAAGATTGAAACCTCGTATATCGGATTAGAGGAATGTTGAGGTAGTACTCTGTGAAAACGGTGATTAAAGGAGATGGTGTTATTAAATCTTTAGTTAAACCCTAAGTATATAGTGGAATGTTGACTTTGTGTTCATAAATGGATAGGTGATGGTAAGCAATGGTAGGGCCCTATGAGCATACGTGATGAATACCATTGTCGATTGTTAGTGATAGATGAAGTGTGTGTTGAGCAGCACTAATAGTTGGATGGATAAATGATAAGTGATATCTGAAATCGTGTTTCTTGAAATTGTTATTTGATAAGCATGATGTTGTTGAAAGAGGTTTATTTTAACCGTATGGGTTGTATTTCTTTTGGAGAGGTTGAAGATGGGATCGAGAGGCTCGGATGACTTTCACTAAGAGTGTATTATTTCGTTGTTAATGTGATTGTCAATAAGGGATTATGAAGATAATAGTGAATGTTTTGTATGAAGGATTGGATCGCTTGCACACACGGATTAGGTGAAAAGGTTTCTAGTTTTGGAGTGCAGGATCTTTCGGACCTCATGTTGATATGGTAAGCTGAATTTGTTTTGAGCAACATGAAATGTTGAGAGGTTTTGCTCCCTAGTGATGCGTATGATGTGGTCTTCAAATCTCTTTTTGGTGGAGTTGGCATGGTGATTGCACCCAAAGAAAGTTGCTTTCTTTGTTAAAGGAAAAATGGAGTCAAGTTTTGTAACTTGTTTGGTTATTGAAGTTTGTTTAAAGATTTTGATCTTACTCATAAGAGTTTTCCCGAATCTCAAAAGCAAAGTTTTATTTCCGTTTGAGGCTTGTTATTCTCTGCTTGTGGGGCGTGTGCCTCAATTATGATTTTATCGGTTTATTCTCGAGATCATTGTTATTTGATTGTCTCTCTTGATCTTCTAATTCTGTAAGTGGTAACGTTTTCCTTCATGCTGAAATTTATTTCTATTTGCCTCTTCTTCTAAGAAAGGGTTAATCGAACTAAGTTGCAAAGTATCTTCGGATGTGATCCGCAATGAAATAGTGGTGGTCTAGTGGATGACTTTGTGAACCTTTGGGAGAGGCATTGAGTAATAAATTGGTTTATTGAACCTTAGAGAGGATTTGATTTAAATAGGGTGTTTGACTTTGGAGTTAGATTTAGTGGTCGCAACTAGGAGGACCTATAGCGAGATGTGGTCCAAGGTTGCGCACAATGTGTGAACATTAGAGTTAGCAAGTATGGATAACTTGATCAAGAACATATTTATGTATGGATGTTAGTGATTGAGTATGTTTGAATCCTAGTCAATTAGTTAGGGTTTTGTGAATGGGTATATTGTGGTCGAGTAGCCGCTTTTGCTTGGTGTGGGTTGGAGAAGGTCTAAGATTGATGAAGCGAGTTAACTTGAGTGGTTACTTGATTGGTGACGAATGCTAACATTAATAACTAAGGTTATTGTTGAGTGTATGAAATTCGAGTCTTGAGATCTGAGGTTACCTATCAAGAATACCGAAAATTTATTGTAAGAGTCTTAGAGGTTGAATTGGGTTTTACATTTTCACGCTAGCATCTTGGTTCCCGTGATTAGGTTCCAAGAGATATGGTGAACTTTGATAGAATCTTTTGGATGCACTAAATGAGCGTGAATGTGGTAAATTTCAAGTCGATTATCCCTAAAGATTGAGATGATGTGATTGTGGTGAAATCTATATTGTGGTGTGTTGGGAATTATTTATCAAAGTAATTCCTTTGTGTAGAGAAGTTGATGAGTATGTTATTATGGGTTGGAAGAGTCTCTCTACATAGGCGTGGAATATGTGTTCACCTTGAGCATAGCTTTGAGGTTGCCAAACTAAAGGAAATGAATTAGTATGTTATGTGATGATTGGAATCTCATGGTTTAAGAAAATTGAAGTCTTACAAGAAAGTTTGAAAAAAGGGTATTATTCTCGGATAATGAAATGTTTCCCGGTTTTATTTGAGCATAGTCTCTATGACAGTGCCAAATATAAATTGGGGTGATTCTCCTTGGTTTGCCTGATTCTTTTGGTTTAAAAAAATGGTTATTTTGGTCATTTGAGTGATTTAGCCTCTCGCTATTGTGATGTTTCTTTGGTAACTGCCAACTTGAAAGGTGGAAAAGTTTTCTTGATATATTTATTGATTTTGGATTGAGCTTTTCTAGTGGGAGATGGTTTTGAGTTGGATGCATTATGACATCTTGGTTTTCCGTTGAGTTCTTGGATAAGTGAGTTGGTAGGCGAGTTCTTTGTACATCCCTTGTCAAAGGAGATCTTTGCTTGCATAGGTAAAGTGATCGATTGAGAGTTGGAATTAGAGTTCCGTGTGTTTTTGTGCAGATGGTGTAATTCGGTACAAAAGGAAGTTTAACCAAAGGTGTGTTGGATAGGTTCCGATAATTCTGAGTTTTGTAGATTGGCGTATCGTTAGGACCATTTCAGTACATGCGCGAGTCGCAATATCTTGTATATTCAGTCTTGAGTGAGTACATGAGAGGTCCAGTTTGAGATTTTGTTAGAGTGTTGGCCAACAAATAAGAACCTACCTTTGAGTCCGTGTGTTGAGTGTACTGTAAAGGTCGAGACTAGTGTTGAGGTGTAAGAGGTTAGTATCCGTCAAGGCGATGTGATCCCATAAGTCAGAGAGAAGCAACTTGTGAATTGGAATCTTGTATGAGCGAGCGAGAATACGAGTTGTTTACTTGATGCGTGTTAATTGTGATTAATTTCAGCTGTGGTGTTCTTGCAAATAGAGCGACAAGTAGAATTCGGGTCGAATTCCGTTTAAGGGGGTAGAATGTAATATCCCGTTTAAAAATAAAACAAATAAGTGATTAGTACTGAAATTAAATAGAATTAGAAAAGAAAAATTCAGAAGTTAGAAAAGTATTAGAACTGGGCCTTGCCCATAGCTTTGGCCCAAGCGAGGAACCACTTAAAGGGAGGCAAACCCTAGCCCTACATTGTAGTGGAGTACTGTAGCACGACGCTACAGTAGCCGCCACTGTAGCACCTCCTCCCATGGCAGCCCCTCCCATGCAGCAGCTCCTCCACCGGCGCCTCCACGTGCACGACTCTCCCCGGTGCACGACTCCCCGCCGCCGGCCATGGGAGGAGGAAGGAGGTGAGTAGAGGAGGCCGTCTTGGGGGGTGGAGATCGTCATCGTCTACGTCGTTCGTCAAGGGTAACCCCTGTCCCATCGTCTAGATGTTTAATTGTTGTTTTTCTAGCAATGTCGGGTTTAGATCGCGTTCTGTCCAGATTAGTGCGTGGCTGTTTTCGTATCCTTAGAAGCAGAATCTGGAGACCCTATCTCCTAGAGATATGTGGGGTTTGTTCTTAGGTTTAAGTGGCCGCCAAGTTCACCCAAATCCGATTAACGGTTAGAAAGTTATGATTTGTTTAGTGCTGCTGTCCCAAAATCCTGACGAGAATCTGCAGTTAACTTGTTAATTAAGTAAGAATTTGATAAGTGCCGAATTGGAACTTGGGATCTCCTAGAGAGTTGTAGTTTATTTTCTTAGCTTTCAGTGGCCGCCAAGTTCACCCAAATCCGATTAACGGTTAGAGAGTTATGATTTTTCTAAGGCTGCTGTTCCGCTGCTCTGTGAGTAATTAGGCAGTTTGTAGAAAACCGACTAGAAGTGATGGTTAAAGTGGAAATCTGAGAACCCCAGTATAACGAAAGTTGTAGATAATTCTTCTAGCTTTCAGGAAAACTAAAGATCATGGGATTCGGACGAACGTAGAGAAAGTTATGATAATTTCATTATTTCTGTCCAGAAACCCGACGCGAGAATGGGTACTCTGTTGTTTAGTTTGGTAGGGCTAGTAAAGGGCCAAATCAGAGAACCTCACCAACTAGGTTTAGAAGGGGAATTCATTAACCTTTTCAGATTGTCCAAGATCACTCCATTTGGATTTATGTACATTTAGTTATGATTTTTCGAAGGGGGCTGTTATATGGAAAAGAAATCTAACAGTCAGCTTTACCGTTGGGGATTGCGTTTAGTGGACAATGTACTCATATTGTGTTTATGATTTTGCTATTAGACCTTTATGGTAGCCTTAGCTTGTCTCAATTGTATGTCCAGGTGTGGGTTTGGCTCCGGGAGCAGTACCTTATTCCCGACATCCACCTTCGCACGGTTGAGGCAAGTGCATTGTTTGTTAAATGGGTGTGATTGATTAGCTATGTCTGTGTGCTTTTTGATATAAGGTTGCATAGCAAGATGGTTTACTTGATGATTGTTTAAGTATGATGATTGCTCAAATTATGCTTATGCTCTACTGTGGTTCAATGTTGTTGTCTTTTGGTAAGATTGATGATGAATGAGAGATGAGCATTTGCATATTGAGAGCATATTGAGAGCTTAGTCACGGTGACCAAGTATGTTTCCATTTGAGATCCCGTCATGAATGTGGCGGCCGAGATCCTCACTGCGTGGAGTGTGGGCTTGAGGTCCCGTTACTTACGGAGTAATGGGCAATTGGTCCTCGTGCGTGCGGCGCCACGAGCATGGGTATGCGGCGGCGGTCGCATACTACGCATGCAGGTGTAATGCACACGAGAGATTAAAGTTAAAGGTTCCTTGAGCATTTCATTTGCATGTGAGATGTTTGATGTTGATCTTATTTATCGTATGTTGATGTTCTGTTTTGTTACGTACTTGCCGAGTCGTGGACTCACTCTTGCTTTATTGTTGTTTTAGGTACCAGAGCCAAGAACGACATGCATGGGGGAAGTAGCGCTAGTCACTCACACACCGCACGAACTAAATAAAGTTGAATGTTCTTGAGCGAAGTTGATTTTAGAATACTACATTATGTCTTATGCAATGGATTTATGTAATAATGATGAGTAAGCGGTTCTTCATGATTCTCTAGTTTTGTTGGATTCCTAGCATGTCGTTGTCTATCTTTTGATGTCTTTGGATGAAAGTTTTAATTATTATTTGATTAACTCAGTGTGTTGGAACCTCAGTGTAATTAACTTTACAAGGAGGTTCTGTAGAAATTTATTAGAATTGTCTACTTTAGAGTTACTAGAGTCTGTTTAGTAGCATTCCAGGCTCATGACGAGCTGGGGTGTTACAATAAAACAGGTATGCATGACTAAAGCGAACAAGACACATCACAATCACATCATGCAGGCATACATATACCATAGCCCGAATACTTGCCTCAACCGTGCGAGAACGGTGGACGCGACGAGGGTGCTGCCCCTGGAACCACGCTCCCACTTGAATATAAAGATACCCCAATCTAAGACCAACATTCTGAACCAAGAGCAAAAAGAACAACACAAATGAACTTGCTAAACTCCCAAGTGTTTCCCAACTCCCAATTTCTAGCGATCGGATTGGCGCACACTGTGGACTGTCAACTTCTAAAATACATAACTTTCTGCTCACGTGTCCACATAAGATGTTCTTGGACTTTATGAAATGTTAATTAAATTATCTAAATAAACTTAGTTGGGGATCCCTTTTGATTCTACCATCTACTGCCCCTAGCAAACTAATCTATCAGACATCAGAATTCACGTCGGGTTCTCTGGACAGTACACTTAGACCTCCATAACTTTTGCTACGAGAATCCAAATCTTGCGTTCTTTATCTCTATGAAAAGGTACAGAAATTACCCACATGTTTTGTTATATTGAGATCCCCTGATCCTCCATTTAATTAGCATTTCTAACCAGTTTTCTACAGACTATCCAGAATCTAATAGAACAACAGGACAGCAATACTAGAAAATTCATAACTCCCAGACCGTTAATCGGATTTGGGCGATCTTGGCGGACAACGAAATCTAAGAACATAAACTACAATTATCTAGGAGACCAAAACCTCTGATTCGGCCTCTAACCACATGAAATTAACCCCGCAAGCTTCTGGACGAATCTGCACGAACAGCAGACAGATTGCAACCTAGCCAAAAACTACCCGATTACTCTTCTATGACTAATTACCCAACAACAACAACGCGTTACCCTTGATGCCGCTGAAGGTCACGAACCACGGATGGCGATCCCTCTTCCTTCTCTTCTCCCTTCTCTTCTTCTTCCTTTCTTCTTCTTCCTTTCTATCCTTCTTTTCTCCTCTTTGCATAGAAGGGGTTGCTCTGATGTGGCACTCTGAGTGCAGTGCGATCTGTAGCAACTAGGGTTTCCCGCCCTCTTTTTATTAGTGGCCAGCCCCTCATGGGCCTCCTGGGCCAAGGCCTGAGGCTCAGGTTGCCAAAAAACTGCAGAAAACCCTTTTATCTAATTGCTGCTAAATCTATTTTATATTTGGTCTTTCTCCGAATTCACATAATCTCTCCCGAATACTCTTTCGAATATTCTCGAATACTTTTGGGGTATTACAATGTCAGTGAGTCGCCTCTTCTCCTCCTTGCCTCTGTGCGCCGCCGCCGACTTCGTTGCCGGAGGGAGGCGTTGCGCCGTGATTTTGGCCAATCTTTTCTTACCACCTGGTACTCAATTGCCACCACATCAGCTCTAGAGAATTCCCGATTGCTCCATTGGTTCGACCACTATATAAACCCTAGTTTTTGGCTCACTGCCATTGTTGACCAGATAAGCTCTTCATCTTCCTTTTCCGTTCCAGTGGAGTTTCTTGCTCTTACACCTTGCTTATCCATCCTAGATGCTTGATTCACCTTGTAATGTGAGTTTAGCATCTTTTGTAGGTTGAAACCGGGGGTTTATTATCTGTTGATCAGAGCGGGTTAAGGAGCCCTCCGTTGTTTTTCCTATTCTGGTGTGTTTAGACTCTAATCCTTGTCATCTTAAGCACCTTAAGAACTTCAGTAGTTTAATGGAGCCATTCTCTTGTGTATGTAATATGCGAATCTTCTTTAATACTGAAAAGTTACTTTTGATAACTTTTCGGTCTTTTATGTCGTTTTTAGGCTCTAGGGTTCCTTTTGTCATCTTTTCGGTCTAACTAGGTCTAATCTTGTCCCTAGCAGCATAATCAAAAGTTATCTTTGATCATTTTACTTCTAAAGAGAAAAAGATCCTAAACCCTTTTTCTTCTGTTTTGTCGGGTGGACTGACAAAAGTGGTAGCATGTTAGTTATTGGTTAATCTTGATGATTAAAGTTAGCCAGGTATTGATCTAGGGTGTTAACTTACTTAAAAGATTAGGTTTAGCTCCAGCAAGAACTTTAGGTTCAAATGTATTAGTGTTTAAACAAAAATTCTCAACCTCTGTTTTTGCCTTTGCTATCGGCTGAACCTACTCATTGTGCAGTAGGAACTTCAAATCTTTACTTTGTCAGTTAGTGAGTACGTGATAAGATAGTTCACTATATTGATTAAGAGTACTCTTAGTCCAAACCAAATAAATTACTTGCTCCATGTTTAAATCACCAAAACACCCTGCTGTAATCTGCCCTGTTTTCAGTTTTTCTAAAAATCTGAAACTATAATTTGAACTTCAACCCTAATTTTGTTAATTAGTGGCTGTAAAGGTTAATATGGGTTATTATCTTTATTGGGGTAGATATAACTTAAACATATTGATAATTATGCATTACTTTCTTGATCATACATCTTTTGTTCATTTTTACTTGCTGTCAGTTTTCATATTCATTGGAGTTTATTGTTTCTTTTTAGAATTTGGTGCTTCTGAAGTGTTTGATTCTATTCCTGGTGCTTTTTGATTGTGTAGTAGACCCCTTCTAACTTAAGAGGTCGTTGTAGTGAGGGTTTATGGTTTTGGGTATACTCTCATTTTGAAGATGGGATGAAAAGGTAATATGGAACAATTTGGTGAAACATTGAGGGCTTTCTAATGGAATAGATGATGATAAATATTCGTATTCAGAGTATATTATTCTTGATGTTAGTAAGATTATCTGCGAGAGATTGTGACTTGTGTGTGTGGAGATGATTCGTTTAGAAATAAAGTAATTTGATCGTCTTTCGTAATTTGGATTTAGTAAAAGTGTTTCGAGATTGCGTTGGTGATCATTTGGACCTTTTGAGTTATGTGGTGATTGAGTTGCTTTGAGCAAAGTGACATGTTGAAAGATTTTATCGGTTATTAAGTGGTACCTATGACTTGGTCTTAAGAGCTTATCTGTTTAAGGTGGCAAAGTGATGTAGTAATTCTGAAAATAACCTTCCTTGTTAAAGAATGAGTCAAGTATAAGTAATTGAGCTTTAAGTCTCGTTTAGCATCTTGCAGTTTATTTGAGAGTGCTTAAACCTTATGCGATTGTTGCATAAGAGTTTATCAATATTCAAAGGGTATTACCTTCTTCTCATTTGTGGTTTGGTATTCGCTTTGAGGGCTTGAGCCCTCATCGTTGACTTTCCCTTATGTTTTTCGAGTACTTTGCTTAAGTGACTATTTTCCTTGGTCATGTGTTCACTGCGGTGGCACATGTTTTCCTAGTTGATGAAAAATTGGTTCTATTCGCTCTTTCTTTGGAGAAAGAATCAACATATTCGTTTCACTTGAGCCTTTTGAGGTGTTTAATAATTGTAGTTGTGAAACTTTGGGTTGTAAGTTATTCGATGAGCATTGGAGGGTGAAATAATTTCGTAATATAGTTCTTTGAGAGAAGTCTATCTCAGTGGAAGCTTGTCTTGATGTTAAACTAATTGCATTGTTACAGCTAGTAGAACCTATAGTGATTGTGATCCAAGATCTTTTGTTCACTTCGGGTGGAATATTGGAATTACCGAAAGTATGGAAATCTTGACCAATTTTATAGAGTATCGTAATTTGGTAGTATTGAGAGGTTGCGAATTGTTACTCTTGATGATGTGGTTTAATGAGAGTGGGAATACAAAGCAATCGAATCGTCATGTCAAATAATGAGATAATGGAAAATGTTGAGTTAATGTCAAGAATGATTTGGCTTAAATGAGTAACCTTCTGAGAGTTATAATCTTTGTAGAGGTAAACGGGTCAAGAAAATATTTTCATGATGATGTTAGTGAGTGAGTATGATGGAATTGTGGATTTTTTTAGGGATTTGATCTGAGGATTTCCCTATTTTTTTATGAGAAGTTCGTTGCAAGAGTCTTGGAGGTTAAATGTGGACTTTGCATTGTTATGCTAGAACCTTGAGTCACCCAAAGATTATGTGTAGAGGAAGTAGAATAAGGGTGGATTGCGAACAGTGGGATGACCGTTGATAACACATTTCTGATGTAGTACATGAGAGTGTGTGATGTGAATTCTGAGTAGTTTGTTCTTAAAAGGGTTGAGGTGATATGATTGTGCGAGAGATCTAATTTGGGGATACTTTCTGAGTGTCTTTTTGTCAAATGAATTCTGTTAGTAAAGGAAATCGGTTAGAGAATGTTTTGTGAGATCATTAGAGTCCCTATTCAAAGGTGTAGACAAGGTGTTTCGATTTGGGTTTGGCGTTGAGATCGCCAAGTTAAGAGTAACAAGTTAGTGTGTTGTGCGATGATTGGGATTCCATAGTTTTTGGGAAATTTTGGTCCTAAAAGAGAAACTGAGAAATTGATGCTTCCTCAAGAAGTGAAACGTTTTCCCAATTCTCGTTTGAGTTCTGTGCTGTTGACCATTGACTATCGTAAGTTGGGCTCGACATTTACGTTGGTGTGTGTGATTCTTTCCAGTTCAGATGGAATCAAAGAAATATTTGACTTGGGCTTTCGCGTGATTTCTCATTTGGATTTTGTGACGTCTATTCGCAATCTGCCACATGGAAAAAAATGGAAATGGTTTTCGTGACGAAACTCCTATTTCTAGATTTGACTTTTCAGTACCGAGTTAGTAACGTTTGGTTGCGATGAGAGTCCTTTTTTTTCAGTTGGGCTATGTCGGTAAAGCAAAGGTGTTTAAAGCGAGTTACATTGTGTGGTTACGTTAAAGGTGGTGATCCTTGCTTTAGTGAGGAGTTTATTTGAGAGGTGGAACACGAGTTCCATGTTCTATGTGCATGTTGTGTGGTTTGGTAACTTTGGGAAGTTTAACCCAAGATACATTGGGTTGTTCTCGCTAGTTGGCGTATCGCCGGGACTGTCTCGAGTCTGTGCGCGGAGTACGTAACGTCTTGTATGTTCTGGTGTTGAGTGAGTATCCGGGAGATCCAGAGTTTGAGGTTTCATTTGCACCGTTGACCATCGAGTGAGATCTTACCTTTGAGTCTCATGTGTTGAGTGCACCTGTAAAGGTCAAGACGAATGTTGAGGTGTGGATGTTGGTATCCTTCACATGTGACGTGGTTCCATAAGCCCAAGGGGAAAGTGACATGGAAGCTAGAGGTCTCGCATGCGCGAGCGTTGTCCAGAGTTGTTCCCACCGGAGACGTGTTAAACGTTGTTTTGTTTCAGTTGTGATTGTTCTTTCGTGTAGAACAACGAGTAGAATTCGAGGTCGAATTCAGTTTAAGGGGAGTAGAATGTAATACCCCAAAAAGTAATCGAAAGGATTTAACCGGGAGAGAATAATTAAATCGGGAGAGATTAATCGAAACAAGAGAGGGACCAAATATAAAATAGTTTTAGCAGCGTTTTGAGAGGGGGGTTTTCTGCTAAAGTGGGACAACTTGGGCCTGGGCCTTGGCCCATTTGGCCCATAAGTGGCCGGCCAATAGGGTGGGGGGGGGGAAACCCTAGCACCTCCCCCACCTCTCCCACTTTCCCCACCCCCTCCCTCCTATGGCCGCCGCCCCAACCTCCCCCTCTCCCTTGCGCCCTGCCTCCTCCACCCCTTCTTGGTGCCTCCCCCTTGGTGCTGCACTTTCTTGCCCCTTGGAGCCACCTCCTTCCCGGTGCCGATCAGCCCGTCCGCCGGTTTTCGTGAAGAAAGGAGAGGAGTTTTGCGGGGCTGCTGTTCAAGAATGAGAGGAGCTTCTTCAAGGATTCTTCATCGTCTCCCTGGGTGTTCTCAAGGTTAACGAATGTCGTTTTTTATGTTGGGCTAATCGTAGAGGTGAATTTGATTAGATCGATTGGATCAGATTAATTCTGTTCAATGTTCAATTCCGTCCAGAATGTTGCGCGGCCAGTTTCATGTGTTTAGAGGCCGAATTAGGAGTTTTGGTCTCCTAGAGATTTGTAGGTATTGTTCTTAGCTTTCATTGTCCGCCAAGAACGCTCAAATCCGATTAACGGTTAGAAAGTTATGAATTTTTTAGTATCGCTGTCCTGCTGATCTGTCAGTATTGGGACAGTCTGTAGAAATCTGAATTAATCTATTAGTTAAAGACGAAATCATAGGATCTCAATATAACGAACAATGTGGGTCATTTCTATACCTTTTCATAGAGATAAAGAACGCAAGATTCGGACTTTCGTAGCAAAAGTTATGGTGGTTTTAGTGCACTGTCCAGAGAACCCGACGTGAATTCTGATGTTCTGTAGATTGGCTTGGTAGGGGAAGTAAATGGAAGAATCAAAAGGGCTCCCCAACTACGTTTATTTAGGTAATTTAGTTACCTTTTCAGAAAGTCTAAGATCATCTTATTTGGATTCCTGAGCAGAAAGTTATGTATTTTAGAAGTTGACTGTCTACAGTGTGCGCCAAATCGATCGCTAGAAATTGGAAGTTGGAAAACACTTGGGGGGTTTAGCAAGTTCATTTGTGTTGTTCTTATGCTCTTGGTTCAGTATGTTGGTCTTAGATTGGGTTATCTTAAAATTCAGGTGGGAGCGTGGTCCCGGGGCAGCACTGTCGCGCCCACCGTTCTCGCACGGTTGAGGCAAGTATTCGGGCTATAATATATGTATGCTTGCATGATATGATTGTGGTGTATCTTGATCGTATAGCCGTGCATGCCTATTTATGAGATGAGTTACTGTTTATTTTGATGACTGCAAGTTATGGTTAAAGGTTCTTCCGCATGTTGTTATTGCTTCCGTGCCAATGAGAATATGTTGTATTCCTGCATATGAAAATGTTATCATGGTGCATATGCATGTTGAGAGCATACAGGTGCCTTGGTCACGTGGTGACCAATCACATACAGTTGAGGTCCCCGTCATGTAGATGACGGGCTTGAGGTCCCCACATTCGTGGAATGTGGGCTAATGAACAAAGAGGTCCCCATCATTAAGATGATGGGCAAAGGTCCCTATACATGTGGTGTATAGGCTATTGGTCCCTGTGCCAGAGGGTACAGGCAAGGGTATACAACGACGGTTGTATACCCCGCATTACCGGTAAAATGCGAAAAGAGATAAAGTTTAAAAGGTGCATTGCATTGATTGCATTCCATGAGTATGAAAGCTATGAATAGTGTAACGTTATCGTGGATCATTGATGCTATGCTTGTGTTCTTGTTTATAGCCTTGTTGATACTTGTTGAGTCTTTGGGCTCACTCTAGCTTTGATATGTTTTAGGTATAACTGGCAGGAACGACATGCATGGGAGGGAGTAGATGTTGGATGCACTCACTACCTCACGACCTTAAGGCGTTTGCCATTTAAATTCATATCAGGATTAAGTAAACTGTTTGAAAATCACTCATAGATGGTTTGAGTATTTATGTTAATGGTGATAAAGAGAATAGCAAGTCTGGATTATGTTTATTCGATCATCGTGCATGCTTGTGTAACCTTGATTATGAAGATATTGATAAATGCCATGATTAATTGTTGGAACCTCGGTATTGTTGAATATACAAAGGAGGTTTTGCCAAAAATTGGTAATTGGTCTTAGTTTAGTTTAATTTGATTTAATTTTAGTAGCATTCCAGGCTCAATGTTGAGCTGGGGTGTTACAGCCGATTGCAATCTACTATGTGTAGCGAACACAACTTGTATTTCTTTTGTTTGGATCAGCATTCCTGACGCAACATGTGTGCCCTGGTTAAGCAGATGCTATCAGTCGTTGTTTAAGCGAGATCAGTTCACACATGGGTATCCAAGTCAATGGTGTCAACTTGTTGAAAAATACCAAATCTTAGTTTCCCCGGCCGGCATACCAAAGGTTGTGTGCTATTATTCCGGAGGCTTACGGGCTAACTAAGTCGTGTGGGTAAAGTTGTACACCTCTGCAGGGTATTAAACTATTCGAATAGCCGTGTCCACGGTCATGGAGGATAACTTGAGTTGATGTCATCTGTATAGAATTTCGTTTTCAACTACTGTTTTGGTTTTGATTCAGCATGAGGGAATTCATGCACTGTACTGTTTATTTTTACATTTCCTTTACTTACTGTTTTACTCAAAGTTGGATTTATTAAATTGCTTTGTCAAAACCTAGCAATTGTAGGTTAGGATATATTGCTTTATGCAAAATTGAACCATTATGCCTTCCTGTTGTAACCTTATGCATGTACAAATCTAAATCCTTTGTATAGGTTCTAATAAACTGTAACACCCCAACTCAGCATTGAGCTTGGAATGCTACTAAAATTAAATTAAACTAAACTAAACTAAGACCAATTACAAATTTTCGGCAAAACCTCCTTTGTATAGTCAACTATACCGAGGATCCAACAATTAATCATGGCATTTATCAATATCTTCATAATCAAGTTTACACAAGCATGCAAGATGATCGAATAGACATAATCCAGACTTGCTATTCTCATTATCACAATTAACATAATACTCAAAACCATCTATGAGTGATTCTCAAGCAGTTTACTTAATCCTGAAATGAAACTAAATGGCAAATGCCTTAAGGTCGTGAGGTAGTGAGTGCATCCAACATCTACTCCCTCCCATGCATGTCGTTCCTGCTAGTTGTACCTAAAACATATCAAAGCAAGAGTGAGCCCAAAGATTCAGCAAGTATCAACAAGGCTAATACGAGTTCACAGTCATAGCATCAATAATCCACAATGACATTACACTGATCATAGCTTTCATACTCATGGAATGCGATCAATGCAATGCACCTTTTGAACTTTATCTCTTTTCGCATTTTACCGGTAATGCGGGGTATACATCTGTCGATGTGTACCCTTGCCTGTGCCCTCTAGCACAGGGACCAAGAGCCTATACACCACATGTATAGGGACCTTTGCCCATCCTTTTAATGATGGGGACCTCTTTACTCATTGCCCACATTCCACTAATGTGGGGACCTCAAGCTCGTCATCTACATGACGGGGACCTCGAACATGCATAGTCACCATGTGACCAATCCTCCAATGTGATTGCATAATGCACATGAACAAAACTTTAAACCATCATACATATGGATGCTGTAACATCCCAATTTTGGGCTTGTGTTTCAAATGTAAGAAAATGAGTAGAAATTAAAACTTTTTCTTACATCATGTATTTCCTATTTGTGCTGAACAATTATTGTACAAGAAGTTATGGAAATACATAGTCACAAGTCTTTGATCCAAATCTTGATCCTTCAAAAACATTCTTGTTCCATCTTGTGATAATCTCCTGGAAATATTTTTCATAAATTCTTGGGTTGGTATGTGACCCCTCTGAAAAATTTCACAATTTTTAGAAATTGTTTGAATACTTTTGGAGGTCAGTCAAAGCTACTCAAATTCTGGTCAAACAGTGGGCCAGCACCTTGTGGAATTTTTGGAGGAAAACTTATAGGACAAAAACCTCTGCAAAATTTACACAAGGTCAATAACTCAGCTAGCAAGCTCCTGTAAAAATTTCATAATTTTTGGAGGGAGTTTGCTACCTCAAATAAATCCCTGAAACTCCAGATCAGTTTGGAAACCAAGTTAGGGCTGAGTCAGACTCGGGCTCGAGTCAGACCCGAGTCCGACCCGACCAATTGACTCGCCGAGTCAAGTCACCGAGCCGTGCAGAGCTTGATCTGGTTCATCGTGTGTGAGCCGTTGGATTTGAAATCCAACGCTCACAAACCACCTCGAGCTCCCCTTCTATTCTTCTTCTTCCCCCAGCTGCCCGTACCTGCGCGTGCGCTGTGGCAGGTGAGTTGTGCGGCGTTGGGTCGTCTCGTGGGCCCCATTAACGGCCCTGAGCCTCGCTTTTTCCCATGTCAAGTGCAGAGCTGACCGCACCTGCTCCCCTCCTCGTTTTCTCGCACTGCAGAAACCTATTGTCCCATCGCCATTAAACCATTGTCCTCGAGCTCAATCAGCTCTGAGCTACATGAGCACCTCCGAGGCTTTCCTCTAAGTCTCTTCCACCTCCAGTCGCCCTCCCAAACCGTTCTCTGTAAGGTTGAGCGCCAAACCTGTAACATCCCAAAAATTTGGTCTATTTTGAAGTTTTAAAAGAAAAAGAACCATTTGGATTTTTCTGGTAAAAGTTAAAGCTTAATATGAATTTTCAGAGTTCAAAAACAATTTAATATGATTAATGTCAACATCAACTATATTAAAAATTATTTTATTTGGGTTCTATGTGCTTGGATATATTTTCTAGATTTTTCTAGAATTTTTCCGAGTGCATTTGCTATTTTCTATTTGCTATTTGGATTTTCAGCTATTTTCTAAAAAGAAAAACCTATTAAAATCTCAGATTTCGTTTTGGGCTCAATCCTTAACCTCCCGGCCCATCTTCTTCTCCCTCCGGCCCAGCCCGCCTGGCCTCTTTCTCCGTCGTAGCCCAGTGGTGCGCTCGCGCTCCTCTCCCTCTGCCGTGTGGGTCCCGCCCTTGCCAGCTCAGCGTCGTCTTCAACCTGGACACTGAGCTCGTGTCCGTGTGCTTCACGCGAGCAGCGCCGGCCTCCTCCTGGACTCCTCCCCTCCGGCACTATTTAAAGGACCCCAGACCCGTCAGATTTCTCGCCTCTCCCTCCTCTTCCAAAACCCTAAAGTCTCTAGCCCTAGCTCGTTCTTGTTGCGCCGCAATCGCCGAAAACCCAAGCTGCACCGAAGTCTCCTCACCGCCAGAATTCACCGCCTTCAGTGCATCTCTGTCCAAGCTTCCACCGGCGTTGGGTTCGCAATATCTTGGGCTACACCGTGCTTCCTCCATCTTCGGCCGAGAGTCATCGGAGCACCGTTTTCGTTGTCGTCATCAAGCCGGCCGCCGCCTCTCTTCTTCGATCTACACCGCCGGTAAGCCTTGTGCCCTTTTGAGTGCGTCATCATGTGCGCAATGTTATTCTCATCCGAAACCCTCTCTTGCCTCTCTCTTGACCATTGAGTTGTCGTCGCCGGTCATCTTCTTGCCCTCCGGTCATCTCGTCGTTGCCGCTATTTTGGTCATCATCTAGTCATCCCGAGCAGCTCTCTGCGACCCTTGTGCTATCTCCGTCGCTGTGCTTCTGTTGCTTTTCTTCGGGCGCCACTCCCTTGCCGTTTCCGTCATCCCAGTGGAGCTCACCGCCGCTCAATCGCGCCGCGGCGAGCCCTTACCGCCTTCTTTGTCTTTGTCACCTCCACGAAGCCAAGCGTCGCTAAGGAGAACCCGTTTTGGTACTTCGCCGGAGCTCCCTCGCTGTGGTTCGCCGTCGACGCCGTCAGCTTCATCGCCGGCCATCTTCTGTTCTTCTCGGATGCTCTCTCTCCCTTTGCTGATGTGGCAGCCAACTCCTCTCTCCACCTCAGCTCCTTAGCCTAGGTGGCATCCAGTCAGCGCCCAGTTGTCGGCCATGTGGCACCACCAGAAATCCCACCCGAGACCAAAGCCCAAGATCCCAGTCCACCGTGCACCGACTCAATGACGAGTGGGGCCCAGCTGTCAGGTTGACTTAGCCCAGTCCGAACGTCCTCGCTGACGTCATAATCATCTTTTCCTTTAGAAAAATAATTCAGTAAATCCATAAATTCTGATTTTCAGTATTTTATGAGGTTTCAATTTCCAGAGCTCATATCTTTTGCATCCGAACTCCGATTGAGTCCATTCAAATTCCTAAATTTATCTAAATTCAAGATCTATTTATCTGAGATTTTTATTTAATTTTTGGAGCTTGTCTTCTCTCTGTTATTTATTTATTTGTGTTATTTGCTTGTTTTGCGAATAGACGTCCATACTTCGGGAAGCTTCGAGCAAGGAGTAGCATACCAAGATCAAGATCAATCACTGGATTTATTCCAAGGCAAGTCGTGGTCCTTTGATCATATTGAACCCATGATTTTAAAAATATATTGTTTTATACAATTGCATGCTATCTTTATATAAATTGCTCTGGGATTAGTTATCACCTGTTGTCATTATGCCTCCATTGGTTATTTGAATGCCATGAATCCTTTGTCACCTTAGCATGGGTAATTGTAGTTGGACATATTTATATTGCCAATATGGGTATCGTACATATGCTTAGTCTTGCTTAGTTACGACGGGTTTGTCATCACATGTGTCTTAATGATCAATTTTGACTTAATGATATATGGAATCGTGGTGGTGAGCCACTCTTGTTAAAATTTGGGTACCATGACAGGGTATGTCATGGGTGTTGGTTAAACAAAATAGTTTTCGCTTGGGCGAGTGGTTGGTGGATAGTGGGGATGTGGATTGAACATGTTGTGGGTTTGTGGTAGTCTCGCCTGAGTAACTTGTCAAGGACTTAATCTTGTGTGCCATTGAACTGGGCCTTAACCGTACAACCACATGTCTGGTATGGGATGGACCTGGCTGATTAATTAGCAATATCTTAATTTCGGTTCTGTCGTGTAAAGCGTGGTTACGGGGAAACGTATTCTCACAGTGGCGCAAGAGGGGGGCCCTGTCTGGTCGGAAAGACATTCAGTGTTGAAACCTTAGCGTGGCAGAACTGGGTTAAGAAGAAGCTTTGTAAAAGCCTTGTGATGATCACTTAGTCGCACGCCTACGGAAGCGTGAAATGCCTGACATTATAAGTTGATCTATCTCTTGTGGGTCAAGCTGTACAACCTCTGCAGAGTGTAAAACTATTCGAATAGCCGTGTCCACGGTTATGGACGTGCCTGGGGATTTCACACAGGAGATAGAATTTCTTCAAAAATGTGTCGGAGTGTGAATGGGAAGTTCACTTGATGAATATAATGTTTGTTTGGTGAATAGGTCATTCACTTGGTGGTTTGTGTCGATTGGTGAATGGGAATTCACTTATCCTTGGTTTGGTTGGGAAGTGAATGGGAAGTTCACTGGTTGTTTCAAAGAAAGTGTTTATTGATTTATTATTTTTTTCAATTACGCATTTCAATCTATTTATTGTAGTTATCGTAAATGCTGTTTTATGCAAAAGAGCCATACAACTAATCTTTGTTCAAGCCCTGCATGAATACTATTTACATACATTTCCCCACGGCTTGTTGAGTACATTCAAAGTACTCATGGCTTTACGCCCTCTGTTTGATCAGCAGTAGAGGGAGAATATCAAGCTGCCCAAGAGTACTTCGCCCAGGAGGACCATGAAGGTTTTGCGGATTAGGATGCGTTTCTCCACTCGATTGCCTGTGGGCATGTTGATTGGCCATTTGAAGAGTTTCGTTCCGCTGCAAGAGTTTATTTGTTTCTTTAGCCCTACGTGGCAAGTTAAGTAAACGTTGACCATAAGGTCCAGTTATTATTATTATTTGTTACATTGAGATCTTTTTAGTTAAATTGAATCAATGGATGGTATTTCATCACTGTTTTCCTGTGTGAGCTAGCTACTGATCTAGGACTAGTTCAGAATACACAGAGGGTTCCTGAGATGTATTTTTGGGTCCCGACAGAGGTGGTATCAGAGCCATATCGACTGAAGAACGCAACCTTAGTTAGCATGGTCGTTTTAGCTAAAAGCTTCAACATTTATTTTCTAAATCAAATCAACTTAACTTGACTTGAGTTGTTGTTCTCTTCTCATCTCTTCTGGTGCTATTCTCATCTCAGTCTATTCTATTCTTATCCTATTCTATTCTACTCATCATGTGCCAGAGATCTTGTCTCTTGCCTTTGCTGAATGTTGTTTTATAATCTTAAAGTGACTTTCTCGGCTCATTAGTTTCTCTCATCTAGAAGAAAATCTTTTGTCAAGAGTATCTTCGTGGCTTCGTTCCAGTTGCTCTTGAAGAAGTCTTCGTTGTCCAGTTCAGATTAGGAGCCATCCTATTAGAGTTTAGTAGCGCTTTTATATCGTTTTTGGCATTAGGTCTTTATTTGGGTTGTGTGCAAGTGGGAGCTGCAGTTTTGCTGCCAAGCATTATGTTGCAGTCACACTAAGGCTTTAATTTGAAAGTTATTTGTGCTTTCATAGCGTTCCAGCTATGTCTTCTTGTCTTTGCCTTTGGGTGTAATCTGTTTCCCCTAATTAGGTTGTTTCCATCTACTCTATCTTGTCTATCTCATCTATTGTGCTATTCCCTCTCATCTACACTGCTTTTCTATCTTACCTATTAAACCTGTGGGAGATTATCGCAGATGGTTGATACTCGCAATACTTCGAGCCGTACTCAGTCAGAGGATACCAATGCCAATGCCAATGTCAATGCAAGTGACCAGTCACCAGCCCCTGGAGCCACAGAGCCAAACATGGCACAACTTCTAGCAGCTCAGACGCAATTCATGAGTGCAATGATGCAGAACATGAACGCCATGATGATGCAGCAAAGTCAGACCGCCACTGCAATAGTCAACTTGTTGAACCAAAACAGTCAAAATGGTCAGGATAATCAAGCAGCAGCTGTTCCGCCACCAGTTCATCATCATTCCAAGCTATTAGAATTTATGAGGACTCGTCCACCTACGTTTTCTCATTCGTCAGAACCTTTGGATGCAGAAGATTGGCTTCGTTCAGTGGAGAAAAAGCTTGCCATTGCTCAATGCAATGATCGTGAGAAAGTTCTTTATGCTTCACATCAGTTGGAAGGTACAACCGCAGAATGGTGGGAGAACTACATCGCAGCTCATGGGAATTCTCACGCTATCACTTGGGAGGAATTTTCAATAGCTTTTCGTCAAGCTCATGTCCCTGATGGTATAGTGGAAATGAAGAAGAATGAATTTCGTGAACTCCAGCAAGGAAACATGTCTTTGGGTGAATATCTCAACAAGTTCACTCAACTTTCTCGCTATACTCCAGAAGATGTTGCTACAGATAATGCACGTCAGAAGCGATTCAAGCGTGGACTCAACCCCAGTTTGAAAGTACAAGTGGTTGGAAATGATTATGTGGATTTTCAGCATATGGTTGATAAAGCTGTACTCATAGAAGATTCTCGTCGTGAGTTAGACGAATCTCGCAAAAGGAAGATGATACAACACGGAGTCCATGAGAATCAACTCCAGAGAGCCAGAACCAATGCTCAGCAGCCTTTTCGTTCCAATAATTCATCTGTTGGATTCAGGACCCCAGTGCCAGTGTCTCATGCAGGAAACACAGGGATACCCAATGTCAACAACATCAACAATAGTCAATCTCAGGGGAACCCCAACCATGGCGCAGGTGTTACTTGTTACAATTGCCACCAGACAGGTCATTATGCAAACAAGTGTAACGAGCGAGTCGACACGGTTCCTTTCAATTTGGGACCAACACCAGCCAGGACTTCTTTGCCAGGAGCAGGAAGAGGAGTGCCTCAGACTCCGAATCAAGCTACCAGGACTCCATCAACTGCCTCAAGAGGAAGACTGAACCATGTCACTGCAGAAGAAGCACAAGCGATTGAGCGTCACCTCGGTAAGTCTTGAGTTAGACTGCGTCGAGCCTATTCTTTAGTCGGCCGAATCTCGGGGACGAGATTCCCGTTTAGGGGGTAGGTTTGTAACATCCCAAAATTTTGAGTACATTTTGAAGTTTTAAAAGAAAAAGAACCATTTGGATTTTTCTGGTAAAAGTTAAAGCTTAATATGAATTTTCAGAGTTCAAAAACAATTTAATATGATTAATGTCAACATCAACTATATTAAAAATTATTTTATTTGGGTTCTATGTGCTTGGATATATTTTCTAGATTTTTCTAGAATTTTTCCGAGTGCATTTGCTATTTTCTATTTGCTATTTGGATTTTCAGCTATTTTCTAAAAAGAAAAACCTATTAAAATCTCAGATTTCGTTTTGGGCTCAATCCTTAACCTCCCGGCCCATCTTCTTCTCCCTCCGGCCCAGCCCGCCTGGCCTCTTTCTCCGCCGCAGCCCAGCCGCGCGCTCGCGCTCCTCTCCCTCTGCCGCGTGGGTCCCGCCCTTGCCAGCTCAGTGTCGTCTTCAACCTGGACACTGAGCTCGTGTCCGTGTGCTTCACGCGAGCAGCGCCGGCCTCCTCCTGGACTCCTCCCCTCCGGCACTATTTAAAGGACCCCAACCCCGTCAGATTTCTCGCCTCTCCCTCCTCTTCCAAAACCCTAAAGTCTCTAGCCCTAGCTCGTTCTTGTTGCGCCGCAATCGCCGAAAACCCGAGCTGCACCGAAGTCTCCTCGCCGCCGGAATTCACCGCCTTCAGTGCATCTCCGTCCAAGCTTCCACCGGCGTTGGGTTCGCAATATCTTGGGCTACACCGTGCTTCCTCCATCTTCGGCCGAGAGTCATCGTAGCACCGTTTTCGTTGTCGTCATCAAGCCGGCCGCCGCCTCTCTTCTTCGATCTACACCGCCGGTGAGCCTTGTGCCCTTTTGAGTGCGTCATCTTGTGCGCAATGTTATTCTCATCCGAAACCCTCTCTTGCCTCTCTCTCTCGACCATCGAGTTGTCGTCGCCGGTCATCTTCTTGCGCTCCGGTCATCTCGTCGTTGCCGCTATTTTGGTCATCATCTAGTCTTCCCGAGCAGCTCTCTGCGACCCTTGTGCTATCTCCGTCGCTGTGCTTCTGTTGCTTTTCTTCGGGCGCCACTCCCTTCCCGTTTCCGTCATCCCAGTGGAGCTCACCGCCACTCAAGTCGCCGCCGCCGCCGCCGCCGATCCCTTGCAGCCTTTGCTGCGCTGTCACCTCCCTGAGCTTCGCCTCGCTAAGGAGAACCCATTTTGGTACTTCGCCGGAGCTCCCTCGCTGTGGTTCGCCGTCGACGCCGTCAGCTTCATCGCCGGCCATCTTCTTGTAACACCCCAGCCCAACATGAGCCTGGAATGCTACTAAACAAACCCTACTAATTCTAAACAAAACAAACTTAATAAATTTCGGCAGAACCTCTCTTCTAAAGTTAATTACACGGAGGTTCCAACATTCAAATGAATCATAAATTAACCAAACTACCATCTAGAGACATCAAAAGATAATCAAAGATATGCTACATTTCCAGCAATTCAGTGAAGTATAAAGTTCCACTACTCATCATTATTACACTTAAACCACCTCAAGCCACAAGCTATAATAAACCTTTGAGCATCTCGCCCATTTACTAAAAACAATTACGATCTGAAGACCATTCAACTTTATTTAGTTCATGTGGCATGTGTGTGACTAGCGTACTACTTCCCCATGCATGTCGTTCTTGGCTCGGGTACCTAAAACAACAATAAAAGCAAGAGTGAGTCCATTGACTCAGCAAGTACATAAAGAAAGCGTAACATCGGCATCCATGTAAAGGAGATCAACGATAGAACTTCTCATATGCAAATGCAATGCTCAAGGAACCATTTTCTTTAACTTTACGTGTGCATTACACGGTAATCAGAGTATGCAACCGCCGCCGCATGCCCATGCACATGCGCGCACGCACGAGGACCAATTGCCGTTACTCGCAAGTGCGGGGACCTCAAGCCCACACTCCACGAGTGAGGATCTCGGCCCGTCACATTCATGGCGGGGATCTCAAGGAAACATGCTTGGTCACTGCGTGACCAAGCCTCAATATGCTCTCAATATGCAAATGCTCATCTCTCATTCATCATCAATCTTACCAAAAGACAACAACATTGAACCACAGTAAAACATAGGCATAATTTGAGCCATCACCATACTTAAGCATTCATCAAGTAATCCATCTTGCTATGCAACCATATATCAAATAGCACACAACATAGCCAATCAATCACACCCATTTAACAACAATGCACTTGCCTCAACCGTGCGAAGGTGGATGTCGAGGATAAGGTACTGCTCCCTGAGCCAAACCCACACCTGGACATACAATTGAGACATGCTAAGGCTACCATATAAGTCTAATAACAAAACCATAAACACAAAATGAGCACATCGTCCACTAAACGCGATCCCCAACTCTATTGCTAGCTGTCAGTTTTCTTTTCCAGAGAACAGCCCCCTTCGAAAAAATCATAACTAAATGCACAAAATCCAAATGGATTGATCTTGGACAATCTGAAAAGGTTATTGAATTCCCCTTCTAAACCTAGTTGGTGAGGTTCTCTGATTCGGCCCTTTACTAGCCCTACCAAACCAAACAACAGAGTATCAATTCTCGCGTCGGGTCTCTGGACAGCAACAATGAAATTATCATAACTTTCTCTACGTTCGTCCGAATTTCATGATCTTTAGTTTTCCTGAAAGCTGGAAGGATTATCTACATTTTTCATTATGGTGAGCCCCTCTGATTTTTCCTCTAACTACACGCTTAAGTCGAAACACTAAAACCTGTTAGACCAACCACCATTCCACAGCACAGACCCCCTAAGAAAAATCATAACTTTTGATAAAGAGGTCCAAATGATGTGATTCTTGTCGGCAATGAAAGTTAACGAGATAACCTACAACTCTCTAGGAGATCCCAAGTTCTAATTCGGCACTTAATAATTTCTTATTTATTAAACAAGATGACTGCAGATTCTCGTCAGGATTCTAAACAGTAAACACTAAAAATAACATAACTTTTGACTCGAATGTCGGAATCAGATGTTCTTGGCGGCCACTGAAAGCTAAGAGCATTATCCACAATTCTCTAGGAGATCAAAACTTCTAATTCCGACCTTAAGGACCCGAAAACAGCCACGCATCCTACTGGACAGATCTGAGCGTCTGCTGACAGCAAAACAATTGAACCCAAATAATCGATTTCGCCTCTAATCCTCAACAAACAATGGGGAAAACACGTCGTTACCCTTGAAGGCCCGTGGGAAGGCGTGGATCAACTCCCAAGAAGAAGAACCTTTCTTCTCCTTGAATCGCCAGCACCCACTGTTTTCCCCTTCTTCTTCCTTCACGATCGCCGACAATGGCACGGGCAACACCAATTCCGAGGTGGCGGCGCCAATGGATGGGGTGAAGACCAGCAGGGGAAGCACCATGGGAGGCGTAGGGGCAGGGGAAGGCGCCCAAGTGGGAGGGAGAGCAGGGGTGGCGGCCACACAAGGGAGAGGGAAAAATGGGAGGCGGCTAGGGTTTTGGCCTCTTTAAGGCCGGCCTCCCCCTTCCACTTGTGTCTGACGCACATGGGCGGAGGCCCCGGCCCAGGTTGCCTACAAAACGCTGCTAACCCCTTCTCCAGTTGATTAATTAGCTATTTTCCATTAGGTCCTTCTCCTGGATCAATTTCTAATTAGTCCTTTTCTTCGAATATTCGGCTTTCTCTCAAAATCTACTCTGGAGTATTACATTCTACCCCCCTTAAACAGAATTCGACCCCGAATTCTACCCACGCTTAGCACCAAAGAACAATCCCAGTTAAAATTTACCATTCATTACGGCGTACCTGCTGTGAACATTACTAGATAAAGCTCCACATACGAGACTCCAATTCCCAAGTCGGTTCCCCCTAGAACTCATGAGACCACCGTCCCTTGACGTAACTAAATTCAAGATCTATTTATCTGAGATTTTTATTTAATTTTTGGAACTTGTATTCTCTCTATTATTTATTTATTTGTGTTATTTTCTTGTTTTGCGAATAGACGTCGATACTTCGGGAAGCTTCGAGCAAGCAGTAGCATACCAAGATCAAGATCAATCACTGGATTTATTCCAAGGCAAGTCGTGGTCCTTTGATCATATTGAACCCATGATTTTAAAAGTATATTGTTTTATACAATTGCATGCTATCTTTATATAAATTGCTCTGGGATTAGTTATCACCTGTTGTCATTATGCCTCCATTGGTTATTTGAATGCCATGAATCCTTTGTCACCTTAGCACGGGTAATTGTAGTTGGACATATTTATATTGCCAATATGGGTATCGTACATATGCTTAGTCTTGCTTAGTTACGACGGGTTTGCCATCACATGTGCCTTAATGATCAATTTTGACTTAATGATATATGGAATCGTCGTGATGAGCCACTCTTGTTAAAATTTGGGTACCATGACAGGGTATGTCATGGGTGTTCATTAAACAAAATGGTTTTCGCTTGGGCGAGTGGTTGGTGGATAGTGGGGATGTGGATTGAACATGTTGTGGGTTTGTGGTAGTCTCGCCTGAGTAACTTATCAAGGACTTAATCTTGTGCGCCATTGAACTGGGCCTTAACCGTACAACCACATGTCTCGTATGGGACGGACCTAGGCGATTAATTAGCAATATCTTAATTTCGGTTACGTGCGTGTAAAGCGTGGTTACGGGAAACGTATTCTCACGATGGCGCAAGAGGGCCTTGTGCAGTGGAAAGTCATTCAGTGTTGAAACCTTAGCGGGCAGAACTGGGTTAAGAATAAGCTTTGTAAAAGCCTTGTGATGATCACTTAGTCGCACGCCTACTAAGCGTGAAATGCCCGACATTATAAGTTGATCTATCTCTTGTGGGTCAAGTCGTACAACCTCTACAGAGTGTAAAACTATTCGAATAGCCGTGTCGCGATTATGGGCGTGCTCGGGATTTCACACGGAGATAGAGTTTCTTCAAAAATGTGTCGGAGTGTGAATGGGAAGTTGACTTGATGAATATAATGTTCGTTTGGTGAATAGTTCATTCACTTGGTGGTTTGTGTCGATTGGTGAATGGGAATTCACTTATCCTTGGTTTGGTTGGAAAGTGAATGGAAAGTTCACTGGTTGTTTCAAAGAAAGTGTTTATTTATTTATTATTGTTTTCAATTACGCATTTCAATCTATTTGTTGTAGTTATCGTAAATGCTGTTTTATGCAAAAGAGCCATACAGCTAATCTTTGTTCAAGCCCTGCATGAATACTATTTGCATACATTTCCCCACGGCTTGCTGAGTACATTCAAAGTACTCATGGCTTTGCGCCCTCTGTTTGATCAGCAGTAGAGGGAGAATATCAAGCTGCCTAAGAGTACTTCGCCCAGGAGGACCATGAAGGTTTCGCGGATTAGGATGCGTTTCTCCACTCGATTGCCTGTGGGCATGTTGATTGGCCATTTGAAGAGTTTCGTTCCGCTGCAAGAGTTTATTTGTTTCTTTAGCCCTGCGTGGCAAGTTAAGTAAACGTTGACCATAAGGTCCAGTTATTATTATTATTTGTTACTTTGAGATCTTTTTAGTTAAATTGAATCAATGGAGGGTATTTCATCACTATTTTCCTGTGTGAGCTAGCTACTGATCTGGGACTAGTTCAGAATACACAGAGGGTTCCTGAGATGTATTTTTGGGTCCCGACAAAACCTCACCTTGGGCTCATTTCTGCCATTTGTGGCCTCGTGAGCTCCAGCGACGACTTGGGTCCTCCAGTGGTTCTTTAGCCCTTGTCTCACTTCATTTGTGGACCTCTTGTTGTCGCAAGTCCTCTCCCTAACTCAATTTGGGTTGCATTCTCAGGAACCGCCTAATTTGAAGTTCTTGGATCTTCGCGGCCGAAAGTGCTCCCCTTCGTTCCCATCTCCGGTAAGACCTTCTCCGTTCAATTCTTTGGCCCTGGACCACCTCCAGGCCATCGCATCGTTGCTCTGACTATTCTTTGTACCTTGCGTTGCTCAAAGCACTTTGTCGCCGTCATCTTCTCCAGCTCCAGCTGCGGTCTCCGCCGCTGGACCTCCTCCGAGCTCCTCTGAACCTCATCTTGGCCCTGGTAAGTTCGTTCTAGCCTCCTAGAGCTCGAGCACTTGTCAGATTAGGTCGTGTCGAGCCCTTTTCATCTTTTTGGTTTTTGCCGAAAACTTGTCCTCCGCCCTTCTCGGCCGCTTGCGTTCTAGGCTCGCCCGCTGTCGAGGATACCTCAGTTAGGTTCACTATGATGATTGCGCTCGTGTTGGTACCTTTAGTTAGCGCCGCCGTGGCCCTGGTCGTCGGCAACGTGCCGGCGAGTGAACTGCGGTAGCCTGTCTTTTGTCGGGTTTCCAACAAGTCCCAAGACCTCCTCGGGTTCATTGTGGCCGTCCATGACCACCCCAGTTTAGATCCGAGCCTTTGGCTCCTTTCCAAAAACTTAAGCCTCTAGACCTCCCCCTAGTTTGATTTCAGCCGATTAGGATGACCTCCAAGTAGATCTGTACCATAGAGGGTTTTCCGTGTATTTTCTTAGTGCCAGGACCTCCCCGCTGAAATCCTGGCCGTTAGAGACCATCGTAGGTTAAATCCCAGCCGTTAGCATCACCCTCTGCCTTGGGGTCCTCTTTGCAAAAGACCTCCTTGAGGTCCTCTTTGTTAAAGACCACCCCTGGACCTCCATCGAGGTCCTCTTTGCAAAAAGACCTCCCATTGGTCATTTTGCAAAGACCACCCCTTGACCACCCTCGGGGTCCCCTTTGTCAAAAAGCCACCCCTGGTCTTTTACAAAGAAAACCCCGCTCAGATCTCTTCGGCTCAATCCTAGTCGTTCACGACCTCCCCGGATTTAGATCAGCGTCAAATCCTTAGTCTCAGGACCTCCCTCCGCGTCGATCTGGACCGTTCAGGACCTCCCTAGGCCTAATCTGAGCCGTCCAGATCTCCTCCCGTTGAAACCCTATCGCATAGGACCTCCCCGAGTAGATCTTGGCCATCCAAGACCTCCTCGTGTAAATCCCAGCCGATCAAGACCTCCCCCTAGAGATCTTGACCGTCTAGGACCTCCTCCTTTAGATCCGTAGCTTTAGAAACTCCTCCTCAGGTCTCAACCGTTAGATTTAGATCTAACGGGCTGGACCTCCCTCACTTGATCATGACCGTTAAAGACCTCCCTCTGGAGATCTAGACCGTTGAAGACCTCCTCCGTGAGATCTTAGCCATCCAGACCACCCTCTGTAGATTTAGCCTTAGGACCTCCCCTAGTGCTCGGGACCGCCAGATCTCGATCTGACGGTCACGACCTCCGTTAGGCGCGAGGACCTCCTTTGCGTGCGCTGTGCATGCACTGGTCGTGGCCGTTGGAACCAATCTCAACGGCCCACGACCTCTCCTTTTTCCTTCAGTTCATTTGGACCTCCCGAGAGCTCAAATTTTCTAAGTCTTTTAATGTTTCAAATTTCAAAAGTGCATAACTTTGTCATTTTAACCCCTTTTTGAATGATTTCAATTGCTTTAGCTCTGTTATAGAATGAACTTTAATCTGAGAATGAATTTAGGCACTGTTATGTAGCAGAAAATGATATAAACTGCATGAACTTGTTTAATATGAAATAGTTGTTTAGAAATTATCTCAAATTTGTAAAATACATAACTTTTTCTCTGTAAGTCCAAACTGAGCAAACTCAACTTGGTAAAATTTATTTGTAGACATACTTTAATATGAACTGGGCCTTGTCTTTATTCATGTTTCTGAAAAGTGATATATGCTAGTTTTAAAACTTAGAAAAATCATAACTAATTCATTATAACTCCAACTGATGTAAACTCAGTTTTGCTGTTGTTAGGATAACCATATCTACCTACCATAAAAAATTCAAGTTCCAGATCATTCTAGAAATTTTCACCATGAACAGTAACCGAAATTAACTTAATTAGGATTTTTCAGGCTGAGAGAAATTGTTTAGGGCATAATTTTTTCATACTAAGTCCAAATAAAGTGATTCTTGTTTCTAAAATTGTCTAAAATCAACCGCTAGCTGCTGTAGAAATTTCATGGGATTTGTATGTTATTTGCTGTTGAGTTCCTTTTGGGTGTTCTTCGTTCTTATTGGTTTTATCGCCTTTTCGCTTTAGGTTCCGAAGAATTTATTGAACCTGAGCACTCCCCTCTGCAGCAAGACCAATCTCAGCAAGGCAAACTGTTTGATCATGTTAATCCCAGTATTTTAAGTATTTATGTTGAATACAAATTCTATGTATGCATTGCTACTTTGTGTTAATCTATTGTCATTAGTTGGCCTAGTAGATGCATTTACTTAGCAAATGATTATTCTCTACTACCGTGAGCCTAGGTTATTGCTGTGATTAGGGCTCGTGGATGAGCTCTTGTCACTTAGTAGTTGCGAATAAATTGCTTAGCTATGCTTAGCTCCCGGTAGAAATGGGCGGTTATCGACTTGTCGATAACTTTGATCACATAAAAACTTATTATGATTTATGATTTCAGTCTTGTGCCATGTCTACTTATGAAAACTAAAACTGAAAACAAAATGATTTAGACTTGGGCACAATGGTATGTTGGTGTGCTTCTGGGTGTGACTGGAATGGTGCTCGGGTCATTAAGGACCGAGTTACTTGCGCCACCGTACTGAGCATTTTGCATGCTAACCACACTAGAGGGTATGGGACCTCTCTTGACTTAGTACTTTGGCGTGTATTCGCTTCGGGTCGCAGGGAGTCGCGGGAGGGATGGTGCTGGGAGCATTGTAGTGTCCAAAGGCTTCCGTGATGGTGGTTGTCTTTCGGCTTGCAATGTAGCGTATGGATTCGATCCATACAAGCGGCTAGTAGTCAATGCACAATATTAGAAAGCGTCTCAGAGGACTTAGCGTGTGCGGCATACCTTGGAAGTGTGCTTTGTGGCTTAAAGGCGGTGCGAAGTGTGGGTACATTGGTACACCTGCAGGATTAAAACTATTCTAATAGCCTCGCCCTAGGTTATGGACACGCTCGGATCGCCCGTGAGAACTAGACTACAACCTTTTAATTAAAACTTGATGGGTGGTGCGAATCGGGATTAGGTGCTATGTTGTGGTGGCTATTGGGATAGTCACTTCGTGTGGTTACTTGTATGTATCTTTATTTCAGATTATTTTGTCAACAAAACAGATTTACAAACTTGCTCTTAAGCGTATTACATGATTGCAAATAAAGTTGGCTTTGTGCAAAATGAGACATACAACCTCCACCTAAATAAGCTTACCTGTAGTTTATGAATAGGTTTGCTATTCTCGCGTCGATCTTGCGAGTACCATTGTGTACTCGATTATCTTGCTTAAATGTTTTGTTGCGAGAGGAAGAAGGTGAGTGAGAGGCCTCACTTACGTGAGTTGTCTTTGTGGTAGCCTTAGAGGCGTCTAGCTTTGCGGCCGGTCGGTTGCCTTGTGGGTTATGTGGCTAACCGGACGACTTTTGTTCTAGCCATCTTATGGCACCTTTGCTTCATTATCGTTCTTGTATATTGTGTTATTTGGCAGTCGGCTCTTTTGTAATAACTTACTTTATCTATGTCCTTTACTAGACTTGTTCTTGTATGTTGTATGGAAATGATGTGTAATTTTGTGATGATGTGCATGTGCTGCAATTCTAGGAAGCATATGCCCATCGAGGCTTAGAATATTTAATTAGTAATGCTAGAACCATTTGGAGGTTAAGTGTTACTAGTTAAATATTCTGGGTCCCCACAAAGTTGGTATCAGAGCCATACTGACCGTAGAAACCCCTAGCTTGGTCGCCTTTAGGATATTTTGAAAATTTACTTTCAAATGGTTCATGAAGGTTTAAGTAAGTTCTCAAATTTTACTCCTTACCTACCTTAGCTTGCTCATCTCACCTTATTCTTGGTTAAATTTGGAAAATTGTTTTCCCTCTCATCTTCTTTTCAAAGGTAGTTGTTTAATCGATTAAATTGGTTTTGGGAGAACCATGAGAGCTTTAAATTGAGTCTTGGCTATCTTGGAGCGAAGATTAGGAGATGCTGGAAGTGAAGATTTCGGCCAAGAGCTTGGAGAAAGAAATCTGGACAGCAAGCAAGAATTTCTGGACAGCTAGCTCTTAATTGGTAAATAGTGTTAAAAATGAGAGGTTAACCCAACTAAAACTTGTGGGAATAAAAGGGTAAGAAGTGATATGAGTTAGCTAAGTGTCTGACCCTCATTTCGGTGATTTCACCTTGCTTTTTAGCTGTGTTAAGCCAAGGGATGATTTCTAAAATTTTACCTTCCTAAACTGATTGCTCGTTCTTCCATACGAGTGAGTCATACTGGTTTTAAGCTTTTGGCATTCATTTCGTAGAGATGTTAATGGTTTTTCCTTGCCTGCAGTTTTCAGGCTTGTCCCTTATCCATCTTAGTATCGGCTTCCACCCAACTTTCGGTTAGATTCCCCTAGCTAATCGCTCACCTACCTTGTTCTTATATGCGATAGATGGGCAGCTGGTATTTGGTCAAGGAGAAGCGTGCGGAGTACGTGGACGAGTATCCCGTAGTGCTGCGAGATATGATGTGGCGCGCCAATTTCACCTATCAACCGGAGTACGCCATCTACCGTCGGGACCGAGGACCTGGAATGGAAGAGTATCGATGCGTGGTCAACGTCATCGCAAGACAAGTGACCGGCAGTGTTCCGTACAGATTTCGGGTTCACGCCACCTCTGAAGCCATGGCCATTCAGGAAGCCGCCAGCAGGGTTATGAGTCAACTTCGTCATGACTTGATGGAATTGTCTCAGCCGCCCTACGACCATTTCCCCCAAAGAGGTTATGGAGCGGACGTTAACACATTCGCTGAAATCCAGTTCGGAGAAGACCCTCAAGTGCGCCAGTTGGCGAGGTTGGTCCACATCGTGGACCAGGTTCATCGCTGCAATCTGTTTGAGTTGTCAGAAACTCGGCGCCGTCTCAGGGAGGCCCAAGAGTACCTCAGGATCGGGGTTAGCATGAACCGCGTTCCTTGCAATGTGCTTTATGGTGCCAATGAGACCTCCCAGCTGCTGTGGCACCACCCGAGTTTTGACTTCCGAGTTACAGGGCCAGTGGCTGTCTATGGACCGCGCCGCCAAGTCCGCATGACAGCAGGATTTCCTAGCAATCGGAGGCCCGATCCTCCAGAAGGTCATGTTTCTTTATTAGGATCCCCGAGGCGTCTCTTCAACCCTTTGTCTCCCCCTGGACACCGGATCACCTGGAGCTCATCTTCTGGACGAATTCCCTGTGAACTTCAACAGGGATGACCACATCTAGGTGCATGGGAACTACCATGGAAGTTGTGTCCAGCTAATAGCTGTCCTTTGGAAAAATGTAATAGGATAGCACCCATTCAGTTATGTATGTTGTGTAAGACTCTGTTGTGGGGGCAGTAGCCTTTTCCCTTCCTCAATTAACCAAAAAGGAGTCTTTTATGCCAGGACTAATTGGGCTCTTTAATTTGAATGGCGCTTCTCCTTCCCTATACATCTAAGGACATCACCTACCTGTTATTGCCTCAAATTTCTGTGACCTATTGGACCATAGCCCCTCTAATCAACTGGCTACGGGGGGATGACTCCGTATAGCTAGTTATCAAGTCAAGGTCTCGTTCGTTAGTGGAGTAACCAGACAAATCGCTCCACCAGCTAACAACGACCTTGCACCATCAACCTTGGAACCTAGAAAGATCTCTCAGTCTGGCAATCCTTGGTATATCTAGACCTGGTAAGTTTCCCTGTGTCGGATAAAGTGACACGTTTTCTACCAGTCAAAACCAAGATTCGTACCGGTCACTTGGCTAAGCTGTACGTCTCAAGAATCGTATGCTTGCAAGGCACCGACGGTACTCTGTGCCCGTGTTCAGACTACCCCTCTTCCTTTTCCGAGTGAGCCAAATCTCGGGACGAGATTTTTGTAAGGGGGGAGGTTTGTAACATCCCAATTTTGGGCTTGTGTTTCAAATTTAAGAAAATGAGTAGAAATTAAAACTTTTTCTTACATCATGTATTTCCTATTTGTGCTGAACAATTATTGTACAAGAAGTTATGGAAATACATAGTCACAAGTCTTTGATCCAAATCTTGATCCTTCAAAAACATTCTTGTTCCATCTTGTGATAATCTCCTAGAAATATTTTTCCTAAATTCTTGGGTTCGTATGTGAGCCCTCTGAAAAATTTCACAATTTTTAGAAATTGTTTGAATACTTTTGGAGGTCAGTCAAAGCTACTCAAATTCTGGTCAAACAGTGGGCCAGCACCTTGTGGAATTTTTCGAGGAAAATGTATAGTACAAAAACCTCTGCAAAATTTACACAAGGTCAATAACTCAGCTAGCAAGCTCCTGTAAAAATTTCATAATTTTTGGAGTGAGCTTGCTACCTCAAATAAATCCCTCAAACTCCAGATCAGTTTGGAAACCATGTTAGGGCTGAGTCAGACTCGGGCTCGAGTCAGACCCGAGTCCGACCCAGCCAATTGACTCGCTCGAGTCAAGTCACTAGGCCACACCCGAGCTTGATCCTGGTCCACCGTGTGTGAGCCGTTGGATTTGAAATCCAACGCTCACAAACCACCTCGAGCTCCCCTTCTGTTCTTCTTCTTCCCCCGGCTCCCCGTACCTGCGCGTACGCTGTGGCAGGTGAGTTGTGCGGCGTTGGGTCGTCTTGCGGGCCCCATTAACGCCCCGAGCCTCGCTTTGCCCATGTCAAGTGCAGGCCGACCGCTTTGCTCCCTCCTCGTTTCTCGCCTCTGCGAAACTGTTGTCCCATCGCCATTAAACCACTGTCGTCGAGCTCGATCGACTCCGAGCTACATGAGCACCTCCGAGGCTTTCCTCTAAGTCTCTTCCACCTCGATCGCCCTCCCAAACCGTTCTCTATAAGGTTGGCGCCAAACCTCACCTTGAGCTCATTTCGCCATTTACGGCGCGTGAGCTCCAGCGGTGACTTGGGTCCTCCAGTGGTTCTTTAGCCCTTGTCTCACTTCATTTGTGGACCTCTTGTTGTCGCAAGTCCTCTCCCTAACTCAATTTGGGTTGCATTCTCAGGAACCGCCTAATTTGAAGTTCTTGGATCTTCGCGGCCGAAAGTGCTCCCCTTCGTTCCCATCTCCGGTAAGACCTTCTCCGTTTAATTCTTTGGCCCTGGCCCACCTCCAGGCCATCGCATCGTTGCTCTGACCATTCTTTGTACCTTGCGTTGCTCAGAGCACTTTGTCGCCGTCATCTTCTCCAGCTCCGGCTGCGGTCTCCGCCGCTGGACCTCCTCCGAGCTCCTCTGAACCTCATCTTGGCCCTGGTAAGTTGGTTCTAGCCTCCTAGAGCTCGAGCACTTGTCAGATTAGTTCATGTTGAGCCCTTTTCATGTTTTCGGTTTTGGCCGAAAACTTGTCCTCCGCCCTTCTCCGGCTCGCCGGCGTTCTAGGCCTGCCCCGCCGTCGAGGATACCTCCGTTAGGTTCGCAATAGTATTGCGCTCATATTGGTACCTTTAGTTAGCGCCGCCGTGGCCTCAGTGCGTCGGCGACGTGTCGGCAGTGAAGCTGCGGTGCTTTGTCTTTTGTCGGGTTTCCGACAAGTCCCAAGACCTCCTCGGGTTCATCGTGGCCATCCACAACCACCCCAGTTTAGATCCGAGCCTTTGGCTCCTTTCCGAAAAACTTAAGCCTCTGGACCTCCCCCTAGTTTGATCTCAGCCGTTTAGGATCACGTCCAAGTAGATCTGTACCGTAGAGGGTTTTCCGTGTATTTTCTTAGTGTCAGGACCTCCCCGCTGAAATTCTGGCCGTTAGAGACCACCGTAGGTTAAATCCAAGCCGTTAGCATCACCCTCCGCCTTGGGGTCCTCTTTGCAAAAGACCTCCTTGAGGTCCTCTTTGTTACAGACCACCCCTGGACCTCCACTGTGGTCCTCTTTGCAAAAAGACCTCCCCTTGGTCATTTTGCAAAGACCACCCCTTGACCACCCTCGGGGTCCCCTTTGTCAAAAAGCCACCCCTGGTCTTTTACAAAGAAAACCCCGCTCAGATCTCTTCGGCTCAATCCTAGTCGTTCACGACCTCCCGGTTAGATCGGCGTTAAATCCTTAGTCTCGGGACCTCCCTCGCGTCGATCCGGACCGTTCGGGACCTCCTAGGCCTATCTGGCCGTCCGGATCTCCTCCGTTGAAACCCTATCGCATAGGACCTCCCCGAGTAGATCTTGGCCATCCAAGACCTCCTCGTGTAAATCCCAGCCGATCAAGACCTCCCCCTAGAGATCTTGACCATCTAGGACCTCCTCCTTTAGATCTGTAGCTTTAGGACCTCCTCCTCAGGTCTCAACCGTTAGATTTAGATCTAACGGGCTGGACCTCCCTCACTTGATCATGACCGTTAAAGACCTCCCTCTGGAGATCTAGACCGTTGAAGACCTCCTCTGTGAGATCTTAGCCGTCGAGACCTCCCTCTGTACGTTTAGCCTTAGGACCTCCCCTAGTGCTCGGGACCGCCAGATCTCGATCTGATGGCCACGACCTCCGTTAGGCGCGAGGACCTCCTTTGTGTGCGCTGTGCATGCACTGGTCGTGGCCGTTGGATCCAAACTCAATGGTCCAGACCTCCCCAGTGCGGGAGGAGGTGTTTTGTGCGCTGTGCTTCGACGTCCGTGGCCTTGCGATGCAAGATCAACGGCCCACGACCTCTCCTTTTTCCTTCAGTTCATTTGGACCTCCCGAGAGCTCAAATTTTCTAAGTCTTTTAATGTTTTAAATTTCAAAAGTGCATAATTTTGTCATTTTAACTCCTTTTTGAATGATTTCAATTGCTTTAGCTCTGTTATAGAATGAACTTTAATCTGAGAATGAATTTAGGCACTGTTATGTAGTAGAAAATGATATAAACTGCATGAACTTGTTTAATATGAAATGGTTGTTTAGAAATTATCTCAAATTTGTAAAATACATAACTTTTTCTCTGTGAGTCCAAACTTTAATATGAACTGGGCCTTGTCTTTATTCATGTTCCTGAAAAGTGATATATGCTAGTTTTAGAACTTAGAAAAATCATAACTAATTCATTATAACTCCAAATGATGTAAACTCAGTTTTGCTGTTGTTAGGATAACCATATCTACCCACCATAAAAATTTCAAGTTCCAGATCATTATAGAAATTTTCGCCATGAGCAATAACCGAAATTAATTTAATTAGGATTTTTCAGGCTGAGAGAAATTGTTTAGGGCATAACTTTTTCATACTAAGTCCAAATAAAGTGATTCTTGTTTCTAAAATTGTCTAAAATCAACCTCTACCTGCTGTAGAAATTTCATGGGGTTTGGATGTTCTTTGCTGTTGAGTTCCTTTTGGGTGTTCTTCGTTCTTATTGGTTTTATCGCCTTTTCACGTTAGGTTCCGAAGAATTTATTGAACTTGAGCACTCCCCTCTGCAGCAAGACCAATCTCAGCAAGGCAAGCAGTTTGATCATGTTAATCCCAGTATTTTAAGTATTTATGTTGATTACAAATTCTATATATGCATTGCTACTTTGTGTTAAACTATTGTCGTTAGTTGGCCTAGTAGATGCATTTCCTTAGCAAATGATTATTCTCTACTACCGTGAGCCTAGGTTATTGCTGTGATTAGGGCTCGTGGATGAGCTCTTGTCACTTAGTAGTTGCGAATAAATTGCTTAGCCATGCTTAGCTCCCGGTAGAAATGGGCGGTTATCGACTTGTCGATAACCTTGATCACATAAAAACTTATTATGATTTATGATTTCAGTCTTGTGCCATGTCTACTTATGAAAACTAAAACTGAAAGCAAAATGATTTAGACTTGGGCACAATGGTATGTTGGTGTGCTTCTGGGTGTGACTGGAATGGTGCCCGGGTCATTAAGGACCGAGTTACTTGCGCCACCGTACTGAGCATTTTGCGTGCTAACCACACTAGAGGGTATGGGACCTCTCTTGACTTAGTACTTTGGTGTGTATTGGCTTCGGGTCGCAGGGAGTCGCAGGAGGGATGGTGCTGGGAGCATTGTAGTGTCCGAAAGGCTTCCCGTGATGGTGGTTGTCTTTGGCTTGCAATGTAAGCGTATGGATTCGATCCATACGAGCTCGTAGTCAATGCACAATATTGGAAAGCGTCTCGTAGGACTTAGCCGTGCGGCATACCTTGGAAGTGTGCTTTGTGGCTTAAAGGCGATGCGAAGTGTGGGTACATTGGTACACCCCTGCACGGTTAAAACTATTCGAATAGCCTCGTCCTAGGTTATGGCAAACTACAACCTTTTAATTAAAACTTGATGGGTGGTACGAATCGGGGATTCGTGCTATGTTGTGGTGGTTATTGGGATAGTCACTTCCAGGTGGTTACTTGTATGTATCTTTATTTCGCAGTTATTTTGTCAACAAAATAGATTTACAAACTTGCTCTTAAACGTATTACATTATTGGAAATAAAGTTGGCTTTGTGCAAAATGAGACATACAACCTCCACCTAAATAAGCTTACCTGTAGTTTATGAATAGGTCTGCTATTCCACACGTCAGTCTTGCGAGTACCGTTGTGTACTCAGTTATCTTGCTTAAATGTATTTGTTGTAGAGGAAGAAGGTGAGCTGGAGGGGCCTCACTTCTGTGAGTTGTGCTGTGGTAGCCTTAGAGGCGTCTAGCTTGGCGGCCCGGTCGGTTGTCTTGTGGGTTATGTGGCTAACCGGTCGATCTTTGTTCTAGCCATCTTATGGCACCTTTTGCTTCCGCTATCGTTCTTGTATATTGTGTTATTTGGCCGGTCGGCTCTTTTGTAATAACTTACTTTTTTATGTCCTTTACTAGACTTGTTACTGTATGTTGTATGGAAATGATGTGTAATTTTGTGATGATGTGCATGTGCTGCAATTCTGGGAAGCATATGCCCATCGAGGCTTAGAATGTTTAATTAGTAATGCTAGAACCATTTGGAGGTTAAGTGTTACTAGTTAAATATTCCGGGTCCTCACAGATGCACAACAACGACATGCATGAATAAACTTATTCATACTTCTAGCATTCCTCATCATTGACATTCATAGTATTCTAGCATCCATGAATAGCACATATATTCATAATACTAGCAGACATGAACAATCCTTCATGAATAACAATTAATCATATCTCAAATATTTACCATCCTTAATCATACATATCACACTATCAACCTTGCATGGTTATTACGCATCAAAGTACTAGCATCCTCTATCAAACATCCATAGTTATTCTCTCAATCAGAGTACTTACATTCACCAAGATAAATTGGAACTCATCACAATAACATCCATACATGGCTATTATGAGCCAAACACAACGATCACAAACATACTAGCATAATTATACGATAACCCGAATACTTACCTTAAGATGCGAGAGCGGTGGATGCGAAGAGGGCGCCCACAGGATCACGCTCCCACGAACATAAAGATAACCCAATCTAAGGCCAACATACTGGACCAAAAGCATAAATAACAACACAATTGAACTCACTAAACTTCCAATTTTCCAATCTTTCAATTTCTTAGCGATCGCTTTGGTGATCACTGCGGACAGTCAACTTCTAAAAATACGTAACTTTCTGCTCCGGAGTCCAAATGAGGTGTTCTCAGACTTTCTGGAAAGGTAACTAAATTTCCCAACTAAAAATTTTATACAATTTTTGCAAATTGAATCACCCAATTTGGAGTTCAGATGCAAAAGATATGAATTTTTGAAGTTTAAATCTATTTAAAACCTAAATTCTGAATTTTTTAGATTTTCTTGATTTATTCTTCTAAAGGAAAATCTAATTATTGCGCAAGGGTGACGTCAGCGCTGGAATTAAAGAATTAAAACTATTTTCTGACGTGTGGGACCCATGTGTCATAGACACGGTCCACATGGACTCGGCCCACAGGCTTTTTGGCTCAGGGTTTGTGCTGATGTGGTGCCACATGGAATCCATCGCTGAGGTGGTGCACACGGTGGCGCTGATGTGGCATACACGTGGCACTGCCATGTCAACAAGAGGCGGCGAGGCTCTCGGACCTATGGTCGCCGGCGTTCTACGCCGCGGCGAGGGGCGTGGGTGCTACCAATCGAAAGAGGGCAGTTCACTGAGTAGGATGCTCACCGCGGTCGGCGACGAGGTTTAGCGGTGGCGAGGTTCAATTGACGAGGAAGAAGATGTTGCGGGGGTCCTCCGGCGAAATGGATGCGCGCACGAGCTTCGCGGCGTCACGACGATGACAAGGGTGTGGATGGCGGGGCGGTGAAGGCTTGACGTCGCCGGAATCGGAGAAGAATGGCACTTCAACCGCCGGCGAAGATGTAACACCCCAGCTTCAACGGCAGGCTGAAATGCTACCTAGGTAACTATTGACAGATTAATAGAATAACAATTTACTAAAATCCGGCAGCATCTTCTTTGTTTCTTCAATAAAACTAGGAGGTTCAATATGAGTAAATATCAAACTAAGGAAATTCCACTCGCTAAATAACAAGAGGCATCACGATATATCAAAAGTCTAAACACAATTAACCAAAAGGAGATGCTACCAACGTTATAACAAATAATCCAACAGGTAAACATAACCATCATCCATCACTTAAGTAGTTTGCTCATTTGTCAATGTGCGATCTAAAATTTTTAATCAGCTGTCAAAGCTTCATGGAATTGTGTGTGTGAACCAAAAACTACTCCCTCCCATGCATGTCGATCTTGGATTGGGTACCTAAAACAATAACAACAACAAGAGTGAGTCCACAGACTCAGCAAGTACATAATAAAGGCGTACAATACAAAATAAAAAAACATAACATAAGCATCCACTAACAGAAACATATCTTAAATCATTCCATATGCATATGCAATGCTCAAGGATTCCTTCTCTTTATCTCTTTTTGCATCTTACCGGTAATGCAAAGTATGCAACCGTCGCTGCATACCCATGCCTGTGCTCGCAACTACAGGGATCAATTGCCCAATACTTCGCAAGTAAAGGGGACCTCAAGCCCACACTCCACAAGTGTGGGGACCTCAAGCCCGTCACATACATGACGGGGACCTCAAAGATGTGCATGCTTGGTCAACATAAGACCAGACCTCAACATGATATCAATATGCATATGCACCACCTCTATTCATCATCAAAGTGCCAAAAACAATAACAACATTCATGAATAGAGCATAGCCATACTTTGGACATTCACCATTCTTATTATGCACACATGCCAACAGCCATACAACACTAACATGTATCAAACATGCATTCATGTCCAAGCAATCACAGACAAAGTACAAACAATGCACTTGCCTCAACCAAGAGAGTGAGGGACGTGCAGAAGGGGCTGCCTCCAGGATCAAACCACCACCTGAACATATTTATAACGCACGATAATATAATAGTAGTAGACCAAACAACTATATAAAAACAAACACTAACTCGCAAAAGCGTCTAATCCGATCCCAACCCCAATTTCCTACGTGTCAATTCTATCTCCTCAGTGGACAGTTAAATACAAAAATCCATATCTATTAGCACAAGAGTCCAAATGAGGTGTTCTTGGACTTTCTGGAAAGGTAATTAAATTCCCCAACTAAACCTAGTTGAGGGGCCCTTCTAAATCGGCCATCTAATGCCCCTACCAAGCCAAATTAAAAGACATCAATATTCACGTCGGTTTTCTGGACAGTACACTAAAACCACTATAACTTTTGCTACGAAATTCCAAATCTTGCGTTCTTGTAATACTCCGGAAGTGTGAGAAGTCAAGAATCGGATTAATTAAAAACAATCGGTAGAGAATAATTTAATCGGGGAAGTTTTATTTTCAGTTTTCGTCAAATCCAGCTTAGAGAGGGGCTTTTCTGTTGTTTTCGCTTCCTTTTGGGGCTGGGCCTTGGCCCATCTCCTAGTGGTGGCCGGCCAAAGGGGGGGGAGGGCCACCCTCCCCAAACCCTAGCCGCCCCCCTTCCTTTCCCCCTTTTCCTCGTCCCACTTGCAGCCGCCCCCTCCTCCTCTCCCTTGGCCGACTCCTCTCCTCCCCCTAGCACCTCCCCTCTCCCAAGGTGCTGTCCCCCTGCACCTCCCCTATCCCAAGGTGCTGCCCCTTGCGCAAGGAAGAAGAAAGAGAGGGAGAAAAGAAGGAGAAGAAGGAGAAGAAGGAGAAGAAGAGTTTGTGTGGGGTTTGGTTCAGAGATTTCTAGCGGTTCTTCAAGGGTAACGAGATGCCCTCCCCGCTGTTTAATCCTTATTAGATGCGAAACCGATTAGAATTGATGGTTAATTGTTGGGCTGCAGAAGATGCAATTCTGTCCAGAACCTTGCGTGGGTTTTTTCGTGTATTTAGAAGCTGAATTTTAAGTTTCCATCTCCTAGAGATATGTGGGTTATGTCGTTATCTTTCAGTAGCCGCAAAGATCACTCGATTCGGAGGTCTGAGTCAAAAGTTATGATCGATTTAGTATCTGCTGCCAGAAATCTGACGAGAATAATCTGTCTGGTTATTTCCTAAAATTTGAAAGGGAATTTGGTAGAATCTGAAAGTTCATCCAACTAGGTTATTGTAGGTAATTCGATAACCTTTTCAGATTGATAAAGAACGATCAATTCGGAGTTACCTATTAAAAGTTATGGTCATTTTAGTTTTGCTGTTCGTTTGTATAGACAGTTTCTGTACTGAAAGTTCAGACAATGGTTAGCCTAATTTTTGGCCGAATTGGAGTATCGTGTCAACTAGAGTATTGTAGATTAGTCAGTTAAGAATCTACAGAAATTGGGTTTACCTCTTTTTGATTTCCAGATCATGAGTTATGTCATTTACCGTGCTGCTGTCCAGAATCAGATTATGGCAGGAAGCGTTGTTTTCGTTTTCAGCTTTGTAAACTCGTTTTAGTCGTCTAGTAAGCATTGTAGAATGCCGATTAGTAGCGCTGGGTATATTATGATCTTATTGAAATTATTTTACTTGTTTAGGAGGTGAAGCCTCAGGTTTAGGAGTATCACCTTGGCCGGCTAACGCGTCACATCGTGGAAGGCAAGTAATTGTAGCAGTGTTACTACCGTTTAATTGGTTGTTCTTACTACTTGCAATCCCTATGAGTTTCGTAATTTGAAGTATTATGCCATGGTTGGTTGACTTACATATGAGATGATGACAGTAATTATTATTTAATGATTTACATTGGATATCTTGTGTGTAGTCATGAAATGGTTGCTTTATGTGCCGAATGTGGATCATGGATGTATTTTTTTATAATGATTATGTGGTAGTTGTACAAGTTAATCTTGTTGGTGCCATTATGAGATGTCACGTATGTGGTTTATGATTATCATATCACTCATAACATATCATTACATTGCATTGTGGATGTCGTCGCTTATGGCGCGATCAGTCACCGCACTGACATCGTACATTGTCGTGATCGATGCACACTCTTACCTTGATGGTTAAGAGTGCAATGGAGCATGGCATGCATTTGCATTAAGCATTGTGGATGGAGAACATGCATTCTTTTGTCAATGGTTGAATTCTTTTGAGGCAGGACTCCTGCTAGTCCATGTGGTTTATTGAATGAGATAGTGGAATGTGGTTGTGGTCATGCAATAATATAACCTGTGTTGTAGCTTGCTTGTCAATTGATTAACCTGTTATTCAATTTACTTGCTGAGATTTTATCTCATTCTTGTTGTTTCTTTCCCCCTTTCAGGTGATTCTTAAGCATTCCTGGGATGGGTAGAGCGGCACTACAATAATGCACTCAATTCATATTTTCATGCTGTAATAAAGTTGAGAGGAATTTAGCCTATTGACTAGTTATTCACGAGTGATCTGTTGATTTATTATTGATGCATTTGTGGATGCACTTGGATTAATCTGCTAGAGGTTGTTTAATTATTGAACTTATTCTTATTATCTTTATTCCCATAGTGGTTTATGCTTCCGCTTATTGATTATTGCCTAGAGTTCTTTGAAATATTTTATTCTTTGATTTTTTTTGGCTAGCTGTAGAGTGGTTAAGTAGTATCCCAGGGTAATGTGGGTCTGAGGGTGTTCTGATTCTTTATATCTCTCGGAAAAGGTATGGAAATTACCTACATTTTTCATTATATCGAGATCCTCGATTTCGTCTTGAACTAATGGCTTAACCTTGATTTCCTACAGATGTCAGAATCTTGTGACAGATCAGCAGGACAGAGACACTAAAAATCATAACTCACTAACCGTTAATCGGATTTGGGTTTTCTTGGCGCCAAAGCTAAAAACATGACCCGGATATCTCTAAGAGAGTGGATCCCAGTTACGCTTCTAAATACATGAAAACCGTCGTCTAATCTACTGGACAGCACACGATCTATCAACTGTTGATATTCGATCTACCAAACGAAAACAATTGCAACTAATACACCTCAACCAGCGAAGAAAACTCGATGTTACCCTTGAAGAACCACTGTAGATTGCGACGAAGCCCGCGAACCTTCCCTTCCCTTCTTCATCCCTCTCTCCTTCTCCCTTCTTTGGCCGGCCACCGTAGCGGGGGTTGGAGGCAAGGGCTGCCATGGGGAGGAGACACCATGGTGGTGCTACAGTGGCGGCATGTACTGTAGAACGCATGCTACAGTAGATATTAGGGTTTTTGTAACATCCCAATTTTCTGAGCTTAAAAATCTTTTAAATAGTTAGTAGGAAGGAAATTCACCATTTGAATTTTATTTGAATTTAAATTCAAAAGCTTAATATGGGACTTTACAATCAAAAACATTTAATGTGAATAATCCCAACATGAACAATAGCCAAAACTATTTTATTTGGGTTCTATGTGCTCAGATATATTTTCTAGATTTTTCTAGAATTTTTCTGAGTTCATTTGCTATTTTCTATTGCCTATTTGAATTTCTGGTATTTTCCAAATTAGAAAAGCTATTAAAATCTCAGAAATCATTTCGGGCCGAATTTCCGAAGCTCCGGCCCATCTCTTTTGTCTTGCCCATCTTCCCGTATACCATTTCGCCGCCGCCTGCCGCCTCCGACTGACATGCGGGCCCCGCATGTCAGCCTCTTCTCTTTCTCCGCGCGCTCAGCCCATCCTCCACCGTTCGATCAATATTCGACGGTCAGATGCGGCTGAGGTACCGGAGGGTCCGAACGCTCCTGTGCTTTGGACCATTCGATCTGGATTTGACGGTCAGATCTTGTCGGAGTCTGTTCGCACTCGCGCCGTTTGTCACGCGGTTTCGTCCGAGCCCCAGTCGCTGACTGGTGGGTCCCACCCTGCCACGTCGTCGTCGTCTCCGAAGCGGACTCCCCCTTCCGCCCGAGTTCGCCGCCGCCGCCTTTGCCGTTTTGGGAGTCCGTGTAGGGCACGCCTCCCGGGGCTATTTAAGGCCCCGAGGACCCTCGTGAGACGCACCCCGTGACGCGCCGCCCTCGAAACCCTAGCTGTCGCCACCGAAGCGCCGCTAGAAGCCCTAGGCGCCGCCTTCGTCTTCAGCTTCGGCCGAAGGACCTCTTCGCCACCGTCGCCGATCCAGGCCACCTCGTCGTTAGTGGAGGCCACCTTCGGGATCGTTGAGTCTCCCGCATCTCAGAACCACCGTCGTTTTCGCCGGAGGACCCCTCCAGCGCCGTCGCCGTCGAGACCGAGATCTATTCGCCGCTTCAACCTCGCCGCCGGTCACCCCTGTCCACCCCCGGCACCTGTGAGCACACCGTTGTGATCCCCATCTCACCCTCTACCTCCTGGTGCCACTCGTCGCCGCCGGCGAGCCGCCATTCGTCGAGACCGTCGGGACCCGAGCGCCGCCGCTCTTACTGTCGCACACGTCACCGCTGCTGCTTTATTCTTTGTTAGCCCTGCGTGGCTTAATAAGTGTAAACTCGACCATAAGGTCAAAACCCTTATTTGTTATTCAAACTAATCGTTTACTTTATTTATCGCTTGTGTGGATCGATATTTACCTATGTTAACCCTGTGTGCACTAGCGTGATCCTGGACTAGTGCAGTATACACAGAGGGTTCCAGAATCATAATTCTGGGTGCCGATAGTTTTCCCCCTCCTTTTATAAGTGGCCAGCCCGAGCCCTAGGTTGTCCCAATTATGCTCAAAACCCCCTCTCTAACTGCTGATTAACCTATTCTCTAATTGATCCCCCTCCTAATTCGAATGTTCTCTTCCGAATTAATTTGGAGTATTACAGAAGAACTTCAAATTCCAGGCGCTACAGAGCGAAAGAGTTGCGATGGGTGGCGACGTTGGATTGTGGGAAAGATTGCGCACCCGAGGCTCCCTTTTATAGGGGCCGGGAGGCACTGGTGCGGTGAGGCGATGTGGAGATCGTGTGCGGTAGATTGCGACAATCGTGGGCGAAACCGGCGCGGAGAAGGAGGATGAACGTGGGGGAACACTACACCATGGCATAGTATTAAGGGCAATTATCTGCCGGGGAAAAATTGGATTAGTGGCAAAACATCTACCGGCAATATTTAAGAGATTAAGCGTCTGATTATCTGCCGAAAATAATTATTTTTCAGAACAATGTATCTACCGACAATATTTCAACGTTAACTACAATATATCTGCCCTAAAAAATCAACAAAGTCATTTTAAGTGCAGATATCAAGCCATCCCTTGGCGTGGTGAAAAAGTATTTGACAATAGGCGCGAAACCCTATCCCCAAATTCCCCTCTCGACCGCCCCCTCTCTCCCAGCGCGTCCTCCTTCCCCTTCCTCCCAGCACCGCCTCAGCTCCCTGGCCACCCCACCACCCAGCACCGCCCTCCTCCCTGCCGTCTCACCTCCCAGCGTCGCCTCACCACCCAGCGCTACCCTCCTCCCTGGCTGCCTCACCTCCCAACGCAGCCCCACCTCCCAGCGCCGCCCCTTCCACCCAATGCCGCCCACCTCCCTCCCCGGGCGCACTCCTCCCAACGCCACCCTCCTCCCCGGGCGCCCCTTCCTCCCTGGCCACCTCACCACCCAGCGCCGCCTCACCACCCAGCGCTGCCCTCCTCCCTGGCCCTCACCTCGCAACGCCCAACCCGTCTCCTCCAGCGCGCCACCGCTCGGTCCAGTGCCTCGCCTGGCCGACTCGGCCTACGGCCGCCGGCCGCCTCGGCTCGACCCGTTTCCCCCTGGTTCCCCACCACCCTCTATCCCCCTCCCTGTTTTTCCTTTCTTGTTTTGCTTCGGTTTTTCAGCTTGCGCTTGATTCACGTTTTGATGTTTGTTGTTTTAAGCTCATGCATTGTGATTGACTGGAGGTGGGTTACTAGATGCTTGGTTTTGGTGATGCGCAATGGATATATGACAAAATTCATCATGAGATAAACCAATTCTGCAGTGCTCACAGTTTGCGGCAAGTTTACATGGACACGTTTGATCAGGTTGTTGAATCCTTTTAGTTAATCAACTTTTTGTTCTTTCTATTATGTAGCTGTGCAATATAGGAGACCTTATACCTGCATTACTAGCTCACCAAAAATACATATACAAAGGTATACACTCCATGTGGCCAGATCATATGTTACAATTGTGTCCCCTGTGAACATCCATGGACAGTTTATACTATACTGAGTACTTGAGATGGTTTTGTTGTTGTAATATACATATCCTCTGATACTAGAGCTTGTGACTTGTCAAAAGTATTAAACGCTCTTATTGATTGTTCATATTGCATATACTGAGATCTAAAAAATACATTTATTAAATTTACAAACTTCAGAAGCTATTTCTTGAATGCACATATACCTGGTAGTACTTGTCATCAATGTTTAACTTTCGGTCCTTATCTCATGCTATCATTATAAGTCGATTTGTATTAGATCCTCAATGCCCTTGTTATGTGATCTTTTGGTGACCCGTTCTATTTATATCTGAAATAGTGACAAGTTCTTGGTGAGATTCTCATTCAGTGGTTTTACCAACTTTTGTTACTCATCTGATAGTTCATGGACTGCAAAACAGTTGAACATTGTGAGCCCTGAAATCTCCTCAAGGTTAATTTTAGGAGTTGTGATTGTCTGATTGCTTTTGGGCAAAGCAAAGTACTACTTATATATAATGCAGATGTTTCTTTTTCCTAGATTTTGGTTGGAAATATGTAGAAGCACTTGGTTCAATAGTAGAAGCACTTGTTTGCCTCTTTATATTACCTTATCTTGTCCTTAATTTTCCCTTTTACCAAACTGTGTACACGACTGAGTTTCAAAAGGGAGGTTTGTCGCATGTGCATATTATTGTTTGGCTCTCTTTGCTACAACAACCAGAAAAGATAATCTCCTTGCAGCTTCCAACATTGTTGGTAACTAATATGTACTAACTAGTACAATTTTAACTTCAACTACAATTGTTTGATTCATCTAGCTAGTTGCTAGTACATGCAGAGTTGCACATTTTGACATGCATAGTTCTTTTTGCTACATGCATGTATTGATTCTATTGCTTCTTTGGCTTAAACTGATGCTCTTATTTCATGAAATGCAGGTATGAGCAGCTTGAACTAGAAGGGAAGCTATTGGAGGTACATAGCTTTTAGCTCCATTTGTTTAGTAAATTTAGTTGGATAGTGAATATCATATGATTCTTTTTTCTTTCTATTTATCAGCTTTTCCTCCTAAAACCAGTAGATGTCTAATGCCTTGTTGCATCATTTCTTTACTTATCTTTACTTGATACTCCAATCCCATTTGGTGTTGCACATAAGTTGTATATTGACATCCACGCCAGTAAAAGTGTTTGTGTGTCAATATCAGATGATTATTGGACCACAACATGCATTTTTTGTAATAATTTTTCATCACAACTAGCAACAAGTCCAAGAATTACCATGGAATAGTTTTTCACAAAGCATGCATGTATCCTCCCAAGCTCAGGCATTACCATTGCAATATTCTCGAAGCTTCCTAGTTGAGTTTAAGAAACTCTTGAGGTTTTGCAATGACATTACATGTGAGGACCCCAATTTATTTGGCTTGTAATGCTTAACCAACCGCCTGGTCCTAGCATCACAAATCAAATAAACTGAGCCTCGAGATATGTATACTTCCCTAAAGCAAGATATACACACCTCACCACAAAATTATGCATCAACTCCATTCCAATCATAAAGTCCAAACATCACACTAAGCGTAAAGTAACAAAGACATAAGTTATTACGAGACAAAACCCGACCGGCCAAAAGATACACAAATACACAAGCAGACAATTGAAGCAAAGTGCCATAAGATGGCTATAAACAAAGCCAATCGGTGTGCCTTCAACCCACAAGGCATCCGGCCGGACGCAAAGCCTGAGTCGTGGGTGCACGGCGCGAGAACTCACAGTGAGGCCCTTGGGGCTCACCTTCTTCCTCTGCAACAAAACATTAAGCAAAGCCAATGAGTACAAAGATTGTCTTTGTACTCGCAAGACTGACGTGTGAACTAGCGGACCTGTTCATATGCTACATGCAGGCTTATCTGGTGGAGGTCATATGTTTCATTTGCACAAAGCCAATTTTTATTTGCAATACAGTTGGAAGGCAAGTTTGCAATTCATTTTTAATGTGGAAATAACAGTAAAGGTAATAAGAACAAAAGAGAAAGATAAACAACCTAGAAGTGACTATCCCAATAGTCTCCACAACCATAGCACGAATCCCAGATTCGTACCACCCATCAAGTTTTAATTTAAAATGTTGTAGTCTAACTCTTGGAAGACCTTGCCAAGCGTGTCCATAACCTAGGACGAGGCTATTCGAATAGTTTAACCTGCAGGGTGTACCACTGTACCCACACTTCAGACCGCCTTTAAGCCAAAGCACACTTCCGAAGGTATGCCGACACAGCTAAGTCCTACGAGACTTTTTCCAATATTGTGTATTAACTACGAGCCGCTCGTATGGATAAAAATCCATACGCTTACATGGTAAAGCCGAAAAGACAACTACCTTTGCGGGGTAAAGCTTTTCGGACAACTACCATGCTCCCAACACCATCCCTCCTGCGACCTCCTGCGACCCGGAGCCAATACACGCCAAAGTACTAGGTCAAGAGAGGTCCCATATACTCCAGTGTGGTTAGCACGCTAAAATGCTTGGTTTAGTGTAACAAGATGTTCGGTCCTTGTTGACTCGGGCACCTTTCCAGTCACACCCAACAGATCACACCAAAACTTACCATTGTGCCCAAGTCTAAATCATTTTTGTTTTCAGTTTTAGTTTTGCAATTAAACATAGCAAGAATGCTGAAACATAAAGTTATAGTAAATTTTGTGTGATCAAGGTTACCGACTAAGTCGATAACCGCCCATTTCTACCGATACTAAGCATGTCTAGGCAACTAAACTAAGTAAACTACTAAGTGACGAGAGTTCATCCAATGAACTCTAATCACGACAAATAACCTAGGCTCGGTAGTAGAGGATAATCATTTACCTACAGATTATGCATCTAAAGGATTAACTAACCAATTTAACACAAACTAAGCGATGCATACATACAGTTGAAACAAAATATTAGACTTTAAAATACTGGGATTAACATGATCAAAGCGCTTGCACGGTCTGCGGCTCGAAATATCAACTGTTGCGAGGTTCACTCGATAATACGGACAAAATGCAATCTATCGATCGAGCAAAGCAACAAATAAGAACCAATAACACCAACAAAACTCAAAATTTCCAAAACAACCACAAAACTAAAACACGAAGCTAGATCATTACAATAGAGCAACAAATTAGCTACTAAGGAGAAGAATTAAATTAGACATGTTTTCATGTGATTGATCTACCCAAACTTACTTACTCACCAAGCTAACCACAAAATTAATCCTCTTATATGCTTTAATCTTTCGACAGACTTTGATGGTGATTGTGTGCACATCTATTAATTAAGTATCAAATTAACACATCTATACAACTAGTTACTCTAAACAACCAATATTAGCGATAAGATCACATAAACCGACAAGAAACTATTGAAACACTAACTAGTTAATTTGCCAACTATTAGGTGCTAACAATTTTCTAACTAAGGTTGGGCTTTAATAAAATTCAGCTACTAACCCACCTAAGCATCACACCAACATATAGGAAAGTTAACAATTACAGCATGCTACCACTACAAGGCCTTACTACACTGTAAAGCAAGAATCGCAAGTACAGAGACAAAACAACTAGTTCCAATAACAACTTCTCATGCCAACAAGGGTTTTGAAATCTAGAATCACTAACTAACATAATTCCTTACCAACACTATTTCCTAAGGAATTCATCAAGTCTAACAAGACCTAATAAGCATAAGCATGATACCAATTTTCAGTTTACTGACAACAGAAAAACGACAACAGAGAAACATATGAGAGAACTAGAACCAAAATACTTTCAAACCTCCAATACCAATTTTGATCATGCAAGAGAGTGAACTAAAGAACATTCCTAATCATGATTAGAAACTAAAGAACTGGTTTTGAAGGAGTGGGCCCCAGCCGGACAGATGCAGAGAGGAGCACACCAAGAACAGAGAGGCTCGGCGGCTCGGACTGGATTCGTCGCGGCGAAGGAGTGGCGGCGATCGCGACGACGGCCAAAATGGGTTGCTCGAGGATCACCGGTGAAGGTGGTCACGCGGCGGCAGGAGATGCAACGTGGCGCGCGGCCGTGGAGGTGACAAGGGGCGGCTGCGCGAGAAGAAGAAGGTGAAAACTAGCGCGCGCGATGAGCATCGATGGGTTACCGGAACTCACAGGATGACGCTGAGCTAAGGTGGGCTGCCGGAGATGGCGGCGGCGAGAACTGCGGCGGCGATCAAGGGTCACCGAGAGGAGCAACGAGCAAAGCGAGGAGGAGATAAAGATGTAGATAGCTCGGGTAAGTGCGAGATGGTCGACGTATGAGCAATTGACAAGGAACCAACTCACCGGCGATGAGGGCGAAGACTGAATTTTCGGCCGAATAAGAGGGAACCCAAAATTCCACGGTCCCTGCGAGTGAATCTCAAAATTAGTCGAGGGGAAATCAAGATAGGGATCTGGAACACGATATGACGCGCAAAGGTGAGGATGACCTTCACTGGTCACGACGATGACATGGCGGTGGCGCCACGGCCGTGAACCAGAGTTGGCGCACTCCCTTGGTTTAAGCTCAGAGCGAACAAGGAAGGTAGTGAATGGCTTTGTGAGGTCAAAGAGAGGAAGAGGAAGCTTTGGGTACCCTTAAATAGGAAAAAGGACGGAGAAACCCGAGAGAGGAGCCCTCAACGCCGATGCGCTCGGGAGCGAGCGGCGAGTTGGTGAGGTAGATGACGGGCGATTAATGCCTTACGGTATGGGCCAACAGCGGATGATGCGGCGAGGTGAAGCGCGCGAGAAGCGAGAATGGGCGGCGAGGCGGTGGAGCGCATGCACGCCGCCGGCCTTCACTCTCAAGCGAGAGGTAGGTGACGACGACAAGTGGGGCTGCCCGTCCGGCAAGCGACAAAGCGGCGAGCGAGTCAAGTGCGGCGTGAGCGGTTGGTCCGACTCGATCAAGAGAATCGGCCGTTGGATCTAAAGCGGACGGTCGAGATCGGTGTATTCATTCGGACAGTCGGCGAGACAAGCATTGCGGACCGTTCGATCTGCATCGGACGGTTGGAAACGATCGGAGCGTAGCAGTGCAGCTAAGCGGTGCGACCGAGTCAAGTGGCGTGATCGGACTCGAGCTCGAGTTGAGTTCGAGCCGATAGCGATGATTTTAGATTTGATTTCAAAAGGCTGAGCAGGTTTGGGGAATTTTTAGAGATAGCTCCCAAGCTCCAAAAATTCTGAAATTTTTATGGGAGCTTACAGGGACAGAGGACAACCTTGTGAAATTTTTCCAGGAATTTTCATGAACTAGATTTCCCCCAAGAAAATTCACAAGCTGCTGAGCTAGGGTTTGACCAGAATTCCAAACTGGTTTGACTTGGCCACTTGAAAAAGCAACCAAAATCTAAAAATTGTGAAATTTTTCAGAGAGGTAGCTAGGATTATCAAGATGATAGGAAAAATATTTACAGAGGATGATCACAAGTTTTAAGGCTAAGAATCTGTTGGCAACAACTTCCATTCACAAGAACAAATTCTAGAAAATGGAAATTGTTTAGGGAAAATTTGGAAAACTTCCAAATGATTTCATGAGGCATCAAAAGTTTTTATTTCTCCTCATAATTTTACATTTGAAATAAAAACTCTAACTTAGGGCTGTTACAAATCTCCCCCCTTACAGGAATCTCGCCCCGAGATTCTGATCACTGGGAAAAGAAGGACGGGTAGTCTGCACAGAGACGATCTTCCCGCTCCCAAGTGGCTTCATCCTCGGAGTGATTCGACCACTGAACTTTAAGAAACTTGATCACACGGTTCCTTGTTCTTCGTTCAGCTTCTTCGAGGATGCGAGCAGGCGCTCACGATAAGACATATCTTCACGCACATCGATATTTTCCAATGGTGTTTCCTCAACTGGAACACGGAGGCACTTCTTCAATTGCGATACATGGAAAACATCGTGCACTCCTTCGAGTGTAGCTGGCAATTCTAACTTGTATGCAATAGCTCCCACTTTCTTGATGATGCGTACGACCGACATATCGAGGAGCGGTTGCCCTTGACACGAAACGGCGATGTCCCTTCAAAGGTGAGACTTTGAGATACACCAAGTCATTGGGTGGAAACTCAACTCACGGCGGCGCCGACCGCATAGCTCTTACGCTGGGTCGAGCTACGCGCAAGTGCTCACGGATCAACTGCACTTGACTTTCAGCCTCATTAATTGAGTCTGGGCCAAAGAACTGTCTCTCCCCAGTTTCTGACCAGTTCAATGGGGTTCTGCACCTCCTCCCATACAAGGCCTCAAATGGTGCCATACCGAGACTAGCCTGGAAGTTGTTGTTGTAGGAGAACTCAGCAAGCGGTAGGCATTTCTCCCAATTCTTCCCATAGGAAAGAACACAAGCACGGAGCATATCTTCAAGCACCTGGTTGACACGCTCCGTCTGACCATCAGTCTGAGGATGATAGGCCGTGCTGAAGGTAAGACGAGTTCCCATAGCCTCCTGCAGACTATGCCAAAACCGAGAGGTAAACAGCGCCCCACGGTCAGACACAATCGTCTTGGGCACACCATGCAAGCTCACAATCCTTGATACATAGAGTTCGGCTAGAGGTTCCACACAGAGCTGAGTCTTGACTGGAAGGAAATGCGCCACTTTAGTTAGCCTGTCAATGGAAACCCAAATGGCGTCATTTCCCTTGGATGAACGGGGCAAACCAGTGATGAAATCCATGCCCACGGAATCCCACTTCCATTCTGGCACTGGCAAAGGCTGAAGAAGACCTGCTGGACGCTGATGCTCGGCCTTGACACGACAACATACGTCGCATCTGGCAACGAACATGGCAATCTCGCGCTTCATGCGAGTCCACCAGAATCTCTGACGCAGATCTTGGTACATTTTGGTGGCCCCGGGATGGATGGACAAGGGAGAATCATGGGCCTCATGGAGAATCAAATCCCGCAATTCCGGAACCTTTGGAACCACGGGCGCTGCCCAAACCATACAACACGTGCTCATCTTACGTGAAACACCGGTGATCCATTCTTGATGTTCGCGATTTTACCACACCATCATCGATTCTTGTGTCGCCTTGATTTGATCCACCAAGGTCGGTTGCACAACCAAGGCGACAAGGAACCATGCTCAACCAAACCCAAGTTGAGACGCTGAAATTCTGCAAGAAGTGCAGGCTGTTGCTCTTGGATCATCAAAGTATTGCAATACACCTTTCGGCTAAGTGCATCAGCAACCACATTGGCCTTGCCAGGATGATACTGAATACCCATGTCATAATCTTTGATCAATTCCAACCATCTCCTCTGCCTGAGGTTCAGATCTGGCTGGGTGAACAAGTATTTCAAGCTCTTGTGATCGGAATACACCTCACATCGGTTACCGATCAGATAATGCCGCCAAATCTTGAGTGCATGCACCACAGCAGCAAGCTCTAAATCATGGGTGTGATAGTTGAGCTCATGAGGTCTCAACTGCCTAGATGCATAGGCAACTGCTTTGCCTTCCTGCATGAGAACGCATCCGAGACCCTGACGAGAGGCATCGCAATAGATATCAAGCTCTTGTGGACATCGGGAAGAGTAAGGACTGGAGCTGAAGTCAAGCGCGTTTGAGCTCAAAGCTCTCTCACAGAGAGGACCACACAAACTTCTTATCCTTCTTGAGCAATTCGGTCATTGGCTTTGCGATCTTGGAGAAATTCTCGATAAAGCGGCGGTAGTAGCCCGCTAACCGAGGAAGCTTCGCACATCGTGGATGACTTGGGCGACCCAAGATAGAACATCGGCGACCTTATCGGGATCCACACTCGCCTCAAGCGAAAGAACATGGCCCAAAATGCCACTTCCTTCAACCGAACTTCGCATTTGCCGAACCGCATATAGTGATGCTCCGCAACTTGCCCAAAACAATCTTGGATGCTCAAAGCATGCTCTTCTTGATCTTGGAATAGATAAGAATATCATCAATGAAAACCACCACGAACTTATCCAAATATTCCATGAATACCGAGTTCATGAGGTTCATGAAATATGCTGGAGCATTGGTTAAGCCAAAAGACATGACGGTATAATCGTAAAGACCGTAACGAGTAGTGAAAACCGTCTTCGGTATATCCTCAGCCCTGATCCGGACCTGATGATATCCCAATCTCAGGTCAATCTTGGAGAACACTTGAGCTCCAGACAACTGGTCAAAAAGATCATCAATGCGAGGCAGAGGATATTTGTTCTTCACCGTCACCTAATTGAGCGGACAGTAATCAACACACATGCGCAAAGTCTTGTCCTTCTTTTTCACAAAGATCACCGGACAACCCCAAGGAGATGAACTGGGACGGATGAAACCCTTTGCTTGGAGCTCACCAAGCTGCTTCTTCAATTCTTCTAGCTCATTGGGAGGCATCCGTCAGCGCCTTCAAGATAGGCGATGCAGGCGACAACTTCGATGACAAACTCAGATCTCGAACGGAGGCATCCCAAGTAAATCATCGGAAAAACATCCTCAAAATCACAAGCGGTGGGAACCTCCCGAATCTTCAAAGTGGCTTTGCTACAAGTGCACAAAGGTGTGACCCTTGCGGTGTGGGAAAAGCCAACTGTTTGGAAGGTTGGTGAGGAAAACCATCTTCTTGGCGCAATCGATCTGTCCCATGTGTTGGGACAACCAATCCATGCCAAGAATTACATCGGGCTCGTTGAGTTGAGCGGGATGAGATTTGCCAAGAATCCCACTTCTTTGACTTGATAGGAACATCCGGCATTCTAACTCGCTCTCATTTCCGACCCGGAGAGCGAATGAGCAATGGAACTCCCAAGGAACACGGTGAAGACCACTAGCGGCAGCAAAGATCTCGAAATAAAGAATGCGATGCTCGAATCAAATAATACTGCGGGGCGATAGTTGACAAGAAGTGTACCCATCACGACATCCGGCGCCTCTGAGCCTCCTCGGTGAAAGATGGTTGACTCGACCATTGCTCGCACCTGGGCCTACGGATGATCTTACGTCGGTGGGTGACCACTCCTGCGCGCGTCCTCCATTAGGGCGAGGCTCGCTGCAACGATACGAGGGCAAGCGTTGGCGTAGTGGCCCTTGTTGTGGCAGCGAAAACAAGTAACCTCGGCCGCCGGATTGCGGAGGCCACCCTGCTGTTGGATCGCAGGCGCACGTGGCTGAAACACGGCCTCCGGTGGGCAAAGAGCTGGCGGTGATGGCCTCGGCGCCGGTGGAGAAAAAGCGGGCCCCAGTGCTGGCGGCCCAGGGCGAGTGAGGCGGCATGCGGTCGATGGGCCTCCCATTTGCGCTTGCGAGACTCACCCAGCTCCTTTGCCTTGTGCTCAGCAACAATGGCCTTATCAACCAAGGCCTGAAAGTCGGGGAAGTCCACAATAGACAGCCTGTCCTGCAGCTCCTCGGACAGGCCATCCATAAAATTCTCTGCTTAGCCTCGCCGAGGCCACCTCCCGAGCATAACGAGCCAAATGATTGAACTTCGTGCAGTACTCAAATCACGGACTTGCGCCCTTGCTTGGCGCGAGAATTCTTTCTTCTTCGACTTCATCAGGCCATCAGGATGTGGGCGACGAAAAGCGATCGAACTCCTCGGTGACTACATGGCCGCGGGCTGCATGGCGAATAGTTCTCCCACCATGAAAGTGCTGCGCCCTCAAGGTGGTGGGGCGCGAAAGTGCCTTCTCTGGGCGACATCGGCGATGTTGAGCTTTCGGCTCAACCATGCGCGACCAATCATCCGCATCGAGAGGTCCTCGAGGCGAGAGAAAGTCGGCGGCTGCGTGCGGAGGAACTCGGCAAGTCCCCGCGAGTTTGGTGTCCGCCACCTCCGGATCCGAGGCACCGGCGAGTGGAGGTATTCCTAGCAATAACCTCCAAGATACGCGTCGGTCCATGCGGTTTCGCTCGATCGGCGAGAACCTCGACCATGGTCGGAGGAGGAAGCTCCTCATCATGACCGGTGGTGATCGCCACGCGTCCTCCCGCCATCTGTTTCACTAAGATAGGTTAGTGATAGCACGAGAGCAAGAAATCGATAAATCACCAAAGCAGGTTTAAAAACGAGCACGAAATAAATGCAAAACTTCAAGTCACAAAGCCAACTGACAAAATTTAGACACCTAGCAGACTTACAACACATTTTACCCTTATGTTCCCACAAGTTTTAGTTAGATTAATCTCTCATGGTTCTCCCAAAACTAATCCCAGGATAAGTAACTATCTTTTGAAAGGAAAGACAGAAACCAAGTTTTAAAACTCAAATTAGAGTAAGATGAGAGTAGAAAGCTAAGATAGGTAAGGAGTAAAATCTGAGAATCTGCCTAGGTTTTCATAAACCTTTTTATAATTTGAAAATAAGCTTTTCTAAAATATCCTAAGGACGACTATGCTTGGGTTACTCACGGTCGAATGGCTCGATACCAACTTTGTGAGGACCCCAATTTATTTGGCTTGTAATGTAACCAACCGCTTTGGTCTAGCATCACAAATCAAATAAAGCGAGCCTCGAGATATGTATACTTCAGAGCGTGATACACACCTCACCACAAAATTATGCATCAACTCCATTCCAATCATAGAGTCCAAACATCACACTAAGCAGAAAGTAACAGCAGATAAGTTATTACAGACAAAAGCCGACCGGCCAAAAGATACACAAATACACAAGACAGACAGCGGAAGCAAAAGTGCCATAAGATGGCTATAAACAAAGCCAATCAGTGTGCCTTCAAACCACAAGGCGTCTGACCGGACCGCCAAGCCTAGTCGTCGTACACGAAGCGGCAGCAGAACTCACAGAAGTGAGGCCCTTGGGGCTCACCTTCTTCCTCTGCAACAAAAACATTAAGCAAAGCCAATGAGTACAAATATTGTCTTTGTACTCGCAAGACTAACGTGTGAACTAGCGGACCTGTTCATATGCTACATGCAGGCTTATCTGGTGGAGGTCATATGTTTCATTTGCACAAAGCCAATTTTTATTTGCAATACAGTTGGAAGGCAAGTTTGCAATTCATTTTTAATGTGGAAATAACAGTAAAGGTAATAAGAACAAAAGAGAAAGATAAACAACCTAGAAGTAACTATCCCAATAGTCTCACAACCATATACAGAATCCCGATTCGTACCACCCATCAAGTTTTAATTTAAAGGTTGTAGTCTAACTCTTGGAAGACCTTGCCAAGCGTGTCCATAACCTGGGACGAGGCTATTCGAATAGTTTCAACCCTGCGAGGGTGTACCACTATGCATCCACACTTGGACCGCCTTTAAGTTAAAGCACACTTCCAGAAGGTATGTCTGCACTGACTAAGTCCTACGAGACTTTTTCCAATATTGTGTATTAACTACGAGCCGCTCGTATGGATAAAAATCCATACGCTTACATGAGTAAAGCCGAAAAGACAACTACCTTTGCGGGGTAAAGCTTTGGACAACTACCATGCTCCCAACACCATCCTCCTGCGACCTCCTACGACCCGGAGCCAATACACGCCAAAGTACTAGGTCAAGAGAGGTCCCATATACTCCAGTGTGGTTAGCACTCTAAAATGCTTGGTTTAGTGTAACAAGATGTTCGGTCCTTGTTGACTCGGGCACCTTTCCAGTCACACCCAACAGATCACACCAAAACTTACCATTGTGCCCAAGTCTAAATCATTTTTGTTTTCAGTTTTAGTTTTGCAATTAAACATAGCAAGAATGCTGAAACATAAAGTTATAGTAAATTTTGTGTGATCAAGGTTACCGACTAAGTCGATAACCGCCCATTTCTACCGATACTAAGCATGTCTAGGCAACTAAACTCGTAAACTACTAAGTGACGAGAGTTCATCCAGCGAACTCTAATCACAGCAAATAACCTAGGCTCAGGTAGTAGAGGATAATCATTTACCTGCAGATTATGCATCTAAAGGATTAACTAACCAATTTAACACAAATTAAGCGATGCATACATACAGTTGAAACAAAACATTAGACTTTAAAATACTGGGATTAACATGATCAAACTGCTTTGCTGTTGTCTGCGCTCGAAATATCAACTGTTGCGAGGTTCACTCGATAATACGGACACTGCAATCTATCGATCGAGCAAAAGCAACAAATAAGAACCAATAACACCAACAAAACTCAAAATTTCCAAAAATAACCACAAAACAAAAACACAGAAGCTAGATCATTACAATAGGAACATCAAATTAGCTACTAAGGAGAAGAATTAAATTAGACATGTTTTCATGTGATTGATCTACCCAAACTTACTTACTCACCAAGCTAACCACAAAATTAATCCTCTTATATGCTTTAATCTTTAATGGACTTTGATGGTGATTGTGTGCACATCTATTAATTAAGTATCAAATTAACACATCTATACAACTAGTTACTCTAAACAACCAATATTAGCGATAAGATCACATAAACCTATAAGAAACTATTGAAACACTAACTAGTTAATTTGCCAACTATTAGGTGCTAACAATTTTCTAACTAAGGTTGGGCTTTAATAAAATTCAGCTACTAACCCACCTAAGCATCACACCAACATATAGGAAAGTTAACAATTACAGCATGCTACCACTACAAGGCCTTACTACACTGTAAAGCAAGAATCGCAAGTACAGAGACAAAACAACTAGTTCCAATAACAACTTCTCATGCCAACAAGGGTTTTGAAATCTAGAATCACTAACTAACATAATTCCTTACCAACACTATTTCCTAAGGAATTCATCAAGTCTAACAAGACCTAATAAGCATAAGCATGATACCAATTTTCAGTTTACTGACAACAGAAAAACGACAACAGAGAAACATACAGAGAACTAGAACCAAAATACTTTCAAACCTCCAATACCAATTTTGATCATGCAAGAGAGTGAACTAAAGAACATTCCTAATCATGATTAGAAACTAAAGAAGCTGGTTTTGAAGGAGGGCCCCACTTGTCGATGACATGCAGAGAGGAGCACAGCCGAAGAACAGAGAGGCTCGGGCGGCTCTGGACCTGGATTCGTCGCCGGCGAAGGAGTGGCGGCGCGGTCGCGACGACGGCCAAAATGGGTTGCTCGAGGATCACTGAAGCTGAAGGTGGTCACGCGGCGTGGAGATGCCTTAATGGCGGCGCGGAGCGTGGCGACGGCCGTGGAGGTGACAAGGCGGCTGCGCGAGAAGAAGAAGGTGAAAACTAGCGCGCGCATGACCATCGATGGGTTACCGGGAACTCACCGGGATGACCTTGAGCTAAGGTGGCTGCCGGAGATGGCGGCGGCGAGAACTGCGGCGGCGATCAAGGGGTCACCGAGGAGGAGCAACTGAGCAAAGGCAGGAGGAGATAAAGATGTAGATAGCTCGGGTAAGTGCGAGATGGTGCTTGTGAGCAATTGACCAAAGAACCAACTCACCGGCGATGAGGGCGAAGACTCGAATTTTGGCCGAATAAGAGAACCCAAAATTCCACGGTCATTGCGAGTGAATCTCAAAATTAGTCGAGGGGAAATCAAGATAGGGATCTGGAACACGATATGACGCGCAAAGGTGAGGATGATCTTCACTGGTCATGACGATGACATGGCGGTGGCGCCACGGCCGTGAACCAGAGTTGGCGCACTCCCTTGGTTTAAGCTCAGAGCGAACAAGGAAGGTAGTGAATGGCTTTGTGAGGTCAAAGAGAGGAAGAGGAAGCTTTGGGTACCCTTAAATAGGAAAAAGGACGGAGAAACCTGAGAGGAGGAGTGTAACACCCCAGCTCCACATGAGCCTAGAATGCTACAAGAATTAAACTAACTAGAACATTCTATAAATTTTTAAATGAGAACTTCCTTTGTATGATCAACAAAATCGAGGTATCAACAGATGATCATGGCATTTATTATTATTTCTATAATCCAAGTCTTTCATGCATATAAAATAATCGTTCGATTGTAAACAATTAACATCATTCTCATAACCATGAATAATCCAACAACCAACATCATAAAACATCCTAGATAGTCTCCACACGATTATTTATTCCTAAATGAAACCAAATAGCAATTGCATAAACGTTGTGAGGTAGTGCGTGCTTTCCAATGCCTACTCCTCCCATGCATGACGTTCTTGCAGTACCTATAACATGACAAAGCAAGGGTGAGCCATACGACTCAAAGTAAGTATCAACAAGGTTGCAACATTCATATAGATATAACATCGAAAACAACTTTATTCAACACCATTAAGACATTTCAAATATTTAAATGATGATAATGCTATGCACTCTTTGATCTTTAACTCGTTTCGCATTTTACCGTGTAATGCGGGTATTCATCCGTCAATGAATACCCATGCACGTGCCCTCTCGGCATGGGGACCAAAACCTATACATCACATGTATAGGGACCTTTGCCCGTCATCACAATGACGGGGACCTCTGTATCCATTGCCCACATTCCATGAATGCGGGGACCTCAAGCTGTCATTACATATGACGGGGACCTCAACATTGTACTCTTGGTCACCACGTGACCAAGTCTCAAAATGCTCCAACATGCATAAGAACTACAACATCATATTTCCAATATCATAACTCAATATGTAGTCGGGTATGTAAACAATAGCATCATGAAGGAACCTTAAACATAACTCATAAGCATCAACACAACTAGAATCATCTCCACAACACATTCACATGGCAATGATGAACAATACACCACTCAATCATGACATGCAACCAATACTACATATAAACCCGAATACTTGCCTCAACCGCGCGAGAGCGGCGGGCCTTGAAGTGGGTGCTGCCCTTGGGATCTCGCTGCCACTGGACAAGTAGATAACCCCAAACTAAGAATAGCATACTGGACCAAAATCATACATCACATTACAATCGAAATCGCTAATCTTCTTATCACGTCTAGCTTTTCTAATTTCTAGCGATCGGTCACTGCGGACAGCAGACTTCAAAAATTCATAACTTTCTGCTCAGGAGTCCAAATAGGATGATCTTGGACAATCTGAAAAGGTAATTGAAATGTCTAAATAAACTTAGTTGGGGAGACCCTCTGATTCGGCCATCTACCAGACCTACCAATCTATTTAATCAGAGCAAACATTTCACGTCGGGTTTCTGGACAGCGACAAAGAAACTATCATAACTTTCTCTACGTTCGTCCAAATTCAGTGATCTTTAGCTTTCCGGAAATCTAAGAGGATTAGCCTCATTTTTCGTTATGGTGAGACCCTCTGGAAACCCCTCTAAATAAGCGCTTCTATCAGGTTAACTAACACTAGAAAATCTGCTTCTCTCCAGAAACACAGAAGTACTAATAAATTCATAACTTTGGCTACCGAAGTCCGAATGACTTGATTCTTGTCGGCAATGAAAGGTAACTACGATAGCTACAACTTTCTAGGAGACACCCAGACCCAAATCTGCCTCTAACCTAATCAAAACCGACAAACTTCACCGCTGCAGAATATCGACGAACTGACATCCGAAAATTAGACAACTAGAAAATGACCTAAAGCAAAGAACCACGGGTTACCCTTGCCGAAACGAAGAGAGTACACAGCGGGGATGATGACCACCACGCTTCCGCTGCGGATCCCTTCTTCTCCCTCTTCTTCTCTCTCTTCTCCCTCTCCTTCTTCTTCCTTCTCTTCCTTTCTCCTTCTTCTTCCTCCTTGGCCGGCTGCAATGGAGCTCCTTCTCCTCCTTGGCCAGCAGCAATGGAGGTGGTGGGGGAGTGGAGAGGGGCGCAAGGGAGGTGGAGGGAGGTGGAGAGGGAGAGGAGGGTGGCGGCCGGTTGGGGGTGGAGAGAAAGGTGGGGAAAAGCTAGGGTTTGGGGAGGGTGGCGCCTCCCCTATGGCCGGCCAGCCCTACATGGGCCTAGGCCCAAGCCCAGGTTGCCAACTAAATGCGGAAAACCCCCTCTCTTTTCTTGTTTTGATGCTTTTCTAAAGAAATCTTCTCCCCGATTAAATTAATCTCTACCGATTAAATTATTCTATCCCGATTAATTGCTTCTCTCACTTTCGGAGTATTTCATTCTCTCCCGGTTAGATCCTTTCGAATATATTTTAGGGTATTACATTCTACCCCCTTAAGCAGAAGTCGACCCGAATTCTACACATCATCTACTCAAAACAACAACAACCCCAACGAAAACCAAAACCAACAAGATGTACCCGACAGGCGTGAACATATCACCCAAGCGTATAACCATGTGTAAACCTCAACACTCTCTCTGACCTTTCCAGGTACTCACTCAACACCAGAACATACATGACGTTACGTACTCCACGCATGGACTCGAGACAGTCCTGGCGATATGCCAACTAGCGAGAATAAGCCAGAGTATCTTGGGTTAAACTTACCAAAGATACCGAACCACACGATATACACACAGAACACGAAACCATCGTTCCACCTTTCAAATGAACTCTTTACTGAAGCAAGGATCACCTCCTTTAACCAGAAACACACAACAAAACTCGCTTTGAACAAACTCTACTATAAACAGAGTCAACTTAAAGGAAAGGATTCTCATCGTAACCACGTAAAACCAACTCCCCACCAAAAGGGTCAAATCCGAAATCGAAGATTTATCACGAAAACATTTCCACTTTCCATGTGGCAATTTGCGAATAAACATCACGAAAACCAAAGGAGGAATCATCTTAAATGCCCAAGTCAAAAACTACCCTTATCTTCCTGAATCGATAAGAACCACACATACCAAGATCGAGTCAAACCCAACTTACAAAAAACATTGGTCAACAACACAAACTCAAATGAGAAGCGAGAAACGTTTCACTTCTTTGAGTAGTATCAAATTCTCGATATCTCTTTTAGGAATAAATCTCCATCAACTTGGAGTTTCAGTTCATCATAAAACACACTAACTCTACTCTTTTAAATTGACATTCACAACATTACGCTCAAGTCGAAATACATCATCCACAACCGTATAAAGGCTTTATCGACGCCACAAAAACTTTCTCTCAACAACTCCTCGATCGACATGATTAATTTGTGGATGACTTCCAAAGCATCTCAAAATAGAACACATACACAATCACGTCACCTCAAACTTTTAGAAATAAACAAGTTGAAATTCCTAGCTCTCACATTCATATACCTCATCAAAAGGGCTCTATCAATGATCATCCTCTTTGTTCAAATCCACCCTTAATCTACTTTCTCTACACATAATCATTGGGCGACCCAAGTCCTAGCATAAAAAAACAAAGCCTAAACTAAACTCCAAGACGCCTACAAAGTGAACTTCTCAAAAGAAGATAGGAAAACCTCTGATTAAAATCCCTAAAATTTTCACAATCCATACATACTCGCGCATTAATATTAACATGAGAACATCATCTTGTCACAATTATCTTTATAAAGATTCTAACTCTTAAAGAGTTACTTACTAAGTCCAAGTCTTTCCTGGCAATAATCCAATGATCTCAACTATCTCATTAATCGCTTTAACGGTCAGATTACTTTGCTAATACTACTCTCATTACAACACCATCATAATTCATCTGCAACAACCGTGCAAGGTACCCAATCGTGACACTCTAATAAATCGAGAAAGATTCTCCATTCCTTGAAAATTTTAATGTTCCACCCAAATTGAACAATGGATGTTGGTTCACAAATCTTCATAGGTTCTAATGGTTGCAACCATGCAATCGGTTTAGCCTCAAAGGCAAAACATTACGTATAGATAAAATTCTCTCCAAGAATTACACACGAAATTGTTCATCCTTCAACGCTCCCCGATTAACTTACAATCCAAGGTCTCACAACCACATTGAATAAACACTTCGAAAACCAATGTGAAATGAATTGGTGGATCCTTCCTCAAAAGAAAAAGCAAATGAAGACATTTCTCGCTTGAAGTAAATACAGGACCAAGGAAATAGTCACTTAGGCAAAGAACTCAGAAAACATAGAGGAAGTCAACGGCCGAGAGCTCAAGTCCTACTATAAGCGAATACCAAACCACAAATGCGAAGAAGGTGTTGCCCTTTGAAAATTGATAAATTCTTATGGAACAAATGCATAAGGTTTAACTACACTCAAATAAACTGCAAGTTGCGAAACGCGACTTAAATCTCAAATTCTTTTACTTCACTCCTTCCTTTTACCATGAAAGTTATTTTCTGTGATTACTACATCACTTTACCCGCTTAAACAAGATAAGCTCTTAAGACCAAATCGTAGGAACCACTTAAGAACCAATAAAATCTTTCAACATATCACTTTGCTCAAAGCAACTCAATCACCACATAACTCAAGAGGTCCAAATGATCATCAACATAAAACTCAAACACTTTTACTAAATTCTCATTACGAAAAACAATCAAATTACTTTATTTCTAAAATAATCATCTCCGCACACACAAGTCGAATCTCTTGGATAATCTTACTAACATCAAGAATAATATACTCAACACGAATATTTATCATCAACTATTCCTTAGAAAGCCCCCAAAGTTTCACCAAATTGTTCCATACTACCTTTTCATCCCATCTTCAAAATGAGAGTATACCCAAAACTATACAACCTCACTACATCGACCTCTTAAGTCTAGAAGGGGTCTACTACACAATTGAAAAGTTCCTACCAAAACCTTTTCATCAAGGACACATTATCATCCGATTATTTCACAATCATGTGGGCATAAGCCACCTATTATATCATATCAGTTCAACTTTTAGCGATACTCATCATCAAACTTCAACACACAATAGTTATACTACAACTATTGTTGTTGTCAACTGGCTTCCTTATGAAATCTAGTTGCTACCTACTTTTCTTCCCAAATCACATGGATATTAACAAACACATATTCAACTGTTCCTCCTCACATTTGGATTTCAGCAAGAATTACTAAAACTTCAAAAATCGAAACCTTCTATCGATCAAAAGTCTCATCAACACTACAACCAAATTCATCGCGTCATTCTATATAGAAGAACTACATGGAACTCCTTCCATAACTTCTAGATCCATCGATATTCTATCCATTCAACCGGTTGTACACAATTCTAATAACTAATCATACTAGGGAATATGTAAGTCTAGCATTTCCTCTAGTTTCCCTTTCCACACTTTTAAATTGATCCATGGGAACCAAAGAGCCCAACAAATTTAGCAACCTAAACGTTTTTAATGACCAGACTAATTCATCAATGATCCATACTTCTTAATATCTCGTTTGACTCCAAATAGGTATGGACATACTCTCAGTCACTACTCATATATCTGATTCATCAAGAACCGTAAAAGACAACATCAACTTAATCGGTTTCACTTCCAAGGTTACTAATTAATTTTAATTATGCACCATACCAATGACTCAACTTGATACCCATACCATATCACGTTATTTGATTACAATCTACGATTTAACCATAACAAGGTATCACAAAAGAATTTTAACAATTTCCACTAAAAAGGGATGCCTTAAACTTCAACACTCGAAATAATCCAAAAGGAACACATAGAGCCAAAGCTTTCTCATGTTAATAAACTTGCAACATAAACTCTCACTACCCAAACTATCAAACAAATACATGAGTCATTCTTTTCCAATGAGAAAGAAGGAACCACCATGGAATTATCATTATTGCCAAATGAGGAAGATCATAAGTAGTAAAAAAAAACAGCTCAACAAGAACCACTAGAGGACAACCTCCACTTATTCAACTTTCCTTGATAAGGACCTTAGTTAAGATCAATCATGCACACACTGCGGACTCAACTTGAAACTCATAACACAACCATTAACCTTCAACGCTCAAAATACCCAAGAGAGATACGTTGAGTTCCTTCATGAACTAAAGGACTTGCAAAAGGAAACTTTCATTAACCAAAAACATCAAGCGAATAAATAGGTCAAGCTTTCCAATGAGAAAAACAAAACCAACACTACAAAAGTCAATCTTGACAATTAGCAAAGTTCACCAATCGCGAGAATAAAAAAAATTTCAAAGAAACCCACCAATCGCAACTGGATAAGAGTTGACCAAATTCAAATTCAGGGAAGAGAACAACTCTTCTAAAGATTCTCGCTATCAACACATGTACTAAGATATCAGGGTAGCACTTCTCTATTCCCACACCACGACGGTGGTGTAACTGGTAAAGTAAAGCCAGGTCACAACCACTACCTTAACCTCTCAACAACGACTATTCCCACTCATAATAATCATAATAACTAATTAATAAACAGCCAAACTCAATTCATATCAGCAATAATCAAAACGATATAACGGAAACGTAAATGCAATGATTGACCCATCCCCATCCTACTGTGCACCAGTGTGTCAAACTTTTAAGTTGATTAACATTAGCAAATTATATATATATATATAATCTAGTCACCACAGGACCTACGACCGCTCGATATACAATGTATTTTGACTCACATGAGCCTAGAATGCTACAAGAATTAAACTAACTAGAACATTCTATAAATTTTTAAATGAACTTCCTTTGTATGATCAACAAAATCGAGGTATCAACAGATGATCATGGCATTTATTATTATTTCTATAATCCAAGTCTTTCATGCATATAAAATAATCGTTCGATTGTAAACAATTAACATCATTCTCATAACCATGAATAATCAACAACCAACATCATAAAACATCCCTAGATAGTCTCCACACGTTATTTATTCCTAAATGAAACCAAATAGCAATTGCATAAATGTTGTGAGGTAGTGCGTGCTTTCAATGCCTACTCCTCCCATGCATGGCGTTCTTGAAGTACCTATAACATGACAAAGCAAGGGTGAGCCATCACGACTCGGTAAGTATCAACAAGGTTGCAACATTCATATAGATATAACATCTAAAAACAACTTTATTCAACACCATTAAGACATTTCAAATATTTAAATGATGATAATGCTATGCACTCTTTGATCTTTAACTCGTTTCGCATTTTGCCGTGTAACGGGGTATTCATCCGTCAATGAATACCCATGCATGCTCCCTCGGCACGGGGACCAAGCCTATACATCACATGTATAGGGACCTTTGCCGTCATCACAATGACGGGGACCTCTGTATCCATTGCCCACATTCCATGAATGCGGGGACCTCAAGTCTGTCATTACATATGACGGGGACCTCAACATTGTACTCTTGGTCACCACGTGACCAAGTCTCGTCGCTCAACATGCATAAGAACTACAACATCATATTTCAATATCATAACTCAATATGTAGTCGGGGTATGTAAACAATAGCATCATGAAGGAACCTTAAACATAACTGCATAAGCATCAACACAACTAGAATCATCTCACAACACATTCACATGGCAATGATGAACAATACACCACTCAATCATGACATGCAACCAATACTACATAAACCGAATACTTGCCTCAACGCGCGAGCGGCGGCGGGCGAAGTGGGTGCTGCCCTTGGGATCTCGCTGCCACCTGGACAAGTAGATAACCCCAAACTAAGAATAGCATACTGGACCAAAATCATACATCACATTACAATCGAAATCGCTAATCTTCTTATCACGTCTAGCTTTTCTAATTTCTAGCGATCGGTCACTCACGGACAGCAGACTTCAAAATTCATAACTTTCTGCTCAGGAGTCCAAATAGGATGATCTTGGACAATCTGAAAGGTAATTGAAATGTCTAAATAAACTTAGTTGGGAGACCCTCTGATTCGGCCATCTACCAGACCTACCAATCTATTTAATCAGAGCAAACATTTCACGTCGGGTTTCTGGACAGCGACAAAGAAACTATCATAACTTTCTCTACGTTCGTCCAAATTCAGTGATCTTTAGCTTTCCTGAAATCTAAGAGATTAGCCTCATTTTCGTTATGGTGAGACCCTCTGGAAACCCCTCTAAATAAGCGCTTCTATCAGGTTAACTAACACTAGCAAATCTGCTTCTCTCCAGAAACACAGAAGTACTAATAAATTCATAACTTTGGCTACCGAAGTCCGAATGACTTGATTCTTGTCGGCAATGAAAGGTAACTACGAAGCTACAACTTTCTAGGAGACACCCAGACCCAAATCTGCCTCTAACCTAATCAAAACCGACAAACTTCACCGCTGCAGAATATCGACGAATTGACATCCGAAAATTAGACAACTAGAAAATGACCTAAAGCAAAGAACCACGGGTTACCCTTGCCGAAGCGAAGAGAGTACACAGCGGGGATGATGACCACCACGCTTCGCTGCGGATCCTTCTTCTCCTCTTCTTCTCTCTCTTCTCCTCTCCTTCTTCTTCCTTCTCTTCCTTTCTCCTTCTTCTTCCTCCTTGGCAGCTGCAATGGAGCTCCTTCTCCTCCTTGGCCAGCAGCAATGGAGGTGGTGGGGTGGAGAGCAAGGGAGGGTGGAGGGAGGTGGAGAGAGGAGAGGGAGGAGTGGCGGCCGGTTGGGAGTGGGAGAGGAAAGGTGGGGAAAAGCTAGGGTTTGGGGAGGGTGGCGCCTCCCCTATGACCAGCCCGACCTACATGGGCCTAGGCCCAAGCCAGTTGCCAACTAAATGCGGAAAACCCCTCTCTTTTCTTGTTTTGATGCTTTTCTAAAGAAATCTTCTCCCGATTAAATTAATCTCTACCGATTAAATTATTCTATCGATTAATTGCTTCTCTCACTTTCGGAGTATTTCATTCTCTCCGGTTAGATCCTTTCGAATATATTTTAGGGTATTACATTTAATCGGGGTTTCGAATATATTTAATCGGTAGAGATTAATTTAATCGGGAGAAGATTTCTTTAGAAAAGCATCAAAACAAGAAAAGAGAGGGGGTTTTCCGCATTTAGTTGGCAACTGGCTTGGGCCTAGGCCCATGTAGCTGGCCGGCCATAGGGGAGGCGCCACCTCCCCAAACCCTAGCTTTTCCCCACCTTTCCTCTCCACCCCCAACCGGCCGCCACCCTCCTCTCCCTCTCCACCTCCTCCACCTCCTTGCGCCTCTCACTCCCCACCACCTCCATTGCTGCTGGCCAAGGAGGAGAAGGAGCTCCATTGCACCGCCAAGGAGGAAGAAGAAGGAGAAAGGAAGAGAAGGAAGAAGAAGGAGAGGGAGAAGAGAGAGAAGAAGAGGGAGAAGAAGAGATCGCAGCGAAGGCGTGGTGGTCATCATCCCGCTGTGTACTCTCTTCGTTTCGCAAGGGTAACCCGTGGTTCTTTGCTTTAGGTCATTTTCTAGTTGTCTAATTTTCGGATGTCAGTTCGTCGATATTCTGCAGCGGTGAAGTTTGTCGGTTTTGATTAGGTTAGAGGCAGATTTGGGTCTGGGTGTCTCCTAGAAAGTTGTAGCTATCGTAGTTACCTTTCATTGCCGACAAGAATCAAGTCATTCGGACTTCGGTAGCCAAAGTTATGAATTTATTAGTACTTCTGTGTTTCTGGAGAGAAGCAGATTTGCTAGTGTTAGTTAACCTGATAGAAGCGCTTATTTAGAGGGGTTTCCAGAGGGTCTCACCATAACGAAAAATGAGGCTAATCCTCTTAGATTTCAGGAAAGCTAAAGATCACTGAATTTGGACGAACGTAGAGAAAGTTATGATAGTTTCTTTGTCGCTGTCCAGAAACCCGACGTGAAATGTTTGCTCTGATTAAATAGATTGGTAGGTCTGGTAGATGGCCGAATCAGAGGGTCTCCCCAACTAAGTTTATTTAGACATTTCAATTACCTTTTCAGATTGTCCAAGATCATCCTATTTGGACTCCTGAGCAGAAAGTTATGAATTTTTGAAGTCTGCTGTCCGCAGTGACCGATCGCTAGAAATTAGAAAAGCTAGACGTGATAAGAAGATTAGCGATTTCGATTGTAATGTGATGTATGATTTTGGTCCAGTATGCTATTCTTAGTTTGGGGTTATCTACTTGTCCAGTGGCAGCGAGATCCCAAGGGCAGCACCCACTTCGCGTCCGCCGCTCTCGTGTTGAGGCAAGTATTCGGTTTATGTGTAGTATTGGTTGCATGTCATGATTGAGTGGTGTATTGTTCATCATTGCCATGTGAATGTGTTGTGAAGATGATTCTAGTTGTGTTGATGCTGCAGTTATGTTTAAGGTTCCTTCATGATGCTATTGTTTACATACCCCGACTACATATTGAGTTATGATATTGGAAATATGATGTTGTAGTTCTTATGCATGTTGGAGCATTTGAGACTTGGTCACGTGGTGACCAAGAGTACAATGTTGAGGTCCCTGTCATATGTAATGACAGCTTGAGGTCCCCGCATTCATGGAATGTGGGCAATGGATACAGAGGTCCCCGTCATTGTGATGACGGCAAGGTCCCTATACATGTGATGTATAGCTCTTGGTCCCCGTGCGAGAAGGGCATGCATGGGTATTCATTGACGGATGAATACCCGTGACACGTAAAATGCGAAACGAGTTAAAGATCAAAGAGTGCATAACATTATCATCATTTAAATATTTGAAATGTCTTAATGGTGTTGAATAAAGTTGTTTTTAGATGTTATATCTATATGAATGTTGCAACCTTGTTGATACTTGGTCGAGTCGTATGGCTCACCCTTGCTTTGTCATGTTATAGGTACTTCCGCAAGAACGTCATGCATGGGAGGGAGTAGGCATTGAAAGCACGCACTACCTCACAACATTTATGCAATTGCTATTTGGTTTCATTTAGGAATAAATAACTATGTGGAGACTATCTAGGATGTTTTATGATGTTGGTTGTTGGATTATTCATGGTTATGAGAATGATGTTAATTGTTTACAATCGAACGATTATTTTATATGCATGAAAGACTTGGATTATAGAAATAATAATAAATGCCATGATCATCTGTTGATACCGATTTTGTTGATCATACAAAGGAAGTTCTCATTAAAAATTTATAGAATGTTCTAGTTAGTTTAATTCTTGTAGCATTCTAGGCTCATGTGGAGTGAGGTGTTACAAGGAGCCCTCAACGCCGTGCGCTCGGGAGCAGAGGCGCGAGTTGGTGAGGTAGATGACGGCGTTAATGCCTTACGGTATGGGCCAATAGCGGATGATGCGGCGAGGTGAAGCGCGAGAAAGCGAGAATGGACGGCGGCGGGTGGCGCGCATGCACGCCGCCGCCGCACTCGGCTCTCAAGAGAGGTAGGTGGCGACGACAAGTGGGGCCCGCCCGTCGGCGGCAATGTGGCGGCGCGAGCTAGAGTCAAGTCGCGGCGTGAAGCGGTTGGTCCGACTTCGATCAAGAGAATACCGACCGTTGGATCTAAAGCGGACGGTCGAGATCGATGTATTCATTGGACAGTCGACGAGACAAGCATCGTGGACCGTTCGACCGCATCGGACGGTTGGCAACGATCGAGCGCTTACGAGGACGAGAGGACAACCTTGTGAAATTTTCCAGAATTTTCATGCAATAGATTTCCCAAGAAAATTCACAAGTCGCGAGCTAGGGTTTGACCGAAATTCCAAACGGTTTGACTTGGCCACTTGAAAAAGCAACCAAAATCTAAAAATTGTGATCGCGATCGCGCACATGTACACGCGAGGAACGGAGCGGTTGGGATTAGGCCGTTTGCGAAGCTTTTGAGTGCGCGAAAATGGCGGCCTCGGGTTTGACCTCGCGAGCGAAGGCAGCGAGGACGGCGACATCAGTAGCGAGGGGCCACTTGGCGATGTGAGAAAAGGAAAGGAAAAGAAAAGAAAAGAAAAGAAAAGAAAAGAAAAGAAAAGAAAATAAGTGTGGTTGGATTGTGGTCGTTAGATTATAATCGTACGGTCCACAACGAATGAGCTTTTCAGCACATGTGTTGAATCTAGGCTGTTAGATGTAAATCGGATGGCCCACAATGCTTAGAAACGTTCGGAGTTAAGTTATGAAACGAAGGGTGTCACGTGGGCCGTTGGATTTAGATCGTAGGGCTCACGTTGATTGGGATGTTCGGATCTCTCGAAGGCTCAAAGGATCGTAGTCGTTCATTTTAGATCTAATGGCTCACGATGAGATGGATGATTGGACCTCCGAAGGTTACGCGAGATCTGACCGTTGGTTTAAGATCCAACGGCTGAGTGATGTTGGAGTGGTTTTAACACGCGTGCGCATGAGGGGCTCGCAGGTGGGATTGGGGTGAGGGAGGCTGACACATGGGTCCGCGTGTCAGTGAGGGAGAGAGAGAGGGAGGCGTGGGGCGGGTCGTGAGGGCCACGTGCGCGAGGAGGGTTTGGGCTGTGTTTTTGGGTTTCGGCCAAACACTATTTTGAGTTTTAAATTCCTTTTCCATTTAAACTAATCTGTTAATTCAATTAAACTTTAGAAAATAGCAAATTAATTCCAAAAATTATGAAAAATTCACAAAAATTCCCTTATTCATTTTGAACTTAATAAAATTATTTCCAACTCAATGTTGGCTTTTAATTTTGCAAATAAATTTGTTTTGACTTTAAAATAATTATAAAAGGCTTTTAAAATTCCAGAAAATTCCACAAAAATGCATAAATTTTAATTTCTCTTTGAAATTTGAAAATTGGGCTGTTACATCGATTTATAGGAATTAAGATTACACTTGTATGTTCCGTGAGATATTTGCATTTCTATTCTCAATCTATCAATTAGGCTTATTGTTGATATAAATTTGTGAATTATTTTGAAGGCATATGATTAGATGTTACATTTCTGAGAATGCTTTATGTCTTGTTTTGGTGATTTAATTTTACTAAGTTTAACTACTACTCTAAGATAACATGACATATGAGAAAGTTGTAGTTTGAGCTCAAGATCTGTTTTGTAATTATCAAAATTGATTGGTGAAGAGATTTTGACAGAGGATTGAGATTGCAAAGACTATGTATTATGCAATTAGTCAATCGAGAGCAATTGAGCAATCTTATTTGCTTAACTTCATGTTCTTTTAGTTGTTCTCATAATGAATATGTTGAAGTTATTCATACATTGTAATTGATTATCATCCTATTTTGTTCTCATAATGAATTTTGAGATCTACAATATTACTTGATTCTATTTTGTTTCTATGTCTTCATTAAAGGCTAGTCTTACGTACATGAAGCATTAAACTTTGCTTAGCATTTCTTGGCGATCTGACACACTTGAGTGTACCTTTGCTTCATGCCAATCCTCCACGGCATGAAGCAAATGGTACACTCGGTGTGTCGGGCTCGATAAGTAGGCTCGAGCAAAGATGGGCTCGAGTTCTATCTATGTTGGAATTAATTATTGTTTCATATTTATGCATATGTAAATTATATAGATAGCAAGTAGCGAGATGGCGAGAGCACCGTCTTTGCGCCGTCGCCGATGCCGCAAATGGCAGAGGCACCGTCTTCGGCGCCGTCGCCGACGTCGCAAATGATAGAGCCGTCGTCTTCGCCGCCTAATCCGTTGACGATAATGATACGAAAGCGAGATGGCAGAGGAGAATCGAAGATGCTGTGGTGGTTGGTCATCACAAAGGTCAGTGAGTTTGGGGTCCTTTTGCATCCCAAGAGCCCCGCGGTGAGATTCCAGACCATGTGCGGGATACATGCAAGGAAACAGGTCCCCAGCACCACACCAAGGTGGAAGACTCAAAAGTTCACTATCCCAGAAGCAGACATGGCACGCGTGGTATGGACGGCGATGCTCACGGTCGATAAATCGTGGAGGACCTTCAAGAGCATTCTTGTCATGAAGTATGTAAACACGGGTCGACGCCCTTCATGAAGTCACGGATTCTTGTGCGAGAAACATGGGACGCCTTTTGGCTATGAAGACGATGCCGAATTTAACGAGAAAGCTTGGTGCACAAAGCTCTCGGACACAAAACACTCATCCACACGGACTCGGCACTCTGAGTGCATTGGTAAATCGACCAGCGTTCCTAATATCACGAACCAGCGTTCCCAAACCCGGTTAAAAGAGAGGCAAAAGTCTCGTCTTCGGGCAGCATCTCTTTCACAAACCTGGCAGACCAGGAAGTGTCCCAACATGTGGTAAGTATGTCAAACTACGTAGTTGTTAATAAGTCCATAACTTCATAGTGTCTATAACAACATGATGACCTCTTGCAGCGTGAATTGTCTGCCCAAACATCCCAAGGCTCCTTCCAAGCAGACAGGGAGAAGGATATACTCTCTACGGCACTAGGAAACAAGGAGCACCCGGGTCGCACGCGAGGCCTTCGGATTAACTGTGAGACCCCGGTTTATTTAGCTTGTAATACTTAGCCTTCCATTGGCTCTAGCATCACAAACAAAATACCCCGTGTCTTGATGAACATGTGCTTCCCAAAAATTGCAGCACAGATACATCATACAAAACAATGCATCAATTCCATACAAGATAATATAACAAATCTAGCAAAAGACATACATAATAATAAGTTATTACAGAACAGCCGACCGGCCAAAAGACAAGTATTAAGTATCAGCGGAAGCAAAAGGTGCCATAAGATGGCTTAAACCAAGAGACGACTGGTTAGCCACATAACACCACAGGGCAACCGACCAGGGCGCAAGGCGATCGCCCACACACTGCCACAGCACAACTCACAAAAGTGAGGCCCTTCGGGCTCACCCTCTTCCTCTGCACACAACAAGCAATGCAGATGAGTACAATAATGTACTCGCAAGACTTACGAGTAACAAACCTATACATAGCTAAATGAAAGTTGTATCAAAGGAGTTGGTTATATGGTTATTTGGACGCATAAAGCAATTTTTATTTGCAATAATGTAATAGATTGAAAGCAATTTAACAAATCATTTTTTAAGTATTGAAATAACAGCGAGTAACAAAAATTAACAAGTGACCACCTAGAAGTGACTAACCCAATAGCCACCACACATAGCATGAATCCCTGATTCATACCACCCATCAAGTTATAATTAAAATATTGTAGTCTAGTTCTCACGGGGCGTTTCTGAGCGTGTCCATAACCTAGGACGATGCTATTCGAATAGTTCAAAACCCTGCAGGGGTGTACCAATGTACCCACACTTCAGATTGCCTTTAAGACACATGATTTAGCACACTTCCTTAGGTATGCCGGCACGACTAAGTACTACGAGACATTTCCAATATTGTGTATCAACTACGAGCCGCTCGTATGGATGGAAACCCATACGCTTACATTGTAAAGCCAAAAAGACAACTACCCCTCGAGGTAAAGCTCTTTGGACAACTACAATGCTCCCATATATAAATCACCTCATTTTACCACAACACAACACACCCACGCCCACCTGCGACTCGTAGATAACAAACGCCAAAGTACTAAGTCAAGAGAGGTCCCATACCCTCTAGTGTGGTTAGCACGTAAGAATGCTCAGAACGGTGGCGCAAGTAACTCGGTCCTTAAATGACTAGGGCACCAATCCAGCCACACCCAAAGATCACACCATCTTACCATTGTGCCCAAGTCCAAATTGTTTTGTTTTCAGTTTTAGTTTTGCAATTTGAACATAGCACAAAGTTAAAATATAGAGATTATAATAAGTTTGTGTGACCAAGGTTATCGACAAGTCGACAAGCGCCCATTTCTACCGATAGCTAAGCATGGCTAAGCAACAAACTCGTAAACTACTAAGTGACAAGGGTTCATCCAACGAACCCAAAATCACATCAAGATAAATCTAGGCTCAGTTGTAGAGGATAAACATTTGCCTACTGATAATGCATCTACTGGGTTAACTATCGACAATAGTTAAAACAACATAGCAATGCATACAAAAAATTTGCGAACAATATATTATAATTTGAAAATAGTAGGAACAACATGATCAAATGATGCTACATCTGCTTGCCTTGCTAGAGTGCAGGATCTGATGGCTGTGGCTTAGAATCAATATCAATATTGTCTTCGGAACCTAACGCGAAAAGGCCATAAAATCAATAAGAACGAAGAACGCCAAATAACTCCAACAGCAAAAGACATCCAAATCTAATGAAATTCATACAACAGCTAGGGGATGATTTAAGACAATTTTAGGAACAAGAATCATGCAATTTGGATTTAATATGCAAAAGTTATAGCCAAAATACATTCTCGCAGCCTATTAAATCAACTAAATTAATTACTGGTACTGTTCATGGCGAATATTTCTGGAATGATCTAAGTCCTAAAATTTTTATAGCAGGTAGACTATGACATCCTAATGACAGCAAAGTTGAGTTTACTAAATTTGAAGTTATAAAGATTTACTTATGATTTTCTAAGTTGTAAATTTAGCACATAACATGTTCGAAATATGTCCATGTTCAAAACCTATTTTATATTAAAGTACACTAATAGAGGAATTTAACAAAATTGATTTTGCACAAATTTGAATTATACAGAAAAAGATATGCATTTTAAAAGTTTTAATTCTATTTCTGGAATATTCAAAATTGGCAGAAATCAAGTTATCTTAGTTACAAAATTTTCTGTTACAGAAATATGCCTAAATGCATTTTTAGATTAAACTTTAGTGACAAAAGAATTTATTACAGTTGGAAACACCTAAGAAGGAGTTAACATGAATTAGTTATGAGTTTTTAAAGTTTAACTACAATTTTTAGTTGATAAATAAAGACTTACCGAATTAAAGTCATACTTAACAGAACTAAAACGACGTGGACGCTCGTGGGCCGTTGATGCGAAATCAAATGGGCCACGCGCACGGAGAACAGCGCACGCGCGCGATCCTAACGAGAGTCACCGTTGGATCTAGATCCAACGGCCCACGTGGATGGAAACATTCGGAGGTCTGAATGTCTCAATCAACCTCGACCGTAGATCCGGAGATGGAGGGCCTAGGCGCAAGCGCGTTCGAAGTCGAATGCACCACGATCTCACCGCGAGATCGTGAGATGGGCGGCTCAGAGTGTTTGCGACATCCGGAGGTCCGAGTGCTCCTCGGATCTTGTAATACCCCAAATTAGAATTCGGGAAGAAACCTAGTTAAGAAAAAGGAAAAAAAAAGTATTACGGAGTTGGTTCCGGCGGAGGATTAATTAGAAATTATGTTTTAGCGGGAGAAAGAGGGGGGTTTTTGGAAGTTTCCGGCAACTTGGGCCTGGGCTTTGGCCCATAGTGGCCCATGTGTGGCCGGCCAAGGGGGGGAACACCCCTTTTCCTCCCCCTCCATAACCCTAGCCGCCCCCTCCCTTGCCCCTCCACCCTTTGGCCGCCACCCCATCTCCTGCCCCTCCTCCTCTTGCGCAGCCCCGGCCGACCACCTCCTGGTTCCTCTTCCCCCTTGCGCCATCTCAGCCCGTGGTGCTCCTCATTGCCGGCCTTGGAGCTCCCTTTGCCGGCCATAGGAGGAGGAAGAGAGGCGAGGAAAGGAGGTCATCTTCACGGGGAGGAGTCTTCTTCTTGCTGGGGTTCTTCAAGGGTAACTTTGGGTATTCTTCGCTGTTCGGATTGTATAAGTTGCTATGCTTGAAGTTTGGTATATCGAGTCCTGTCATTTGATAGATTGCAATCTGTCCAGAAGTTTGGACGAGGATTTTCACGTTGTTAGAGGCAGAATCTGGAGACCCAACCTCTTAGAGAAAGTTGGGTTACGTCCTTAGCTTTCGGTGGCCGCCAAGTTCACCTAATTCCGACATACGGATCAAAAGTTATGAATTGTTTAGTGGGACTGTTCTGTGAATCAGCCGGTATTCTGACAGAATTTAGTAATCCGATTGGAGAGAGATTTTAAAGGGAAAATTAGGGGATCTCAGAATAACAAAAGTTGTGGGTAATTGTCGTAGCTTTCAGGGAAGGGCAAGAACGCGAAATTTGGTCAAACGAGTTGAAAGTTATGGTAGTTTTTATGCACTGTCCAGAAAACCTGACGCGAGATCGATGTTCTGTTAGGAGGCAAATTAGGGGAAGTTAGTGGCCGAATACGGAAGTCCCACCAACTAGTCTTAGAAGGGAATTTAATAACCTTTCAATCAAGTCTAAGATCACCTCATTTGGACCCTGTACTAAAAGTTACGAATTTTACAATATGGCTGTTTACAGGAGGGTTAATTCAGCATGTAGGAAAAGTGGAGTCGGGGTCACGTTTCAAGCTTTTGTTATCTCGTCCTTGCTATTATAGTTTATTTGGTATATTGCCATTGTCTTAGGAAGCTTTTAAATGTATTCTTAGGTGGGGACTGGTTCGGAAGCATCACCTACTTCGCATCCACCGTTCTCACGCGGTTGAGGCAAGTACCTTTTAAGAAGAGTAACTATGGATGGTTTGACCATGTTTTGCTAGTGCGTGGTATTGATAGCATTGGTTGATTGATAGAGTGACATGCTTGTTAATGATGATAATTGTGCTTGATACATGCTATCGGCAATATGATGTGAATGCTACAGATGATGAATGTTTTGATACATGTGTTAGATGGTGTGAAATGATGGATAAATATGATGACAGATTATGATATGTTTGGTATGCACCATATACAGTTCTAGTATTGTTCATGCATCGTGCAATCATGTTAATGTTTATTTGCACCATTGGGCATACACAAGGATGCATGATTAAGATCCCACATTCTGGAATGTGGGCGGTTGAGGAGAGATCCCCATCGTGTAACGATGGGCAAAGATCCCCACACTTGCAGGTGTGGGCTTGAGGTCCCCTATACTTGCGGAGTATAGGGAAATTGGTCCCTGTGCTTGCGAGCACAGGCATGGGCTCGTAGCGACGGTTGCTTGCCCCGCATTACCGGTGTAATGCGCATGCAGTGAAAAGTGAAAAGTTGCATTGCATGCTGCATTCATGCCCATGTGATGAAGTTTTGAGTAATTGTGTAGCACTGTAACTTGATGTTTCAATTATTAATGTGGTGTGATCTTATATGGTACTTGCTGAGTTCTTGAACTCACCCTTGTTTTTGTTGTGCTTTTAGGTACCGTTGCAAGAACGTCATGCATGGGGGAAAAGTAGATCCGAACTGGATGCACACATTGCTACTATCATTTAAGTTTGATTAGTTTACGGAATGATTACTAATAATTGAGCAAACTGTTTGAGACTGGTTTATGATTAGACTTCAGGCAATAGGTTTTGTAATAATGATGAGTAGCACTCCCTAAACTTTTGGTTATTGTTCTAGTTGTTAATCATACTTCTATTGAATAGTGATGATTTTTTTTGGATGAATAGATTTGGAGATATGATTCATTAATTAATGTTGAAACCTCCGGCTTGCTTCTAATATAGGGAAGGTTCTGCTGAAAATTTTAATAAAGTGACTTAAGTTTTCAATTGTTTAGTATAGGTTGGTAGCATTCCGGGCTCACGTGGTGAGGTTATGAGTTTTCAATTGTTTAGTATAGGTTGGTAGCATTCGCTCACGTGGGTGGGGTGTTCTGGTTGGTATCGAGCAGTGTAGGTCCGTGGTGACTAAATTTTTTTGTTTATGGCTAATCAACTTAAAAATTTGACACACTAGTGCCTGATAGGATGGGGATGGGCAAAGCATTGCATTTACGTTTCCGCTTTATTTTATTGTCGATTCTTGATATGATCGAGTATGACCGCTCAATAAGTGACTATATGATTATTATGTGTGAGGATAACCCATTTTGAGAGGTTGAGGTCGTGTTGTGGCCCTGGGCTTTACCAGGCTACACCCCCGTTCGTAGTTTGATAATAAAGATTATCGTTCGAAGGGTTGTTCTCTTCCTTGAATTTAATTTGGTCACACTTGTCCAGTTGGGCTTGATGAATTTTTCTTCGGTTAGTAGTTTTATTCATGTCGATATGTTTCCATTGGCTTGATTTGTTCTGTAAAGCAATCATTGTTTTCCCCAACCGATGAGTTATTCTTGCGGCTGGTGAACTTGGTTGATTATCAAGTTTGACCTTTAAACTGGAGATATACCTTTCTCATTGGAAAACTTGATCTGTTTATTCGCTTGATGTTTTTGGTTAATGAAAGTTTCCTTTTGCAAGTCCTTTAATTCATGAAGGCTTTGACTCAACGTATCTCTCTTGGGTATTTTGAGTGTTGAAGATTAATGGTTGTGTTATGAGTTTCAAGTTGAGTTCGAAGTGTGTGCATGATCGATTGTAATTAAGGTCCTTATCAAGGGAAGTTGAATAAGTGGATGTTGTCCTCTAGTAGTTCTTGATGAGCCGTGACGATGAATATCACAATATTTAGTTGGAATCAATAGAGTTATCAAGAGGTGTGGTATATTGATGACTTGGTCTAATCGTTAGGATTGTGGAATCAGGTAGATTTATTGGATAACACGGAGTAATGTATACGAATGGATTAGCCTACCCATTAGTGATGGTTATGTTAAGAATGTGTTTAATGATGCCTTAGAGGATATCAAATTTGGAATTTTCATAAACTGGTTATTTGATGATCATACATAATAGCTAGATTGAAACATGTATATTGGATTAAGCGAATGTGGAGGTAGCATGTTGTGAAACCACATTATGCAGAGATGAGACTATTAAATGTTGACTTGGTGTTTATAGATGGTTATGTGACTACAAATAGAAGTAGGACCTTTTTTGCATACATGATACATACAATTGACAATTGTTAATGATAGTTGGAGCGGTGTGAGTAACACTAATGGTTGAGTGGATGAATGAGTAAGTGGCCTTTGATAGTGTGCTTTGCGAAATTATTATTTGATAGTATGAACTAGATAAAATAGGTTTGTTTCAACCTTGTGGCTTGTATTTCTTTTGGAGAAATTTATGATGGGATAAGAGGCTATGATGAGTCTCGTTAAGAGCGTATTGTTACATTACTAGTGCGATTGCGAAGGGATTATGTTGATAATATTGAATGTTATGTATAAAGGAATTTGGATTGCTCATGGATAATGATTAATTGAATATGTTTCTAGTTATTGTTGTGATCTTTCAGACCTCATGTTGATGTAATAGCTGAATTTGTTTAGAGCGAAGTGACGTGTTGAGAGGTTTTATTAGTTCCTAAGTGGATTAGGTGTTGTGACCTTCAAATACTCTTTGTCGGAATTGGCATGGTGATGCTGTAACCAACGAAAGTTGAGGGAAGTAGAAGTATTTGAGATTGAAGTAAAGTTTCGTAACTTGCAGATTATTGAAGTTTGTCTAAAACTTTTGTTCTTGCCCATATGTGTTTTCACAAATTTTAAAAGCAATGTTTTATTCTCGTTTGAGGTTTGATATTCTCTGCTTGTGGGACGTGCGCCCTCAACTTTGATCATATCTGTTGGTTTTCGAGAACAATTTTATCTGATCGTTTCTCTTGATCTTGTAACTATTGTGAGGGGTAACATTTTCCTTTGTGCTGAAATTTATTTCTTTTTGCCTCTTCTTCTAAGAAAGGGTTAACCGAATTGTATTGCAAAGTCTCTTCGGTTGTGATTTGGCATCTAGATAGTGGTGGTCTAGTAGATGGTTTGGTGAACCTTTAGGTGTCGGGTTGTTTAAGAGGCACAGAGTAATAAATCGATTTATTAGAATAATCATTGGAGAGGATTTGAGTTAAAAAGAATATTTGTCTTTGGAGCTAATAGATTTATTTGTCGCAACTAGTAGAACCTATAGCGAAGTAGTCCAAGATTTGTTGTTCTTTTTATCGAACATTACAAATAGCAAGTATGGAAATCGGATCAGTTTATTGAGTGTCGCAATTGGATACTTAGTAATATTGTGTAGAAGAATTTTGATGGTGAAATTAATGAGAGTAGCGATGTAGAAAAATCTATTAGTTGTGTTAATGACGGGATAGAGGGATTGTCAAGTAATTGTCAAGTATGACTTGGTCTCGATGATTAACCCTATGGGAGTTAGATTATCTCTAAAGATAGCTTGGTCAAGAACATAATCATTTATTGATGTTAGTGGTGAGTATGTTTGAATCTTGATCAATCGGTTAAAGTATTGTGAATGGGTATATTGTGGTTGTGTAGTGAATTTAATGGATATGGGTTAGAGAAGGGCTAAGGTTGGTGAAATGAATCGCTTTAGGTGGTATCTGATTAGTGAGGAATGATGATATTAATAACTGAGGTTATTGATTGAGCTGGGTGAATTTTAGTAAACGAATTTGAGGATTTCCTATCAATCTTACTAGAAATTCATGGTAGGAAACTTGGAGGTTAATTTTGGGGCTTTGCATGTTATGCTAGGACCCTAGAGACCCCATATTATGTGTAGAGGTGGATGAACAGAAGCAAATTTTGAATGGTGTGTGATCTTTGATAGAATACTTTGGGTAAAGTAAATGAGTGTGGATGTGTTGAATTTCACATGGTTTATCCATGACGGATGAAGGTGACGTGATTGCGGAGGAAATCTATTTTTAGGTTTGTTGGGAATTATTTGTCAAAGTAATTCCTTTAGTAGAAAGGTTGAGCAGTATGTTATTATGAATCGGAGGAGTATCTCTATCTAGGCGTGGATTTGCGTCTGACTTGAGCATAGCTTTGAGATGGCCAAATTACAAGAAGCGAATTGGTGTGTTTATGCGATGATTTGGAGTCTCATGGTTTAAGAGAAAGTTAAGTTCTTAAAGAATGTTTGAGAAAAAGGTTGTATTTTGAATGATGAATTATTCTCTTGGTTTATATTTGAGCTTGACTCTATGATGGATGCCAAATTATAAGTGGAGTCATTTCTTCTTTCTGGTTTGCGTGGTTCTTTTCGGTTAAGACAAAGAAAGGGAATGGTTGTATTGGGCATACGAGTGATTTTTGCTTTGGGCTTTGTGGTGTTCATTGGCAAACTGCTTACTTGGAAAGTGGAAGAATTACATGTTGAATCTTTTGGTTTTTGGATTTAACTCTTTTGGTAAGGAGTTGATAATGCATGTTGCGATGAGAATCTTTTATTTTCAGCTGAGTTCTGTTTTTAAACGAGATTGTTTTAAAACAAGTTCTGTTGTGCGTCTCGGGTTAACGGAGGTGCTCATTTTCAAAGTGAAGAGATCGAAAGATACAAAGAACCAGGGTTCTATATGTTATGCCCAGGTTTTGTGGTTTGGTACTAAAGGGAATGTTGGCCCAAGGTACATTGGTTGTTTCTGGAAGTCGCAGAGTTGTAGGAGATAGCGTATCACTAGGACCATTTGGAGTCCTAGCTTGTAGCATGGAATGTTTTGTATGACCTATTGTCGAGGGAGTATTGGAGAAATCTGGAGGGTAAAGTTTCCTTAGAACAGTTGATCCACGGGTAAGACCGTGCCTTTGAGGCGTGTCCATAGAGTGATTCTTGAGAGGTTGGGACAAGTAGTAAGGTGTAGCGTCGATGCGTCGGGGTGGTTTTGTCGCCGCAAACCGAGATAGAGGCCACTTGTGAACTGGAGTCTCGCATGCGCGAGCTATATTTAGACTTGTTCACATCAGGTGTGTATTCTTGTTGCTAAGTTCCAATCTCGGATTTATCTCGGGAAGTTTGGCGTTTAGATTCGGGGTCGAATCCTGTTAAGGGGGGTAGAATGTAATACCCCAAATTAGAATTCGGGAAGAAACCTAGTTAAGAAAAAGGAAAAAAAAGTATTACGGAGTTGGTTCCGGCGGAGGATTAATTAGAAATTATGTTTTAGCGGGAGAAAGAGGGGGGTTTTTGGAAGTTTCCGGCAACTTGGGCCTGGGATTTGGCCCATAGTGGCCCATGTGTGGCCGGCCAAGGGGGAACACCCTTTCCTCCCCCTCCTAACCCTAGCCGCCTCCCTTGCCCCTCCACCCTTTGGCCGCCACCCCCATCTCTGCCCCTCCTCCTCTTGCGCAGCACCCGGCCGACCACCTCCTGGTTCCCTCTTCCCCTTGCGCCATCTTCAGCCCCGTGGTGCTCCTCGCTGCCGGCCTTGGAGCTCCTTTGCCGGCCATAGGAGGAGGAAGAGAGGCGAGGAAAGGAGGTCATCTTCGCGGGGAGGATTCTTCTTCTTGCTGGGGTTCTTCAAGGGTAACTTTGGGTATTCTTCGCTGTTCGGATTGTATAAGTTGCTATGGTTGAAGTTTGGTATATCGAGTCCTGTCATTTGATAGATCACAATCTGTCCAGAAGTTTGGACGAGGATTTTCACGTTGTTAGAGGCAGAATATGGAGACCCAACCTCTTAGATAAAGTTGGGTTACGTCCTTAGCTTTTGGTGGCCGCCAAGTTCACCTAATTCCGACATACGGATCAAAAGTTATGAATTGTTTAGTGGGACTGTTCTGTGAATCAGCCGGTATTCTGACAGAATTTAGTAATCCGATTGGAGAGAGATTTTAAAGGGAAAATTAGGGGATCTCAGAATAACAAAAGTTGTGGGTAATTGTCGTAGCTTTCAGGGAAGGGCAAGAACGTGAAATTTGGTCAAACGAGTTGAAAGTTATGGTAGTTTTTATGCACTGTCCAGAAAACCTGACGCGAGATCGATGTTCTGTTAGGAGGCAAATTAGGGGAAGTTAGTGGCCGAATCAGGAAGTCCCACCAACTAGTCTTAGAAGGGGAATTTAATAACCTTTCAATCAAGTCTAAGATCACCTCATTTGGACCCCTGTACTAAAAGTTAAGAATTTTACAATATGGCTGTTTACAGGAGGGTTAATTCAGCATGTAGGAAAAGTGGAGTCGGGGTCACGTTTCAAGCTTTTGTTATCTCGTGCTTGCTATTATAGTTTATTTGGTATATTGCCATTGTCTTAGGAAGCTTTTAAATGTATTCTTAGGTGGGGGACTGGTTCCGGAAGCATCACCTACTTCGCATCCACCGTTCTCACGCGGTTGAGGCAAGTACCTTTTTAAGAAGAGTAACTATGGATGGTTTGACCATGTTTTGCTAGTACGTGGTATTGATAGCATTGGTTGATTGATAGAGTGACATGCTTGTTAATGATGATAATTGTGCTTGATACATGCTATCGGCAATATGATGTGAATGCTACAGATGATGAATGTTTTGATAAATGTGTTAGATGGTGTGAAATGATGGATAAATATGATGACAGATTATGATATGTTTGGTATGCACCATATACTGAGCTTCTAGTATTGTTCATGCATCGTGCAATCATGTTAATGTTTATTTGCACCATTGGGCATACACAAGGATGCATGATTAAGATCCCCACATTCTGGAATGTGGGCGGTTGAGAGATCCCCATCGTGTAACGATGGGCAAAGATCCCCACACTTGCGGTGTGGGCTTGAGGTCCCCTATACTTGCGGAGTATAGGGAAATTGGTCCTCGTGCTTGCGAGCACGGGCATGGGCTCAGAGCGACGGTTGCTTGCCCGCATTACGGTGTAATGCAATGAGTGAAAAGTGAAAAGTTGCATTGCATGCTGCATTCATGCCCATGTGATGAAGTTTTGAGTAATTGTGTAGCACCGTAACTTGATGTTTCAATTATTAATGTGGTGTGATCTTATATGGTACTTGCTGAGTTCTTGAACTCACCCTTGTTTTGTTGTGCTTTTAGGTACCGTTGCAAGAACGTCATGCATGGGGGAAAAGTAGATCCGAACTGGATGCACACATTGCTACTATCATTTAAGTTTGATTAGTTTACGGAATGATTACTAATAATTGAGCAAACTGTTTGAGACTGGTTTATGATTAGACTTCAGGCAATAGGTTTTGTAATAATGATGAGTAGCACTCCCTAAACTTTTGGTTATTGTTCTAGTTGTTAATCATACTTCTATTGAATAGTGATGATTTTTTTGGATGAATAGATTTGGAGATATGATTCATTAATTAATGTTGAAACCTCCGGCTTGCTTCTAATATAGGGAAGGTTCTGCCGAAAATTTTAATAAAGTGACTTAAGTTTTCAATTGTTTAGTATAGGTTGGTAGCATTCCAGGCTCACGTGGGCTGGGGTGTTACAGTAGTTTTCAATTGTTTAGTATAGGTTGGTAGCATTCACGGCTCACGTGGTCGGGTGTTACGAGATCGGGCCGTTGATCATGAGATCGATGGTCCACGATCAACAATGCACAACGCACACACGCACGTGGGTTTAAAAGCGCCGGAGGAGTTTAATGAGCGGACCCACATGATAGTGAGACAAAGAACCAGATTAAGACATACTAATGAACCCTAATGATTGACAATTACTATATCATTAATGGTGTCCTAATGACGACCGAAAACAGGCGAGTACGCCCGACAAAACCCGAGCGGGATCTACGGCTTGTTGCCGGCGACTCCGGCCACGGTGGCGCCCACCAAGTATCGAAATGGGTTAGCAATAGGCTTGCGGTCCCAACGATGGTGACCTCGCCGGTGGCGATGGCCCTAAACGCCGGCGAGCCGGAAAATGAAGATGGGGGCTTTTACTGCCAAAAGTTAAAATAGCAAAAAGTTCCGCTGCAGTCCAAAGAAGCGAGTGCCGCGGCCTCGAGGGACTAATAAGAAGCTACCTTGACCGAGATGAGCTTCAAAGATAGTCGGAGAAAGTCGACCACGGTGGAGCTTTAGGACCAGGAAGAAGATATGAAATTAGAGACTGAGCTAAAATGAACACCACGGTGGTCAAAATAGCTACAAAATAGCCCATATAAGCTTCATGAGAAAGCAATTGAGAAATGGAGCACTCACGGAGTGAGGAAGGAAGCGGATGGTTTTTGGTGAATTTGAACAAACCCCAAATTTGTCAAATCTGAAAATGAAACCCAAAATTGAGTGAGGGAAATGATTAGGGCATTAAGGAGTTAGAAAGGGTGCAGAATATTTAAAGAAGAACCACTGGAACACCAAAGCCACCAGTGAGCTTCACGACCATTAATGGCGATTTTGGTGTTAGGCTCTTCAACCAAAGAAGGAGCTAAGGATGGTGTAAAGAACACCAAGAAGGGTTTGGGGACCTTAAATAGCTAAAGGATTAGGGTTTGGGCGAAATGAGCACCACGGGTGAGCTAAGTCCATGCCACAACCATGGACCGAAAAGAAAGATGATGGAGATATAGGAGTAGGGCGTGCCTCTCGGCTGAAAGCACCTGCAAGCACTTAATGCCGACCAGGGAGACGTTGCTGGGGAGCACGATTTGACCCAAGCCATGCCTCTCTTTGTTCACGCATGACTAGAGGTTGAAGATGACCAGAGAAAAGGCTCGGGCGATTTTGAGCTCTTAGATTTTGATGGGGCGGCTAATATCGCGCCACGCTCGAGTTTAAAGCAGAGGAAGAGATTGGGAGCCCTTGGATTGAAATGAGCGGCTCGAATCGCTCCACGTTTACGAGGCTTAAATACAACGGAGGAGATTGTGAGCATTGGATTTTGATCCAACGGCTCAGATCGAACGAAACAATCGGAGGTCTGAACGTAACTAGCGACGTGGACGGTCCGATTTTAATCCAACGGCTGGGGTTCACCCAAGGTTTCTGAAGTTTAAATCAACCGAGAAGATCGTGAACCCTTGGATCAGAAATGAACGGTCACGATTAAATATGACCTTCGGAGGTCCAAACGTTCTCAAACGATCAGGACGGTTGGATCAAGATCCAATGGTTTAAAAGGATCAGCGCATTCGCACGGTCCGAATGTTCTCGCGAACCTAGGCGTGCGATAAGGATCCGGCGGTGAGATTGCATGCGCTTTTAAAAGAAGGCCGTGCGATTAGTTGGTGGGACCGAGACAAGTGACTCAAGCCCGAGTCTGACTCGCACCCAACGCACAGTGAAAACAGACTTTGGATTTTAAACTGAGCTGGGACTTTGGGGATTTATTTGAGATAGCAAAACAACTCCAAAAATTCTAAAATTTTTAGTGAAGCTTGCTAACTCAGATATTAACCTTGTGTAAAATTTTCAGAGGTTTTTTATGCTGTGCATTTTTCTCCTAAAATTCTGCAAGGCTCTCGTTTAAGGTTTGACTGCCTTCTAAAAATATTCAAACAATTTCCAACCATTGTGAAATTTTCGAGAGGGGTCACATACCATCCCAGGAACTTAGGAAAAATATTTTTAAAGGATGATCACAAGATTTGAGATGAATGTTTTTGGAAGACAAGGTTTTGGATCAAAAGACTTGTGATTTTGTATTTCCATAATTCTTGTACGGGAATTGTTTAGAACATACAGGAAATACATGATGTAAGAAAAAGTTTTAATTTCTACTCATTTTCTTACATTTGAAACACATGTCCAAAATTGGGATGTTACAAATCTCCCCCCCCCCTTACAAGAATCTCGTCCTGAGATTCCGTTTACTCGGAGAAGAAAGATGGGTAGTCTGCACAAAGGCGATCTTCCCGCTCCCAAGTTGCCTCATCTTCTGAATGATTTGACCACTGAACCTTAAGGAACTTGATGACACGGTTCCTAGTCCTCCGTTCAGATTCTTCGAGAATACGAACAGGATGTTCATGGTCGGTCAAATTTTCCTACACATCGAGATTTTCCAACGGAGTTTCCTTAATTGGAACACGGAGGCACTTCTTCAAGTGGAACACATGGAACACATCATGTACCCCCTCAAGTGTAGCTGGCAACTCCAATCTGTATGCAACAGCTCCCACTCTCTCGATGACGCGGTAAGGCCCAACATATCGAGGAGCCAACTTGCCCTTGATACCAAAACGCTGATGGCCCTTCAAAGGTGAGACTTTGAGATACACAAAGTCATTGGGCTCGAACCTCAACTCTTGGCGACGATATACCGCATAGCTCTTTTGCCTGGACTGGGCCACGCGCAAATGCTCACGAATCAACTGAACCTGGCTTTCGGCCTCATTGATTGAGTCTGGACCGAAGAACTGGCGCTCACCAGTTTCTGACCAATTCAATGGGGTTCTACACCTCCTCCCATACAATGCCTCAAAAGGTGTCATACCAAGACTAGCTTGAAAGCTGTTATTGTAGGAAAACTCAGCAAGCGGGTATTTCTCCCCATTCTTCCCATAGGAAAGAACACAACCACGGAGCATATCTTCCAACACTTGGTTGACTCTCTCCGTTTGACCATCAGTTTGGGGGTAATAAGCTGAACTGAAAGAAAGACGGGTCACCATGGCCTCTTGCAACTTGTGCCAAAACCGAGAGGTGAAAAGAGAACCACGATCTGACACAATCGTTCCTGGCACACCATGCAAGCACACAATGCGAGATATGTAGAGATCCGCCAACTGACCCACATCAATCTTCACTCGAACTGGAAGAAAATGGGCCACCTTAGTCAACCGATCAATGATAACCCACAAGGCATCGTTCCCCGAAGAAGTACGAGGCAGACTAGTGATGAAGTCCATGCCAACGGAATCCCACTTCCACTCAGGTACTGGCAAAGGCTAAAGAAGACCTGCTGGACGTTGATGTTCAGCCTTGACACGTCAGCACACGTCGCACTTGGCAACGAACTTGGCAATCTCGCGCTTCATACGGGTCCACCAGAATCTCTAACGAAGGTCTTGATACATCTTGGTAGCCCCGGGGTGAATGGACAAGGGGGAGTCATGGGCTTCGCGGAGAATCAATTCCCGCAATTCCACAACCTTTGGAACCACAAGGCGTTGTCCAAACCACACAACACCATGCTCATCCTCTGAGAAACACTTGGCTATCCCATCCTTGATATTTTGCTTGATTTGACTCACACCAACATCTGTCTGTTGTGCAGCCTTGATTTGGTCCACCAAGGTTGGTTGCACAACCAAGGTAGCAAGATAACCATGCTCAATCAAACTCAAATTGAGCTGCTGAAATTTTTCAAGAAGGGTAGGCTGTTGCTCTTGGAGCATCAAAGCATTGCAATACACCTTCGACTTAGTGAATCATAACAACATTGGCCTTGCCGAATGATCTTGAATGCCCATATCATAATCCTTGATCAATTCCAACCATCTCCTTTGCCTGAGGTTCAGATCTGGCTGGGTGAACAAATATTTCAAGCTCTTGTGATCAGAATACACCTCACAACGGTTACCAATCAGGTAATACCACCAAATCTTGAGTGCATAAACCACTACAGCTAACTCTAAATCATGGGTAGGATAGTTGAGTTCATGAGGCCTCAACTGCCTTGATGCATAGGCTACCACCTTGCCTTCTTGCATAAGAACACAACCGAGTCCCTAACGAGAGGCATCACAATAGATATCAAAGCTCTTGTGAGCATCGGGAAGCACAAGCACTGAAGCTGAAGTCAATCGCTTCTTGAGCTCCTGAAAACTCTCATCACAAGCAGAGGACCACAGAAATTTTGTGTCCTTCTTGAGCAACTCAGTCATCGGTTTCACGATCTTGGAGAAGTTCTCGATAAAGCGGCGGTAGTAGCCCGCTAAACTAAGAAAACTCCGCACATCGGTGACTGACTTGGGCTGACCCCAAGATAAAACATCGCTGACCTTGCTAGGATCCACAGCTATACCTCCTGCTGAGAGAACATGGCCCAAGAATACCACTTCCTTCAACCAGAACTCACACTTGCTGAACTTGGCATACAGCTGGTGCTCACGCAGCTTACCTAATACAATCTGCAGATGCTCAGCATGCTCCTCTTCACTCTTGGAGTAGATAAGAATGTCATCAATGAATACCACCACAAACTTATCCAAATACTCTATGAACACCGAGTTCATAAGATTCATGAATAAAGCGGGAGCATTGGTTAAGCCAAATGACATGACGGTGTACTCATAAAGGCCATAACGAGTAGTGAAAGTCGTCTTTGGAATATCTTCAGCCCTGATCCGGACTTGATGATACCCCAACCTCAAATTGATCTTGGAGAACACACGAGCTCCTGTAAACTGGTCAAAGAGATCATCAATGCGAGGCAAAGGATACTTATTTTTCACCGTCACTTCATTGCTTGACGGTAATCAACACACATACACGTGGTCTTGTCTTCTTCTTCACAAAAATAACAGGACAACCCCAAGGAGATGAGCTAGGTGGATAAAGCCCTTTGCTTGAAGCTCACCTAATTGCTTCTTCAACTCCTCCAACTCATTAGGAGGCATTGATGACGCGCTTGGAAATAGGGCGTACCAGGCGACAACTCAATAACAAACTCCTGTGTCTCGAATCAAGGCATCCTGCAAATCTTCAGGAAATACATCCACGAAATGACGCACTGTGGGCACATCCTGAATCTCCAATGCTGGCTTAGCTTCAAGGGCACAAAGATGTGGCCCTTGTAGCTGCGGTGAAATCCCAACCCGCTACTTTGAGGGCTAGTGAGGTAGACCATCTTCCTGGTACAATCGATTTGCCCCAAGTGTTAGGACAACCAATCCATGCCAAGAATCACGTCCAGGCGTGTCGAGTCGAGTAGGATGAGGTTCGCCAAGAATCTCACTCCTTCAATATCAATGGGGACGTCCCGGCACTCCGGATCAGCTCTCATTTCTGAACCCGGAGAGCGAATAAGCAAAGGAATCCCCAAAGGAACAACATGAAGGTCACAAGCAGCAGCAAAAGATCTCGAAATAAATGAATGCGATGCTCCTGAATCAAATAATACTGCAGCAAGACGATAACTGACAAGAAGCGTACCCAACACAACGTTAGGCGCCTCTTATGCCTCCTCAGCCGAGATGTGGTTGACTCAGCCACTTCCCACACCCTGAGTCTTCTAGACCACCTTCTGGTCAGGTGGGTGACCATTCCCTTGCCCGCGTCCTCCATTAGGACGAGGGGCCGCTCAAGTCCTCTGAGGACAACTGTTGGCGTAGTGGCCCTTCTTGTTGCAAGCGAAGCAGGTAACCTCAGCAGCCGGATTGCGGAGGCCACCCTGCTGCTAGGTCGTAGGTGCACGTGGCCGAAACACGGCCTGCGGGGGACGAGTAACTGGCGCCGACGGCCTCGGTGGTGGTGAAGCCAAAGCACGGGCCCCTGGTGTAGGCCCAACACGGGGACGAGAGAGACTGGCCTGTGCAGACTGGTGGGCCTCCCACTTGCGCTTGCGGGACTCACCCAGCACCTTCGCCTTGTGCTCGGCGACAATGGCCTTGTCCACCAAGGCACGGAAGTCGACAAAGTCCTGTCTGAGCTTGTCTGCGGCTCCTCGAGACAAGTCCTCCATGAACTTCTCCTGCTTGGCCTCATCAGTGGCCACCTCACCCGGAGCATAACGAGCCAAGTGATTAAACCCGTATAAGTACTCCGACACAGACTTGCGCCCCTGTTTGAGCACGAGAAACTCCTTCTTCTTAAGCTTCATCAGGCCATCAGGGATGTGGGCCCGACGTAAGGCAGACCTGAACTCCTCCCACGAGACCACATGGCCCACGGGCTGTATGGCGAGAAAGTTATCCCACCAAGAGAGCGCTGCACCCTCAAGTTGATGGGATGCAAAGAGCGCCCGCTCCTGCTCCTGGCACTGAGCGATGTTGAGCTTTCGCTCAACTAGACGCAACCAATCATCCGCGTCAAGGGGATCCTCGGACCGGGATAAAGTAGGTGGCTGCGTGTGAAGGAACTCCGCGAGCCCACCACGAGACTGGTGGCTACCACCTCCAAACCCTGAAGCACGAGAGGGAGTGGAGGTGTTCCTCGCGATGACCTCCAAAATCCGAGTCTGATCCATGCGGTTCCGCTCTATCTGAGCAAGAACCTCAGCCATGGTCAGAGGAGGCGGGAGCTCCTCATCAGAACCAGTCGGCTGACTGCTGCGGGTGGTTCTTGCCATCCTATTCCACAAAGATATGTCAGCAACAACTCCGGAACAGGAGACAAAGAAAGACAATTAAGCACTCTACAAAATAAATTCTAACAGCTTGAGAACCAACATAAAATCGCAGCAAGATCACAAAAATAAAATCCAACTTCCCGGTATGACTAACTCATATGGTAGAACGAGTAATCAGTTTTTAGGAAGGCAAATTTCAGCACATCAACCTTGGTTCGAAACAGCTAGGAAACAAGGTGAAAATTTCCTAAAGAAAGGTTAGACACTTAACTAACTCATATCACTTCTTATCCTTTTATCCTCACAAATTTTAGTTGGATTTACCTCTCATTTTCAGCACTATATACTATCTACTAGCTTGCTGTCCAGATTTTCCTTGCTTGCTGTCCAGATTTCTTTTTCAAGCCTGGGCCGAATTCTTCATCTCTGGAAGTTCCTAATCTTCACCAATGGACAGCCCCACTTCAAGTTAAAGCTCTCATGGTTTTTCCCAAAACCAATTTAACCGATTAAGCAACTATCTTTTGAAAGAAGATGAGAGGAAAATCAGCATTTTAAGTTCGATCCAGAATAAGGTGAGATAAGCAAGCTAAGATAGATGAGAAACAAAATCTGAGAACTTACTTAAGATTTTCATGAAACATTTGATATTTAGAAAGTAAGTTTTTGAAATATACTAGGGACGACCAAGCTAGGGGTTTCTACGGTCAGTATGGCTCTGATACCAACTCTGCGAGACCCTGGTTTATTTAGCTTGTAATACTTAGCCTTCCATTGGCTCTAGCATCACAAACAAAATACCCCGTGTCTCGATGAACATGTGCTTCCCAGAAATTGCAGCACACATACATCATACGAAAGCATGCATCAATTCCATACAAGATAATATAACAAGTCTAGCAAAAGACATACATAATAATAAGTTATTACAGAACAGCCGACCGGCCAAAAGACAAGTATTAAGTATCAGCGGAAGCAAAAGGTGTCATAAGATGGCTTAAGCCAAGAGACGACCGGTTAGCCACATAACACCACAGGGCAACTGACCGGGCCGCCAAGCTAATCGCCCCACACACTGCCACAGCACAACTCACAAAAATGACGCCCTTCGGGCTCACCTTCTTCCTCTGCACACAACAAGCAATGCAGATGAGTACAATAATGTACTCGCAAGACTTACGAGTAACAAGCCTATACATAGCTACATGAAAGCTGTATCAAAGGAAGTTGGTTATATGGTTATTTGGATGCATAAAGCAATTTTCATTTGCAATAATGTAATAGATTGAAAGCAATTTAACAAATTAGTTTTTAAGCATTGAAATAACAGCGAGTAACAATAAGTAACATATGACCACCACGAAGTGACTAACCCAATAGCCACCACACATAGCATGAATCCCTGATTCATACCACCCATCAAGTTATAATTAAAATGTTGTAGTCTAGTTCTCACGGGCGTTTACGGCGTGTCCATAACCTAGGACGAGGCTATTCGAATAGTTCAAAACGCTACAGGGGTGTACCAATATACCCACACTTCAGACTGCCTTTAAGCCACATGATTTAGCACACTTCCTTAGGTATGCCAACATGGCTAAGTCCTACGAGACATTTCCAATATTGTGTACCAACTACGAGCCACTCGTATGGATGGAAACCCATACACTTACATTGTTAAGCCAAAAAGACAACTACACCTCGAGGTAAAGCTCTTTGGACAACTACAATGCTCCCATATATAAATCACCTCATTTTACCACAACACAATACACCCACGCCCACCTGCGACTCGTAGCTAACACACGCCAAGGTACTAAGTCAAGAGAGGTCCCATACCCTCTAGTGTGGTTAGCACGCAAGAATGCTCAGAATGGTGGCGCAAGTAACTCGGTCCTTAAATGACTAGGGCACCAATCCAGCCACACCCAAAGATCACACTATCTTACCATTGTGCCCAAGTCCAAATTGTTTTGTTTTTAGTTTTATTTTTGAAATTTGAACATAGCACAAAGCGGAAATATAGAGATTATAATAAGTTTGAATCGACCAAGGTTATCGACAAGTCGACAACCGCCCATTTCTACCGATAGCTAAGCATGGCAAAGCAACAAACTCATAAACTACTAAGTGACAAGGGTTCATCCAACTAACCCAAAATCACACCAAGATAAACCTAAGCTCAGTAGTAGAGGATAAACATTTGCCTACTGATAATGCATCTAGTGGGTTAACTATCGACAATAGTTAAAACAACATAGCAATGCACACATAGAATTTGCAAACAATATATTATAATTTGAAAATAGCAGGAACAACATGATCAAATGATGCTACATCTGCTTACCTTGCTGGAGTGTAGGATCTGATGGCTGTGGCTCAGAATCAATATTAATATTGTCTTCGGAACTTAACGCGAAAAGGCGATAAAATCAATAAGAACGAAGAACGCCAAATAACTCCAATAGCAAAAGACATCCAAATCTAATGAAATTCAGACAACAGCTAGGGGATGATTTAAGACAATTTTAGGAACAAGAATCATGCAATTTGGATTTAGTATGCAAAAGTTATAGCCAAAATACATTCTCTCAGCCTATTAAATCAACTAAATTGATTACTAGTACTGTTCATGACGAAAATTTATGAAATGATCTAAGTCTTGAAATTTTTATGGCAGGTAGATTATGACATCCTAATGACAGCAAAGTTGAGTTTACTAAATTTGAAGTTATAAAGATTTACTTATGATTTTTCTAAGTTGTAAATTTAGCACATAACATGTTGAAAACCTATTTTATATTAAAGTACACTAACAGAGGAATTTAACAAAATTGATTTTGCACAAATTTGAATTATACAGAAAAAGATATGCATTTTACAAGTTTTAACTCTATTTCTGGAATATTCAAAATTGGCAGAAATCAAGTTATCTTAGTTACAAAATTTTCTGTTACAGAAATATGCCTAAATGCATTTTTAGATTAAACTTTAGTGACAAAAGAATTTATTACTGATTGGAAACACCTAAAAGGAGTTAACATGAATTAGTTATGAGTTTTAAAGTGTAACTACAATTTTTGTTGATAAATAAAGACTTACGAATTAAAGTCAAACTTAACGTAACTAAAGCAGCGTGGATGCTCATGGGTTGTTGATGTGAAATCAAACGGGCCACGCGCACGGAGAACAGCGCACGCGCGCGATCCTAACGAGAGTCACCGTTGGATCTAGATCCAACGACCCACATGGATGGAAACATTCGGAGGTCCGAATGTCTCAATCAACCTCGACCGTAGATCTGGAGATGGAGGGCCTAGAGCGCAAGCGCATTCGGAAGTCCAAATGCACCCACGATCTCAGCCGCAGATCGTGAGATGGACGGCTCCGAGTGTTTGGTACATCCGTAGGTCCGAATGCTCCTCAGATCTGGGCCGTTGATCAAGAGATCGACGGTCCACAATCAACAACGCACAACGCACTCACGCACGTGGGTTTAAAAGCGCTGGGAGGAGTTTAATGAGCGGACCCACATGACAGTGAGACAAAGAACCAGATTAAGACATACTAATTAACCCTAAGGATTGACAACTACTAGATCATTAATGGTGTCCTAATGATGACCAAAACAAAGTAGTACGCCCGATAAAACCCGGCGGGATCTACGCTTGTCGCGGCGACTCGCCACGGCGGCGCCACCAAGTATCAAAATGGGTTCGCAATAGGCTTGCGGTCCCAACGGTGGTGACCTCGGCAGGCGATGGTTCTAAACGCGGCGAGCCGAAAATGAAGATGGGGCTTTATCAAAAGCGAAAATAGCAAAAAGCTCCGATGCTGTCCAAAGAAGCGAGTGCCACGGCCTCTAGGGACTAATAAGAACCTACGTTGACCGAGATGAGCTTCAAAGATGGTCGGAGAAGGTCTGACCACGGTGGACCTTGCTGGACCTGAGGAAGAAGATATGAAATTAGAGACCTGAGCCAAAATGAACACTACTGGTGGTCAAAATAGCTACAAAATGGCCCATATAAGCTTCGTGAGCAAGCAATTGAGAAATGGAGCACTCACCGGAGCTGAGGAAGGAAGTGGATGGTTTCGGCTGAATTTGAACAAACCCCAAATTTGTCAAATCCTGAAAATGAAACCCAAAATTGAGTGAGGGGAAATGATTAGGGCATTAAGGAGTAAAAAAGGGTACAAGAATATTTGAAGAAGAACCACTGGAACACCAAAGCCATCGTGAGCTTCATGGCCATTAATGGCGATTTTGGTGTTTTTAGTGTTCTGAGCTCCTCAACCAGAGAAGGAGCTAAGGATGGTGTAAAAGAGCACCAGGAAGGGTTTGGGGACCTTAAATAGCTAAAGGATTAGGGTTTGGGCGAAGCAGAGCACCACGGGTGAGCTATGTCCATGCCACAACCATGGACCAAAAGAAAGATGATGGAGATGTAGGAGTAGGGCGTGCCTCTCGCCAAAGCACCGCAAGCACTTAATGCCGACCGGGGAGACGTTGTTTGGGAGCACGATTTGACCTAAGCCATGCCTCTCTCTGTTCACGCACGATGGAGGTTGAAGATGACCGGAGAAAGGCTCGAGCGATTTTGAGCCTTTGATTTTGATCGGCGGTGATATCGTGCACGCTCGAGGTTTAAAACAAAGGAAGAGATTGGGAGCCCTTGGATTCAAATGAATGGCTCGGATCGCTCCACGTTTCTAAGGCTTAAATACAACGGAGAGATTGTGAGCGTTGGATTTTAATCCAGCGGCTCGGATCGAACGAAACAATCGAGGTACGAACGTAACTAGCGACATGGGCGGTCCGATTTTAATCCAACGGTTGGGGTTCGCCAAGGTTTCAAGTTTAAATCAGCAGAAGATCGTGAACCCTTGGATCGAAATGAGCGACCGCGATTAAATATGACCTTCGCAGTCCGAACGTTCTCAAACGATCGGGGCGGCTGGATCAAGATCCAATGGTTCAAAGGATCGGCGCATTCGCATGGTTCGAATGTTCTCGCGAACCTAGGCCGTGCGATAAGGATCCGACGGCTGAGATTGGATGCGCGCTTTTAAAAGAAAGCCTAGTGCAGTTAGTTCACTGGACCGAGACAAGTGACTCGAGCTCGAGTCTGACTCGCACGCACGCACGCATGTAACAGACTTTGGGTTTTAAACTGAGCTGGGACTTTGGGGATTTATTTGAGATAGCAAAACAACTCCAAAAATTCTAAAATTTTTACTAGAGCTTGCTAACTCAGATATTAACCTTGTGTAGAATTTTCAGAGGTTTTTATGCTGTGCATTTTTCTCCAAAAATTCTGCAAGGCCCTTCTTTAAGGTTTGACTCAAAGTCAAACAGGTTTGACTGCCTTCTAAAAATATTCAAACAATTTCCAACGATTGTGAAATTTTCGAGAGGGGTCACATTCCATCCCAGGAACTTAGGAAAAATATTTCCAAAGGATGATCACAAGATTTGAGATGAATGTTTTTGGAAGACAAGGTTTTGGATGAAAAGACTTGTGATTTTGTATTTCCATAATTCTTGTACGGGAATTGTTTAGAACATACAGGAAATACATGATGTAAGAAAAAGTTTTAATTTCTACTCATGTTCTTACATTTGAAATAGAAGTCCAAAATTGGGATGTTACATTAACGTACCTTGGAGTCTGTAACATCCCAATTTTTCGAGCTTTAAAATCTTTTAAATAGATAGTAGGGAGAAAAGTCACCATTTGATTTTATTTGAATTTAATTCAAAAGCTTAATATTGGACTTTAGAATCAAAAACATTTAATATGAATAATCTCAACATGAACAATAGTCAAAACTATTTTATTTGGGTTCTATGTGCTCAGATATATTTTCTAGAATTTTTTTGAGTTCATTTGCTATTTTCTATTGCTTATTTGAATTTTTGCTATTTTATAAATTAGAAAACTAATTAAAATCTCGATTAATCGACAATAAACCCAATTCCTCGACCCAATCTATTCACTTCTCACCAACTCCACATGACCCACCTCGCCTCCTCTCTTGAGCGCATCTTTGGTCCCACTGATCCAACTCACCCGCGCCGTTTGCCACGCGGTCTCGCGCGAGCCCTCGTCGCTAACGTGTGGGCCGCCCGTATCTCCTATGCATGGTCCCCGAATCCGTTAAGGATTAGTTCTGCCGCCGCTGCGTGCCGTTTTTGGGCGTCCATGCCCTGGACTCTCCCGAGCCGCCGGCTATAAAAGGGAGGCGAGCCCTCGACCTCCGCACCCGTTTCGCAGCCGCCAAAGCCCAAGCGTAAAACCCTAGCGACCACTGGAGCTTGAAGAAGCGATCTGCACCGCCGCCAACTCCGACGAGTTTTTCCACTGCAACCGGAGCCGCTCCTGCTTCGTGGTCTGCACTGTCGACATCTCATGGAGCTGCGCTACCTCGTGGTGGCCTTCGTTTCGCCGGAGCGTCACCGTAACCAATTTCCCGTCGAGCCTGAGACTCCTCCGCCGCTCAACGCTCGCCGCCGCCATCCTCGTCACCCCCGAGCACCCGTGAGCACACCTGCGAGTTCCTCGTGTTCCCCCTCTACACACTGCTACCATCCGCCACCGGTGTAGAGCCGCCGTTCGCCGAAACCCTCGGTTCCCGAGCCTCCGCCGCCCTCGCTGTCGCCACGTCAACGCCGCCTCATTGCCGTGTCAGCGCCCCTACCTACGTGTCACGTGCGTGGTGCCGTGTCGTGATCGCGTGGCGCGCGCGTGTACTGGTCCCATCGCGCCAGTCGAGGCTGGTGAGACTTAATCTACCGTGAGCCGTGAGACTGACATGTGGGTCGCACATGTTAGTGTTTTCTTTTTATTCTTTTAATTCCCGAAATTCCTTACTGATGTCATGCTTGCGCAATAATTCGATTTTTCTTTTAAGAAATAATTCAGAAATTCCAGTAAATCCAAAATTAAGGTTTTCTTTTAGATTGAAACTTTCAGAGCCCATAACTTTTGCATCCGAACTCCGTTTGAGCCCATTCAAATTCCTAAATTCATCTAAATTCGAGATCTATTTATCTGATATTTTTATTTAATTTTTATTTAATTTTTGGAGTTTTTTTGCCTCTGTTATTTATTTGTTTTGTTTATTTGTTTCTCTTATAGTAGGCGTCAATACGTCAGGAATTTTGGAGAAGAAGGAGCACCTCAAGATCAAGACCAGTCAAATTACTTTGTTTCAAAGTATTGCATTCTACTTTAATTATTTATTTAAATGCTTTTGGTTATAGCTATTATCCAAATTGTTACCTCCACTTTGGCTTTGTATGTCATAATCTCTTGTCCCTAGATTGGTTTATTTAGTTGGTATTATTGTAGCACCAATGTGGGTTGGTTAGATACGAGTACAATTGCTTAGCCATGCTACGAGTCTCATACCTCATTCGAGTTGCAAATATTAAATTTGACTAAGTGACTATGGAATTTTGTGTAAAACTGTGTACTATGTGTTATTACTTCATGATAGCATGTGTTGCACTAAAACCAACTCGGTGGTAAAAGATTTGGACCGAGGCAAGTGGTGGATACTAGGTGATATGGTGGACTTTGTGAATGGGAATGATAATCTTTGTGACATAGTTAGAAAATAGAAGTCTTGCCTTGATCAATTAAGGACTTAACTTTGTGCGCCATTGAGGCCGAGCCTTCTTGAGCGACCACACGCTTGATGGGATGGGCTTAACATAGTAGGTTATGGAGTCTCGACATTGATGTTCGTGTGGATAGGTTAGGCTTCGTGACGGGATGGAGGTGTGACTACCGTAGTTGCATCGCGGACGGTTCGCCGCATCCTGTCGAGCGTGTGTGCCTGATCGCTTTCTTTGTATGTTGGTGCAGCGGTAAAGCACATTGGGAATGTCAATGTTTGAGATGAAGTTTACGAACTATTTTGTTACGATTAGTGCTAGCTACACTAGTTGTATCGTGTGGGTAAAGTGTACAAACTCTGCAGAGTGTTAAATCAATCTATTCAAATAGCGCGTCATGATCATGGACATGCTCGGGATTTCACACGAGGGTAGCTTTCATAAAATGCTTGGGATGGGAGCTATGTGATCTAAGTCATATGGCTATGTGAAATAAACTACTTAGCTTTGTGTCTTTGTGAAAATAACTGTTAAATTACTATTGTCTATTTGTGTTTAATTACATTTCAATCTATTATCATATTCCATTGCAAATATTGCTTTAATGCAAAAGAACCACAAAAGCCTTTTCTTTTGGAATAAACTCGCATCTATAAATTGCATTACGTGGTATGATTTGCGAGTGCAGTTGTGTACTCACGCTTGTTGTAAAACTTACGCCCAAACCTCGTAAGAAGAAGAGTCTATGCCTGCTTTCGAGGAGGAGTTCGTCGAAGGTTGCTCATCGTTAAGGTCTGGATCCTAGTTGGTTGCCTGTGGTGAATTGATGGGATCTACGCTGAAGTTATTTCTGTTCTGCTGCAATTTTATTCTCTGTTAGCCCTGCGTGGCTCAATAATTGTAAACTCGACCATAAGGTCAAAACCAGTATTTATTATTCAAATTAATAGTTTACTTTATTTATCGCTTGTGAGGATCGATAATCACCTGTGTTGACACTGTGTGCTCTAGCGTGATCCTGGACTAGTGCATTATACATAGAGGGTCCAGAATCGTAATTTTCGGTCCCGCCAGAGAGTCATGGATTCGTAGACGACTACTGCACATATAGGAGTAGGAAGAGATCTAAGGCCGGGCGTGAGGACCGGTTGTACAGATGATTACTGAAAAGTTTGAAGGAAAGCTAGTAGCATTGCAGGATCAAATGAATCAACTCCGAACGATCGCGGTCACAAGTCGCCTGTTAATTTGGGAGCCAGTCCTACTACGACATCGGATGGCGTCGGCCCACGCATAATTCTGAACATGACGATGTCCAATTACCGATAGACGACATCAAGGTAATGTACATCTATGGAATGCACCAAAGATATACCTATAGGACGCCTTAGCTAATTGTGTATTTTTTTGTACGAGCTCACGGCATGCAAGCTCCAAGTGAGGTTAGTTGGGTCCATTTCTATTGAGGCTCGGCGGGGGATGGTGTATCCATACCAGGAAGGGGCAGTGCAGCACGGTGTCCAGGTGGCGCAGGGTTACGTCAAAGTGGAAGTGGACATGGTACATGGACATTTCATGGCCATCCCGCTGGAGATTCGCTCGAGTGAAGAGATCACAACACCAGGGGATGCCGTGCACAGTTTTATCCAGTGGCCCAAGAAGGACATCGTCCTGGACCCAGCAGTGCCGTGATCTCAACACGACCATTCCTCTCCAACGGGACCCTCGATGACTCCACCTCATATTTCGCCTCAGAAGGCCACCTTATCGGTTCCCAGGGAGAAGACGCCGAAGGAACAAGAAAAGTGTGCCACCGTATCAGGTCCCGAGTCGTCTCGCAAGAAGACGCTGCCAATCCTTAAGGCCAAATCAAAATCGACGAACGTTAAGGCGCCTCTCAATTCCGGCAAGTCTGGGATATCCGGGAAGTACATCATCGGAAAACTGGTGTGCTCCGACGTAGTATTAGGGCGTGCTAGATATGCTTGTTAGGCTTTGCATGCCTGGTACTTGGAGAAGACCCAAAAGGAGGGGTGCGATACTGGAATCACCGTCAGATACGAGCATAAGCATTTCTTCAACAGGATGAACCACTTCATCGTGGGATTCAACGACTTATATGACCTATTCAACATCGTTAGCCTCGATGCCTCGCTTCTACGATGTTGAACACTGTAAGTGCGTACAATCAAGTTCTACATTCACGTAATACCGATAAATATCACAACTCATTTCTTATGTATAGATACATGATGAAAAATGTCCGGGAATGGAAAGAACCGGTGGGTTTCCTCGACCCACATGTGGTATCATTGCAAACCATCCACAAACCATCCAAGCAGTCTCGTCCTTCGTCGAGAAATACATAACGCAGGCATTGCTTCGTCAGCAGAACATGAAGTACATAGTGGTGCTCTACAACAAGGGGTAAGTGTCACTACTTGCTCTACAAATTTAATTTGTACTTTATACGCAACATGAACTTAGGTTTAATGACTATAGCGACATACATGAGTAGGTACCACTGGATCCTTTTAGTCATTATACCAAGGAGGAACCATGTGATATACCTTGATTCCCTAATCCGCAGCGACCACAAGTTCAACATTCTCAGAGGAATACTCGACAGGTACACTCATTTCCTCCATACATAACTCTATTTTAGTCTTCATTAGTTTGAAATGGTCGAGGATAACTTTTTGGAATCATGTCAGTCGTTCATCGACTATGTTGCCAACAAAGGAATATACGATGGAAAGAGCGCCGAACTAACAACAGGACAAAATTTTCCGGTATGTGCTGCAACACGATAATCCTATATCATACTTCATAATAATGTGTCTCGAACTGACATATGTAATTCTATTTTTGCAGTGCCACCAGCAAAAAAATGATGAGTTATGTGCAATCTACGTTTGCCATCATATGGAGCAAATCATTAGAGCTAGGAAGAAGGATCCTGAGGTTTGTGAAACTCGAAATAATTATTTCCTAATTATAAATTTAAATATATATGCTTACCACTTTACTCTTACTAGTGACAAGCCTTGAATATAGATTTAGATGGACTCTTTACGAATGAGATCAAATAGAATGGTTAGTATTAGTTGGACATAATTATCTCACCAACATGGATATCGTATAGATGCTTAGTCATGCTTAGTTATGATGGGCTCATGATCACATGTTTGATAATGTTAAATTTGACTTAATGAGATATGGACACTACTACATAAAACCTCATCACACATGGTTCGGAACCGTCATCATAGACAGTTTTTGAACCGTTGAATTTGTATGTCTGTGATACGCCTGTTATCACAGACAGTTTTTTAGTCGTCTATGATAAGGCACAACACAGATGGTTTTTAGTTAAAACCGTTTGTGAAGGGCTACTATCATAGACGGTTTCTACCAAAAAACCGTCTGTGATATGTGGCATATCACAGACGGTTCTATTTACCTACCGTCTGTGATTCTAGACATATCAGTGAATAGAACCGTCTGTGATAGCCGACATATCATAGACAGTGTTAGTGGAAACCATCTGTGATAGTATCCCTTCATAGATGGTTAAAGGATAAAACTGCCTGTGATAGTTCTTTATACCTAACTAAAGTTTTTTTATTTTCGGCTAGCCTTAGGAATTGCTAAACATGCCCTCTGAAAACAAGCAGGCAGAAAATAGATATATCACGGATGAATCAATTGTTGATAGCTCAAAGTGATCATTTACAACTCAAATTCAATTACAAAAGAATATGTTCAAGTGTTGTCTCTAGAGTTACAATTGAATTACAACTACTCAACGTGAATTACAATTGAATCACTTGTTTGAAGGTTGTTCGGTGGTGTTGACGTAGTGAAACTCTCCGTCGGCGTTAATGATCTGCGTCTTGATGAAGCTGCAGAGTGCTCCTCGAACCTCCGAGATCTGGGTCATAGTGAATGAATCTAAATCGAGTATCATGCCCTGTCGCTAGCAGGAGTAAAGTAGTAAGCATATATAGTTAAACTTATAATTAGAAAATAATTATTGCGAGAATGGCAAACCTCTGGATCTTTCGTCTTAGCACCTATGATTTGTTGCATATGATGGCAAACATAGAATGCACAATAATCGTGTTTTTGCTGGTAGAACTTCAAGAATAGAATTACATATATAGGTATAGTCTGTTCGAGAGACATTATTACGAAGTGTGATATAGGATTATTGTGTTGTAGCTCGTACTAAAAATTGCTTCCTGTGTTGCAGTGTGGCACACAATCCCTTGTATGACCCTCCATCGGCAACATAGGCCATGAACGCCCTACATGATTCCAAAAAGTTATCCTCGACCATTTCAAACGAAGGAAGACTACAATAGAGTTATGTATAGAGAAAATGAGCATACCTATCGAGTATTCCTTCCACAAGGGTGAAGTCGTGCTTTTTGTTGAGTAGGGAATCAAGGTATACTACCTTGCTCCTCTTTGGTATAATGACTAAAAGGATCTAGTGTTACCTACTCATGTATGTCGCTATAGTCATTAAACCTAAGTTCGTGCTACGCATAAAGTAGAAATGAAATTTGTATAGCAAGTAGTGAAGCACTTACTTCTGGTTGTAGGGCACCAATATGTAGTCCTTGTCGTCCTGAGTAAGCAATCCCATCGTTATGTATTTCTTGACGTAGGATGCGTCTTGGTTGATGGTTTGCTCAGAGAGACCACGTGTGGGTCAAGGAAACCCACTGGTTCTTGCCTTTCCTGGGCATTTTTCATCATGTGTGTATACATAATCAATTAGTTGTGACATTTATTGGTATTACGCGAATGTAGAACTTGATTGTATATACCTACAATGTCCATCATCGTAAAATTGAGGTGTCGAGGGCAGTGAGGTTGAATAGGTCGAATATGTCATCGAAGCCCACGACGAAGGGGGCCGGCTTGTGGAAGAAATGCGCCTTCGTGTATCTGACGGTGATTTCAGTATCACACCCTTTATCTTTGGTCTTCTACATGTACTAGACATGCAAAGACTGGTAACCTAATTTGGCGTGGGCGAATACTATGTCAGGGGCCAACGGACTTCCGAGGGAGTATGTCCTAGGCTTGGGAGGTGCCTTAATGTTCTGCGATTTTGATTTGGCCTTAACGACTTGCCCGCTACGCGTCTTCCAGTGAAACGACTTGGGAACTGATAAGGCGACACGCTTTTCTTGTTCCTTTAGTGTCTTCTCCATGGGAACCAATGAGGTGGCCTTCTGAAGTGAAGGTTGAGGTGGAGTCATCAAGGGTCCTGTCGGAGAGGCATGGTCATGTCGAGATCGCGACACTGCAGGGTCCAGGGCGATGTCCTTCTTGGGCCACTAGATAAAAGTGTGCTAAGCATCCCCTAGTGTTCTGATGTCTTCATTCGGGAGAATCTCCAGCCTAGTGTTCTGACGCCATTAATGTACTCTTCACTCACACGGTTCACACCATACATCCAGTTTCGGTCCATCTACGCTACGCACGTAACAAATTAGTGTTAAATTAGATTAATAAACCGAAAGTACTCTTCTTATGGACCAAACATATTAAAATTGATTAGCCATTAACCTAGAGCAAATATAAAGGGTTACAGATCGTTACCCTCGAAGGTCACGATGAAAATCCCAAATATCCCGTGAGATCCTCCTCCCTCTTTGTTCCTCCTCTCTTTAGCTTCCTCCTTTCTTTCTCCTCCTTGCCTTCTTCGTTCCCTTCCTGATCCTCTCTAAGGTGGTGCAATGGGGGGAGGAGGTAGAGGGGTGGCCGCTCAAACTGGAATGGGCAGTGGGGTCTATCGAGAGCAGGTATTTATAATGTTGGCATATCACAGACGGTTCTTATTATGAACCGTTTGTGATATGGAACTATCACAAACAGTTTTTAAATAGAACCGCTTGAGAATTCTCACCATTTGTGATGGATGAGATTATCACAGACAGTTCTATTAAAAAATCGTCTGTGATAGTTCCATATCACAGACGGTTCTAAAGGAACCGTCTATGATGAGCCGTCTTCTATTGCCTGTTTTGTAGTAGTGGAAATTGTGGCAGGTAGCCACTGTTGTTAAAATTTGTGTACCATGACAGGGTATTTCATTAGTCTTGGTTCAACAAAAATGATTTCTGCTCGAGCGAGCGATCGTGAAGTAAAGGGAGTGCAATTAACACATTGTGGGTTTTTGGTAGACTCGCATGAGTAACTTGTCAAGGACTTAGTCTTGTGTGCCATTGAACTGGGCCTTAATAGTACAACCACATGTCCAGTATGGGATGTACCTCGCTAATTAATTAGCAATGTTTTAATTTTGGTTCTATCTTGGAAGTGTGAGTTGCGGGATAGACGTATACTCACAATGGTGCAAGAGGGGGCCCTGTCTGGTCAGTGAGACATTTAATGTCGAAACCTTAGCAGACAGAATTGGGTTAAGAAGGAGCTTTTGTAAAGGCCTTGTGATAATTACTTAGTCGCGCACCTTCGGAAGTGTGTGCTCGGACATTATAAGTTGATTTATCTCTTGTGGGTAAAGCTGCACAATCTCTCCAGAGTTAAAACTGTTTAAACAGCCGTGTACGCGGTCATAGACGTGCTCAGGGATTTCACATGAGAGGTAGAGTTTCTTTATGAAATGTCTCGGAGTGTGAATGGGAAATTCACTTGATGAATATAATGTTCATTTGGTGAATGGGAATTCACATGGTGGTTTGTGTCATTTGCTGAATGGGGAATTCACTTGGTCATTTGGTTGGGAAGTGAATGGGAAGTTCACTAGTTGTCTTAAAAAAATATTTACTTTATTTATTATCCTTTTCAATCTATTTATCGTATTTATCATCAATACTGCTTTCTGCAAAAGAACCGTACAACTAATCTTTGTTCAAGCCTTATATGAATATTATTTGCATACTGTTTCCCTATGACTTGTTGTGTAACACCCCAACTCAACGTAGAGCCTAGAATGCTACCAAACTACTCTACTGAACCAATTAATTTCAACATCTTAATAAACAATCAACCAAATATTCATGAATGAATGACACAATGCCAATAATTAAGAACTAGTAGAATCTACCATTAATCAATAATAAGAATTTAATCCATCAATTTTACATAAATCAATCATGATGTCTTCTCTTTATCAAACTATTTTAAGACAATCCAACATTTGTTACACTAAGACAGCCAATATTCAAATAGATACATCTAAAGCATCAATGATCAGCAAAACTACGAGGATGATAGAATAATCCAATCAATCATTTGAATCCATCAAATAGAATTAAATTAACTCAAATAACAGGGTTTAAGAGCATATATAGAATATCCATGAACCAAAATAGAACATCCACCACGAAGGGTGGTCACAATCTGAATCTAAAGAATTATTATAAATTCGAAGTTTAGATGAACAATCTAATTTAATTTTCATGTATTGTGAAATTGTGAGATGCAACAAGTCTACCCCTTCTCATGTATGTCATTGCCTCGAGAGGTACCTAGAAAGCACAACACTGCAAGAGTGAGTCCACGACTCAAAGCAAAGTACAACAATATTAAAACATAACCTCATAACCAGACAATAAGGATACCAATTATCTTTATGAACATTAGCAATGGATAACAAATCCATCTCTTATGCGTGTATGCAATGCATATGTTAAGAATGCTCTTTCTTCAACTTCTTTGCAATTACCGGTAATGCCGAGTAGTGCATCCGTCGATGCATACTCAAGCCTGTGCCCTTAGGCACAGGGACCTCATGCCCACACACCACAAGTCTGGGGACCCAAGCCGGTCCAATGCATGACGGGGATCCAATGCCCGTCCAATATATGACGGGGATCTCAATGGAACAATCCTTGGCTACCACGTAGTCCAAGGTACAAAAATGAATGCCATGATGTAAATTGAACTCACATTATCAATCCATCATGAAGGCATAATGCTCAGTGGTATTATCAAACATAAAACCTCATAATTAAATCATGGCAATTAACAAGAATGAAATATCGTAATTCATTATCACTGCTTGCACTTGGCTCAACCGTGAGACGGAAGACATCGATGGAAAGCTCTAGCCTTGGGGTTCACCACTACCTAGCCAACGCAAGTAATACTCGGCATCAGCCAAACGTTCATAACAAGACATTACTCACAACGTTCTATCTCGTCTTCCCAAACTCAAGATTACCAACTTCATCTACTCAAACTAGAAAGCATGCTAACATGAAGCTATCTTTGGATAGTAGTATTAAAAACTTCATAACTTGCTCTTGAAACTCAAAAGGTGTGATATCAGATCCTCTGGAAAGATAACGAAATCCTCTATAATAACCTAGTTGGCAAGACTTTCTAAATCAGCCAACTTGTGTCCAAAAATAGATGTAGCTCTAGAACTATAATCTATCAAGCAGAAAATACAGAAGACAAGAAATGCTATAACTTTTAATTGGCTGAACCAAATATTGATTTTTCTATAAATTTGAAAATCTAATAAAGTGAACTTCAAAAGTCTAGTTGAACCGATCCCCAGATTATGCTTTCAACAAATTTTAGCCCACAACTCAAAACTATCATCAGAATCTGATATACGTTCTGGATAGTAAAATTGAAACGTACATAACTTTTGTTCTACAGATCCAAAAAGGGTGCTATTTATCAATTCTGAAAGCTAATGGAATTACCTGTAAAAATCATTTGGGGTAACATCCTTGAATCGGCCTTTAACAAAATCTTAATTAATAAACAAGACATCTGCTGATTCTCGTCATGATATCTAGACAGCAGCAGTAAAATCAACGTAACTTTTAAACCACTACTTTGATTTGGGTGATCTTTGAACCTATTGAAAGCTGAGAACGAGCCCCACAAATCTCTAGGAGATGAAATACTTCAATTCGGAACCTAACTATGTCAAAACTGACGCACAAGTAATGGACAGAATTCTAAATCTAATCGTGCAGGGTAAACGACTCTAAATACGACATTGATCCATAGGGAATGATTGAATTAAACCACAAGGACTCGAGATTACCCTTGAAGACACGCGTGTCCACTGTATTCCTCCGTGAGAATGCTCCTCTCCTCTTCTTCTCTCTCTTCCTTCCTTCTCTTCCTTCTCCTTCTCCTTCTCTTCCTTCTCCTTCTCAATGGCAGAAGAAGGAGGATGGTGCCGAGAGAGGAGGAGCAGATGTGGAGGAACTGTAGTAGTACTGGTCGCTTCAGAGCACACGGTTACTATAGCATGGCGGCTACTATAGCATAGAGTGGCTAGGGTTTGGTTCCCCCCTCCCTTGCCTTCTAATGGGCTGCCAGCCCACTGATGGGCCTTGACCACTATGGTCGGCTCCTCTCCTCTCGAATATGAGTTGGCGGCCCATTCCGCTCCTAAAATTCTAAGTTTTCTATCTTATTTCTCTTAATTCTCTCTCAATTTTTATTGCACTCTCAAAATCCTGTTGCGACCATGGCACATTGACAAACTTTAGTGTATTATTTCGCCAAACTCGCTCTGACTCTTCCAGAATTTGCACCGGTCGGGATTCGAAGGTAAGATCTTGTTCGATGATCAGAAGTTCTAGCAGAATCACATGTTAGCGAGCTCTCAATTACTCACTCATCATCGGAACATACCAGATGTTGCGTACCTCGTGTATAGACCCGAGACGGCCCTTGCGATATGCTAACTTCTTAATTCTCAAACTGTCGAAAACAACCCAATGTACCTTGGGCCTACTTCTCCTTTGGTACCAAAAACACATAATATGCACATAACACTGTAATATCCCGAAAGTGTGAGGATCAACTATCGGAAGGAAATAATTTAATCGGTAGCGATCAAATTTATTCGGGGGAATTGTTCTTCATCAGATCTTGTAAAGAGAGGGGGGTTACTGGTTTTTCACGGCAACCTGGGCCTGGGCCGTGGCCCAGGTGGGCTGGCCGGTCCTTCTCAAGAGGGGGGAGGCATCATGGGCCTAAAGCCCATGCGCCCCACCCCTAACCCTAGCCACCCTCCTTTTCCCCTTGGCCAAATTTTCCCCTCACCCCTTCCTTGGCAGCCGCCACCTCCTGCCCTCTCCTCCTTGGTGCCTCCACCTTCCCTCTCAAGATGAACCCTCCATTGCTGCCACCTCCCGGAGGATTTCCTGCTTTTGGCCTGCCGCAAGGAGGAAGAAGAAGAGGGGAAAAGAGAGGAGAAAAGAGGAGATGAGAAGGGATCTTCTTCGGGGTGTTTGATCAGTGTCTCCCTAAGGTTCTACAAGGGTAACAAGAGGTGTTCTTTGCTGTTTAAGTTGTATTAGATGCGAATTCGATTAGTTTGATTGGGTTAAATTGCTGCTGCTACAAATTCAATTCTGTCCAGTTTCTTGCGCAGCCTCTTTCGTATGCTTAGAGGCAGAATTAGGGATTTTGATCTCCTAGAGTTATTTAGAGGATGCTCTTAGCTTTCCGTGGCCGCCAAGATTACCTCATTCCGACTTTCGAGTCAAAAGTTATGACAGATTTACTATCTGCTGTCCAGAATCCTGACGAGAATTAGCAGTCTCTGTATAGGTTGATATATGGCCTAGTTAGAGGGTCATTCAGAGGTCTTGCCCATAACAAATTTTGAAGGTGATATCTCTAGCTTTCAGGATTGATAAAGAACACCTCATTTGGATTTATAGATCAAAAGTTATGCACTTTTCTTTGTGACTGTCCAGATTGTAGGTCAGTCTGTCCAGATTGTATGTCAGTTTCTATCTTTAGTTTTGACCCGTGTGCCACTTTTTGTTAAAGGCAAAATATGAATGTCGTGCCAACTAGGTTATTGTAGGTAATTCCATAACCTTTTCAGATTGATAAAGAACACTCAATTCGGAGTTGTAGTTTAAAAGTTACGGATGTTTTAGTACTGCTGTTTTTTTATGTTCAGACAGTTTCTGTTCTGCTGTTTCGTTTGACAGTTAGCAATTTAGTTTGGCCGAATTGGGTTATCTCGTCAACTACAAAGTTGTAGATATATTTGTTAAGCTCATGTAGGATCTGGGCTCATCTCTTTTGGAGTCCCAGATCATTAGTTTTGGTCTTTACCGTGCTGCTGTCCAGATGGGATTCCATGTTGCTGCTGGAATTTCAGATTTGGGTTATGACTATGTTTTGGGTGTGCAAGAGGGTAGTGTAGAATATTAATTCATGATGGGCTCTATGTTGTTCTTATTTCGGTTATTTAATTGTTTAGGCCGCGAGCCTACGGGTTTGGGAGCGCCATCGTTGCCTGCTAACGCGCCGCAACGCTGTGAAGGCAAGTACTTTGTTGGTTTTAAGTGCTGTGATTGTGAATGTTTACATGAATATGATGTGACATCTTGTGATACCCGAAATGCTGAATTGGTTATGTTCTATCAATATGTGGAGTAAATGCCGAAAGATGATATTAGCATTGTTCATGTTCATATCATGCATCCTTTTATTCATGCTATGTCCACGGGAGTGGACTGTAAGTCCCACCATTCCAATGTGGGCAGGTTTGGACATTGTCATGTCCCGTCCACGGGAGTGGATTGAAAGACCCATCAATTCCAGTGTAACACCCTGGCTATCCGGAAGCCAAGATGTCACCTAAAACATCTAACATACATCCATAATGCGGAAGAATTTGAAACAAGTATATCAACTAAAGACAGCATTAAGTTAAACAGGATATGATGAAGGTATCTTTCCTTCACCTTTCAAGTTATTTAATTCTGATCATCAATAAAGAAGGTTCACACGCAGTAATAAATCAACATCCATGTGGAGAAGGTATCCTTCCTTCACCAATTATAATTTAATTATTACAGTTCATCATTAACGAATGTAAGATAGAACTAAATTTAATCTTGAACATGAATAGGATGATGTGAACGAGTAGTGCGTGTCTACTCCCTCCCAAGTGAGCCAACATCAGGGGTTACCTAAAATAAACAAACAACGCAAGAGTGAGTCCATGACTCAAGCAAGTACAAGTGAAAGAGAAAGAACACATATACAAACAGGACATCACCATTTAAGAATGCGAACCTTGCATCGAGCGAACACTTATGAAAACATGAAATGAATGAATGTAATCAAGGATGGACTGCACACATGCATATACTGAGTATAGTGAGTGACACACCGTCGGTGTTCATTTAAGCCCGCACCTTAACAAAAGTGCGGGGATCCAAGTCCTATATGAAGAACGTTTCATATAGGTGTCCAAAGCTGCCCATACCGGAATTGATGGGTCTTACGTGCCCATACCGAATTGATGGGTCTTTCAATCCACTCCGTGGACGGGACATGACAATGTCCAAATTTGCCCACATTGGAATGGTGGGACTTACAATCAACTCCGTGGACATAACATGAATAAAAGAATGCATGATATGAACATGAGCAGTGATAATACCATCTCTCAAGATATACTCCACATAATGAAAGAACATAACCAATTCAGCATCTCGGGTAACACAATATGTCACACTATATTCATGAAAACATTCACAATCACAACACTCAAAAGCAACAAAGTACTTGCCTTGGCGTTGCGGCCGCGTTAGCAGCAACGATGGCGCTCCCAAACCCGTAGCCTCGTGGCCTAAACAATTAAATAACCGAAATAAGAACAACATAGAATCCAACCCAATTAAAAGTCTACAATACCCCTTGAACTCCCAAGGAATCGCCATAAAACCTAATCTGAAAACAGGCTGCACCCCAAAAACGTGTCGGGACAGCAGCACGAAAATGACAGTAGTTAATGACATGGGACTCGAAATGAGATGAGTCCAGATCCTACCTCATCTTAACGAACATATCTATAACATTCAAGTTGATGAGATTTCCCAATTCGGCCAATAAACTTCTCTAATAAAGAAAACAAAACAGCAGCACAACTTCTGTCTGAACAAACAGGACAGCAATACTAAAACAACCATAACTTTTAATCTACAACCTGAATTGAGCGTTCTTTAACAATATGAAAAGGTTATGAAATTATCTACAATAACCTAGTTGGCACGACATTCAAATTTTGCCTTTAACAAAAAGTGGCACACGGGTCAAAACTAAAGATAGAAACTGACATACAATCTGGACAGTCACAATGAAAAGTGCATAACTTTTGATCTATAACTCCAAATGAAGTGTTCTTTATCAATCCTGAAAAATAGTGATATCACCTTCAAAATTTGTTATGGGCAAGACCTCTGAATCACCCTCTAACTAGGCCATAAATCAACCTATACAGAGACTGCTAATTCTCGTCAGGATTCTGGACAGTAGATAGTAAATCTATCATAACTTTTGACTCGAAAGTCAGAATGAGGTGATCTTGGCGGCCACCGAAAGCTAAGAACAAGACCTACAACTCTCCAGGAGACCCAAACTCCTGATTCGGTCTCTAAAGTCACGAAACAGTCCACGCAACATTCTGGTCAGAAACGAATTCTGCTCGCAGTAATACGTTCTAACCAAATATGCATCAAATCGCCTCTACCACTAATCAAAAGATCGAGGTCGGCATCCGATACCTTTGCAGCAACCAGGAAGTAGGCGGAAGACCCTCGGAGAAGATGATCTCCTCCTTCTCACCTCTTTTGCCCCAAGCAAGGTGCTGTCCTCCTCAATTTCCTTGCAACCGGCAGCGGAGAAGGTCCAAGGCAGGTTGGGGAGGCAAACCAGCAGGACCAGCAACCAAGGAGGATGGGGCGGCTCCTAGGGGCAGGCGTGAGGGGGAAGAGAGGAGGGTGGAAGGGGCGCGGCCATAGGAGGGAGGAGTGGCAAGTGGGAGAGGTGGGGAGGTGCTAGTTTTGAGGCCCCCTTTGGCGGCCACAAGATGGGCCTTTGGGCCCATCTCTAGTGCGGCTGCTTCCCTCATGGGCCCCATGGCTGCCCTCCAGCCCATAAGGCCTTCTCTTGGTCTGTGGCCAAAGGCCTGTGCCCAAATCGAAGAACAAAGTAAACGCGGAGATTTCTTCTTTTAATTTGAACTCAATTTAAACCGCATTGTTTTTCTTACCAAACGAAACGGATATTACATTCTACCCCTTAATGTGATTCGACCCGAATCTAAACGCACCGAAAGAACAACCACGAGTGAGAACGAACAACGGTAACCACGCACTTGCTAGAACAACGCCGCTAAAGCTCACACACGCGAAACTCCAACTTCCCAAGTAGCCTCACACTCGAACCGATGGGACCACAACATAAGGACGTAACACGACGCCCGATCTAACACTCAACCGGTGCTTCTGTACACTCATCGGACAAAACTCAAGGTAAGTTCTCACTGATAGTTAACGCGCAACGAAACCTCCAACTCTGTATCCCCTGTACTCACTCAACACGAGAACACACAAGACGTTACGTACTCGCACATGGACTCGTGATGATCCGCGCGATACGCCAACTAGCTTAAAATAACCCAATGTATCTTGGGTTAACCTTCCCAATGATCTTGAACCACACAACATGCACAACGAACACGGAACTCTTGTTCCGCTCTCAACTAAACTCTTTTACCGCAAAACACATCCGAATAAGAAAGATTCACATCACAACTATACGCTACCAACCGAAAATCAAGAGTAAAATCCGAAATCGAGTTTCATCAAGAAAAGCTTTCCACTTTCCAAGTGGCAATTTAAAACGCCACGAAAGCCAAAGGAGATCACTTGAATGCTCAAACCAAATACTTCTTTTGTTTTGCCTGAATTGGAAAGAAGCAAACATGCCAACACAACACCAACTCACAATGCAGAAGACACCAGTCAACAACATAAAGCTCAAATGAGTAACAAGAAAACGCTTCAATACCCAAGGAAACATTCTTTTTTTCTCAATTCCTCTTTTAGGAATAAAATTTCTCTCAGACATTGGAATTCGAATTCATCGCATACCACAGGGCTCAAACCTCTTAATTTAACATCCTCAAATTAGGCTTAAACCAAATACATCATCCACACCTTTGTGGAGAGACTCTATTGATTCCATCAACACTCTGGACCACTCCTTCAATCGATGACATTAATTTGATAGAAGGCACCAAAGCCCTCAAAACCCATGCAATCTCATCACCTCCAACTTTCAAGAATATCACATCGTAATTTTAGAGACACCCGCTCATGAACTACATCAAAAGGGTTCTATCGACAATCATTCCACTACTCGAGTACTCCAGCTTTTCTATCTCCTCTACACACCAATCTTTGGGTGACCAAAAGTTTAGCATGAAAACGGAAAGCCCAAATTTAACCTCCGAGACCTCTACAACGAATTCCTCTTATAACAAATAGTGAAATCATCGGATTAAATCTCTATGATCCCCACAATTCCGACATACTCACTCATTGACATCATCAGAATCACTCATACCACATCGCGATACTTTCAATAGTGTTATGATAAAATTGATTACGATTTCCATACATTTGATAATCCCCAACATTTCAACATGAACCAAGGTTCGGAACTACACTATACCATAGGTCCTACTTAGTCGAACAATATACGATTTTACCTCAAACCAAATATTCCATCCGAATCAACTTCCTCTAAGAGATTGGTCAAAACCAACTCATCTTCTATTACTACTCCAATAGTTGGGTAGCAAAACTCACCCCTACAATCAATTAACCACCACCAAACAAACAACAACTTACGAGTTGTAAAACTTTCAAAGACAAAAGCGGTTGATCCTTTCTCAAAAGAAAGAGGCGAATAAGAACAAATTTCACCACACAGAAAATGTTATCGCTCACAAAGTGAGCACAAAACCAAAAGAAATAACTGTAATAAAGATCGGAAAACGAAAGTTGAGTTCACAATGAGGCACGCATCCTCGAAAAGGAATAGCAAATATCCACTAATAAGAAAAATGACATTGCGATTGAAACTCGACAACTCTTGAGTGAAAAGAGTAAAAAGTTTATGAACAATTCGAATAACTACAAGTTACAAAACTTGACTCAAATTCTCAAATATTCCTACTGCACTCTTTCCCTTAACACCTGAAATTAATTCTTTGATAACATCGCTTTGCCACAACGTACAAGATAAGATCTTTAGTCCAAACCACAAGGACTAATTAAGAACCAATGAAATTCTTCAATACGTCATATTTGTTGTAAGCAGTTCAACTACACAAGAAACATGAGATCCAAATAATCTCAGCCACCAAACTCGAAATATTTCCAATTACAGGATTTCGCGAAACGCAAGTAGATTATTCTCCTCTTAAAGGAACCAACATAACTTCTTTGATTGCAACCTCACGTTGCCAACTCAGACCAAAGAGCCTTTAAAATTAAATCACACAAATCTCTTAAGAAGCAACAGGACAATCCAATACCTTAATTTATTTAAAATAATTTCAGCTACCAGATGATTCATGGGCTCAAAGAAAATATCACGAAAGCTAAACTTGAATTATTCTCATCTGAACGATATCACCAAAGGCGATCAAATTACTATGGGTATTAACATCAATTTCACAACAACAATTAGAAAACACTTCAAAAGACCCACGTGAAAAGAATGAATTGATTCTTTCTCAAAAGAAGAGACAAATGGAAACGATTTTCACCAACTAGAAAACTCATCCACCACTGCTTGACTTGAACATGGGACCAAGAGAAGAAACCAATTAAGCAATGAACTCACAGAACATAAGTGGAGTCCACGATTGAACGCATAAGCCTCACAAGAATAGAATATCGAACCTTAATGATAAGAACAAATAAGTATTCAAAATCAAGCACTTGCATCACTAAAGAACCATTATAACTTTGCAACATAACGTTACTCGATAAGCTTCATTTACCACATAAAAGCTGAACCCTCAAAAGATCATGAACATAAAACTTGAAATTTGATCATTTAGAGAATATCACCATAGGTGATCAAATTACTACGAGAATTAACCTCATTCTCACAATTTTGACGATTTAATAACATCGACAACATACACTAGTACCGAGAATCATCAAACTTTATTACTCCATCCTAAAACTTCCCAAAGGAATACAACCACAAGGTTGAGACAAATTTATTATAACAAGATTATGCTAAGCAATATCAATATCACAAGGCACGATAGCAAAGACTACTTACGAAATTAATCTACTCAACTATTGGTGTTGCTTAGCACCTTCTTCAGCGCTCATTAAGAATCGATGATGGTATTTATCATGTGTGTACATACAGTACTAATTCCATTTGCAACCACATAACCATATGTAAACATAGATTCATATTTCACCTTTGTTCAGAAATCATTTCAAAACATGATTAAAGATTCACTAACATAATTTTCTATAAACAAGGTTTCATGAATCGATACACCAGCACCCATCTGGTCCTTCATACAAGTTTCAACAATTTTAACATACTAGGAAGTAGATAAATCTAGCTCTTATGTAAGATCTATAGGTTCTGAATGGATATAGACAGTCTTTATTTAACATACACCATGAATCAAATACAAGGATATTTCAATTTAATCAATTTCACTCTCATGGATGGTAGTTAAGAATAACTAATTTGCACCATGCTAATAACCCAACTTGATAACTCATATCGTAACAATCTATTCGCTTAGTTATAACTTCTCATTTTAAGCATGACAAGACATCACAAAAGGATTCTAACACCATCTTTGCAGCAAAGAGAGACTTCAAACCTCAACGCTCAAGTAATCCAAAAGAAACGCATAAAGCCAAAGCTTTCCCGTGCAAACGAACTTACAAAGAGAAACTCTCACTAACCAAGCTATCAAACGAGTAAATGAGTCATTCTTTTCAATGAGAAAGAAGGAGCAACCAAGAAAACATCAATCTTGCCAATTGACAACGATCATAAGTAGTAAAAGCAACTCAACAGTCGAAAAGCAATAATTGTTTCAGAGAACCAAGAGGGATCTATGGAAAACCATAACTATCATGGACCACAAACCCCGGAGAAATTCATCAACCACCACAGGACAAGAATTGCCAAATTCAGAAATGAAGGAAGAGAACAACTTTCTAAAGTAACTCATACTTAGTACCTGAAACGATGATACCTGGGTAACTACTCCTCTAACCACGCATCGCGAGCGGTGGTGTAACCAGTGAATCCGAGTAACAACCATGACCTCCACTTCTTATCATCCGATAACAACACGCTTCACCAAAATACTCAACTATGAATATATAGGATCATCTCATGACAATCATATTATTAGTTCATAGATATTGAATATCATAGCAGATCATATATTACCAACAAGGATGCTAGTACAGAAGCAATTCAACAATTGCTCAACAAAATGAAACATAACAACAGATAATGCGAAAGCAATGTAATTCCCAACCCCACCCCATCAGGTACAGTGTGTCAATTTAATATTTTTTCTATTAACCATCGTAACACCACAGCTATCAGGAAGCCAAGATGTCACCTAAAACATCTAACATACATCCATAATGCGGAAGAATTTGAAACAAGTATATCAACTAAAGACAACATTAAGTTAAACAGATATGATGAAGGTATCTTTCCTTCACCTTTCAAGTTATTTAATTCGATCATCAATAAAGAAGGTTCACACGCATAATAAATCAACATCCATGTGGAGAAGGTATCCTTCCTTCACCAATTATAATTTAATTATTACAGTTCATCATTAACGAATGTAAGATAGAACTAAATTTAATCTTGAACATGAATAGGATGATGTGAGCAGTAGTGCGTGTCTACTCCTCCCAAGTGAGCCAACATCGGGGTTACCTAAAATAAACAAACAACGCAAGAGTGAGTCCATGACTCAGCAAAGTACAATGAAAGAGAAAGAACACATATACAAACAGGACATCACCATTTAAGAATGCGAACCTTGCATCGAGCGAACACTTATGAAAACATGAAATGAATGAATGTAATCAGGATGGACTGCACACATGCATATACTAGGTATAGTGAGTGACACACCGTCGGTGTTCACTTAAGCCCGCACCTTAACAAAAGTGCGGGGTCCAAGTCCTATATGAAGAACGTTTCATATAGGTGTCCAAAGCTGCCCATCTTGGAATTGATGGGTCTTACGTGCCCATACTTGGAATTGATGGGTCTTTCAATCCACTCCGTGGGCGGGACATGACAATGTCCAAATTTGCCCACATTGGAATGGTGGGACTTACAATCCACTCCGTGGACATAACATGAATAAAAGAATGCATGATATGAACATGAACAGTGATAATACCATCTCTCGGTATATCTCCACATAATGAAAGAACATAACCAATTCAGCATCTCGGGTAACACAATATGTCACACTATATTCATGAAAACATTCACAATCACAACACTCAAAAGCAACAAAGTACTTGCCTTCGTTGCAGCGCAAGAAGGTGCAACGATGGCGCTCCCAAACCCGTAGCCTCGTGGCCTAAACAATTAAATAACGAAATAAGAACAACATAGAATCCAACCCAATTAAAAGTCTACAATACCCCTTGAACTCCCAAGGAATCGCCATAAAACCTAATTTGAAAAACAGGCTGCACCCCAAAAAAACGTGTCGGGACAGCAGCACGAAAATGACAGTAGTTAATGACATGGGACTCGAAATGAGATGAGTCCAGATCCTACCTCATCTTAACGAACATATCTATAACATTCAAGTTGATGAGATTTCCCAATTCGGCCAATAAACTTCTCTAATAAAGAAAACAAAACAGCAGCACAACTTCTGTCTGAACAAACAGGACAGCAATACTAAAATAACCATAACTTTTAATCTACAACTCCGAATTGAGCGTTCTTTAACAATATGAAAAGGTTATGAAATTATCTACAATAACCTAGTTGGCACGACATTCAAATTTTGCATTTAACAAAAAGTGGCACACGGGTAAAAACTAAAGATAGAAACTGACATACAATCTGGACAGTCACAATGAAAAGTGCATAACTTTTGATCTATAACTCCAAATGAAGTGTTCTTTATCAATCCTGAAAAATAGTGATATCACCTTCAAAATTTGTTATGGGCAAGACCTCTGAATCACCCTCTAACTAGGCCATAAATCAACCTATACAGAGACTGCTAATTCTCGTCAGGATTCTGGACAGCAGATAGTAAATCTATCATAACTTTTGACTCGAAAGTCGGAATGAGGTGATCTTGGCGGCCACCGAAAGCTAAGAACAAGACCTACAACTCTCCAGGAGACCCAAACTCCTGATTCGGTCTCTAAAGTCACGAAACAGTCCACGCAACATTCTGGTCAGAAACGAATTCTGCTCGCAGTAATACGTTCTAACCAAATATGCATCAAATCGCCTCTACCACTAATCAAAAGGAGGTCGGCATCCGATACCTTTGCAGCAACCAGGAAGTAGGCGGAAGACCCTCGGAGAAGATGATCTCCTCCTTCTCACCTCTTTGCCCCAAGCAAGGTGCTGTCCTCCTCAATTTCCTTGCGCAACCGGCAGCGGGAGAAGGTCCAAGGCAGGTTGGGGAGGCAAACCAGCGAGGACCAGCAACCAAGGAGGATGGGGCGGCTCCTAGGGGCAGGGCGTGAGGGGAAGAGAGGAGGGTGGAAGGGGGCGGCCATAGGAGGGAGGGTGGCAAAAGTGGGAGAGGTGGGGAGGTGCTAGGGTTTGAGGCCCCCTTTGGCCGGCCACAAGATGGGCCTTTGGGCCCATCTCTAGTGCGGCCGCTTCCCTCATGGGCCCCATGGCTGCCCTCCAGCCCATAAGGCCTTCTCTTGGGTCTGCTGCCAAAGGCCGGGCCCAAAGCGAAGAACAGTAAACGCGGAGATTTCTTCTTTTAATTTGAACTCGAATTTAAATCCGCATTGTTTTTCTTACCAAACAGAAACGGGATATTACATCCAGTATGGGCACGTAAGATCCATCAATTCCAGTATGGGCAGCTTTGGACACCTATATGAAACGTTTTCATATAGGACTTGGATCCCCGCACTTTTGTTAAGGTGCGGGCTTAAGTGAACACCGACGGTGTGTCACTCGCTATACAGTATAAGCATGTGTGCAGTCCATCCTGAGTACATTCATTCATGCCATGCATTCCTAAGTTTTCATTCGATGTATGCCCATATTCTCTTATGATGATGACTTGTTCATATGTGTGTTATGTCCCTTTCACTGTACTTGCTGAGTCATGGACTCACTCTTGCGTTGTTTGTTTATTTTAGGTAACCCCTGATGTTGGCTCACTTGGGAGGGAGTAGACATGCACTACTTGTTCACATCATCCAATTCATGTTCAAGATTAAATTTAGTTCTATCTTACATTCGTAAATGATGAACTGTAATAATAAATTTATAAGTGGTGAAGGAAGGATACCTTCTCCACATTGATGTCGAATTATTACTGCGTGTGAACTTTCATTATCAATGAACTGAAATAAATAGATTAGATGGTGAAGGAAGGATACCTTCATCATGTCTTGGTTGTTTTGATACTATCATTAGTTGTTTTTATTCAAATTCTTCCGCATTATGGATGTATGTTAGATGTTTTAGGTGACATCTTGGCTTCCGAATAGCCAGGGTGTTACAGTTGGTATCAGAGCGGGCTTTAGGTCCGTGGTAATTAAGTTATTAAAATGACACACTGTGCACAGTAGGTGGGGTTGGAAAATTACATTGCTTCCGCAATATCTCATTATTATGTTTCATTTGTTGAGCAATTGTTGAATTGCTTCTGTACTATCATCCTTGTTGGTAATATATGATCTGCTATGATATTCAATATCTATGAACTAATACTATGATTGTCATGAGATGATCCTATATATTCATAGTTGAGTATTTTGGTGAAGCGTGTTGTTATCGAATGATCAGAAGTGGAGGTCGTGGTTGTTACTCTGGGGTTCACTAGGTTACACCACTGTTCGCAGTACGGGGTTAGAGGAGTAGTTACCCGAGTACCATAGTTTCAGTGTTAAGCGTGAGTTGCTTTAGAAAGTTATTCTCTTTCTTGATTTCGAATTTGCCAATTCTTGTCTGTGGTGGTTGATGAATTTCTCCGGGTTTGTGGTTCATGATAGTTTATGGTTTTCAATAGATCCTCTTGGTTCTCTCAAACAAATATTGCTTTTCAACCGTTGAGTTGCTTTTACCACTTGTGGTCGTTGTCAATTGGCAAGATTGATGTTTGACAGCTTGGTTAGTGAGAATTTTCCGCTGTAAGTTCGTTTGCATGGGAAAGCTTTGGCTTTATGCGTTTCTTTTGGATTACTTGAGCGTTGAGGTTTGAAGTCTCTCTTTGCTGTAGTAAGGTGTTAGAATCCTTTTGTGATGTCTTGCCATGCTTAAAATGAGAAGTTATAACTAAACGAATAAATTGTTACGATATGAGTTACCAAGTTGGGTTATTAGCATGGTGCAAATCAGTTATTCTTAACTACCATCCATGAAAGTGAAATTGATTAATTTGAAATGTCCTTGTATTTGATACATGGTGTAGGTTAAATGAAGACTGTCCATATCCATTCGTAACCTATAGATCTTACATAAGAGCTAGATTTATCTATTTCTGGTATGCTAAAATTGTTGAAACTTGTATAAAGTACGGATGGGTGCTGTGTATCGATTCATGAAACCTTGTTTATAGAAAATTATGTTAGTGAATCTTTAATCATGTTTTGAAATGATTTCTGAACAAAGGTGAAATGTGAATCTATGTTTATATGTGGTTATGTGATTGCAAATGAAATTAGTACCATATGTACACACATGATTAGTACAATCATCAATTGTTAATGAACGCTGAAGAAGGTGTTGAGCAACACCAACAGTTGAGTAGATGAATTTCGTAAGTAGGCTTTGATAGCGTGCATTGCGATATTGTTATTGCTTAGCATAATCTGGTTATAATAAATTTGTTTCAACTTTCTGGTTTATGTTCCCTTTGGGAAGTTTTAGGGTGGAGTAATAAAGTTTGATGATTCTTGGTACTAGTATATGTTGTCGATGTTTTTTAAAATCGTCAAAATGTGAGAATGAGGTTAATTCTCATAGTAATTTGATCACCCATGGTGATATTCTCTAAATGATCAAATTTCAAGTTTTATGTTCATGATCTTTTGAGGGTTCAGGCTTTTATGTGGTAAATGAAGTTATCGAGTAACGATATGTTGCAAAGTTATAATGGTTCTTGATGATGCAAGTGCTTGATCTTGAATACTTATTTGTTCTTATCTGTTAAGGTTCGATACTCTCTTCTTGTGAGGCTTATGCGCTCAACTGTGGACTCCACTTATGTTCTATGAGTTCATTGCTTAATTGGTTTCTTCATTGGTCTCGTGTTGGTCAGTAGTGGTAGATGAGTTTTGTAGTTGGTGAAAGTCGTTTCCATTTGTCTCTTCTTTTGAGAAAGAATCAACCCATTCTTTACACGTGGGTCTTTTGAAGTGTTTTCTAATGGTTGTGGTGAAACTGATGTTAATACCCATAGTAAATTGATCGCCTTCGATGATATCGTTCGATTGAGAATATTTCAAGTTTAGCTTTGTGATATTTCCTTTGAGCTCTTGAATCATCGGTAGCTGAAATTATTTTAAATAAATTGAGGAATTGAATTGTCTTGTTGCTTCTTAAGAGATTCAAGTGATTTAATCTTAAAGGATTTTGGTTTGAGTTGGCAACGTGAAGCGGCAATTAAAGAAAAAAATTATGTTGGTTCCCTTAAGAGAAGAATAATCGCTTGTTTTTCATGAAATCTGTAATTGGAAATGTTTGAGTTTGGTGGTTGAGATTATTTGGATCTCGTGTTTCGTGTGTAGTTGAATTGTTCGAACAAATATGACGTATTGAGGAATTTCATTGGTTCTTAATTAGTCCGTGTGGTTTGGACTAAAGACCTTATGTTGTTCATTGTGGCAAAGCGATGTTAGTCAAAGAATTAATTTCAGTGTTAAAGGAAAGAGTGCAGTAGGAATATTTGAGAATTTGAGTCAAGTTTTGTAACTGGTAGTTATTTGAATTGTTCATAAACTTTTTGCTCTTTTCACTCAAGAGTGTCGAGTTTCAATCGCAATGTCTTTTCCCTTAATGGTGGTTATTTGCTATTCCCTTTTCGAGGGATGTGTCCCTCCGCTGTGAACTCAATTTTCGTTTTCCCAGATCTTCATTACCAGACTATTTCTTTTGGTTTTATGCTCACTGTGAGCAGTAACGTTTTCCTGTGTGGTGAAATTTGTCCTTATTCGCCTCTTTCTTTCAAGAAAGGATCAACAGTTTTGTGTTGCAAAGTTTTACAAAGCGTAAGTTGTCAATTGTTTGGTGGTGGTTAAGTGATTATAGGGGGTGAGATTTTGCTACCAAGCTATTGGAGGAGTAATAGAAGATGAGTTGGTTTTGACCTAAACCTCTTGGAGGAAGTTGATTGGATGGAATGTATGGCTTCAAGTAAAGCGTATAGTGTTCAACTAAGTAGAACCTATGATATAGTGTAGTTCGAACTTTGGTTCATGTTGAAATGTTGCGGATTATCAAATGTATGGAAACCTTAATCAATTTTATAGCGTAACACAATTGGAAAGAATTGCGATGTTGAGTGAGTGATTCCTGATGATGTCAATGAGTGAGTATGTCGGAATTGTGGGGATGTTAGTGATTTAATCCGATGATTTCACCATGTGTTATAAGAGGAATTCGTGGTAGGGGTCTTGGAGGTTAAATTTGGGCTTTCCATTTTCATGCTATACTTTTGGTCGCCCAAAGATTTGTGTGTAGAGGAGATAGAAAACTGGAGTATTCTGAGTAGTGGAATGATTGTCGATAGAACACTTCTGATGTAGTTCATGAGCGGGAGTACTGAGGATTCTGACGTGTTATTCTTGAAAGTTGGAGGTGATGAGATTACGTGGGTCTTTGAGGTGCTTTGGTGCCCTCTATCAAAGTAATGTCATCAGTTTGTCTAGAGTGTTCAGTGGAATCAATAGAGTCTCTCCACAAAGGTGTGGATGATGTGTTTCGGTTTAAGCCTAAATTTGAGGATGTTAAATTAAGAGGTTGAGAACGTGTGGTATGCGATGAATTCAATTCCAAGGTTGAGAGATATTTTATTCCAAAAAGTGAAACTAAGGAAAAGATGTCTTCTTGATTAGTGAAGCGTTTTCTTTATTCTCGCATGAGCTTTGTGCTGTTGACCAATGTCTTTTGTAAGTTGAGTTTGACTCGATTTTGGCATGTGTGGTTCTGGGCATTTCAGAAAGGAAAAAAAAAGATTGATTTGGTTATTCGAGTGATTTGTCTTTTGGTTTTCGTGACGTTTATTCGCAATTTGCCACTTGGAAAGTGGAAAGGTTTTCTTGATGAAATTCGATTTGGATTTTACTCTTGATGCGGTTGGTAATTATAGTTGCGATGTGAATCTTTCTTATTCGATTAGCCCAAGGTACGTTGGGTTGTTTTCGCTAGTTGGCGTATCGCGGGATCGTCTCGAGTCTATGCGCGAGTGCGTAACGTCTTGTATGTTCTCGTGTTGAGTGAGTACCGAAGTACCGGGTTGAGTGTTAGTTCGGGCGTCGTGTTACGTCATTGTGTTGTGGTATTTTTCATCGAGAGAGAGGCTACTTGGGAAGTTGGAGTTTCGCGCGGCGTGAGCCTTAGCGGTGTTGTTCACAACAGTGCGTGGTTACCGTTGTTCGTTCTCGATCGTGGTTGTTCTTTCGGTTAGTGTGTTTAGATTGGGTCGAATCTCATAAGGGGTAGAATGTAATATCCCGAAAGTGTGAGGATCAACTATCGGAAGGAAATAATTTAATCGGTAGCGATCAAATTTATTCGAGAATTGTTCTTGAGATCTTGTAAAGAGAGGGGTTACTGGTTTTCACGGCAACTGGGCTCGGGCGTGGCCAGTGGGCTGGCCGGTCCTTCTCAAGAGGGGGAGGCATCATGGGCCTAAAGCCCATGCGCCCCACACCCCTAACCCTAGCCACCCTCCCTTTTCCCTTGGCGAAATTTTCCCCTCACCCCCTTCCTTGGGCCGCCACCTCCTGCCCTCTCCTCCCTTGGTGCCTCCACCTTCCCTCTCAAGATGAACCCTCCATTGCTGCCACCTCCAGGAGGATTTCCTGCTTTTGGCCTGCCGCAAGGAGGAAGAAGAAGAGGGGAAAAGAGAGGAGAAAAGAGGAGATGAGAAGGGATCTTCTTCGGGGTGTTTGATCAGCGTCTCCCTAAGGTTCTACAAGGGTAACGAGAAGTGTTCTTTGCTGTTTAAGTTGTATTAGATGCGAATTCGATTAGTTTGATTGGGTTAAATTGCTGCTGCTACAAATTCAATTCTGTCCAGTTTCTTGCGCGGCCTCTCTCGTATGCTTAGAGGCAGAATTAGAGATTTTGATCTCCTAGAGTTATTTAGAGGATGCTCTTAGCTTTCGGTGGCCGCCAAGATTACCTCATTCCGACTTTCGAGTCAAAAGTTATGACAGATTTACTATCTGCTGTTCAGAATCCTGACGAGAATTAGCAGTCTCTGTATAGGTTGATATATGGCCTAGTTAGACGGTCATTCAGAGGTCTTGCCCATAACAAATTTTGAAGGTGATATCTCTAGCTTTCAGGATTGATAAAGAACACCTCATTTGGATTTATAGATCAAAAGTTATGCACTTTTCTTTGTGACTGTCCAGATTGTAGGTCAGTCTGTCCAGATTGTATGTCAGTTTCTATCTTTAGTTTTGACCCGTGTGCCACTTTTTGTTAAAGGAAAAATATGAATGTCGTGCCAACTAGGTTATTGTAGGTAATTCCATAACCTTTTCAGATTGATAAAGAACACTCAATTCGGAGTTGTAGTTTAAAAGTTACGGACGTTTTAGTACTGCTGTTTTTTTATGTTCAGACAGTTTCTGTTCTGCTGTTTCGTTTGACAGTTAGCAATTTAGTTTGGCCGAATTGGGTTATCTCGTCAACTACAAAGTTGTAGATATATTTGTTAAGCTCGTGTAGGATCTGGGCTCATCTCTTTTGGAGTCCCAGATCATTAGTTTTGGTCTTTACCGTGCTGCTGTCCAGATGGGATTCCATGTTGCTGCTGGAATTTCAGATTTGGGTTATGACTATGTTTGGGTGTGCAAGAGGGTAGTGTAGAATATTAATTCATGATGGGCTCTATGTTGTTCTTATTTCGGTTATTTAATTGTTTAGGCCGCGAGCCTCACGGGTTTGGGAGCGCCATCGTTGCACGCTAACGCTACGCAACGCGGAAGGCAAGTACTTTGTTGGTTTTAAGTCTTTGTGATTGTGAATGTTTACATGAATATGATGTGACATCTTGTGATACCCGAAATGCTGAATTGGTTATGTTCTATCAATATGTGGAGTAAATGCCGAAAGATGATATTAGCATTGTTCATGTTCATATCATGCATCCTTTTATTCATGCTATGTCCACGGGAGTGGACTGTAAGTCCCACCATTCCAATGTGGGCAGGTTTGGACATTGTCATGTCCCGTCCACGGGAGTGGATTGAAAGACCCATCAATTCCAGTATGGGCACGTAAGATCCATCAATTCCAGTATGGGCAGCTTTGGACACCTATATGAAACGTTTTCATATAGGACTTGGATCCCCGCACTTTTGTTAAGGTGCGGGCTTAAGTGAACACCGACGGGTGTGTCACTCGCTATACCGGTATAAGCATGTGTGCAGTCCATCCTTGAGTACATTCATTCATGCCATGCATTCCTAAGTTTTCATTCGATGTATACCCATATTCTCTTATGATGATGACTTGTTCATATGTGTGTTATGTCCATTTCACTGTACTTGCTGAGTCATGGACTCACTCTTGCGTTGTTTGTTTATTTTAGGTAACCCCTGATGTTGGCTCACTTGGGAGGGAGTAGACACGCACTACTTGTTCACATCATCCAATTCATGTTCAAGATTAAATTTAGTTCTATCTTACATTCGTAAATGATGAACTGTAATAATAAATTTATAAGTGGTGAAGGAAGGATACCTTCTCCACATTGATGTCGTAATTATTCTGCGTGTGAACTTTCATTATCAATGAACTGAAATAAATAGATTAGATGGTGAAGGAAGGATACCTTCATCATGTCTTGGTTGTTTTGATAGTATCATTAGTTGTTTTTATTCAAATTCTTCCGCATTATGGATGTATGTTAGATGTTTTAGGTGACATCTTGGCTTCCGAATAGCCAGGGTGTTACAAACACACACAACTCTTGTCCCAATTCTCAATCAATCTCTTCATATCAACAAGGAACACCTCTTTTAACCAGGAACTCACAAAAGAACTCGCTTTAAACAATCCCTTTTATAAACAGAACCCAATTGAGAATATTCTCGTCGCAACCACGAAATGGCAACTTTACACCAAAAGGGTCAACTTCAAAAGTGAAGATTCATTATGAAATCCCTTTCGCTTTCCATGTAGGCAGTTTACAAATAAACACCACATAAGCCAAAAGAGAAACCACTCCAATATCCAAATCAAATACTTCCTTTGTTCTTTTTGAACTGATAAGGACCGCATACGCCATCATAAAGCCAAGCTCAATTTGCGAAAGATATGCGTCAAAACACATAGCTCAAACAAGAATCAAAAAAATGTTTCACTACTTGAGGAAACATCTTTTTCTTATTTTCCCTTTTACTAATAATCTCAAACTTTAGAATTCCAATTCATCACTTACAACACTAACTCATATCTCTTAAATTGGCACCCTTAAAGCTATGCTCAAACCGAAATACATCATCCACACCTTTGTAGAGAGGCTCTATTGACCCCACCAAAACACTCCAGACAACTCCTCTACCGACGAACTTAATTTGGCAGATGACACCCAATGCATCTCAAAATAGATCTCATGCAATCACATCACCTCAAACTTTTAAGAATAAACAACTCATAATTCTCAGCATAGACACTCATGTACTACCTCAAAAGTGTTCTATCAATGATCATCCCTGTGTTTGGAATCCGTCCTTATTCTATTTCATCAACACACAATCATTGGGCGAACAAAGTTCTAGCATAAAAATGCAAAGCCGAAATTTAACCTTCAAGATCTCTACAATGAACTTCTCATATAACAGATAGGGAAATCCTCAAAGCAAATCGCTAAAATTCCCACAATTCGAACACACTCATTCATTAACATTAACATGAAAACACTTTCTTGGCCAAATTACCTTTACAAAGATTATAACTCTCAAAGGGTTACTCAATAAAGCCGAGTCATTCTTGACATTAACTCAACATTTATCACTATCCCATTAATTTCCATAACGATTAGATTACTTTGTAATCCCGCTCTCATTAAACCACATCATCATGAATCACCCACACAACCTCGCAATATTACCCAATTACGTTACTCTATAAAATTGATCAAGATTTCCATACCTTTGATAATTCCCAACATTTCAACATGAACTAAGGTTTTGAAATTACACTTTACCTAGGTTCTACTTAGTTATAACACTAATTAGTTTTACTTCAACGACAATCATTCCATTTGAAACTAATTTTCTCCAAGAGTTATAGGTCAAAACCAATTTATCTTCTACTACTCCTCCAATAACTTGGTACCAGAATCTCACCACTACATTTACTTGACCAGCACCAAACAGTTGCCAGACTATGCTTTATAATACTTTGCAACACAAATCTGATGATCCTTTCTCAAAAGGAAGAGACAAACAAGGATAAGTTTCGGCACATAGGAAAACATGACTCCTCACAGTGAGCATGAGACCAAAAGAAATAATCCAATAACGATGATCTTAGAAAACAAAAGATGAGATCACAGTTGAGGGCACATACCCCTCAAAAAGAGAATATCAAATTTAAACCAATAAGAATAAGGCATTGCTATTGAAACTCGAGAACTCTTGCAAGGAAAAAGCAGAAAGTTTAAGCATGCTTCAATTAAATTGCAAGTTACAAACTTGTCACCAATCCTCAAATACTCCTACTACACTCTTTCCTTTAACACAGAAAACAATCCTTTGACTACGACAATTCTTTGCTAGCTCAAACAAGATAAGTTCTTAAGATCAAACCACATAAACCACTTAAGAACCAATAAAATCTTTCAACACATCATTTTACTCAGAACAGTTTCAACTACCACATGAATCATGAGGTCCAAATGATCATAACCGCAAAACATGAAATATTTTCGTTTACGGGATATCACAAAAAAAACAGTCAAATTATTCCCTTCTTAAAGGAATCGACATCACTCTCGCAACCATATACTATTAATCTTTCTAACATCATATAATGCACTCCTGGCATGAACCAACATACCTTACTATCCCATCATCAACATTTCCAAGGAAAACACAATAACTTATTTCACATATATTTTTTTATAAGGTTGTAATACTTAACTTGATCAAGAGGATACCTAATGCACAAACATCAAGTAAACCATCTTTTAACAAGGGCATGTTGCCCTGTGTCATCCTCGCAAAACACACATATAGATCACCCTTAAATTCCAACCATTCACCTATTAGTAATGCTCAACATCAATTTAGTGCACACCAATTCCAATCTAGTGGTTATCATAGACTTTGACGATTATTCAGTCAACGAAGAATTTATGGTCCTTTTCTCTATTTGCATTCCCACTAGCAAATATAAGATCATCAAGCAGTTAATTAAAGAAAATTTCTATATTATCATCCACTAAGACAATAGTCAAATACATCCTTATCTCTCCCTTTCTACAGCGTTAAATAAATCCATTGAGATCAAATAATCCAACAGGTTTAGCAAACTAAATAATTTTAATAATCATCCTTCTCATCAAAGACATACTATTATCCTACCACTACACCATCATGTAAACATTGATCACGAACTGCATCCCATCAGTTCATCTCTTAGTGATGCTCAACACCATACTTTGATACATAATAATTGCACCTAGTAATTACATATGATTACTACATATCCATAAAAGATAACTCCAAGATTAATATCCACTATGACAATAATCTAACACTTTCTGAACTTAACCATCTCAAAGGGTTAAATTAACACGTTGAGATCCGCAAATCCAATCTACCCAAAAAGCTTACCAAAATTATCACCCATAGTGGTCAAACTAGCTCTTCAATGTTCCATACTTGTAAATACTCTTCAGACTCCATTTAGGTATGGACATTCTCTTAATCACTACTCATCAGGTAATTACTCTATGACAACATCAAGTTTATCAACTTCAACCCCAAGGATCTGGGTTAAGACTAATCATGCACCACAGTACATATCCGACTTGTTAACTCATGCCAAAGCTGTAACATCCCAAATTTCCCGAGTTATTGAAAATTTTGAAAATTTTAAAAAATAACCATTTGGTCTTATTAAGTTGGTAAAGCTTACTTGAAAATTTAGAAATTAAAACAGTTTAATTTGAATTAATTAAACTTCAATTAAATTAAAGTTGGTTTATTGGAGTTTTCTGGATTTTATTGGATTTAAAAGTCAAAATTATTATTTTAAGTCTTTTATTGCATTTTATGGAATTTAGAAATGGTTTTTCCTTTTGTCCTAAAAATAAAAATATATTTTACTTGCAAAATTAAATGCTAAAGTATATTTAAAAGTATTTTTATTAAGTCCTAAATAATTCCAGCATATTCTGTGAATTTTCCTAGAATTTTTGGACGGCTCTAGCTATTTTCCTAAAAAGGTTCTTGTTTTCTGGCTTTTTCTTAAATCAAAAATTAATTTAAAATCCTCCTTTGGCCTTGGGCCGAATCCTTCCGCTCGGCCTACCCCTTTCCACCCGCGTGGTCCAGCTCTCGGCCCATCTCTCTTTTCTCGTCGGCCCGCACGTCTACGCCAGCCCAGCCGCACCCTCTCTCCCCTCTCTCACTGGCCGCGAGGCCAACCCGTCAGCCACAGTCCCCCCTTCTTCCCCCGCTCCTTCTTCTCCCTCGTGTAGCGCCCGAGCTTCCACCATTTTCGGGTGTGAGAGCTCGCGTCAAATCCCCGTTTTTCGCACCCTTCTCGCCGTGCTGCACGCACTTTGGATTCCCGGTCTCGCGCCGGCCCCGTCCCCTCCATCGCATCCCTTCTTCTCCGCGCGGAATCTACGGAGCACGCAACCTCATCCGTGAAGCCCGCCGAAGCTCTGTGCGAGATCTCGCCCCTCTGGACCCCCCTCGTCCCCTATTTAAGTGCGCACCGGGAAGCTCTCCTTCCCCTCTCCTTTTCCCCTGGTCCCCCTCTCTCCCTCGCCCTCCTCCGCCCCCATTTCACGAAACCTCGCCGCCGCCGAGCTCGCCTCCCTGCCTTTTTGCGCCGCCACCACAACTCCTCCGCCGCCGTTCACCCCGCCTTCGGCACCGCATCGTCAAGGGGCACCCTGTGAGTGCCTCTTCGTCACCAGAACCCCTCGGGAACATCGCCGGCTCTTTCACCCGGCACTGCTGCCGCCTTCTCACCTCGCCGCCGGCCTCCCTATTGCTCGTCGCCGACGAGACCATGAGCACCATGTTCACCGTGAGCTCCTCTTCACGTCCGTGCCCTTGCCGCCGCGTGAGCCTCGCTGTTCACCGGCGACGCTCGGGCGTCGCGCGCCGCCTCGCGCGATGTGGCGATGCGTGCGTGGCATTCCATTAGCGCCACGTGAGCCCATTTGCTCGCGTGGCGCCCCATCAAGTGCATGTGGCTTTTCTCCCTTTTCCATTGAAAATTATTTGGCGAAATTAAATCCTCGGGCTGACGTCGGATGACGTCATAAACATCTTTTCCTTTACAAAAATAATTCAAACATTCCGGAAAATCCAGATTTATTCATTTTATGTGTTTTTCAAACTTCCGGAGGCCGTATCTTCTCCGTTCGAACTCCGATTCGAGTGATTCAAATTCCTAAATTTATCTAAATTCCTTATCTTTCTATTAGTATTTATTTGTTAATTATTCAAAATTTATTTGGGATTGTTTTATTTATTTGGCTCTTTTCGCACGTATAGATTCCGATGTTTCAAACGAATTCTTGGACCCGACGACCGAAGCTCCTCAACTCTTCAACGAAGGCAAGTCGTAGGCCTTTGACCATGTTGTACCCACTTTATAAAACTATATTTTTTGATATAAACATGCATTGCTATTTTTATATTAAATGGTTTCGGGAATAGTTAATTGCCTAATTGTTGTATGCCTCCTTGAATAATTTCTATCGACATGTACCCTTGAATGACATAATTCCTTGGGCACCATAGGATGGGTTATTTTAGTTGGACATTGATAAACTACCAACATGGGTATCATATTATGCTTAGCCATGCTTTAGTTATCCGATGGGGTTCATGATCACATATCTATAATGATTAATTTTGACCTAATGATATATGGAATGATGGTGCGATACCACGGTTGTGCAAATGTGATGCGATGTCACAGTTGTGTCAATTTGTGGTGGGATGCCGCCTTTATAAAATTTTGTGCCATGGCGGGGGTCGCCATTGGCTTGGGTGTATAAAATGATTTATGCTTGGGCGAGTGGTCGGTGGCAAAGGTGGGATGCGCGAGGCAAGATGCGCGAGGCATGTTTTTGGGTACGAGAGGCACTTGGGTGTGCGAGGCACAGGGGATGAGGTAGTCTCACATGAGCAACCACTAAGCACTTAACCTTGTAAGCCATTTGTAATACCCCGAGTTTCGTTTAGAGGGAGTTTAATCGGGGAAAGGTTGCAAGTTATTCTTCCGATTTTTGGAGCAGTTTAGTGGTTCGGGCCTCCGGCCAGGCCATCCAGTCCTTGAGGCCGGCCAAGACTTCCTCCTTGGGCCTAGGCCCATGCGCCCCATCCCCCTCCTAACCGTAGCCGGCCCCCTCTTCCCCCCCCTTGGCCGAACCCCCTTTTTCCCCTTTGGCCGCCGCCCCTTCCACCTCTCCCTCTCCCCCCTCACGTCCCTGCCCCTTGGAGCCGCCCCTACCCCCTGGTGGCTGCTCCCTGCTGTGGTGCCTCCCCTTCTTGTTTGCGTACCTTCCCCGCTGCCGGCCCTCGCGAGGAGGAGTGGAGGTGGGCAGCAAGCTGCTGCTCGGCCAAGGGACGAGAGGAGGAGGGAGATCGTCGTCTCCAAGGTTCTTCCACCTACTTCCTGGTTGCTGCAAGGGTAACGAATGCCGATCCTCTTCGATTGATTAGTGGTAGATGCGTTTTGGTTCATATTTGATTAGATCGTATTGCTGCGACTGGAAAACCGGTTCTGTCCAGAATGTTGCGTGGCTGTTTTCATGATCTTAGAGGCCGAATTTGATTTGTCCGTCTCATAGAGATATGTAGATATTGTTCTTAGCTTTCGGTGGCCACCATGAACACTGAATTCCGACGTGTAGATCAAAAGTTATGGTAGTTTTCGTCTCTGCTGTCCAGAATCCTGACGAGAATAAACTGTCAAGTTTTCTTCTAAAATTTGGGTGTGTTAATGGAAAATTTAGGGCTTTCACCCAACTAGGTTATTGTAGGCCTTGGTATTATATTTTGATATTGATAAAGAATGCAAAGTTTGGTGTAGCCAATTAAAAGTTATGGCACTTTCCGTGCTGCTGTCCAGAATTGCCGGAAGTTCTGACAGACAGGGTTTGTTGGTCTTGGGGAGTTTGATACATATAGAATTCGAGATTTCCATCAACTAGGTTGTTGTAGATAATTGTATTACCTTTCAATCAAGCCTGAGAACACCCCTTTTAGAGTTTTAGATCAAAAGTTATGCTATTTATACCGCTGCTGTCCGTATAGACATTCTGCTAGATGTGGTTTAGTTCAAGTAGTGGGTATCATTTAGATGGTGGGATTGGGGTTATGAGTTAGTGCGATGATAGTAGTTTCTTGATGACTCGGTTCTTATTGAGTAACTTTGGTGTAGGGGGTGAGGCACCAAGGTTAGCGGCTTCTTCGTTGCCTCCCAACGCATCTCTACGCTAAAGGCAAGTACAGTGACTTATGTGTGATTTGTAAACCCCGGATGCTCGTTGATTAGTATAGTCTTATGATGATGTGTGAGAAGCTTAAATGTTCATGTGCCATCCACGGGAGTGGAATGTTATGATGATTATGTTCTTTATGTACGCTCTTTCATATGTGTAGAGTTGTTATTGACCATTATTCATAAATTTATTCATGCAATCATGTTCATGTTCCGTCCACGGGAGTGGAGCTCCACGGGAGTGGAGTCTAAAGTCCCATCAATTCCAGTATCGGCAAGTGAAGTCCCACCATTCCAATGTGGGCAGTTTTGGACATCCGCATGAAACGTTATTCATACGGTATTTGGATCCCCGTATTTCGATAAATCTGAGCTTAAGTGAACACCGACGGGTGTGTCACTTGCTATACGATATAAGCTCGAGTGCGATCCATCCAGTCATGGCATCCATGCATTACTGATTCTATCTTTCGATACTTCTTATGTGCTATGTCTCTACATGAAGTATGTTCTTGTAATCGTTGTACTTGCTGAGTCCGGACTCACTCTTGTTTGTTGTTTTGTTTTAGGTGGCCATTGATGATGATTCTAGCGGGAGGGAGTAGACATGCACTAAGCACTCATCACCATATTCCAGTTTCAATAACAGAACCTGGTTGAATTCCTTTATTTGATTAGAGTTAAACTGTAATAACTGAGGTGACATGTAGATGATGTCTCCTGTTTGGTTATGGATGTTTATTTTCCGCTGTGTTACTTGTCCTTCTTAAGTTCAGATTATATTTGTGCAATTATGCCTTATGAGAGATTCATCTTTCTTCTATTATAATAATTGCACACCTTGTAGAGTGTGTCGACGGACATTACAGTCAATTATCCTTGTGGGTAAAGCTGTACAACCTCTGTAGAGTGTAAAACTATTCGAATAGCCATGTCCCCAGTTATGGACAATGCCTCGTGATTTCACATGAGGGGTAGATTTTCATAAAAACTGTTGGAATGGTGGTTTGGTTGGTTGGTTAGGAAGTGAACGGGTGTTCACCAGTTGTTGCAAAAGAAACTGTTTACTTATGTATTAATCTTTTAAACTATGCTTTTCAATCTACTTATTGTATTTATCATCAATACGCTTTGCAAAATAACCATAAGGCCATCCTTTTCAAACCTTGCATGAATAATAATTGCATACATGTCCCAATGACTTGCTTGAGTACATTCAAAGTACTCACGGCTTACGCCTGTGTGATTAATCCCAAAGAAGAACCGGGAACTCGAGTATTATGAAGAGGAGCATCTTGAAGACTTTGCGAAGTAGGTCACGTCCTCCACTTGATTGCTTGTGGGCATGTCGAATGGCATCCACGAGATATTTTGTTTCCGCTGCAATTTATCTTTCGGTGTTGAGCCCTGCGTGGCAAACTCTGTATCATTATTACATTTAATCCATTGCATGAGACAAAACATAATAATCTTTGCATTTACTAAAATCAATCACGTTCTGAAGATCATTCAACTTTATTTAGTTCATGTGGCAAGTGTGTGACTAGTAGTCTACTTTCCCCCATGCATGTCGTTCTTGGCTCGGGTACCTAAAACAACAATAAAAGCAAGAGTGAGTCCATAGACTCAGCAAGTACATAAAGAAACTATAACATCAGCATCCATGTAAAGGAGATCAACAATAGAATATCTCATATGCAAATGCAATGCTCAAGGATCCTTTATCTTTAACTTTCTGTGTGCATTACACCGGTAATGCAGAGTAAGCAACCGTCGCCGCATACCCATACCTGTGCGCGCACGCACAGGGACCAATTGCCCGTTACTCCGCAAGTAACGGGGACCTTAAGCCCACACTCCACGAGTGAGGGGATCTCGGGCCCATCACATTCATGACGGGGATCTCAAAGGGAAACAAGCTTGGTCACCGCGTGACCAAGCCTCAACATGTTCTCAATATGCATATGCTCATCTCTTATTCATCATCAATCTTACCAAAAGACAAACATTGTACCACAGTAAAGCATAAGCATAATTTGAGCAATCACCATACTTAAACAACCATCAAGTAAGCCATCTTGCTATGCAATCATATATCAAAAAACACACAAACATAGCCAATCAATCACACCCATTTAACAAACAATGCACTTGCCTTAACCGTGTGAGACTGGAGGACGTGAAGACGGTGCTGCCCCCGGTACCAATCCCCCACCTAAACATTAAGAATATAACTAAGACCATAGTAACGAAAAACATGAATTGAATATAATAGCACAACAAGTAGCAGATTGCAACGCAATCTCGACCCAAATTCTTAAGTGCTGCACTGCCCTCTGAACACAGTTAAGTTCTAAAATTCATAACTTTCTGTACAGTGGTCCAAATTAGGTGTTCTTGGACTTCATTGAAAGGTTATCCCAACTAAACCTAGTTGGTGAGCTCCCCTGATTCGGTCATCTAAAATCACTTTTAAGCCGATTAACAAGACATCGATTTCACGTCAGACTTTCTGGACAGAGCACTAAAACTATCATAACTTTCACCTCGTTTATCCAAATTTCGCGTTCTTGTGCTTCCCTGAAAGCTACGACAATTATCTACAACTTTCGTTATACTGGGGTTCTCAGATTTCCACGTTAACCATCAGTTTTAATCGGTTTTCTACAAACTGCCTAAATGCTGACAGATCAGCGGAACAACAATCTTAAAAAAATCATAACTCACTAACCATTAATCGGATTTGGGTGATCTTGACGGCCACTGAAAGCTATGACCAAAACCCAACTTTTCCTAGGAGATCAGAATCCCAGATTCTGCTTCTAACCTCACGAAAAACGACCCCCAACCTTCTGGACAGAACGCCGCCTAGCAGGAGACGAAAATCGATCTACCAAAGCGGACGCGAATGCAACTACGGTACCAAACCAGCGAGGACCAGCGACGTTACCCTTGTAGAGCAGCGAGAAGAAGAACCCACCGCACGAAGGCGAACTCCTTCCTCCTCTTCTTCTTCTTCCTTCTTCTTGGCCGCCACAAAGGGAGGAGGTGGAGACGCAAGAGGAGGAAAGAGGTGGAGATGCAATGGGGAGGGAGGGGCTGCTACGATGGCGGCGCTACGGTCGTGCTACAGTAGCATGGCTGCCCCCTCTACTTGGATGGTTGCCTAATGGGCCAGGTGTTGTGGGCTTTCAGCCCACCCAAGTTTTTCCAGTGCATAAAAATCCCCGAACTTCATTAAAACCACTCCCTCTATTCAATTCTCCTCCCTACAATCTTTCTTCTCATTTAAATAAATATTTGGAGTGTTACACATGGGTATGCGGCGACGGTTGCATACTCTGCATTACCGGTGTAATGCACACAGAAAGTTAAAGATAAAGGATCCTTGAGCATTGCATTTGCATATGAGATGTTCTATTGTTGATCACCTTTACGTGGATGCTGATGTTATGGTTTCTTTATGTACTTGCTGAGTCTATGCACTCACTCTTGCTTTTATTGTTGTTTTAGGTACCCGAGCCAAGAACGACATGCATGGGGGGAAGTAGACTGCTAGTCACACACATGCCACACGAACTAAATAAAGATGAATGATCTTCAGAACGTGATTGATTTTAGTAAATGCAAACATTATTATGTTTTGTCTCATGCAATGGATTAAATGTAATAATGATGAGTAGTGTAACTTCATATCTCTCTAGTTATGTTAAATACTTAGCATGTCTTTGATTATCTTTTGATGTCTTTGGATGAAAGTTTTAGTTAATATTTGATTAATCGTGTGTTGGAACCTTCGTGTAATTAACTTTACAATGGGCGTTCTGCGAAATTTATTAAGATTGTCTAGTTAGTAGCATTACGGGTCCCTTCTTGGTAGGGTGTTACAGATTGGTATCGAGTGGGTCAGAGGTCCGTGGTGACTAGATTATAAAAAAATTGCTAATGTTAATCAACTTAAAAGTTTGACACCTTTGGTGCATGATGAGGATGGGGATGGGCCAATCATTGCATTTACGTTTCCGTTATATCGTTTTGATTATTCTTTGATATGAATTGAGTTTGGCTGCCTATTAATTAATTATTATGAGTGGGATTAGTCGTTGTTGAGAGGTTAAGGTCGTGGTTGTGACCACGGCTTTACAGAGTTACACCACCGTTCGTGGAGTGGGAATAGAGAAGTGCTACACGGATATCTTAGTACGGTGGCGATAGCGAGAATCGTTAGAAGAGTTGTTCTCTTCCTTGAATTTGAATTTGGTCAACTCTTATCCGGTTGCGATTGTTGGGTTGCTTTGAAATTATTGGTGTGTTTCCATTGGCTTAATTTGTCCAGTAAATCAATTATTATTTTCCCAAGCTGTTGAGTTATTCTCGCGATTGGTGAACTTTGCTAATTGTCAAGATTGACTTTTGTAGGGGAGTTTTGTTTTTTCTTTTTGAAAAGCTTGACCTATTTATTCGCTTGATGTTTTTGGTTAATGAAAGTTTCCTTTTGCAAGTCCTTTAGTTCATGAAGGCTTTGACTCAACGTATCTCTCTTGGGTATTTTGAGCGTTGAAGATTAATGGTTGTGTTATGAGTTTCAAGTTGAGTCCATGATGTGTGCATGATCGATCTTAACTAAGGTCCTTATCAAGGAAAGTTGAATAAGTGGAGGTTGTCCTCTAGTGGTTCTTGATGAGCTGTGACTATGAGTATGACAATATTTAGTTGGAATCAATAGAGTTATTAAGAGGTGTGGTATTTTGATGAATTGGTCTGATCGTTAGGATTGTGGAATCAGGTAGATTTATTGGATAGCATGGAATAATGTATCTCTATGGATTAGCCTACCCATTAGTGATGGTTATGTTAAGAATGTGTTTGAACGATGCTTTAGAGGATATCAAATTTGAAAATTTTTGTAAACTAGTTACTTGATGATCATACATAATTGCTAGATTGAAACATGTATATTAGATTAGACGAACGTTGTGGTAGCATGTGTGAAACTCATTTATCTGAGCGATGAGATTATTAAATGTTGACTTTGTGTTTATAGATGGTTATGTGACTACAAGCGAAGTAGGACCCTATTCGTATACATGATACATACAATTGACAATTGTTAATGACAGTTGGAGCGGGTGTGAGTAACACTAATGGTTGAGTGGATGAATGAGTAAGTGGCCTCTCGATAGTGTGCTTTGCGAAAGTATCATTTGATAGTATGAACTAGTTGAAATAGGTTTGTTTCAACCTTGTGGCTTGTGTTTCTTTTGGAGAAATTTATGATGGGATAAGAGGCTATGATGAGTCTCGCTAAGAGTGTATTATTACATTACTAATGTGATATCCCGGAAAGAAATTGAAAGTTTTGTCGAGTGCTTAGCAAGTATTCATGAAAGACCTTAATAGAAAAGCCATTTTGACTGTTGTCCTAGTGGATAATAATATGAAAATTACCTTTAAATGGTTGCTTGATGGTCTCATATTTGCTAGTGGGAACGTAGATAGTAAAAGGGCCATAAATTCTTCTATGATGGTATAATACGTTAAATGTCTATGATAACCGCTAGATTGGAAGTTGTGTACAAAATGAGTGTGAGCATTGCTAATAGGTGAAGGGTTGAAAAAAAATGATTTATTCATGTGTGTCTCATGAGGAATGTGACTTGTGGCTACATGCCCTTGTTAAAAGAGTTGATGATAAAGATTCTTGTTAATAGTTTATTATTCCTGATGTGAATAAGATTGTCCGTAAGGGTTCTGACTTGTGGGAGTGGTGATGATTCTTTCAGAAAGAAGGTAATTTGACCACCTCCCATAATATCGGTTAAATGGAAAGTTTGGAGTTTCGCATTGGTGAGCTTTTGGGAGTTCATGCTTAGTGTGGTGGCCCGAAATTGTTTTCTCTGTTAAGGAGAAGAGGAAAAGGGTGTACCATAGGTATTTAAGGTTGGACTTCAAGATTGTAACTGTAACTTTTCTTTCATTGTCGCTAAGTGTTTCTTGAGCTTCAAATGCAGATGTTTTATTGTGATTTATTGTTGTTGAAACTCCTCTTGTGAACTTGTGCCCGCAATTGTGTCTCGTCTTTTGTTTGTTTTTGAGATCAACGCTATTTGACTATTTCTCTTGGGTCTCGTGCTCCTTTGTGAGGAGTAGTGTTTCGTTGTGTGTTAAAACTTGTGTTTTCTTGCTCTTTCCTGTTGAGAAAAGATTATCCGACTTGGGTTGCAAGGCCTTATAGAGTGAAATGTGGCGATTGGTTGGTGGTGGTCAAGTAAATGATCGTAGTGAGAAATATGGGAGCCAAGCTAGTTGAAGATCAGTAGAAAGTGATTTGGTTTTGTCCTATAACTCTTGGAAAAGAAGTGGATTTAAATAGAAAGATTGTCGTTGAAATAAAATAGATTAGTGTTACAACTAGTGGAACCTATAGCGAATTATAATCAAAGAATCCTCAATCATGTTGGAATGTTGGGATTATCAAAAGTTTGGAAGCTTGATCAATGTGTTATAGTATCGCGATTGGGTAATTTTGCAAGGTTGCGTAGGTGATCTCTGACGGTGTAGTTTAATGAGAGTAGGATTAGCGAAGTAATTCAATCGTAATGTCAATTGGTGGAATAGTATGTAAGGTTGAGATGTTGGCAGGTATGCCCTGGTTTTAGTGAGTAACCTTCTGGAAGATAGAATTCTTCTAAAAGATTATTTGGTCAATATATATATATATATATATATATATTTATATATATATTTTACATGTGGACGATAATGTGTGAGTATGTTTAGAGTGTGGAATTTTAGGAGTGAATCTGAGGATTTCTCGATCTTTTATACATAAAGTTAGTCGTATGAGTCTTGGAGATTGAATTTGGGCTTTGCATTTTTATGTTAGAATCTTGGTTGCCAACGGTTATGTGTAAAAGTAGTAGAATAAGAGTGGATTCGAGTAGTGGAATGATCATTGATAGTATCCTTTGGGGCTAGTATATGAGAGTGTGGGATGTGAATTTTAAATTGTTCATCCTTAACGGATTATGGGATGTGATGGTGGGTGAAACCTATATTGAGTTGTGTTGGAAATTATTTTGACAAGTAATTCTTTGGTAAGGAAATTGGCTAGAAGTACGATATTGTGGATTGGAGGAGTCTCCTGCACAAGTGTGGATTTTGTGTTCGGTAGAGCATAGGTTTGAGGTTGCCAATTTAAGAGAAATGAGTTAATGCGTTATCACGATGATTTGGGATCTTATGATTTAAGAGAAAGTTAAAATCTTAAAACAAAATTTATGGGAAAGAGTGTGATCTTGAATAGTGAAATATTTTCTTAGTTCTTATTTGAACTATGTGTTTATGATGGATATCAATTTCAAATTGAGTTGGTTCTTGCCGGATATGTGGTTCTTACTGTTGAAAAAAGGGGTTAATCGATTATTCGAGTGATTTCGCTTTTGGCCTATGTGGCATTTATTTCTAAAGCGCCTAGTTGGAATGTGAAAAGGGTTTTCTTGGGGATCTTCGATTTTGGACTTGAGTGTTTTTAGGAAGTTGGAATTGCATTGTGAATCCTTTGTTTTCAGTTGAATCTATTTATTAGAGTTGATTAAAATAAGTTGTGTTGTGCGTCCCTGCTTAACGAAGACCCTCCTAGTTAGGATAAAGAGGTCGACTGAAGATAGAACTTGCGTTCCATATGCTTGTGCACAAATTCTATGGTTTGGTACCAAAGGGCGGGACCGTATTGAGTCCATGCGCGGAGTATGCATCGTCATGTTTGTTCCAGTGATGAGCGAGCACCAGAGAGGTCCGAAGTTTGAAGTTTCGCGGGAGCCACTGACCTTTCCGTATCATCCTGTGCGTTGTTAGAGAGGTTAGGGCGAGTATTGAGGCACCGATCGTTGATTTGTGTCAAGGTGCTTTTGTCCCAATAGTCGAGAGAGAGCGACTTGGGGTGGGGTTTCACATGCGTGAGCTTTATCCACTTTCGTTACTTAGCGATTATCATTTACTAAAGTTAAGTTCTATTCGCGGTTTACTTTCTTTTATTTCTACGGTTAGAATTCGAGGACTAATTCTGTTTTAAGAGGTAGAGTGTAATACCCCAAATCTAGTTTTGGTGAGAATAATTAAAGAGGAAAATGACCAATTAGAAAATACAATTAGCAGTGAGTTTGAGGGGTTTTGTAAGGTTGGACAACCTGGGCCAAGGCTTCAAGCCCACTTGAATTCAGCCCATTGGTGGGGGGTGGTGGCCGGCCATATGGGGGGGGCAAACCCTAGGGCGCCTCCACCCCTCCCATTGGCCGCCACTTCCCCCTTCTCCCCTCTTGCGCCGCCCCTCCTCCTCCCCTCTCCCTTGCGTAGCCTCTCCTCCCCTCTTCCTTGGTTGAGCCACCTCCCCGGCAGCTCCTCCTGCGATCTTCAAGGGTAACAAAGAGGTTTCTTCGCTGTTCTTTTGGTTTTAGATGCGTTTACGGTTTCATTTAGTAGATCGTTTAATTTTGCTGCTAGATTGCTTTTCTGTCCAGTTTAGTGCGTGGCAATTTTCGCATCCTTAGAAGCATAATTTGGGAATCCTGTCTCCTAGATAAGTGTGGATATTGTTCTTAGATTTCAGTGGCCGCCAAGAACACCGGATTCCGACATTCGAGTTAAAAGTTATGTTATTTTTAGTGTTTACTGTCCAGAATCCTGACGAGAATCTGCAGTCATCTTGTTTAATAAATAAGAAATTGTTAAGTGCCGAATTAGAACTTGGGATCTCCTAGAGAGTTGTAGGTTATCTCGTTACCTTTCATTGCCAACAAGAATCACATCATTTGGACCTTTGTAGAAAAAGTTATGATTTTTATTAGGGAGTCTGTGCTGTGGAATGGTGGTTGGTTTGACAGGTTTTAGTGTTTCGACTTAAGCGTGTATTTAGAGGAAAAATCAGAGGGGCTCACCATAATGAAAAATGTAGATAATCCTTCCAGCTTTCAGGAAAACTAAAGATCATGAAATTAGGACGAACGTAGAGAAAGTTATGATAATTTCATCGTTGCTGTCCAGAGACCCGACGCGAGAATTGATACTCTGTTGTTTGGTTTGGTAGGGCTAGTAAAGGACCGAATCAGAGAACCTCACCAACTAGGTTTAGACGGGGAATTCAATAAAATTTTCAGATTGTCCAAGATCAATCCATTTGGATTTCTGTACATTTAGTTATAATTTTTTGAAGGGGGCTGTTCTCTGGAAAAGAAAACTGGCAGCTAGCAATAAGAGTTGGGGATCGCGTTTAGTGGACGATGTGCTCATTTTGTGTTTATGGTTTTGTTATTAGACTTATATGGTAGCCTTAGCATGTCTCAATTGTATGTCCAGGTGTGGGTTTGGCTCCGGGAGCAGTACCTTATCCTCGACATCCACCTTCGCACGGTTGAGGCAAGTGCATTGTTTGTTAAATGGGTGTGATTGATTAGCTATGTCTATGTGCTTTTTGATATAAGGTTCCATAGCAAGATGGTTTACTTGATGATTGTTTAAGTATGGTGATTGCTCAAATTATGCTTATGCTTTACTGTGGTACAATGTTGTTGTCTTTTGATAAGATTGATGATGAATAAGAGATGAGCATATGCATATTGAGAACATGTTGTGGCTTGGTCACGCGGTGACCAAGCATGTTTCCCTTTGAGATTCCCGTCATGAATGTGACGGGCCCGAGATCCCCTCACTCGTGGAGTGTGGGCTTGAGGTCCCCCTTACTTGCGGAGTAACGGGCAATTGGTCCCTGTGCATGCGCGCACAGGCATGGGTATGCGGCGACGGTTGCATACTCTGCATTACCGGTGTAATGCACACAGAAAGTTAAAGATAAAGGATCCTTGAGCATTGCATTTGCATATGAGATGTTCTATTGTTGATCTCCTTTACGTGGATGCTGATGTTATGGTTTCTTTATGTACTTGCTGAGTCTATGGACTCACTCTTGCTTTTATTGTTGTTTTAGGTACCCGAGCCAAGAACGACATGCATGGGGGGAAGTAGACTGCTAGTCACACACATGCAACACGAACTAAATAAAGATGAATGATCTTCAGAACGTGATTGATTTTAGTAAATGCAAACATTATTATGTTTTGTCTCATGCAATGGATTAAATGTAATAATGATGAGTAGTGTAACTTCATATCTCTCTAGTTATGTTAAATACTTAGCATGTCTTTGATTATCTTTTGATGTCTTTGGATGAAAGTTTTAGTTAATATTTGATTAATCTGTGTGTTGGAACCTTCGTGTAATTAACTTTACAATGGAGGTTCTGCCGAAATTTATTAAGATTGTCTAGTTAGTAGCATTCTGGGTCCCTTCTGGACTGGGGTGTTACAGAAAGATAGAAACTAAATCATATTGTTGAACTTGAATATGGTGAATTGCATTATTAGTGTGTGTCTACTCCCTCCCGATAGAGCCAGCAGCAATGATCACCTAAAATAAAACAAACAAAGCAAGAATGAGTCCGTGACTCAGCAAGTCTGATGAATAAATGAACATACCACAAATACGAACAAGACCTCATCATTAAAGAATGCGAACATACCCCGAATGAGTATATGAATGAATAGAATGAATGGATTTAATGAAAAGAATGGACTGCACACATGCTTATACCGGTATAGCTAGTGACACACCCGTCGGTGTGCACTTAAGCCCGTATTTATCGAAATACGGGGATCCAGAATACCGTATGAAGAACGTTTCATACGGGTGTCCAAAACTGCCCACATTGGAATGGTGGGACTCACATGCCCATACTGGAATTGATGGGACTTTAGACTCCACTCCCGTGGAGCTCCACTCCCGTGGACGGAACATGAACATGATTGCATGAATAAATTTATGAACATTGGTTAATATCATCCCCACACATATGAAAGAGCGTACACAAAGAACATAATCATCATAACATTCTTGTCTACCATAACCTCCACTCCGTGGATGGCACATGAAACAGGATGCATGGTGAAGTAGGAATTATGAAAGACATCAAATATATACTCATGTATATAACACATAAGAAAAGGACATAAACTTTGAATATTCTCGTGGATATCATAAAAACACAATACTGATCATCAAGCATGCATCATACTCCAAACATATGAACATCAAAGTACTTGCCTTCCGCGACCTTGCGGTAGAAGGTAAAGAAGATGTCCCTAAACCGAAGCCTCTCCGCCTACAGAAGTAAGTACTCGAAATAAATACATCATATAACAGAGCGCTTCCGTTAACGTTCTACAACGCCTTCCCGACAATCCACAATTAACTAGTTAACTTTAATATGAAAACAGACTACTCAGGCACAACCCGAAACTGGACAGCAGAACGGTAAAAATCATATCTATTGGTCTGGAACTCGGAATGAGGTGAGACAAATTTCTATGGATTCTTAACTGACATATCTACAATACTCTAGTTGACAAGGTAAGCCAAATCGGTCAATTTAATTTACTAACAAATAACTGAAACAGCAGAACAGAATTTGTCTAGATCTGTCTAACAAGCCTGGACAGCAGCACGGTATCGGACATAACTTTTGATTCGCTGAACCAAAATTGGTGTTCTTTAACAATCTGAAAAGCTAAGAACAAAACCTACTAAAGCCTAGTTGGGCAAAAGTTCAGATTTTTCCTCTAACAAAATTTGGCCCACGGCTCAAATCTGTTGACAGAATTAATAGACAGAAATATCGGCTAAAATAAAATATCTATAACGTTTGTTCTACAACACCAAATTGGATGTTCTTTATCAATCTAGAAAGATTATAAAATTCTCTACAATAACCTAGTTGAGTGAAAACCCTGAATTTTCCATTAACACACTCATATTTTAAAATACAACTTGACAGTTTATTCTCGTCAGAATTCTGGACAGCAGAGACGAAAACTAACATAACGTTTGATCCGTACGTCGGAATTCAGTGATCTTGGCGGCCACCGAAAGCTATGAACAATATCTAAATATCTCTAGGAGATGGGATCCTCAAATTCGCCCTCTAAGATCACGAAACAGGCCACGCAACGTTCTGGACAGAATTGATTTTCTAAACGCAGCAATTCGATTTAATCAATTATGATCCAATTCACATCTACCACTAATCAAACGATGAGGATCGGCATTCGTTACCCTTGCAGCAACCATGACGTAGGCGGAAGAACCTTGGAGAAGATGATCTTCCTCCTCCTCACCTCCTTTGGCCGAACAACCTGCTGTCCCTTCTTGATTCCTCGCGAAGACCGGCAACGGGAACACTCCGTGGGCGAGATGTGGAGGCACCACTACAGGGGCAGCCACCATGGAGGGAGGATCAGCACCAAAGGAAGATGAGGGGAGAGGAGGGGCGGCCAAGAAGGGGGAGGGGAAGAAATTTCGGCCAAGGGGGAAAGAAAAGGGGTGGTGGGGCTAGGGTTTGAGAGGGGGGTAAAGGGGCGGCTTAGGCTGGGCCTTAGGGCGCCTCCCCTCCTCCATAGCCCACACAAGGCCGGCCAAGGTTGCCTTGGCCTGGGCCGGAGGCCCAAGTCCTCAATTTTTCCAAAAAAAACCCCTGACTTTCAATTAAATTTGCTCTCCCGAACAAGATTCTCGCTAAATTGAAATTTGGGGTATTACAAGGACTTCGCTTCAGGTTTGGATCGTGACGACTAGGCCGCTACCCCAGTCGATTGCCTGTGGCAGATCAGCTGAACTCCACTACCTCTTCATTGTCTTCCGCTGTGTTTATTTAATGTTGCCCTGTAAGGCTATCTTGTAATCAACTCTGTTGTTATTTAATAACTTTTAGCGTTTATGGTTGTGTTATCATATTTGTTTACTGTGTGAGCTAGCCACTGATCATGGGACTAGTTCAGTTATGCACAGAAGATCTGGGATGTTAATCTCGGGTCTTACAAAGTGGTATCAGAGCCATATCAACTGTAGGTCGTGACCTAGTTAGAATGGCCGTTAGTTGAAAATCTTCAAAATTTATTTTACACAACAAGAAAAATAAATTGTTCTCTCCTCATCTTAGTCATCTATCTATCTTTAGCCTTCTCATCGCAATACTTTCTTACCTAATTCTCTCTTCACCATTTTATAATGTTAAATGGATCCTCTTCTCCTTGAAAATTTCTATAGATGGTCAATACATTCTGACCATTACGTTCAAGATTATTTGCTATTTCTAAAGCTTATTTAAATTATCAGGATTAAAATAATTGAAAAATCAAAAGAAAAATGAAAATCTGGTTTTGGGCTGAAACCTAAAACCTCAGCCTAGCCCGTTTCCCACACACAGCCCAAACCAGTCATGGTGCCCTCACCCCCTCATCAAATTCCAATCGTTGGATTGGAATCAGACACCACCACTTCGCCCCTCCTTTCTGATGAGGGCATCCCTAACTTGGATACAACCGCGCCTACACACACAGCTGATCCACAACCAATGTTACAAGGACCAATTACTCGAGCTCATGCTCGCCATCTTAATCACCAGGTGAATTCGTTCATGGGTTATATATTACTGAGAATAGATCGCTACCTAATGCAAGTGATTTAATTGTGCTTAGGAACATGGGAAAGGACCAAGGAGAGGTATGTGGAGTCATGGACAAGCATAAGAGGCATAATGGAGGACATCACATCACTTTGGGTCCGAGCCAAGTAAGAGTTCGAGTTGGGCTCGTTCTGAATTCGAGTTCGGACTACTACGACAGCACTAAATTCAAATGGCCGTAACTTCTTCATACGAACTCCGTTTGGGACGTTCTTGGACTTTATTGAAAGCTTATCAAGTCTACTTTGCAACCTCAGCTTCAAATTCCAACCGAGCTAGCCACAATAAACAAAACAATCAACGTCTATTTTTTTCCCGAGTCAAAAAGGGTACTACGCCACCTCCTCTTGGGCCCATGGGCCTTGTAACCCTAGGGGCATGCGTCCACTTCCCTGGCCGCCACCCCTGGTCATCTTCCCATATAGGAGTCGCCGTCCCCCTGGCTAGAACTGGAATTTCGTTGAATTTAGGTTTAGCCATTGTGCAAATTTCTGTTATTCAGTTGTGTCGGACGACTACCTGTCAAGACAGCCTTCGGGATCCCACTTTTGTTTTCAATACCATCTATACTACAATCTTTTCGCAATATCAGATTGCATACATCTTATTCTTGCTAGTTCTTCGATTGCTCGCAGGAATTGAACCTCGTGTTCAGTTGATCGCGCTTCGGCCGGTCAATAACGTCTCGGAGTTGGTTCAACAATTGCTAAGGCGCAAGCGTTGTCGTCTGCGATTGTAGTTGGATCGCGAGTCACCTCCACCCAAAATCGATAGTTATCAATCTCATCGAAAGATCGGGCACCCGTCTCCATCACTTTCTCTCACTGCGGTGGGCCCACGCTCGCGTTGTCTTCCTCGCCGCTTTCTTCTCCGACGCAACCGCCATGGGCGTGCGAGTGCGAGCCGCCGCTTGCCCCTAACCGCGCGACATCCTCGCGTCCTCGTGCGCGACTTCGCGCCGTCGCCGCACACGACCAGCACAACTTCCACCTCCCTCTCCTCCTTCTCGCATGCGTGCGATCGCCACCGCAACCGCCGCCGCCTCCCACGTCGCCGCGCGCTCCGGCCTCCTCGCCCTATAAAGGGAGCACGGGTAGCTCTCATCCCACCCATCCTATTCCCCTCTCTCTCTCCTTCTTTCACCCGAGCTCATCGGTCTGAGTTTCGTGCGTCGTCGATCGCGAGCACGCCACCGCCCTAGTACCGCCACCGTCGGCATCGCCTCGTCAACACGAACCAGCGCGCGCCTTTCGTCGCCGGAAGATCATCGAGACCACCACTTCACCTCGACCGCGCCGCGCGCATAACCCCGCGGCGGCAAAACACCTCGCCCGCCGCCCAAGGTAGCGCATCGAGAACCTGTAACCCCTCTCTCTTTGGTATCATCGCAGCCTCGCCGGGCCCGCGCGGCGAGGTGATCACCGAGCCGCCGGCGGCTTTAGGTCGACGTGGCGCTGCCACCTCACGGCCACGTCACCATTTCGCTTGCGTGGCGCCACCGTGTCACAGCCACCTCACCTCCCTTTTCCCCCGTAGCAGCCTACATGGCGGCCACGTCAACACCTGCGCCAGTGCACCTCCACGCGCACTGTTCTGGTGCACCGAGCCCACCGTGGTCCGTTGACCGGACCATGGACTTGGTCTTTGACCAAGGGGGCCCACATGTCAGTGACTCCAGGGTTTTCCTTAATAAGAAAAATTCGGCCGAAAATTCAATTTCTGTGAGCTGACGTCACCCTTGTGCGATAAGTTGATTTTCCTTTAGAAAAATAAATCAAGAAAATCTAATAAATTCAGAATTTAGGTTTTAATAGATTTAAACTTCAAAAATTCATATATTTTACATCTGAACTCCAAATTGGGTGATTCAAGTTGCAAAATTTGTATAAAATTATAATCTAGCTAATTAAACCAAAATGTTTCATTTTGGAGTTAATTTGAGCTATCTTTTTGAATTTATTTTAATTTGAATTGAATTTATCGTATTTTCGAGTATAGACTTTAACAACTCCAGAGAGTTTGACCATCCCGAGGACTTAGAATTTCAGGACATCAACGAAGGCAAGTTATACCATTGATCATGTTGATCCTATTACTTTAAAGTATTTTCAGTTTTTAAATTACGTAATGCATGCATATGTTTATACAAATATTTCAATACCCTGTTTTTTATACATAGTTATTCCAATATTCATTGTATGGCCAATTTGATTGTTGTGTATGATTACCTTGTCACCATTAGACAAAATGATTACAAAATTAATCATATGCTTAGCTATGCTTAGACCACACTTATGATTTTGGGAAGGCTCAGCCAAATCTTTTACAAACTTGGTTTAAATTTGACACTATGGTATTGTTTTACCACAAAAGGTTTATAAAGAGGGTTTTACTCTAAATAAAATCAAAAATGGGTTTGGACTTGGGCGAATTGGTTGAATGGTGGGTGCAAGTTTATGCACGGGGTTAATTTGGATAAGATTAAGGCCCAGGGTCTGTTGGAAAGACTCCCAAGTCAATTGAGGACTGGTCTTTGAGTCGCTTTTGTTATGCCTCACCGTACCACCACATGTCCTGTATGGGCAGGATTTGTCTAGGTAATTTGTAATGTTTTAGTGTATTTGTGCCATATTGATTGTGTGGGTGTCGGTTAGACATTTATTCCCACTTGGCGCAAGAGGGGGCTTCCGAAGGACGGTTAGTCCAAAGGGGTGAAATCTTAGCGAGCATAAGTACATTAAGACAGAACATTGTAAAGACTTCATGATAACTGCTCAGTCGCATGCCTACGTAAGCGTGTGTTGGCCGACATAATGAGCATGTCATCTCGTGTGGGTAAAGCTGTACAGACTCTGCAGAGTAGAAACTATTCGAATAGCCGCGTTCGCGGTCATAGACATGCTAGCGAGGCCACTTGAAGTTAGACCTTGTTTTTGGTTTTTAAAATGTTACTTTGTTTTTGGTTTTTAAAATGTTTTATCAAATGGTTTGAGGATGGTTGATCCTTGTGGAAAATTGGCACAACTGTGTGATAGGAGGGTATCCTTCACCTATTCGTTTGGAGGTTATCCATACTATAAAGATATCAATTTCAAACCTGATTTGAAATATAGTATAAAATTTGCCTTGGAAATTACTTTGAGTATTTAACCTGAAAATGCTGTTTATGCAAAACAACCCCTGCCTTATTCACTTGTTTACCTTATGCATGCATTTTCATTCCATACTGGGTGTAGCTTGTGAGCACGGTAGTAGTGCTCACTCTTGCTGAATAACTTTTATTCAGGAGAAGACTTCTTCCCCGATAGTGAGGACCAAGACGTTTAGGCCTTCGACTCCAGACGATTGCCTGTGGCGAATCGTGTGGCTCACTTTTATTACTATACTTCCGCAATGTTATTTACTATTTGCTTATCAGACTCGGTTGTATTAAACATTTGATTATTTAATGTTATTTAAGTTTTCATGATATGATTGTGATATCAATTTTGTGAGACCGTGTACATTGGAAATCCTGGACTGGTGCATGAACACAGAGAATTCAGGATCCTTCGTTCCCAGGTTCGACACCAATCCTCCAAGTGCTTGTAGAATCCTCCTAAACCACGGCCTTAGAAGTTGAAGTTACTAATTACAAGCATGTAATTGTCTTTAAACCAAACAAGAACACCAAGAAAAAAATCATACTTCGTGGTGGGCTTGGTTGCTTTCTTAGGCGTACTCGTCGTCTTCTTCAAAGCAACCTTACATATAAACCAGAACTCAAGTTGCTTGGTGTTCTTATTAGGTTTAAAGATAATTACATGTTTGTAACTAATAACTTCAACTTCAGTTCTACTCCTATTACTTTTGAGACCATGCTTTAGGAGGATTCACAAAGCACTTAGAGGATTGGCATGAAGGAAATCACACACTCCAGTGTGTCAGGTTCGATGAAGTAGGCTGTGGTTTGTCTTGCACGTTTAGGATGAACGTCCAAGAAGTGAGCTAGCTATCTAAATTCAGGCCTCGAGTTTGCTAACAAGAGACTACGAACTATACATATATATATTTTTAAAGCCAGTTTTAAAGGCACAAGCAGCCACTGCTTAGAGACTTTATAGATAAGAGATCAGGCAGTGGCTCTTGCTCGGGGAGGGGGCGGCGGCTCAGGGGGGAGGCAGCGGGCTTGGGGGAGGAGGTGCGTCAGGCTTAGGAGAGGAGGGAGAGTTAGAGAAATGTAAACTTGTTTGAGGAGGGAGAGTTAGAGAAATGTAAACCGTCTGTATTCAAAATTTCCACATATACACATGTAATTTCTCCAAGTCATTTAAAATGAATAATATGCACAACATATACCACATGTATACTAATTTGGTCTTGTTTTGGAATGGAATAGGTCGCCCAGGGAAGAAGAGGTCGCCGGGGAGGAGCTATTGAACAACCAAACTGGACATCAAGGGCTAGGATATCTGACCAACAAGAAGAAGAGGAGAGCACCAGCACTGCCGGCACTGCCATCCTCAACCAAGAATCGACCAAGCCCAATAGAGGTTGTGAGGACCCCCGGTTATTGGAAATGTTACTAATTAAATTCATACTGTAGCACAATTGTTAATGAAGGAACAGTACTGCCCCTTTATTAAAAACCATGCTAAAGATATGAATTTAACAAATAATGAATCGAGATGCAGATTCCGGATATATATGATTCACAATGGTTCCCGAGGATCAACGACCATTGCATATATATCCTTCATCAACATTGCATCAAACACATACCAGTCATACATTGATATAATTAAACATAAGGTTACATCATTACATTAGTACTATAATATTAAGTGACTTGGTCACTTTAACGATATCTGTGGAAGCAAAATAAGCGGAAAATGTCCACCAATGGCCTCATCCACCCGCAGCAATTGCGTGGAGGAAAGAAATGGCGTCACTCGTTAGCGCCACCGATCGGCGCTAACGGGTACTTCATAGAAAACCATCCTCACTGCACCAATAGGTGGTAGCACCTTGAGTACAAAAGGTACTCAGCAAGTCTTACACAAACTAACAAAAGAAAGTGGTTATTAGATCCTATTCAAAGGGTAGAGTTGTTACATGCATAAGGTTACAACAGGAAGGTATAAAGGTTCAAATTTGCATAAGCGATACACCTTATCCTACAAAGGCTAACTTTTGATAAAGCAATTTAATAAATCAAAAATAAAGTAAACAGTAAGTAAATACATTAAATGTAAACGATGCGAGTGCATGATTCCTCATGCAAACCGAAAATAAACCGAGAAATCAAAATCTCTATACAGTGATATCGTTCAAGTTATCGTCCATGACCGTGGACACGGCTATTCGAACAGCTTTATACCTGCGCAGGTGTACATCTTTACCCACATGACTTAGCTAGCCCGTTGCCTTGGATGCCTCCGAATGATGACATACTTCCTTTGGTATGCCGACCGAGGAAACTAAGATTTGGTATTTTTCAACAAGCTAACACTATTGAGTTGGACCCCCATGTGTGAACTGATCCCACTAGTGTAGGCTATACCACCTACTAACCACGGGGCACACATGTTGTGTCAGTAATGCCGATCCAAACAATTTAAAGCGAATTGGGTTCCCTACCCATAGTAGAATGCTATCGGCACCATTAAGGTATCGTATATGCGACGAGGCACATATACGCCCTCACCCTCCTAAGAACATCTGATACTGACATACAAGCTCACATGGCATAAAACGTAGTCCTCAGACCTAAGCATCTATGCCATATAAGGTCAATACACATATCCTTACTCTCATGTTTCCAACTCAATAGTCTCAACATTTTACTTAACCAAACAGCGCCCATACACTGCATGTGGAAGTACGTGGGGGACTTGAACTGAATAGTCAGAGTTCGGTCCTTAATCAACCCGGACAAGTCCACCACAAAACCCAATCTCGTGCACAAAAGCACCATCACTAGCTTCCTCTTGTCCAGATCAATTTGAATTTCAAATACAAGACTGATTTAAAGAAACTGGACAAAGATTTTAAAATAACAAGGGTTTTGTTTTGATTCTCATGTTTGACAAGATATGCTTGTCAAACTCTAAAATCTCTAGACTGCATATCTAAGCCAAATCTGAAAATAGACCATATAGTATACAGTACTACACTAGAGTTGAGTGTATGGTCATAATTAAGGTAATCCACCATGTCAGGTTATAGCTAGCTATTACAAGTCACATTTTGTATTTTTAGACAAATAGCATGCACAGATATCACTGGATTGGTAAAAGCTATTGTACAAAATCTGGGTTCAATATGGTGCAAAGAGGATGCTTGCCTTGATAGTAATAGACTTACATTGCGAGCTCAAAGTTGTTGAAGTATAATCAAAAGCTTGAGAGAACCGACTTCTAAAAGAAGCAATAAAATCCAATAAATAACAAAACGACAACTAGTATAAATTATCGAAATTGTATGATCAATAAAGAAATGCATGATTAACGGCATGCTTAAGTTATATTTACCTAATAGTGATAATAACCCATTTTATAACCTCTGTTTTCAAAAGAAAGAAATTAGGTTTTAATGCAAAGTTCGATTTTGATTTTAAAGAGTGAAAGCAGGACGGATTGCAATTTTCGGAAAAAGAAGTAAGAACATGCAAAGTTCATAAATGAAACTTAGCATGATCTTTTAGGATAATTAATATCCCAAACCAGTCTTAGTCTAACCTAACTAGTTAGATCACATCAACTAAGAAGAAATTCATTTTTGTCGGTTAAGCGACAAAAGAAACAGAGACAGATCTTAGCTAGAAGTTAAAATTGATGATGACAAGAATTGAAAGATCAACTTGTCATCTTTGTAGGGTTTAGTCAAAACCTAAATAAGATGATAAGTTGACAGGAAGAACCCTAGGTCTTGAAAATGACATGAAAGAAGTGAAAAGCTAGAATAATGACTTTTGGTTCGAAGCAAGATCAAGCTACGATGCTTAAAAGAATGATTCACAGCAGAACTTCTAAGGTTCTTAAGATGCTCAAGATGTCGAAACTAGGGTTTTGGCTTACCAAAGCATGGAAAGATACCAAGAACTCAAAACCGATGATGATGGATTGAGAAATAAACTCGGATTTAACCTACAAAAGATAACCAATCTTTATTGTAAGGTGTAACAGAGTTTAGGATGGATAAGCAAAAGGAACAAGAGCAAGAACTCCTTTGGCTAACAATGGAGGATGAGCTGCTTGGTCAACAATGGCTGCAGCTCAAAAAGGCTAGGGTTTATATATGGATGTTGAGCTACAGAGCAAAAGGGAATGATCTAGAGTTGATGAGGTGTCCATTTAGGGCTAATTATCCCAAAAATTAGTTGCAAAAACTTTGGGATAAATCCTCTCTCTCTTCTGAGAGAGATCTGCATGAGAGAGAGAGGAAGAAGATAAGAGCCAAGCGACATGTGGGCCCCATTGTCATCCTCACCGCGCATCTCGGAAGGCTCAAACAAATGTCACCGTGTCAGATTGGAAATGGGCGGCTACGATAAATAGAGAGATTAAATGATTTGAATCGGTATCATTTAATATGGACCGCACGATCTAGATCCACCGATCGGGATTAAAACGGAGCTTTAAAGGAATCATTGAGGTCCACTTTCAAATCTGGACGTTGGATTGAAATCCAACGCTCAGCTAAAAGAATACACGTCACCTCCTTTAGATACGATGGCGCAACACCGTTGGATTTGATTTCTACGGTCAGGATGGAAAGTTGAACCGGATGGTCCGATTGCATACACTCATATGGACCGTGCACGATTGAAATCAACGATCCACCGATTTTGGGCTTTAGAGGCCCATGGTCAAAAAGAGAGTGTCGAGGATTGAAATCAAAGGCCCGCATAAGCGCGCCTCGATTTCAAATTGAAATAAGCAATACCGTTAGATCAAGGATGGGCGGCCACGATTGTGCGGGGATCCGGAGTCGTCCGAATGCATACACTAATCTGGGCCACACGATGAAGATCCAACGGTCCAGAGGAGTGCGGGCTTTAATAACACGCGAAAAAAAGGAAAAGCCGTAGGATTTGAATCTAACGGCTGAGATAAAAGCGCGCCTTTAGGTTTAAAACGAAAAGGGCGTCACGGTTGGATTGGAAACGAACGGTGGAGATTGAACATGGATCCGGAGTTGTCCGATTGCACACACTAACCTCACTCGTTAGATCAAGATCCAACGGCAGAGATTAAAATGCATACGTGGACAGCTCGTGGAGTGTTATAGCTTCGCCCGTTCGATTGAAGATCAACGGCTTGTATCAATCGTGGAGTTCGGGCTTGCGTTGGAACGTGACTGGGCCGGACCAAATAGACTGGGTTGGACCCAACCACGAAGGTGCGAGTCGCTACTGATACTAGGGTTAGGTTTAGACCCGGTTTAGTTGACCCAATCCTATTCAAATTTGTAAAAGGTTTGGTAGGCTTTTAAAAATAGCAAATAAATTCATGAAATTTTCTTTGTAAGCTCTTTGGGATGATATATTTCCCAGATAAATTTTATAAACCGCATTTTCACTTTGTAAAATACATAAATATTTATTTAAAGACAATAAATTTTTCTTTAAGCCCAAATAATTTCTAAAAATGCAACAAAAATATTTTTAGTCAAGATAATTTATCTAGGCTTTAATAAAAATACTTCCAGTCATAATACAAGTTTTATCTTGTATCCCTTTAAGACTTTGAATGGTTCTTTAGGGTTTTGACTACAAAGGAAGGTTTTTAACTTGTAACATGCTGCCCAAAGTGTAAACATGAACAGTAATGCCATGAACAGTATCTCATTACTGTTCATAAAGCATTTTATTACTGTTTATAAACTTGGGGCTGTTACAAACCTACCCCCCTTAAGAAAATCTCGTCCCCGAGATTTGGAACAAGTTAAGATCAGGAAGAAGTGAAATGGAAATGAATTATGAGGAAATTCAACATCTGTTGTTTTGATTTCCTTTAAAGATAACAAAGAAGAACCTTACATAACAACATAGTGTTATTATTACATCTTTGTTTACATTGGTTTCTTTAAACTTTCCTTTCTTGATTCAAAGGAAAGTACTAAACAACAAAAGATGGGGTGCTCGATCCGCATCGATCTTCGCGCTCCCAAGTGGCTTCATCCTCGAATGATTAGCCCATCGAATTTTCAAGAACTTGTGAGACGATTTCTTGTCTGCGTTCCATTGTGTCGAGGATACGTCTTGGTTGCTCTTGATATGAAAGATCGTGTTGGAGATCAAGATGCTCATAGCGGTTGCCTCAATAGGAACACGAAGGCATTTCTTTAATTGAGACACATGAAAAGTATCATGCTTCTTTGAAAGTGATTGAGTAGTTCCAATTGGTAAGCTCTGACTCCTCGCTTGGCAATGATTCGGAAGGGTCCGATATAACGAGGTGCGAGCTTTCCTTTTACTCAAAACGATGAGTACCCTTCATGGGTGACACTTTAAGATAGACATGGTCATCCACCTCAAAGCTCAACTCACGACGGCGATGATCGCATAGCTCTTACGACGAGGTATGCGGTTTTCAAACAATCCCGAATCGAGCGAACTTGCTCTTCTCGCTTCCTTTACCATATGCGGGCCAAAGAATGATCTTTCACCCGACTGGACCAATTCAATGGAGTCCTACAAGCTCTCCCATACAAGGCTTCAAAGGTGACATTTGAATACTTGCTTGGTAGCTATTATTGTAGGAAAATTCCACATATGGCAAAGATTTCTCCAGTCCTTGCCATAAGATAGCACATAGGCTCGAAGAAGATCTTCCATTACTTGATTCACTCTTTCGGTTTGACCACTAGTTTGGGGATGATAAGCGAAGATCGAAAGAGAGTTCGGTCCCCATAGTCCGATGAAGGCTACTCCAAAAATGGGAAGTGAATCGAGGACCACGGTCGAAACAATGACCTTAGGAACACCATGAAGACAAACAATTCTAGCAATATAAAGCTCGCTAATTGCTTGCCATTGAAATCGGTCTGGACGGAATAAAATGAGCCACTTTAGTTAAGCGATCAATGATCACCCAAATGGCATCGAGATCCTTGAAGTCTTGGGAAGACCAAGAACTGAAATCCATACCGATCTCTTCCCACTTCCATTGTGGAATAGGCAAAGGTGAAGGGTACCAGTGGCTTGAGATGTTGACTTTAACCCTTTGGCAAATATCACATTCGACAACATCTTGAGCAATTTGCCTCTTCATATGGCTCCACCAAAATATTTTCTTTAAATCTGGTACATCTTGGTACTCCCAGATGCAAAGAAAACTTGGAATTATGAGCCTCTCTAAGAATTAGACTTCTTAGATGAGGATCACAGTACTACCAAGCGATTGCGATATCGAATCATCTGCGACCATCTTGAAAAACTCGTTGGCTTTGCACTTTCATATTCCCTTGATTTGGCTACCTCGACATCGCTTATGCAGGCCTCAGATCTGAGATTCTAATGTTGGCTCCACATGTAATGCAGCGAGAAACTGCTCCTACCAATTCAAGACTTAGGCGGGAATCAAGACACAAGTCTTTTCGCAGTAGAGAAGATATGCGATTGCATTGTGACTTTCGCTTAAAGCATACGCCACAACATTGGCTTTACCGGGATGATAATGAATACCCATGTCGTAGTCCTGATCGTTCAAGCCATCTTCTTTGTCTCATATTCAAATCAGATTGAGTGAATATGTACTTCAGGCTTTTATGATCAGTGTAGATCTCACAACGATTACCAAGGAGGTAATGTCGCCAAATCTTTAATGCATGGACCACGGCAGCCAATTCCAAATCATGAGTAGGATAATTAACTTCATGAGGGCGCAACTGCCGGGATGCATATGCCACAACTCGGCCTTCTTGCATAAGCACACAACCAAGTCCATGGCGAGATGCATCGCAATAAATATCGAAGCTCTTAAGAACATCCGGAAGAGTAAGAACTGGAGCTTTAGTCAAGAGAGTTCTCAAAAGCCGAAAACTCTCTTCACACTTGGCTGACCATTCAAATTTCTTCCCTTTCTGCAAGAGCTGAGTCAAAGGTCTAGCAATCTTGGAGAAATTTTCAATGAACCTACGGTAATAACCCGCAAGTCCAAGAAAACTCCGAATCTCTGGGACATTCTTGGGAGGCTTCCAATTTAGTACATCTTGTACCTTGCTTGGATCGACAGCGATACCTCCTTCAGATAATACATGCCCCAAAAATGCAACCTCTCTGAGTCGGAAAGCACATTTGCTGAACTTAGCATATAGTCGATGCCGACTAAGTGTTTCCAGCACAAGTCGCAAATGTTGTTCATGATCCTTATCAGACTTGGAATAAATAAGGATGTCGTCAATGAACACGACAACGAACTTATCCAAGAATTCCATGAACACTGAATTCATAAGATTCATGAAATAAGCTGGAGCATTGGTCAGACCAAAGGACATAACAGTATACTCGTATAAACCATAACGAGTAGAGAAAGCATCTTAGGAATGTCCTCGGCTCTAACCTTGATTTGATGATAGCCCGACCGCAAATCAATCTTTGAAAAAACGCGGCACCAACCAACCGATCAAAAGATCATCAATTCGAGGTAGAGGATATTTGTTCTTGATAGTGACCTCATTTAACGGGCGGTAATCCACACACATCCGTAAAGTGTTGTATTTCTTCTTAACAAAGATTGCCGGGCATCCCCAAGGTGAGGAACACGGTCGAATGAAACCTTTGTCAAGCAATTCTCGAGTTGCTTCTTCAATTCAACCAACTCGTTGTGGGCATTCGATAAGGACTCTGGATATCGAGCGATTCCAGAACTAGTTCAATCACGAACTCCACTTCCCGAACTGGTGGTAAACCGGGAAGGTCTTCAGGAAAGACATCAACATACTCACAGACAATTGGTACTGACTCCAAAGAAGGAGTGGTATCAACTTGGTGAGCACAAAGATGGGAGCCAATTGTTTTGGAATGGTAAACAACTTGAATGCCGTCTGCATTGGTCATAGAAATAGACCGTTGGAAACAATTGATTTGGCCCTGGTTCTTGGACAGCCAATCCATACCCAAAATGACATCCAACCCTTTAGAGTCAATCACAATTAGATTTGCTAAAAACCTTACTCCAAGGATTGTTATGTTGACCCCACAACAAATCTGATCGGTTTTAAAGACCGACCCAGGTGATTGAATAATAAAAGGTGGTTGGAGGGTATGCATGTCTAACTGGTGTTGAACAGCAAAATGATTGCTAATAAAAGAATGAGATGCTCCAGAGTCAAATAAAGCGATGAGTCGGACTGAAATTAACTAGGAGCATACCCATAACAACTTCAGTGTATCGGCGCCTCTTGGCGTGATCTGGTTCACATGCCCACGGATTTGGGCGGATCGGCTTTAATAGGGGGCTCTGCGAAGGGGCTGGCGAACAGGTTGGATAGGGTCGAGCAGAGGCAATCCTTGCTGCTTGCCACACACTTGTTGGCATAATGCCCCGGGACGACCACAATGAAAGCGATAACCCCAGGTTAACATTGTTAACAGGACGGGGCTGATTTCCACTTGGTCCTGACTGATTGGTGGGAGGAGATGGACGAGGAGCAAACACCGCTGGCCTTGGTGAAAATGGAGCTGGTGCTCGTGGTGGTCTAGACAACCACATACGAGGCCTTGGTGAGCTGCCACCAGAGCAAGCGTGAAGTCGGCCGTAAACTGCGCGACTCCTCCAACGCCTTACTCTTACTCTCGGCCACAATGGCTTTATTGACCAAATGAGAGAAATTTCTGAAGTCATGCAAAGCCACTGCCATCTGCAATTCTTCAGATAGCCCATTCAAGAACCGGTTTCGACGACGAAGGTCAGTCGAAACGTCATCAGGGGCATATCTGGCCAGGAAGTTGAACTCATGCAGATATTCAGTTACAGATTTTCGCCCTTGCTTGAGAGCGAGAAATTCTTGCTGCTTGATCATCATGACCCCTTCGGGAATGTGAGCTTCGCGAAAAGCTTCCACGAATTCATCCCAAGTAGGGACATGTCCAGCAGGCTGAATGGCAAGAAGATTATCCCACCATATGCTAGCTGGCCCATCGAGCTAATAACTGGCAAAAAGAACCTTTTCCCTTTCAGAGCACTGAGCAATCAAGAGCTTCTTCTCAATGGTTCGAAGCCAATCCTCAGCTTCCATGGGATCCTGAGAACTGGAGAACACCGGCGGGTTAGTCCGCTGAAAGTCAGCAAGACTGCCCTGCACATGGTGGCCTCCTGCTCTAACGGCTGATGCAACAGGAGTAGAAGTATTGCGCGCAATCTGCTCCAAGATGCGCGTCTGGTCCATCCGGTTGCGCTCAATTTGCATGAGCACATCGCCATCGAAGGTGGTGGAGAAGCTCCTCTTCGGGAGACCACCTTGCGGACCTTGAGAGCTGGAGGGTTCGTCGGCCCTCCACGAGAATGAGGCACGGAGTCGACATACCCTTCCTTGTTGCGCTTGCGACGAGTAGTAGGTCTGTCATCTGTTACCACACCATGGTTAACAACACAACAAGGACATACTCGGCAAACACAAACAAGTTTGCAATTAGAAAAGAAACAAATATCAGATATACAATGCATCATGTTATGACATGTGTTCAAAGTAACACCAAACGAAACTTCATATATACAACAAAATTTTGGTTCAGTCTTTCATTATAGTCGGCCATAATGTCGGATTACAAACCGAAAATGGAACTTACATACTTTGTACAAAATACTACTGCCCTATTACATACATTTTATTTAGGGCCACTACTAAACCGAAAGACACTCAACCACGAGGGTTCATCGTCGAGGTGCTAGCGTAGAGATCCCGGTTAAAGTTCACCGGAAACTCATTCAAAAGATGAGCTCCAGGGGAACCAGTATCAACAGGATCCAACGGACTAATGAGACGCCTCGGGGAACCCATCAACATCTTCAGCTCGAGTCTCCTTGACCAAGTACCAACCGCTCATCTATAGGCCAAAAAGACAAGATAAGAAACAATTCACTTTTAGATAAACCAACAGAAAGTTGGGCAAGAAGTGACATTAAGGAGGATAAGAAATAAAATGTCATACTTAAACTTTCAAAATTATACTCTTGTTTGAAAATAGTTTTATTAGAAGACTCTCTAACAACTTCGCCATGCTACTTCTAACCTCTGAGAGCAACGATGCTCGATACCAACGCTGTGAGGACCCCGGTTATTGGAAATGTTACTAATTAAATTCATCTTGTAGCACAATTGTTAATGAAGGAACGATCGCGCTTTATTAAAAACCATGCTAAAGATATGAATTTAACAAATGACAGATCCAAGAAGCAGATTCAGGATATATATGATTCACAATGGTTCCGTGATCAACGACCATTGCATATATATCCTTCATCAACATTGCATCAAACACATACCAGTCATACATTGATATAATTAAACATAAGGTTACATCATTCTGTTAGTACTATAATATTAAGTGACTTGGTCACTTTAACGATATAAATGGAAGCAAAATAAGCGGAAAATGTCCACCAATGGCCTCATCCACCCGCAGCAATTGCGTGGAGGAAAGAAGAAGCGTCACTCGTTAGCGTCACGATCGGCGCTAACGGTACTTCATAGAAAACCATCCTCACCGCAACAATAGGTGGTAGCACCTTGAGTACAAAAGGTACTCGAGCAAGTCTTACACAAACTAACAAAGAAAGTGGTTATTAGATCCTATTCAAAGGGTAGAGTTGTTACATGCATAAGGTTACAACAGAAGTTATAAAGGTTCAAATTTGCATAAAGCGATACACCTTATCCTACAAAGGCTAACTTTTGATAAAGCAATTTAATAAATCAAAATAAAGTAAAACAAGAGGTAAATACATTAAATGTAAACGATAAAGTGCATGATTCCCTCATGCAAACCGAAAATAAACCGAAACCACATTTGGAAATCAAAATCTCTATACAGGTGATATCAGTTCAAGTTATCGTCCATGACCGTGGACACGGCTATTCGAACAGTTTATACCCTGCAGGGGTGTACATCTTTACCCACATGACTTAGCTAGCCCGTTGCCTTCGGATGCCTCGAATGATGACATACTTCCTTTGGTATGCCGACCGGGGAAACTAAGATTTGGTATTTTTCAACAAGCTAACACTATTGAGTTGGACCCCCATGTGTGAACTGATCCCACTAGTGTAGGCTATACCACCTACTAACCACGGGCACACATGTTGTGTCAAGAATGCCGATCCAAACAATTTAAAGCGGGTGGGTTCCCTACCCATAGTAGAATGCTATCGGCACCATTAAGGTATCATATATGCGACGAGGCACATATACGCCTCACCCTCCTAAGAACATCCGATCTTGACATACAAGCTCACATGGCATAAAACGCGATCCTCGGACCTAAGCATCTATGCCATACAAGGTCAATACACATATCCTTACTCTCTGTTTCCAACTCAATAGTCTCAACATTTTACTTAACCAAACGGCGCCCATACATTGCATGTGGAAGTACGTGGGGACTTGAACCGAATAGTCGAGTTCGGTCCTTAATCAACCTTGGACAAGTCCACCACAAACCCAATCTCGTGCACAAAAGCACCATCACTAGCTTCCTCTTGTCCGGATCAATTTGAATTTCAAATACAAGACTGATTTAAAGAAAATGGACAAAGAGTTTAAAATAACAAGGGTTCAGATTGATTCCCATGTTTGACAAGATATGCTTGTCAAACTCTAAAATCTCTAGACTGCATATCTAAGCCAAATCGAAAATAGACCATATAGTATCTGATACTACACTAGAGTTGAGTGTATGGTCATAATTAAGGTAATCCACCATGTCAGGTTATAGCTAGCTATTACAAGTCACATTTTGTATTTTCAGACAAATAGCATGCACATATATCACTGGATTTGTAAAAGCTATTGTACAAAATCTGGGTTCAATATGGTGCAAAGAGGATGCTTGCCTTGATAGTAATAGACTTCATTGCGTGCTCAAAGGTTGTTGTATATAATCAAAAGCTTCAGAGAACCGACTTCTAAAAGAAGCAATAAAATCCAATAAATACCAAAACGACAACTAGTATAAATTATCAGAAATTGTATGATCAATAAAGAAATGCATGATTAACAGCATGCTTAAGTTATATTTACCCTAATAGTGATAATAACCCATTTTATAACCTACTGTTTTCAAAAGAAAGAAATTAGGTTTTAATGCAAAGTTCCAGTTTTCAGATTTTAAAAGAGCTGAAAACAGGACAGATTGCAATTTTCGGAAAAAAAGAAGTAAGAACATGCAAAAGTTCATAAATGAAACTTAGCATGATCTTTTAGGATAATTAATATCCCAAACCATCTTAGTCTAACCTAACTAGTTAGATCACATCAACTAAGAAGAAATTCATTTTTGCCTGGTTAGCCAGACAAAAAGAAACAGAGACAGATCTCGGCTAGAAGTTAAAATTGATGATGACAAGAATTGAAAGATCAACTTGTCATGTTGTTAGGGTTTAGTCAAAACCTAAATAAGATGATAAGTTGTGGGAAGAACCCTAGGTCTTGAAAATGACATGAAAGACCGAAAAGCTAGAATATGACTTTTGGTCAAGCAAGATCAAGCTACCGATGCTTAAAAGAATGATTCACAGCAGCTTCTAAGGTTCTTAAGATGCTCAAGATGTCGAAACTAGGGTTTTGGCTTACCAAAGCATGGAAAGATACCAAGAACTCAAACCGATGATGATGGGCGGAGAAATAAACTGGATTTAACCTACAAAAGATAACCAATCTTTATTGTAAGGTGTAACAGAGTTTAGGATGGATAAGCAAAAGGAACAAGAGCAAGAACTCCCGGCTAACAATGGAGGATGAGTCGCTTGGTCAACAATGGCTGCGACTCAAAAGGCTAGGGTTTATATATGGATGTTGAGCTCTGAGCAAAGGGAATGATCTAGAGTTGATGAGGTGTCCATTTAGGGCTAATTATCCCAAAAATTAGTTGCAAAAACTTTGGGATAAATCCTCTCCTCTGTTCTGAGAGATCTCGCGTCTCGAGAGAGAGAGGAAGAAGATAAGAGCCAAGCGACATGTGGGCCCCATTGTCATCCTCACGCGCGCATCTCGAAAGCTCAAACAAATGTCACCGTCCGATTGGAAATGGCGGCTACGATAAATAGAGATTAAATGATTTGAATCGGTATCATTTAATATGGACCGCACGATCTAGATCCACCGATCGGGATTAAAACGAGCTTTAAAGGAATCATTGAGGTCCACTTTCAAATCTGGATGTTGGATTGAAATCAACGCTCGGCTAAAATAATACACGCCACCTCCTTTAGATACGATGGCGCAACACCGTTGGATTTGATTTCACGGTCGGGATGGAAAGTTGAACCGGATGGTCCGATTGCATACACTCATATGGACCGTGCGATTGAAATCAACGATCCACCGATTTTGGGCTTTAGAGGCCCACGGTAAAAAGGAGTGCGTGAGATTGAAATCCAAAGGCCGCATAAGCGCGCCTCGATTTCAAATTGAAATAAGCAATACCGTTAGATCAAGGATGGGCGGCCACGATTGCGCGGGGATCCGAGTCGTCCGAATGCATACACTAATCTGGGCCACACGATGAAGATCCAACGGTCGGAGGAGTGCGGGCTTTAATAACACGTGAGAAAAGGAAAAGGCGAGGATTTGAATCTAACGGTGAGATAAAAGCGCCTTTAGGTTTAAAACGAAAAGGCGTCACGGTTGGATTGGAAACGAGCGGTGGAGATTGAACATGGATCCGGAGTTGTCCGATTGCACACTAACCTCGCTCGTTAGATCAAGATCAACGGCGAGAGATTAAAATGCATACGTGGACGGCTCGTGGAGTGTTATAGCTTAGCCGTTCGATTGAAGATCAACGGCTTGTATCAATCGTGGAGTTCGGGCTTGCGTTGGGCGTGATTGGGCGGACCAAATAGATCGGTTGGACCCAACCACGGAAGGTGCGATCGCTACGATTACTAGGTTAGGTTTAGACCAGTTTAGTTGACCCAATCCTATTCAAATTTGTAAAAGGTTTGGTGGCTTTTAAAAATAGCAAATAAATTCATGAAATTTTTTGTAAGCTCTTTGGGATGATATATTTCCAGATAAATTTTATAAACCGCATTTTCACTTTGTAAAATACATAAATATTTATTTAAAGACAATAAATTTTCTTTAAGCCCAAATAATTTCTAAAAATGCAACAAAAATATTTTTAGTCAAGATAATTTATCTAGGCTTTAATAAAAATACTTCCGGTCATAATACAAGTTTTATCTTGTATCCCTTTAAGACTTTGAATGGTTCTTTAGGGTTTTGACTACAAAGGAAGGTTTTTAACTTGTAACATGCTGCCCAAAGTGTAAACATGAACAGTAATGCCATGAACAGTATCTCATTACTGTTCATAAACCATTTTATTACTGTTTATAAACTTGGGGCTGTTACAGAGGTAACCCATCTCTTTCCCCCACTGGTATTTGGGCCCATCCAAACCACATCCCATGTAAGCCCACCAAGCATAAAGAACCGGCATCAATAACTCTAGCCCTCAGTATCCATCACAAAGCATTAACCAAACCCACCACTTTGCCCCATTCATTTTTGTTAATCCAAACCCATAGCATGAACTAAGAAAGATGCACATAATGGACATACACTAATAGCCCTCTGTTTACATCACAGAGCAAGGGTAGGGAAAGGTATAGAGAGTAGAGGGGAGTAGTTACCTCAGTGCGATGTAATACCGACAGCAACACCTCCACCATGCATTAACCCACCTCCATTTCATTTACCATGCTTAATCAACAAATTAACCCACATCAGTAAAACAAAACAAGCTCAAGCATGAAACTAAAATAACAAAAAGAGGAAGTGGCGGAATGGGGGATTGAGTCCAGGGAGGAGGAAGCCCCAAACAACCGAGCCTAAAACCACAGCCAGGTCGGAGCCGAGTTCAAAGAGGCACAGGGGCGAGCGAACCAAGAATAAATTTTTCCCAACACCACAACACACATTGCAGCTCGATGTCACCACAACACCATAACACACGTCGCAATAGCTTGGTTCACATGAATACCAACAATACAACCAATAGGTGATAGATATGTCTTACCTCGACATCACCAGTGTCGATGGTGAGGTAGCTGAGGCCGAGGCCAGTGGAGAGGTAGCTGGGGCAGGTCGGTGGAGAGGTAGCCAGGGTCGTGCACGTTGGACGTGGATTTGGCTGGGGGAGATCGATTTGACCAACGTCGATGGCGGCCACAACGTCATCGTAGTTGTGTCACAATGGTAACACTGCCCAAGACACTCTTATCGTAAGAGTGTCTTATGCAGTGAACCGTGGTGTCACAACTGGTGGTGACGGGAGGAAGGGCGGCGTTGGTGATGGGGTCGGGGAGAAGGCGCGACTCAGGTGGTGTCATTGATGTCAGGGGTGGCGGTGTCGAGGTCGGGGGCACTTGGGTGGGGAGGAACGAGGGAGAGTAAGGGCACTAGGGAATGATGAGTTAGGGCGCAAACCCTAGCGGGCTCCTACTAATAAAGGGATATCATAGATGGTTCTATTATGGAACCGTCTGTGATATGAGACCATATCATGGATGGTTCTATTATGGAACTGTCCATAATATGGTCTCATATCATAGACGATTCCATAATAGAAACGTCTGTGATAGTTCAACATATAATAGTAACTTCACCTCAAAACTAGATTGTTTTTTACATTTTTTGAATTTACATATGGCCAAACAGCGTAGCTAGTCGCTTCTTACAATTATATCTAAATATTTGCTAAAACTGTTAATTTTACGGCAAGTAGTTCAACACTTCTGCAAAGAACTTGGCATACTCATGCCTAATCGTACAGTCGTCTCTGTAGAAAATGATGTAGTCATTCCACCCTACCATCAGGTCGTAGCTGGTGCTTGTGCACCGGTGACCGTCCTCTGACAGCGCCCACACCCGGCCCAGTAGCCCGACCATCTTCTTCAATGCTGCCTCCTGGACCGCGTCCGCAGTGAGCCTCCGGCACCGCCTGCATTGCCAGTTGGTCCTCTTGGCTATCTCGCATCCGCCGCTGACCGGCTCATCCTCAACTTGGCTGTTGTAGTGCTTCTCAACGTCGCGTGCCTCGACGATCGCCCGTTTGAGGCACACGAGGCCGCGCTGCATGTCTTGGGGCGCGAAGACAAGCATGAGGACAATGAGGAAGCAGACCTTTGGGTTGCCGGCGCTGGGCAGATGGTTCACGATGGCGGGCTAGCACTCTTTGTCCAAGTACTTCATTGCCCCCTTTCGCTCCAGCGCCATGTGCCTCCCCACGGTGCCCTTCTTGGATGCCTTGTACATGGCCTTTCAACTCCAATATACGTACATACAAAATTCAAGATGTTAGAATAAATAGTATTACATATTTTTATAAGTATAAATATGTACGTACAAGGCTCGTAGGATGTTGAGGTCAACCATGGGCTGAGGAGAGCTCACGGCCACGTAGCTAACGATGTCGACGATGACATCATGAGGAAGAGCGACGGCGATCGCCGACCTCCTCACCTTAGTCCTCGCCGTCATGCTCCGCGTGCTCACCATGGTCATCACTGTGTAAGTATTCAATGGTGCTGTGAGTAGAGTGATGTGGCCAGGATTCATCTTTTGGTAGCGGATGATCATTCTTATAAAACATGGAGTAACTTCCAACCGAAGCCGGAGATGAAGAGACAAATCGTAACGTCGGTGCGAGAGACAAAGAGACGCATCGCGCGAGAGACAAAGCGTTGAACATATCACAGACAGTTCCAACTACAAACTGTCTGTGATACATAATTATCAAAGACGGTTCTAAGTATAACCATCTGTGATAAGTACACATCATAGATGGTTCAAGTAAATAACCGTCTATGATAATATATAAATAGCAAATTCAGAACATGACACATAAACATATGGCACATAAACATGTATTACTTGTTTTTTACTGGTCAGTAATGCCGTCATGTCATTATACCGAGACCGTTTACATATATAGAAGACAGTAAATACAAATTCAATTAGTTTTTTTTTGTATTTATCTATATGGGCAAATAGCATGGCCAGTCGCTTCTTACAAAGATTAAAAAAGTAGAAACCTAAATAATCAAAGTTCTCCTAGTAGTGGAGATAGCATGCTAACTCCGTCTTTAAAAATTCATAGCCAACGTCGTCAGCATCGGACGATTCATGGTCATCAGCTAAGACCCTCCAACTGGTGAGTCAAGTCGAATTGAGCCTGTAGGCTCTCTATCCTTGCTTGAGGGGGTCTCGGCAAGGTTGACTCAGTCGCCCGCCATCTCGATTAAGCAGTCCAAGCGACGGCAAGCCTCTTGGAGACATAAAACATTGTTGCGGAGGACCACGTTGACGACGAGGTTAGCTCGTCGAAACTGGGAGACCGCCCGGAAGACGCGGCAGAGGAGGATGTCAAGACAGTGGAAGGTGGTTGCACTTGCTCTGGCAAATCCTCGGACAGAGGAGGGAGGACACTGTTAGCACAGTGTCCTTCCTCAGCATCATCCAGCATACTGTTGGAGAGGTGCTCGTACAGTATGGCTAAGTAGGCCATCAATACCGGCGACAAGGAAAAAAAAGAGGGAGTCATTTTTGTTTAGAGTATAGAGTGATCGATGTACGTGGGGATGATCATGATCTTCGAGGTGGATGATCCATTTTATAAAATAAGGAATAAATTCAGTGTGTGAGATGAAGAGACATATCAGGGAGCCGAAGCGGCATTGATACGATGAATAGACACGTTGGCAATGACAGCGACGAAGAGACTCATCGGGGAGCCAAAGCAACGTATCATAGTTGTTCTTATTAAGAGCTATCTATGCTAATATCACAGACAGTTATAGTTAAAAACCGTCTGTGAAATCTACAATTATCACAGACGGTTCGTATTAAGAAACGTGTGTGAAGTATCACAGACGGTTTGTAATACAAACCATCTATCATATTAGCTCATCACAGATGGTTCATAACATATCTAGTAATAGAGACGGTCATGCTGGTAAAACTGTCTGTGATTACCATGAACACTGATGGTTTTGGAAAATCGTCTGTGATGACGCGTCTAGTATTAACCTTTTTGTAGTAGTGACTTCACATAAGCTCGCTTTGGGATCTTCTCGGTTGCGATGAGAACCTTCATTTCTCTATATCCACCTCTGATTTCTCCCACTAGGAAATGGTTCTGGCCATCTCTTCCAAGTGAGATTGATTTGGATTTGGAAAAGTTTGGAGAAAGATTTCGACTTGGTTGGCGGCGGAGAGAACAAGAACTCGGGATCAGTTGAAGCAAATGGGGAAAGTAAAAACCCTAAGTCACACCCACGGTAGAATTTTAATTCTCCGATAGTGCTAGAAATAATTTTCGGGAGAGAATAATTCCAGCACCTCCCCTCCATTGGTGGTGCCTCCTCGCTGCTGTCCAAGACGGCGGACGAAGGGAGAAGCAGCGGGTGTGCTCGCCAAACGTGAAAGGAAGGGATCGGGGAAGGAGGAGTTCTTCATGGGGGTTTGATCAGTAACTTCCTGGTTTCTGGAAGGGTAACGAATGCTGATCCTCATCGTTTGATTAGTGGTAGATGTGATTTGGTTCATATTTGTTTAGATCGTATTGCCGCGAGTAGAAAGTTAATTCTGTCCAGAATGTTGCGTGGTCTGTTTCGTGATCTTAGAGGCCGAATTTGAGTTGTCCATCTCCTAGAGTTATGTAGGTATTGTTCTTAGCTTTCGGTGTCCGTCAAGAACACTGAATTCCGACGTACGGATCAAACGTTATGATAGTTTCCATCTCTGCTGTCCAGAATCCTGACGAGAATAAACTGTCAAGTTGTCCTTTAAAATATGGATGTGTTAATGGAAAATTCAGGGCTTTCACCCAACTAGGTTATTGTAGGCCTTGGTCTTAGATTTTGATATTGATAAATAACGCAAAGTTTGGTGTAGCCAATTAAAAGTTATGGCACTTTCCGTTCTGCTGTCCAGAATTGCCGGAAGTTCTGACAGATAGTGTTTGTTGGTCTTGTGGAGATTGATACTTATAGAATTCCAGATTACCATCAACTAGGTTGTTGTAGATGATTTCAATACCTTTCAAACGAACCTGAGAAAACCCCTTTTTGAGTTTTAGAGCAAAAGTTATGCCTTTTTTACCGCTGCTGTCCGATAAGGCTTTCTGCTAGTATGTGGTTTAATTCAAGCAATGGGTACAATTTTTATGATGGGGTTGGGGTAAGTGTTAGGGGCGATGCGAGTAGTGTCATGATGACTTGGTTCTTATTGAGTAACTTTGGTGTAGGAGGTGAGGCGTCAAAGTTAGCGGCTTCTTCGTTGCCTCCCAACGCATTGCAACACTAAAGGCAAGTATAATGACTTTTGTGTGATTTGTAACCACTGGATGCTCGTTGATTAGTATTGTGCTATGTTGATGTGTGAGAAGTTTCAATGTTCAAGTTCCGACCACGGGAGTGGAATATCCACGGGAGTGGAGAATACAATAGTCAAGATGTTTCAATGATTATGTTCTTTGTGTATGCTCTTTCATATGTGTGAAGATGTTATTAGCCATTATTCATAAATTTACTCATGCATCCATGTTCATGTTCCGTCCACGGGAGTGGAGCTCCACGGGAGTGGAGTCTAAAGTCCCATCAATTCCGGTATGGGCAAGTGAAGTCCCACCATTTCAATGTGGGCAGTTTGGACACCGTGATGAAACGTTCTTCATACGGTATTTTGGATCCCCGTATTTGATAAATACGGGCTTGAGTGAACACCGACGGTGTGTCACTAGCTACACCGTATAAGCACGAGTGTAGTCCAACCAGTTCATGGCATCCATGCATTACGCTTCTTTCTTTCAGATATTTCATCTGTGCATGTTTCTATGCGAAGTATGTTCTTGTATTCATTGTACTTGCTGAGTCCCGGACTCACTCTTGTTTTGTTGTTTGTTTTAGGTGGCCGGTGATGATGACTCTTTTGGGAGGGAGTAGACTTGCACGAATCACACTACACCATATTCCAGTTTTAATAATAGAACTTGGTTAATTTCCTTCATTTGATTAGTGATAAATTGTAATAATTGAGGTGACATGTGGATGATGTCTCCCGTTTAGTTATGGATGCTTATTTTCCGCTGTGGTATTTGACTTGCATAGGTTCATATTATATTTGTGCTACTATGTTTTGAGCGGTCCTCCTTCCTTTCGTTATAGCTTGGATTATTGCTTCAATTCTTATGTTTATGGATGTATGTTAGATTCTTTAGGTAACATTTTGGCTTCGGATAGCGAGGTGTTACTGATTAGTATCGAGCGGCTTTAGGTCCGTGGTGAATAAGTTAGCAACTTAGGTAGCTGAACATGCTAAAAATTGTTAATGGTTGATTAACCTAAAACTTGACACACTGGTGCACAGTAGGATGGGATGGTTCAAGCATTTCGTTTCCGTTTCCGTTATGTTGCCTTGTTACTGTATGATACGATATGATCTTCTATACCTATGAATTTATTTTGTGATTGTTATGAGATGATATTCTGTATTCATAGTTGATTATTGGCTATGGGTGACGTTGAGGTCGTGGTGGTGGCCCTGGGTTTTGTCAGATTTCACCACCGTTCGTGGTAAAAGAATAAAGTAGTATCTACCCCGAATACCATAGTTGAGTGTTGAGGGTGAGTTTCTTTAGAAAATATTATTCTCTTCCTTGATCCTGAAAGTGGTCAGTTCTGGTAATAGTTGCGGTTGATGAAGTTTTCTTGAGTTAGTGTTTGACATTTCTTCTGATGAGTTTTCATTGGACTTTCTTGGTTCTATAAATTGACTACTTGTTCCTCGGACTGTTGGTCTAATGTTGTTTCTTGGGAACGTTGGTTATTGGCAAAAGTTATCTTTTCATGGGGGTTCTGCCCTTCTTAGTGGAAAATGTGATTCATTTATTCGCTGGTATTTCGGATCTGAAAGTTGTATGTTGCCACTTCTTTAACATGTGAAAGCTTTGGCTTTATGTATTTCTTTTGGATTATTTCGAGTGTTGAAGTTTAATACCTCCTTTTATGAAAGAATGTGTTAAAATTCTTAAGTAATATCTTGTCATGCTTAAGTAAGAGGTGTTAATTAAATGAATTAATCGTTATGGTATGAGATATCAGATTGGGTTATTACCTTTGTGCAAACAGTTTATTCTTAACTAGTATCCATGGAAGTGAATTGATTAATTTGAAATGTCCTTGTATTTAATACATGATGAATGTTTAAATAAGGGTCTATCCGTAACTGTTCAGAACTTATGATTTGTTATTATGTGTGGAATGTTGGTGAACCGGTTTGATCTTTACGATCGAGTAATCTGCTAAATTTGTTAGCTGAATTGGAGTTTTGGTCCTTTTTTCGGTTATTCTAACCACTATTGATGGATAAGTTAAGGATGCGTTTGAATGTTGCCGTGGTAAATATTAATCTTGAACCTGTCTTCTATTTGTATACTTGATGAACTTATTCAAATGCTTGATTCACCTAATTTTGCCATGCTAAACTGATGTTATATGTATTAAGAAACGAATGAAGGAAGATGTATCGACTTGTGAGACCTTGTCTTATGTATCCTATATTATTGAAGATTACAGGATTTCGTTCTAATTTCTGGACTCAAGGTAGGATAGTGAGTTTATACTTATAATTGTTTTTGTGATTGCAAACAGAGCTAAGTGTAATACCCCAAATTTATTTAAGTGAGAAGAAATAATTTAGGGAGAAGAACCAATTAGGAAATAGATTTAACAGAAGTTTAGAGGGGGGTGTATTACTCCGAAACATGTTAGAGTGAAAACAAAAATAGTTAAAGTGTTTTTTCTGAAATTTCTTCAAAACCTGGGCTATGGGCTTTTGGCCCACAGCACCAAGGCCCAAAAGGGGGGAAAACTCTAAAACTACTACAGTACCAAACCGTGCTACAGTGCATCACCCTCCCCTCCCCAAGCAGCCCCCCCTCCGTTGGTGCCTCCCTTCCTCGCCGTCGGTGCTCTCTGCTGCCGATCAAGTGAAGAAAGAAGAGGAGATTGTCTTCGCGGGGAGATTTCTTCATATTTCTGCGATTCTACAAGGGTAACGTCGTGTGTTCTTCATTGGTTGATGCGTGGTAGTTGCGGTTGATGTCGTTTGGTAGATCGATTTTCGTCGGTTTAATAGATCGCGTTCTGTCCAGTAGTTTGCGCGGCTGTTTTCGTGATCTTAGAAGCCGAATCAGAGGATCCCATCTCCTAGAGTTATGTGGGGTCCGTTCTTATCTTTCAGTGGGCGTAAAGATCACTTAATTCCGAGTTACGGTTCCAAAGTTATGTACATTTCAATGTGGCTGTCCAGATTGTATGTAAGTTTCCATTATTAGTTTTGACCCGTGTGCCACTTTTTGTTAAAGGCAAAATATGAATGTCATGCCAACTAGGTTATTGTAGATAATGTTATAAGCCTTCGAGATTGATAAAGAACGTCCAATTTGGAGTTGTAGAACAAAAGTTATGGATATTTTATTTCAGCCAATATTTCTGTCTGTTAATTCTGCCAACAGATTTGAGCCGTGGGCCAAATTTTGTTAGAGGCAAAATCTGAAATTTTGCCCAACTAGACTTTGGTAGGTTTTGTTCTTAGCTTTTCAGATTATTAAAGAACACTAATTTTGGTTCAGCCAATCAAAAGTTATGTCCGTTACCGTGCTGCTGTCCAGACGTGTTAGACAGATCTGGACAGATGTTGTTCATTGATCTATTAGAGTCATTTACATACAGAATTTGAGATGTCCACCAACTAGGTTTAGTTAGAGAAATTGATAACCTTTCAATGAAGTCTAAGAACACCTCATTTGGACTCCTGTGCTAAAAGATACAAATTTTAGAAGTTGGTTGTCCACAGAGGGGACATATCGATCTATAGGAGTTGGAATTGGGAAATGCGCTTGAGAGTATAGCGAGTTCGGTTATGCTATTATTTATGCTTTTGGTCCAGTATGAATGTCTTAGTGCGCCTTATAAATATATTCAGGTGATGGATTGATCCCGAGGGCAGTATCTTCTGCACATCCCTCGTTCTCTCGCGGTTAAGGCAAGTATAATGAAGGATATAATTGGAATTATTGAATGACATTCTTTGTTAAATACTTATAGAATTTGTGTTGTCATGATTGTTATGGTGGTATGATTGGTAATGTTCATGGTTTCTAGTGATATGAGTTACGTGTTATTCATGGATGTTTGAAAGTTATGAAGTCTATGATTAATTGTTATTCATGAGTGATTGTTCATGTTTGCTAGTATTATGAATATATGTGCTATTCATGGATGCTAGAATGCTATGAATGTCAACGATGATGAATGCTAGAAGTATGGATAAGTTTATTCATGTATGACGTTGTGAATACAAATTTATGATGGTTTAAAGTTTTGTTCATGTGCATCATGCTATCATATGACTATGCATATTCGAGGTCCCCGCCATGTGGATGACGGGCTTGAGGTCCCTACATTCGTGGAATGTGGGCATTGAAAGAGGTCCCCATCATGAAAACGATGGGCTTATGGTCCCCACACTTGTGGAGTGTGGGCTTGAGGTCCCTTTACTTGAGTATCGGCACTGGTCCCCTCGGCTTGTGAGCACAGGCATGGGTATGCAGCGACGGTTGCATACTTTGCATTACCTGTAAAATGCAAAAGATAAAGAGAAAGAGAAAGTGCACTTGAGCTTCTTGCATAGCATGAGCATATGACATGTTTATAATAGAGATTGTAGATGGATGTTGATGATTATAGTTGTTTATGTTATTATTGCCATTTATTGCACTTGCTGAGTCTTTGGGCTCACTCTTGCTGTTGTTGTGTTTTTAGGTACCACTTTACAAGAACGGCATGCATGGGAGGGAGTAAGACTTAGAGTGGTTGCACAATGGCACGAACTACACACATTTGAATTGATAGAATGATAATTTAGTAGATGAGAAACTTGCTTAAAGAATTCTTTATGATTACTCCCTCTGCTTGGAATAACTTGTAATAGAGTTGATTAGAGGATCATGGATGTCCTTTTATTTATGCTTGTAGTTGTTTAGCATGCTATGGATGATATAGTGTTGATTAACATAATTTTGGTGGTCTCTTGATTATGCTGGATGTTGGATTATTTAACTATGTTACATTTAAAAGTTGGGATCTCGGTTTAGTAACTAAACAAAGGAGGTTACACGGATTTTAGAAAATTGTATCAATGTTAAAATGGTTATAGTGTTAGTTTAGTAGCATTCCGTGCCCTTGTCAGTCGGGTGTTACAGATTGGTATCGAGCGGTCAGTAGGTCCGTGGTTCATGAAATATTAATTTTGACACACTAAGCACAGTAGGATGGGAATGGGCATAGCATTGCATTTATGTTTCCGCTTTATCATAGTGTTGATTCTTGATATGAATTGAGTTTTATTGCTCATTAATTGATTGTGATTATTATGTGGGGATAACCCATGTTGAGAGGTGGAGGTAGTGGTTGTGATCCTAGGCTATACTGAGTTACACCACCGCTCGTAGTATAGGAATAGCGAAGTGTACACACCGAGAGATCGTAGTACAAAGCGTTGATAGCGAGTATTTTTAGAAGAGTTGTTCTCTCCTTGAAATTTGATTTGGTCAACTCTTATCTTGTGGTGATTGATGAGTTTTTCCTTGGGCTTTTAGTTCATCCGGTTGAGGGTTGCTTTGAATTTATTCTTCTATTGGCTTAATTTGTCCCGTAAAGAAATCGTTGCTTTCTCAACCGATGGGTTATTCTTGCGGCTGGTAAACTTGGTTAAGTTTGACCTTCGTGTTGGAGTTTGTCTTTCTTATTGGAAAAAAAAAACTTGACCCACTTATTCATATGATGTTTTTGGTTAATGAAAGCTTTCTTTTGCAAGTCCTTTAGTACGTGAGGGTTTTGACTCAATATATCTCTCTTGGGTATTTTGAGTGTTGAAGATTAATGGATTTCTTTTATGAAAGAAGATGTTAAACCTTTTAGTGTTGTGTTGTCTTGGTTAAGTGAGAGGTTATACCAAAGAAATTAATGGATATGATATGGGTCAATATGTTAGATCGGCAATGTGTGCATGATCGATCCTAACAAAGATCCTTGAAAGGAAAGTGATTAATTTGAAAGTGTCTTGTAGTAGTTCTTGAGGAGCTGTGATTAAGAGTATGGTTATACCTAGTTGTAATCAATAGAGTTAATAAGAGGTATAGAACGTTGATGAAATTGAGTCAATGACTAAGAGTGATACATCCGTAAACTTCTTTGGTAAATTGGATTAACGTGTCTCAATGGTTTCATCTAACCTTTGGGATTGTTAAGTTCAAAAGGAGTTAGATTTTTGTCTTAGTGGGTACTAATCTTGAGTAACCTTTTGTGGATACTTAGTGATTATAAGTAATTGCTAGCGCAAATAATGTCTATTAATGTCTGGTGATGAGCATCACTAAGAGATAAATTGATGGGATTTAATGGATGAACAATGTTTATATCATGGTAGAACTATCATATAAAAGCATTCCTTTGATGAAAGGGTGTTGGTAGGACCTTTTCAATTATGTAGTAGACCCCTTCTAAACTTAAGAGGTTGATGTAGTGAGGTTATATGGTTTTGGTATACTCTCGTTTTAAAGATGGGATGAAAATGTAGTATGGAACAATATAGTGAAACTTTGGGGCTTTCTAATGGAATAGTCGATGATAAAAAAAAATTCGTGTTCGGAGTGTATCAATCTTGATGTTAGTAAAATTACCTGCTAGAGATTGTGACTTGTGTGTGTGGTGATGATTCTTTTAGAAAAATAAAGTAATTTGATCGTCTTTCGTAATTTTGATTCAGTGAACGTGTTTTGAGTTTTGCGTTTGTGATCAGTGGACCTCTTGCGTTATGTGGTGATTGAGGTTGTTTCGAGCAAAGTGTTATGATGAAAGATTTTATTGGTTCTTAAGTGGTTCCTGTAATTTGGGTTTTAAGAGCTTATCTTGTTTAGGATGGCAAAGTGATGTAGTAATCATAGAAAATAACTTTCCTTGTTAAAGGAAGGAGTGATGTATAAGTATTTGAGATTTAAGTCGTTTCGCAACTCGCAGTTTATTTGAGTGTGCTTAAACCTTATGCAGTTGTTCCATAAGAGTTTATCAATTTTCAAAGGGCATTACCTTCTTCTCATTTGTGGTTTGGAATTCACTTTTAGTAGGGCTTGAGCCCTCGACTGTTGACTTTCCCTTATGTTTTCTGAGTACTTTGCCTAAGTGACTATTTCCTTAGTCCAGTGATCACTACGGGTGGCACATGTTTTCCTAGTTGATGAAAATTGATTCCTTTCGCTCTTTCTTTTGAGAAAGAGTCAACCTATTCGTTTCACCGGAGTCTTTTGATGTGCTTAATAATTGTAGTTGTGAAACTTTGGGTTAGAAGTTATTCGATGAGTATTGGAGGATGAAATAATTTCGTAATATACTTCTTTGAGAGAAGTTTATCTCATTAGAAGATTGTCTTTGAAGGTTAAACTGATTGCATTGTTACAATTAGTAGAATATATAGCGGCGTGGTCCAAGTTATTTTGTTCATTTCAATGGAACATAGAATTATCCAAAGTATGGAAATCTTGATCAATGTATTAGGGCGTCGCGATTGTGTACCTTGCACGGTTGTGCAGATGAAATATGATGGTGTGTTGTAATGAGAGTAAGATTAGCGAAGTAATCTAATCGTTAAAGCGATTATGGAGATAGCAGAGCTTGATGGATTATCGTCGGTATGATTTGGCGTCAATGAGTAACTCTTTGGAAGTTAGACTCTTTATAAAGATAATTGGGTCGAGAAAATGTTTCCATATTGATGTTATTTGCGGGTATGATTGGATTGTGATAATTTTAGGGATTTAATATGAGATTTTCCTATCCTCTATATGAGACGTTTGTTGTAGGGGTCTTGGAGGTTAAAAATTGGGTTTTGCATTTTTATGCTAGAATGTTGGTCGCCCAATGATTGTGTGTAGAGGTAGCGAATAAGGGTGGATTCGAAGAGTGGGATGATCATTGAAAGAACCTTTGATGAAGTATATGAATGTGTGTGCTGAGGATTCGAGTTGTTTATTCTTAAATGATGGAGGTGATGTGATTGTGTGTGAGATTTATTTTGATATGTATTGGGAGTCATCTGTCAAGGTAATTCCACAAGACAAGAGTTGACTAGAGTATGTTATGAGTCAAGAGAGCCTCTCTACAAAGTTGTAGATGATGTATCCAGTTTAGCATGGCGTTGAGGTTGTCAATTTAAGAGAAATAAGTTAGTGTGATATGGATAAAATGAAATTCCATAATTCAAGAGAAATTTTATTTCTAAAAGAGAAATTGAGAAAAAAATGTTTCTCGAGTAGTGAAACGCTCTCTTGATTCATGTTTGAACTATGTGTTGATGACGGATGTCTTTCGAAATTAAAGTTTGACTTTATGATTGATGTGCGGTTCTTATCAGTTCGGAAAGAATAAAGGAAGTGTTTGATTTGGGTATTTAAGTGGTTCCTCTTTCGGCTTGTGTGGTGTTCATTTGTAAACTACCTACTTGGAAAGCGGAAGGGATTTCATGATGAATTTTTGCTTTTGAATTTGACCCTTTGGTGTGAAGTTTCCATTTTGTGGTTGCGATGTGAATCCTTCATTTTTTCAGATGGGTTTTGTCGGTAAAAGAGGTTGTTTACAGAGAGTGTTGTTGTGTGCTCCTGGTTAAAGGAGGTAATCCTTGTTACGGTGAAGAGTTTGATTGAGAGGTGGAATAAAAGTTCCGCGTATTATGTGCATGTTGTGTGGTTCGGTACCAATGAGGAGGTTAGCCCAAGGTTCATTGGGTTGTTTTCGCTAGTGGGCGATCGCTAAGACCGTTTGGGTCCCTACGCGGTGAACGCAACTTTGGTATGTTCGTGCCGAGTGAGTACCTAGGAGATCCGAGTTTGAATATTTGTTAACGCCTTGGACCATCGGTAGGATCTTACCTTCGATTCTCTTCTAATGAGTGTACCGGAATTTCCGGGTTGAGTGTTATGACAGACGTCGTTCTACGTCATTTTGTTGTGGTCTCAACAGTCCGAGTGTGAGGCCTCTTGGGAATTAGAGTCTCGCATGTGCCAGCGATATCAGATATTATTTACAGCAGGTACGTGAAAATATTATAAGGTTTTAGCTGTGATTACATTGGCGTAAGTGGTTTAGAATTCGGGGACGAATTCCGTTTAAGGGGGGTAGAATGTAATACCCCAAATTTATTTAAGTGAGAAGAAATAATTTAGGGAGAAGAACCAATTAGGAAATAGATTTAACAGAAGTTTAGAGGGGGGTGTATTACTCCGAAACATGTTAGAGAGAAAACAAAAATAGTTAAAGTGTTTTTTCTGAAATTTCTTCAAACCCTGGGCTATGGGCTTTTGGCCCACAGCACCAAGGCCCAAAAGGGGGGGAAAACCCTAAAACTGCTACAGTACCAAACCATGCTACAGTAGCCGCTGCCGTGCTACAGTAATCGCGGTGCTACAGTGCATCACCCTCCCCTCCCCAAGCAGCCCCCCCTCCGTTGGTGCCTCCCTTCCTCGCCGTCGGTGCTCTCTGCTGCCGATGAAGTGAAGAAAGAAGAGGAGATTGTCTTCGCGGGGAGATTTCTTCATATTTCTGCGATTCTACAAGGGTAACGTCGTGTGTTCTTCATTGGTTGATGCGTGGTAGTTGCGGTTGATGTCGTTTGGTAGATCGATTTTTGTCGGTTTAATAGATCGCGTTCTGTCCAGTAGTTTGCGCGGCTGTTTTCGTGATCTTAGAAGCCGAATCAGAGGATCCCATCTCCTAGAGTTATGTGGGGTCCGTTCTTATCTTTCAGTGGGCGTAAAGATCACTTAATTCCGAGTTACGGTTCCAAAGTTATGTACATTTCAATGTGGCTGTCCAGATTGTATGTAAGTTTCCATCATTAGTTTTGACCCGTGTGCCACTTTTTGTTAAAGGCAAAATATGAATGTCATGCCAACTAGGTTATTGTAGATAATGTTATAAGCTTTCGAGATTGATAAAGAACGTCCAATTTGGAGTTGTAGAACAAAAGTTATGGATATTTTATTTCAGCCAATATTTCTGTCTGTTAATTCTGCCAACAGATTTGAGCCGTGGGCCAAATTTTGTTAGAGGCAAAATCTGAAATTTTGCCCAACTAGACTTTGGTAGGTTTTGTTCTTAGCTTTTCAGATTGTTAAAGAACACTAATTTTGGTTCAGCCAATCAAAAGTTATGTCCGTTACCGTGCTGCTGTCCAGACGTGTTAGACAGATCTGGACAGATGTTGTTCATTGATCTATTAGAGTCATTTACATACAGCATTTGAGATGTCCACCAACTAGGTTTAGTTAGAGAAATTGATAACCTTTCAATGAAGTCTAAGAACACCTCATTTGGACTCCTGTGCTAAAAGATACAAATTTTAGAAGTTGGTTGTCCACAGGGGACATATCGATCTATAGGAGTTGGAATTGGGAAATGCGCTTGAGAGTATAGCGAGTTCGGTTATGCTATTATTTATGCTTTGGTCCAGTATGAATGTCTTAGTGCGCCTTATAAATATATTCAGGTGATGGATTGATCCGAGGGCAGTATCTTACGCACATCCCCTCGTTCTCGCGGTTAAGGCAAGTATAATGAAGGATATAATTGGAATTATTGAATGACATTCTTTGTTAAATACTTATAGAATTTGTGTTGTCATGATTGTTATGGTGGTATGATTGGTAATGTTCATGGTTTCTAGTGATATGAGTTACGTGTTATTCATGGATGTTTGAAAGTTATGAAGTCTATGATTAATTGTTATTCATGAGTGATTGTTCATGTTTGCTAGTATTATGAATATATGTGCTATTCATGGATGCTAGAATGCTATGAATGTCAACGATGATGAATGCTAGAAGTATGGATAAGTTTATTCATGTATGACGTTGTGAATACAAATTTATGATGGTTTAAAGTTTTGTTCATGTGCATCATGCTATCATATGACTATGCATATTCGAGGTCCCGTCATGTGGATGACGGGCTTGAGGTCCCACATTCGTGGAATGTGGGCATTGAAAGAGGTCCCCATCATGAAAACGATGGGCTTATGGTCCCCACACTTGTGGAGTGTGGGCTTGAGGTCCCTTTACTTTGCGGAGTATCGGGCACTGGTCCCCTGCGCTTGTGAGCACGAGCATGGGTATCTGCAATGACGGTTGCATACTTTGCATTACCTTAAAATGCAAAAGATAAAGAGAAAGAGAAAGTGCACTTGAGCTTCTTGCATAGCATGAGCATATGACATGTTTATAATAGAGATTGTAGATGGATGTTGATGATTATAGTTGTTTATGTTATTATTGCCATTTATTGCACTTGTTGAGTCTTTGGGCTCACTCTTGCTGTTGTTGTGTTTTTAGGTACCACTTTACAAGAACGGCATGCATGGGAGGGAGTAAGACTTAGAGTGGTTGCACAATGGCACGAACTACACACATTTGAATTGATAGAATGATAATTTAGTAGATGAGAAACTTGCTTAAAGAATTCTTTATGATTACTCCCTCTGCTTGGAATAACTTGTAATAGAGTTGATTAGAGGATCATGGATGTCCTTTTATTTATGCTTGTAGTTGTTTAGCATGCTATGGATGATATAGTGTTGATTAACATAATTTTGGTGGTCTCTTGATTATGCTGGATGTTGGATTATTTAACTATGTTACATTTAAAAGTTGGGATCTCCGGTTTAGTAACTAAACAAAGGAGGTTCTGTCGGATTTTAGAAAATTGTACCAATGTTAAAATGGTTATAGTGTTAGTTTAGTAGCATTCCAGGCCCTTGTCAGGCTGGGGTGTTACACTAAGACCATGAATGCTTCCATGATTAAAATAATCATCAATTATTTACTGTAATAGTTAGAGTACAATTAGTTTGTGCTAAATTGATGTTGAGAGTCAGCAAGAGTTAAATGAACGAAATTTAATAAGTGATTTATATTGGTGTGTTGTTGTGAGATTGTCATGCTCTAGTATGATCTTGTTAAAAGAGTTTTGTTTCAACATTGTGCCTTGAGCACTAGGTTTGTTTTACTAGAGCATGTGGTTATTGTAATCCTATTGTGATGATGGAATTATTATGTCATGATTGTTGTGTTTCTTTTGGAAAATTTATTGAGGGGATAATAAGGAATGTAGAATTTTGCCAAGAATGTAGGATTTTAATGTTAATAAAATGGTCAGAAATGTCAGAGTGATATTGAACCTTTTATAGAGAAAGAAATGTGGTCACCTTTCGTTGTGTCTCTTAAATGAAGATAATTCAAGTTTTGAATTCGTAATCTTTTGGAGTTCAAGAGTTTTGTGGTAGTTGAAATTTGTTGAGTAAAGCGACGTATTGTAGAGTTCTATTGGTTCTGAATTTATTCAAGTGATTTGATCTTAAAGACTCATTTGTTTGAGTTGGCAAGTGAGGTTGTATTCAAAGAAAGTTGTTTCTTTCCTAAATGAAAGAGTGTAGTAGAAGTATTTGAGGGTAGAATCAAATTTTGTAACTCGCAGTTTATTTGATGTGTGCTTAACCTTCTTGTTTGGCCGCATAAGAGTTATTCCAGTTTCAGAAAGCAATGTTCTATTCTTATTGGTCGAGGTTTGAAATTCTCTTCTTGTGGGACTTATGCTCTTAACTGCTGACTTTCCCTTATGTTTTTCGAGTTCTTTGCCTAAGTGACCATTTCTCTTGGTCCTGTGTTTACTCAGTGGTAAATGTTTTTCTAGGTGGTAAAAAAAAATATTTTCATTTGTCTTTTCTTTTGAGGAAGGATCCACCGATTCGATTCGCAAGGGTCTTTCAAAAAAAAAAGTTTATTATTTGTTGTTGTGAGATCTTAGATTGCAAGTTATTTGAAGAGCATTGGAGGATGAATTAATTTCGTGATATAATTCTTGGAGAGAATTTTATCTCATGAGAATGTTGTCCTTGGAGGCTAAACCGATTGCATTGTTGCAATCGGTAGAATCTATAGCGAGACGTGGTCCAAGTTCTTTTGTTCATTTCAATGGGACATAGAATTATCAAAAGTATGGAGATCTTGATCAATGTATTAGTGTATCGCGATTGGGTACCTTGTAAGGTTGTGTATGAGAATTAAGATGGTGTAGTTTAATGAGAGTAGATTTGCGAAGAAATCTAACCGTTATAGCCATTGTTGGACTAGTAGCGAATGTTGAGTTATTGTCAGGAATGACTGGGACTTAGTGAGTATCTCTCTAAGAGTTAGAATTGTTCTAAAGACAATTTGGTCGAGAAAATATTATGTGTTGACGTTAATAAGTGAGTATGTATGGATTTGTGGGAATTTTTAGTGATTTAATCTGAGGTTTTCCCTATCTTCTATATGAGAAGTTCATGGTAGGAGTCTTGGAGTTTAATTTTGGGCTTCGCATTCTTTTTGCTAGGACCTTGAGTCTCCCAATGATTATGTGTAGAGGAAGTAGAATAAGGGTGGATTCCGAACAATGGGATGATCATTGATAGAACCTTTTTGATGAAGTATATGAATGTGTGTGTCGAGGATTCCGAGTTGTTTATTCTGAAAAGATTGAGGTGATGTGGTTATTTGAGAGGACTATTTTGAGTTGGCTAGAGTATGTTTAGTCGAATCAATAGAGTCTCTCCACAAATGTGTGGATGATGTATTTCGGATTAAGCCTAACATGAGGAGGTTAAATTAAGAGGATTGAGCTCATGTGGTATGCGATGAGTTCGAATTCCAAGGTTTGAGAGAAATTTTATTCCTAAAAGAGAAACTGAGAAAAAGGACGTTTTCTCCGGTAGTGAAGCGTTTTCTTGATTCTCGTTTGAGTTGTGTGTTGTTGACTGATGACTTCCGTAAATTGAGTTTTGCTTTATGTTGGCATGTGTGGTTCTGATTAGTTTTTAAAAAAATGATTGATTTGGTTATTCGAGTGATTTGTCCTTTGGATTTTGTGGCGTTTAAATAGCGAACCGCCTACTTGGAAAGTGGATAGTTTTTTTTCGTGATAAATCTTCGATTCTGGATTTGACTCTTTTAGTACCGAGTGGGCATTGGGTGTTTGCGACGGGAATCCTTACATTCAGTTGACTCTGTTTGTAATAGAGTTGTTCAAAACAAATTCTGTGGTGTGTCTCTTGTTAAAGGAGGTGATTCTTGTTTCGGTGAAGAGTTCGCTTGGGAGGTGGAACAAGAGTTCCGTGTGCTATGCGCAAGTTGTGTGGATTGGTACAAAGGGGTGGTTAACCCAAAATACTTTGGTTTGTTCTCGGCAATTGCGGGGATCAAGAGGTTGGCGTATTGCTAGGACCGCCACTGGTCCATACGCGAAGTACGCATTTTTTGGATTGTTCTGGTGCTGAGTGGGCACCTGGGAATACGGAGTTTTGATGTTTCATTAGATCGGTGGTCCAGCGAATAAGACCTCACATCTGAGTCTTGACCAGTACGTATGCTGGAGAGGTTGAAACGAGCGTTGAGGCATAAGATGTTGGTATCCGTCGAGGTGCCATTGGTCGCGTCAGTGTAAGCGAGAAGCGACTTGGGAGCTAGAGTCTCGCCTGAGCGGCGGTATCCGATTTTGTTCGCAGTGCACGTGTTACCGTTGTTAAGTATCTCGATAGCGGTTTTCCTTCGTGTAGATCGCGTTTAGATTCGGGCCGAATCTCGTTAGGGGTAGAATGTAATATCCCGACTTTCATTTGAGAGTGCAATACAAATTGAGAGAGAACTAATGTAATTCTCCGATAGTGCTAGAAATAATTTTCGGGAGAGAATAATTAATCGGTAGAAGGTTTCATTTGGAAAACGTTTGTCGAGGAGAATAGAGGGGTTTTCTGTGTTTTCCAGCAACCTAGGCCTGGGCCTTGGCCCATGAGGCCTGGCTGGCCATAAGGGGGGAGGTACCACCTCCCCAAACCCCTAGCCGCCCCTTCCCCTCTCCTCCTCCTTTGGCCGTACTTCTCTTCCCCTCCTCCCTCCCTTGAGCCGCCACCCCCTCCTCTCCCCTAGGCAGCCACCTCCCCTCCTGTCCACCAAGTTCCAGCAGCTCCCCTCCATTGGTGCTGCCTCCTCGCTGCTGTCCAAGACAGCGGACGAAGGGAGAAGCAGCGGGTGTGCTCGCCAAACGTGAAAGGAAGGGATCGGGGAAGGAGGAGTTCTTCATGGGGGTTTGATCAGCGACTTCCTGGTTTCTGCAATGGTAACGAATGCTGATCCTCATCGTTTGATTAGTGGTAGATGTGATTTGGTTCATATTTGATTAGATCGAATTGCTGCGAGTAGAAAGTTAATTCTGTCTAGAATGTTGTGTGGTCTGTTTCGTGATCTTAGAGGCCGAATTTGAGTTGTCCATCTCCTAGCGTTATCTAGGTATTGTTCTTAGCTCTCGGTGGCCGTCAAGAACACTGAATTCTGACGTACAGATCAAAAGTTATGATAGTTTCTGTCTCTGCTGTTTAGAATCCGGACGAGAATAAACTGTCAAGTTGTCTTTTAAAATATGGATGTGTTAATAGAACATTCAGGGCTTTCACCCAACTAGGTTATTGTAGGCCTTGGTCTTAACTTTTGATATTGATAAAGAACGCAAAGTTTGGTGTAACCAATTAAAAGTTATGGCACTTTCCATGCTGCTGTCAAGAATTGCCGGAAGTTCTGACACATAGTGTTTGTTGGTCTTGTGGAGATTGATACTTATAGAATTCCAGATTTCCATCAACTAGGTTGTTGTAGATAATTTCATTACCTTTCAAACGAACCTGAGAACACCCCTTTTTGAGTTTTAGAGCAAAAGTTATGCCTTTTTTTACCGCTGCTGTCCGATAAGGCTTTCGCTAGTATGTGGTTTAATTCAAACAATGGGTACAATTTTGATGATGGGGTTGGGGTAAGTGTTAGGGGTGATGCGAGTAGTGTCATGATGACTTGGTTCTTATTGAGTAACTTTGGTGTAGGGGGTGAGGCTCCAAGGTTAGCGGCTTCTTCATTGCCTCCCAACGCATCGCAACACTAAAGGCAAGTACAATGACTTTTGTGTGATTTGTAACCACTGGATGCTCATTGATTAGTATTGTGCTATGTTGATGTGTGAGAAGTTTCAATGTTCAAGTTCTGACCACGGGAGTGGAATATCCACGGGAGTGGAGAATACAGTAGTCAAGATGTTTCAATGATTATGTTCTTTGTGTATGCTCTTTCATATGTGTGAAGATGTTATTAGCCATTATTCATAAATTTATTCATGCATCCATATTTTTGTTCCGTCCACAGGAGTGGAGCTCCACGGGAGTGGAGTCTAAAGTCCCATCAATTCCAGTATGGGCAAGTGAATTCCCACCATTTCAATGTGGGCAGTTTTGGACACCCGTATGAAACGTTCTTCATACGGTATTTTGGATCCCCGTATTTCGATAAATACGGGCTTGAGTGAACACCGACGGGTGTGTCACTAGCTATACCGGTATAGGCACGAGTGCAGTCCAACCAGTTCATGGCATCCATGCATTACAGTTCTTTCTTCTAGATATTTCTACTGTGCCATGTTTCTATGCGAAGTATGTTCTTGTATTCGTTGTACTTGCTGAGTCCCGGACTCACTCTTGTTTTGTTGTCTGTTTTAGGTGGCCGGTGATGATGACTCTTTTGGGAGGGAGTAGACTTGCACGAATCACACTACACCATATTCCAGTTTTAATAATAGAACTTGGTTAATTTCCTTCATTTGATTAGTGATAAATTGTAATAATTGAGGTGACATGTGGATGATGTCTCCCGTTTAGTTATGGATGTTTATTTTTCGCTGTGGTATTTGACTTGCATAGGTTCAGATTATATTTGTGCTACTATGTTTTGAGCGGTCCTCCTTCCTTTTGTTATAGCTTGGATTATTGCTTCAATTCTTATGTTTATGGATGTATGTTAGATTCTTTAGGTAACATTTTGGCTTCTGGATAGCCAGGGTGTTACAAGATCATTGACTATTTCCATTCCATAGGTCTTTTCCAATAGAGTAGTCTCACTTTATCCACATTGCCAGCAGCTATACCCCTAAATGTTGTTACACTACTCATGACATCTCACCGCCAGAACGGATCACATCCATTTGTAATATGTGGAACTTTGTTGTCGTAGTACTTCTCCCACACCACATTAACCCAGGGAACATCCCGTTTATTATAAAAAATTATGGAAATGCTCCATGAGTCTTTATTTTTGGTGTGAAGATTAGTAACACCTAGTCCAACCTTTTTCTTTGGCTTGGAAACCATGTCCCAGGCTGCCAAGGAATTGTGTAGTGCATTTGAATCTCACGATGTAAGCCATAAGCAATGCTTTCTTACTCTGTCAACATGACTAGGATGACAAGCACGCTATTCTGCAGCGTAGAGTGGATTGAGAGACCTCAACGCGATTTCAAAAAGCACAGGGGGCTTTAGCAAAAATGGAGCGGGTCCTCGATGCTATTTCGGAAACCATAGGGGGCTTTTCGAAAAAAACCAACATGGAGGACCTCAATGTTTCGAAAACAACCTAGGGCTTTTCGTAAAAAAAAACTAACGTGGAGGGTCCCACATGATTTCAGAAACAACGGGGGTTTTCACCAAAAAACATGACGTGGAGGACCTAGACGTGCTTTCAAAAACCTCAGGAGCCTTTTCACAAAAAACAACATGCAACTCAGAAGTGGGTTTCCTTTGCCTATTAGAAAGAGTATATTAGTCATGTCTAACTTGAGAGTGCACATGTTGTAAGTTACCAAATGAGATAACTATTGTCAATGTTCCGCATAAGAAAGAAAAGCGGCTCAGGTCGAGAGAGCCTTCTCTCAACAAGGGGTGAAAAATCTTGGATCGTTGTTCGTCCCAAGGGCAGACCAAGATAAGTGAATGACATGTTTCCTATTTTTCTGTTGTAGCACCCTTTGAAATTTCTATTTGCGAAACACCCAGTACAACACATAGACGCCTACACACACGCACACCACCACACGCACACACTCACATACACGACGCCTACAAAAGACTAGATGAGCGGAGCTTGACGAAGAAAATACGAAATCACCACTAGCACCTCGCTTGCGACGGGCACATCGCCTCCCATTGAAAGAAAATCCTTCTAAATGAGATAAGAAGGGCCAAACTTGGGGTTTGAACCCTGATGGGTTGATAGTACAACTAATGCTACTATTCACTCCAAAGTTATCTTTTTTTTTATCTTTTTTTTCTTCTACCACACTTTAAGTTTTGTTTCTTCTACCACACTTTAAGTTTTAAACAATTTCAACTTCAAAACTTAAAGTGTGGTAAAATAAACAAAAAGATAAGTTTGGAGTAAATAGTAGCATTTGTCTTTTCTTTTTTTCCTTTTGATTTATCATTTGTCAGCATTTTCTTATGTTTGCTACCCTTAACTAAAGATGAATTTAAATTTGAAACTTTTATGTTGGTTCTTCAATTGGTAGGTTGCACCCTAACATTGGCCTTCCTTGCCTTTGAGGTGTGTCATGCTTTGATTAGTCAAACCGTAAGAGTCATTTGTGCAAGTAGTGGACACAAACTAGGTATGAGCAAATTTGAAGTCCGTGAACTCTTTGCAAAGAGAACAGCAAGGGTCACCCACTAGATGGGCACCAGTTAAACCATTTCATGCCTCCGTTTCAAGTAACTACTAGACTAATTATTTCATCGTGAATTTTGAAAGAATGCAAAAAGCAAAATCATGATTTCATTATTTTTCAATGATTTTCATCTATCGATATCCTGAATCTCTATGGTGGCTCCTTGGTTGTGGACCTAAACATGTTTTTGGGACTGCGAAACCAGGACTGGCCACCTTACATTTATGGGTTATTTGGATACATATGACTCAAACGTTCCATTTTTTAGATATGCCACTAGAAACTTCATTCTTCTAAATATGTCACTACAAGGTGTCCAATCATTCGAATATGCCACTACAGAAAATTTTTTACAACAATAACCCTATCTTCTTCCTTCACCCTCACGGACGCTGCCACCATCGGAGTCAAGAGGGGTCTCCCCCCACCCTTGCTTTCTCCTTCCGCATCCACCCCTCACCACTCCCACACCGCCGACACCCTCTCCTAATATATGTCGTTGTCATTGTCGGTAAAGGGGGTCGCCATGCTTGACAATGCTGAATGGGAGGCTCGACGCTGCAGTCGAGACTCTATGGCGACAAGGATGAGTGGATTTGGCTCGAATGATGGTGAAGACAAGGCGACGAAGGGGATGCCCCGATATGGCGATGGTGACGATGGAGACGAGCATCATTTATGATGATCGAGCTTGATCTTTGGATTCGTGGCACAAACACAAGAGGTCACCCGATCTGATGGGAAAGGAGCTCGAGGACGACTCCATTTGTGGCAATCGATGGGATGGTGCTTGGAAGTGATGAAGACAAGCTGAATCTACGGATCCGAGTGACTTTGCGGATCTTGTGCGAGAAGACGCAATGAACAACTCCTAGCTAGCAACAACGATGACATGCCATGGTTTTTGTTGAATATATGAGCATATTTCGAATTACTTTAATCCAGAAATATGGTAGATAAATCATGAAAATTATTCTAGTCATTTTCACAAAGCAAGTAAACAAGAACACTATAGCCATACTAAGATCCAGAAGGACAGAAACTAGCATACATATCTTAGTGTTCATGGTAACAACAGATAATAAAGCTAACAAACAAATAAGTGCGAGATAGACAAACCCAGATCCAGTGGAAGGAGCAGCAGTAGCAGGAACACCAGATCCTACAGCATCGTCATTCGTCATGGCATAGTGGATGTCGTGGTAGTAGTCGTGTAGTTGATGTAGACGTAGCAGAAAATCAGATGAAGAAGAAGCAGCGAGCTATCGCGCGAACGCTCCCCAAAAGCCTTATTCATCCTCTCTCGTACAAGCCTTCAAGGACGAGGGTTTGGAGGCCTGCTCTCCCGGTGAGACCGTACACGCACCTCGCCTGGATGGAGATCGCCGGAGACAACAACAAAAATGTAGAGTATTGTCTAAGTCTTTCGTATGGAGATCAGTTGCAGAACCAGTGCTCTGTTCTTCTTAATAGCAAAAATGAAGAGGCCAGAACAGTGTTAACTGCAGCCATTACTCAATAGTAACTTCAACCATTATTCACTAGTAACCTGTAGCCATTACTCAATAGTAACCGCAGCCATTATTCACTAGTAACCGCACAGTTACTGCCAACCGTTCGTTAATACCATTTACTGCGAGTCGGTACGTTTCGATTTTCGAATAGATAAAGAAAAACAAGCCTACACCCGACACACCTATGCACACACATGCACGCACGCATGCACACACGGCACGGCTCGGCTCGGCTCAGCACGGCACGGCTCAGCGAGCGAGCGTGCGCATGTATTGGCTCTCTTCAATTCCACAAGGAGGCTACCATGTTCCACCTTTTAAAGTGGTGTAACTCCCATTCAACTCTCCATATGGGACTAAACAGTTTTAGCACGTGCACATGGACCTTTGGGATTTTTCAGGAATTAATTAGAGTTAAAATTGGGCCTAGCCCGTATTAATTCCAACAATCCCCCACCTGATCCCAAGGGCACATGTCAAATGCCTTGATCCATAATATTATTTTGATATACCAGTGTTTTGATGGAGACCGGTTAAGGTTGAGCATCCATCTAGAACAGAAGCTACACCTATCCACAACTGTACAATGGACTAAGCCTTGAATTGACAGCTTTGTGTGAATAAGTTTCACTTAAGTCCTTAACTGATACTAGGCTGCTAGGCATCCCCGCGGATTGGAGTATATAAGTCATACTCCGAGCCTATTCATGAGCTTCCTAGAGATTACCCTATCTCATAGTCTGTGACTAGCAGTTGGGCTCATGTAGGTGTGTTCTTTCAAGACTGCTTTATAGGACAGCATCTTTGCTTAAACAAGTCACATAACACATTAAAATAAAAATTAACCTGTCATACAGATTTAGGATAGAATTGCATCTCCAATGGAGTGGTCTATAAAGGTACTCTCCTTTTAGTTAACCAATAGCTTGTTTCGCCAATCCTACTTCACGGGATCTCCCTCGATGTATTATCTATCACATTCCGTGATAAACCTTTTGTGAAGGGATCTACTAGATTCTTAGCTGTTTGGATATAATCCAAAGCTATTACTCCGGAGTTTCTCATTTTCCTCATAAACTTCAGTCTTCCCTTCACATGTCTTGATGCCTTCATATTATCTTTAGAACTGTTCACTTTGACAATCACGGTCTGATTGTCACAGTTCATCATAATAGCCGGTACCGGTTTTTCAATCACTGGCAAATCCATCAAGAGCTCACGAAGCCATTCGGCTTCAATAGTTGTAGTATCTAATGCTGTGAGTTCTACTTCCAGTGTTGACGTCGTTAAGATGGTCTGCTTGCAAGACTACCATGAAACAGCGCCACCTTCAAGTATGAAGACATATCCACTTGTGGCCTTAATCTCATCAGTATTAGATATCCAGTTTGAATCTCTATAACCCTCCAGCACCCTGGGGTACCCGGTATAGTGAATGCCATAGCTCATAGTACCCTTTAGATAATGTATTACCCTCTCAAGAGCATGCCAATGATCATCTCCCATATTGGAAACAAAACGGCTTAGTTTGCTCACAGCAAACGAGATGTGAGGCCTGGTAGCGCTAGCTAAATACATGAGTGAACCAACTATCTAAGAATATCTCAATTGGTCTCTGGCTATTCTCCGATTCTTCCTAAGCAACACGTTAGGATCATAAGATATTGGAGAGGATTTGCAGTCACTATAACCAAAACGACTAAGAACCTTTTCCACATAATGGGATTGAAACAATAGAATCCCACCATCATCACCTCTCAACAACTTGATGTTCAAGATAACATCAGCTACTCCCAGATCTTTCATCTCAAAATTCTGAGACAAAAAATCCTTGACATCCTTAATCACATTAAGGTTGGTCCCAAATATCAGTATGTCATCAACATACAAACATAGAATGACTCCCTCGCCCCCACCATGGCGATAATTGCGAGACCCCGATTTATTCGACTTGTAATGCTTAGTCTTCCATTAACCCTAGCATTACAAATCAAATAAACCAAGACTCGAGATATGTATGCTCTCCAGAAATGCAGTATACACACCCCGTTACAAAATCATGCATCAATTTCATACATCATATTAGAACAAGTCTAGCAACGACATACATAATATAAAGTTATTACAAAAGAGCTGACTGGCCAAAAGACATCAAATTATCAATAACAGCGGAAGCAAAAGGTGCCATAAGATGGCTTTAACCAAAATACGACCGGTTAGCCATAACCCACAAGGCAACCGACCGGGCCGCCAAGCTAGCCGTCCATACCACAGCAAAACTCACCAAAATTTATCCCCTAGGGATCAACCTTCTTCCTCTGCAACAACTAAGCAAAGCAAATGAGTACAAAAATGTACTCGCAAGATTTATGGGTAACAAACCTAGTTACTACTACATGCAGCTTTAATCAAAGGAGAAGGCTCAAGGTTAATTTTCAGCATAAAGCAAGTTTTATTTGCAATAGATAATAATTTGAAGGCAATTTTGACAATCTGAATTTTAATTGCATAAATAACAGCGATACAATAAGTAATAACATAACAACAACCTGGAGATGACTAACCCAATAGCCATCACAACAATAGCACGAATTACCCATTCGTACCACCCATGTCAAGTTTTTAATTTAAAAAGGTTGTAGTCTAACTCTTGAAAGACCTTGCCAAGCGTGTCCATAACCTAGGAAGAGGCTGTTCGAATAGTTTTAACCCTACAGGGGTGTACCAATGTACCCACACTTCAGACCGCCTTTTTGCCAAGCTATTAAGCACACTTCCTTTGGTGTGCCGGCACGACTAAGTCCTACGACACATTTCCAATATTGTGTATCAACTACGAGTCGCTCGTATGGACCGAAGTCCATACGCTTACATTGTAAAGCCGAAAGTCAACTACCCTATAGGGGTAAAGCTTCCGAACAACTACAATGCTCCACACATAAACCCCCTCATTTTACCACAACACAACATACACACGCCCACCTGCGACTCGTAGCTAACACACGCCAAAGTACTAAGTCAAGAGAGGTCCCATACCCTCTAATGTGGTTAGCACACAAAAATGCTCGGTTTAGTGTAACAAGATGTTCGGTCCTTATTGACTCGGGCACCATTCCAGTCACACCCAAATTCACACCATCATACCATTGTGCCCAAGTCCAAATCATTTTGTTTTCATTTTTAGTTTTCATAAATAAACATAGCCCGGAGGCTGAATCATAAAGTCATAATAAGTTTGTGTGATCAAGGTTATCGACTAGGTCGATAACCGCCCAATTCTACCGTTATCTATGCATTCTAAGCATGACGCCGTAAAGACAATAAAAGAGCATAATTAAATCACCGGGCTCTAATTCACCAGCGATATTAATAACTTATATTTTGTGGCAGGAGATAAACAATTTAAGGTCAACTGTGCAATGGGATTAGCTACCTCTAATCGACAAAATAAACCTTGACACAAGAAGCATGCATACTTATTTTTTGCAAACAAGATATTAGAATTTAAACGTAGTAGGAGGAATATGATCAAATGATGTTACACTGCTTGCCTTGCTGTAGATCACTTGTTTGCTGCAGAGGATCACTTATGTAATCAATTATTTCTTGGAACCTAACGCAAAAGGCGATAAAACCAATAAGAACGAAGAACACCAAACAAAACTCAACAGCAAAACTCATCCAAATCTCATGAAATTTGCACAGCAGCAAGGGTATGATTTTAGATAATTTTAGGAACAAGAATCAAGTCATTTGGATTAAGTATCAAAAAGTTATGGCTAAAACCATTTCTCTCAGCCTAGAAATTCAACTAAATTAATTACTGGTACTGTTCATGACAAAAAAAATTTAGAATGACTTAGAACCTGAAATTTTTATGGTAGGTAAAATATGACATCCTAAGAACAGCAAAGTTGAGTTTACTCAATTTGGAGTTAAAATAAAATACTTATGATTTTTCTAAGTTGTAAATCTAGCACAGGTTACTTTTAAGAAATAAAATCATGATCATAACCTTTTTCATATTAAAGTATATTAACAGAGAAAATTTACAAAATTGAGTTTGCACATTTTAGAGTTATACAGAAAAAAATTATGCAGTTTACAAGTTTTAAAACAATTTCTGGTATGTCCTAAAATGGTTGAAATCCAGTTAATATTATTTACAAAATTTTATGGCACAACCCAAAGTCTAAAAGTATTTTTATATTAAACCTTAGTCAAACATGAATTTAACCCCACTGGAATCATCTAAAAAAGGATTTAAAATGAATTAGTTATGAGTTTTCAAAGTTTAATACAATTTTTAGTTGACAAATAAAAGCTTACCGAAATATAATCAACCTTAACAAAAATAAATCGACGTGGACGAACATGGGACTTTGATTTGGAATCCAATGGGCCACGCTATTGGAGAAATAAGCGCATGCGCCTGATCCTAAAGAAGTTCACCGTTGGATCAAGATCCAACGGTCCATGTGGATTGGGCCGTTCAGGCGACGCGTATGACACAATCAACCACAACCACAGATCTTGAGATGGAGGGCTCAGAGCGCTGTGCCCTTTGGGTGGTCCGACGACCACCCGCGATCCGAGCCGCAGATCTAGAGATGGCGGCCCGATCCATGTGCGGTTCGAGTGACCCGATCGGCATATTCATATCGACCGTTGATCGCGAGATGGACGATCGCTAGTGACATGGAACCCTCGGGGGCCCGAAAGTCCCAGAAGATCTGGACCGCAGATCTTGAAATCGATGGTCCATGATGCTCGCGACTAACACATGTGGGTTTAAGAGCGCGGAGAGGTTTTTAAATGTGCGAGCCCACATGTCAGTGAGACAGAGGGGGATTTTAGGACATCAATTAATTACAAATCTAATGATTAGCATTAATTGTGTCCTAAAGACTTTGCACAGAGAGGATTTAAGTGGGCGATGGCCCACATGACAGTGACTCAATGAGTCAATTCCGACAACCATTTAATGCCCACACTAATGACCAATGATTAACATTAATTGATGTCCTAAGGGTGTTGATTAGGGCCGACGGGGGGTTTTAAGTGGCTGGGCCCACTGGTCAGTGGCACAATGGGTCGGCTTAAGACAAATTAATTACCCCCAATGATTAACAATGATTAGGCCATTAATGCTGTCCTAACCGGCAACGACATAGAGGGGCTTCCGTCCGGCAAAAACCGAGCGGCAAAGAACGGCTCGCCGCGGCGGGCTCCGCCACGGGCACCACAAAGTGCCAAAATGGGTTCGCAATAGCCTTGCGGTCCCGATGGTGATGACGTCGCCGGCGGCGACGGCCTAGTTCGCCGGCTAGCCAGAAAAGAAGGCACGGTGACACTAAGGCCGAAAACAAAAATAGCTCAAAAGCTCCGCAGCAGTCCAAAGAAGCGGGTGCCAAAGCATCTAAGGACTAATAAGAAGCTACCTTAAGCAAGATGAGATTCAAAGATGGCCGGAGGAGCTTGGACGTGAGAGAATCCCACGGAGTTGGAGAAGACAAGCGAAAATGATGTTCGAGCAAAAAGAACATGAAAGAATGGTAGGGTTAGCTTCAAAATAGCTCATGGAAGCTTCATGACCAAATAATTGAGAAAAGAAGCTCTTACCGAAGCTAGAGAAGAAAAAGGGGGTAAAATCAGCCGAAATGATCAAAACTCAAAATTGGTCAATTCTTGAGAATGAAATCCAAAATTGAGTTAGGGGAAATGCATAGGTGGTTAAGGAGTTCAAAAAGGTACAGAGAGAATTGAAAATGAACCACTGAAGCACCAAGACCATCAATAAGCTCCACGGCCATTAATGGCGATTTTGGGATTTTCGGTGGTTTTGAGCTCAACACACAGAGCAAGAGCTGGGGGTGTTGTAAAGGAGTACGAGGAGGGGTTTTGGAGAGCTTATAAAGCTAGAGGATTAGGGTTTGGCAACAAAACGAAAGGTTGAGGTGAGCTAGGTCCATAGGGCTGCCATAGCCCGAAAAAGAGATGATGGGGTGCAGGAGTAGGGCATGGGCATGGCTGAAAGCACCTGTGCCCACTGATTGCCCCGACAAGTAGGCGTTGACGAGGGAGCAAGATTTGACAGCCATGCTTCTCTCTGTTCACGCACGCGAGGAAGAAGATGACCAGAGAAAACTTAGGGTTGCTGTGAGTCGTTAGATTAGAAATGGATGGCTCAGATCGCACCGAAGCTCTGGTCGTTCGAAAGAGTAAGGGAGATTGTGAACCCTCGGATCAGAAATGAACGGTTTAGATCGCCTGAGGCTCCTGAGGTTTAAAAACAATAGAGGAGGTCGTGAGCCCTTGGATTAGAATCAGACGGTCACGATTAAATGTGACCACAGGGTGACCCAATCGGCACACTCAATCTGGACGGTTGGATCTTGATCCAACGGTCCAAATGAGTGGGCGCTTCGCGAAGTCCGAACGTTCACGCGGACGAGGGCCGTGCGATTGAAATCTAACGGCTGAGATGGAATGCGCGTTTTAAGGTGAACCCAGTGCAGTTAGTTGATCGGGCTCGACCAATTGGCTCGAGCCAGATTTAAGAAGGCGACCGGTGCGAAGGGGTATGCACCCATAGTGGCTGGATCAGAATCCAACGGCTAGAAATCGAAGGTGCGATCGGTGGCCCGAAGGTTTCAACGAACGAGGGGGATCCAACGGCCCACGTCGCGCGTGCACTTGAATGAACTGAGTCAGGTGCTGATAGGGTTGGGTGCAACCAAGAGAAGGGGTTTGGGTTCGAGCCCGACTCAGGTCCAACCAGGGTTTGACCTAGGGTTTAAATTACCAGCTGAAACTTTGGAGAATTTTTAGAGGTAGCAAACTAGCTCCAAAAATTCTGAAATTTTAACTGGAGGTTATTAATTCCAGGATCAACCTTGTGTAAATTTTCCAGAGGTTTTTATGCACACCATATTTCTCCAGAAAATAATCAAGGCTTGTTCTAGGGTTTGACCAAAGGTCAAACTGGTTTGACTGCCTCTTAACATATTCAAACAATTTCTAAAAATTGTGAAATTTTTCAGAGGGGTCACACACCAACCCTTTAACTTAGGGAAAATATTTCCAAGAGATGATCACAAGATTTGCCAAGATTGCTTTTGGAAGACATGGTTTGGATCAAATGACTTATGACTTTGTATTTCCATAATTCTTGTGCAATAATTGTTTGGAACATATAAGAAATACAAGATGTAAGAAAGAGTTTTAATTTCTACTGATTTTCTCACATTTGAAACATAAGTCCAAACCTGGGATGTTACAATAATACACACGTCTGTCAGCTTCATTCACAATAAAACCTGCAAATGTTAAGGTTCTATCGAACTTTTCATGCCACTGCTTAGATGCTTGTTTAAGACTATACAAAGATTTCAACAACTTGCACACCTTTCCTTCTTGACCTTCTACTACAAATCCATCTGGTTATTCCATGTAAATTTCCTCATCCAACTCTCCATTTAGGAAAACCGTCTTAACATCCATCTGATAAACGAGAAGACCGTGTGAGGCAGCTAGAGATAGTAGTACTCAAATAGTAGTTAATCTAGCCACAGGTGAATAAGTATCAAAGAAATCTTCGCCTTCCTTTTGGGTATAACCCTTGGCCACAAGCCATGCCTTGTACTTCTCCATAGTACAATCACACCTAAACTTCTTTTTGAACACCCACTTACATCCTACAGGTTTACAACCATAAGGATGCTCAGTGATCTCCTAAGTTCTATTAGAGATAATGGAATCCATTTCACTATAGACTGCTTATTTCCAGTATTCCGTATCTGGAGAAGCATATGCTTCAAAAATGGTACTTGGAGTATCATCCACAAGGTATACAATGAAATCAGGACCAAAATACTTTGTAGTTCTTTATCTTTTACTCTTCCTCAGAGTTTCATTGTCTTCCTCCTCAGGAATTTGCTCAGGGGTTTGCTCAAAATATTCCATTGAAATGGTAGGTTCAGGAGTTGTATCGGACTCTAACTCAATGAACTAGGCATATCTTTTATCGGAAAAATATCCTCAAAAATGTAGCATCTCTGGACTCCATAATTGTACCGACATGCACATCAGGTACACCAGATTTCACCACTAGAAATATATATCCAACGCTATCGTGAGCATAGCCTAGAAAGACGTAATCCACGGTTTTTGGTCCAAACTTAAACTTTTTGGAAATTGGCACATTGACTTTCGCCAAACAACCCAAAGTACGCAAGTATAAAAGTGATAGTCCTTTCTTCTCCCATTATTCATATGGGGTTATCTCTTTATTCTTTGTGGGAATCCTGTTTAGGACATGACATGAAGTCAATATAGACTCCCCCTCCATGCTTTGGAAAGACCCGTTGTTTCTAACATGGCGTTAACCAAATCAGTTAGAGTACAGTTCTTTCTTTCAGCAATCCCGTTTGACTGCGGTGAATAGAGAGGTATCCTCTCATGGATTATACAATGTTCCTCACAGAAGAAATTGAACCTATTAGAAAAGTACTCGCCGCCACGATCAGACCTAACCCTTTTGATTTTCTTTTCAAGTTGGTTCTCAGCTTCTGCCTTATAGATTTTAAAGTAGTAAAGATCTTCATCTTTAGTTTTCAAAAGATACACATAGTAAAACCTAGTGGAGTCAACAATTAAAGTCATAAAATATCTCTTACCATCTTTTGTTAACACACCATTCATCTCTCACAGATCTGAATGTATGACTTCTCATGGTGCCAAGTTTCTTACCTCCGTAGCCTTATGAGGCTTACGAGGCTGCTTTGATTGCACACAAACTTGACATTTAGAACTTTTAGCAAGGGTGAATTTCAGAATTAACTCTAAAGCGGCAAACAGTATTATGCAACCAAAATTTCGTGACAAAGTCGTGAATACCAAATAGTAGTCTCATTACCACTGCAAACATGGTTCACAACATTATTACACAAATCTGAAAGAGATAGGCGGAACAAGCCTCCGCACACATAGCCTTTACTAATATATTGTCCACACTTGGACACTACAAATTTATTGGACTCAAATACCAGTCTAAAGCCATCTCTACACAGAAGAGATCCGCTAGCGAGATTCTTATTGATAGATGGCACATGATGCACGTTCTTTAGTTGCACAATCCTCCCCGAAGTAAACTTCAGATCGACCGTGCCAACATCATGAACAGTGACATGGGACCCGTTCCCCATTAGAACGGTTGAATCCCGTGTGACCTGGTAAGAAGAGAACAATAAAATATCAGTACATACATGTATATTAGCACCAGTGTCTATCCACCAATCGATAAATTGACATACAGAAAAAACAGTAGGTAAATTATCATACCTTGATGTTCCCGTCTCGAGAGTACCAACAATAACATTAGCGGACTTGGAATTCGCCTTGCTGATTCTTCCCACCCTTGCGTTATGCAATCCTTGGCCCAATGACCGTGTTCCCACACACAAAGCAAAGGCCATCCTTTGTGTTCTTATTCTTCTTCTTGAAGCTAGTTGTTTGTGCAGTCTTGTTCTTGCCTTTGAACTTTTGAGTTTGGTCATTCTTCTTCTGCACCACATTGTCACTAGAATATCTCTCATTACCTCTGGTGTGTGTATCTTTTACCCTCGCCTTCTCTTCAACATCAAGAGACCCAATAAGATTTTCAACAGAAAACTCTTGTCTTTTATGTTTCAAAGAAGTAGTAAAATTCCTCCAAGAAGGGGAAAGCTTAGCAATAATGCCTCCCGCGATAAACTTGCCTGGTAACACACACTTGAAGTGCTCTATGGCCATGGATTGTATCTCATGAGCCTGCTCAACTACAGAACTGCCATCAACCATTCTATAGTCATAGTATTGCTCCATAAGATACAATTCACTGCCTGTATCTGAAATCCCAATCTTGGACTCCAGTGCATCTCACATCTCTTTCCTAGTTTTAATCACCATGTATGCATCAACTAACTTCTCACCAAGAACGCTTACCACAACACCTTTAAAGAGGTTATGTGACCTCAAATGCTTGCTCATGTTCGGAGTAAGTGTTCCTTCATGCTTGCCTTTTGCCACATGGAAACGTTCATGGCGATTAGCCAAAGCACTATCTTGATGCGCCACCTCTTGTAGTTCGCGCCATTGAACTCAGAGGGTTTAAGAGCAGCAGCAAAGCCAGTTGACGAAAAATGTCTAGAATGAGGTTTTTGGATTGTTGAATATATGAGCATGTTTTGAATTACTTTAATCCAGAAATATGGTAGATAAATTATAGAAATTACTCTAGTCATTTTTACAAAGCAAGTAAACAAGAATACTGGACAAAAACTAACATACCTATCTCAGTGTTCATAGTAAGAACAGATAATAAAGCTAACCAACAAATAAGTGCGAGATAGCCATACCCAGATCCAGTGAAAGGAGCAGCAGCAGCAGGAACTCCAGATCCAGCAGCATCGTCGTTCATCATGGCGTAGTGGATGTCATGGTAGTAGTCGTACAGTTGATGTAGACTAACGTAAAGTATTGTCTAAGTCTTTCGTATGGAGATCAGTTAACTGCAGTCATTACTCAATAGTAATCGCGGCCATTATTCACTAGTAACCTGCAGCCATTACTCAATAGTATGCAGCATTATTCACTAGTAACCGCACCGTTACTGCCAGTCATTCGGTAATACCATTTACTACGAGTCGGTGCGTTTCGATTTTCGAATAAATAAAGAAAAACATGTCCGCACCTGACACACCTGTGCACACGCACGCACGGCATGGCACAGCTCGGCGAGGCGAGCGAGCGCGCGTGTATTGGCTCTCTCCAATTCCACAAGGGGGCTACCACGTTCTACCTTTTAAAATGGTGTAACTCGCATTCAACTCTTCATATGGGACTAAACAGTTTTAGCATGTGCACATGGGTCTTTGGGATTTTCTAGGAATTAATTAGAGTTAAAATTGGGCCTAGCCTGTATTAATTCCAACAGTTTTGGGGAGGATGGAGTGCATGCTTCCAGGGTGGAGGGAAAGGTGGTGGTGGACGGCCATGGAAGGCATTAGAGGTAGTGGGGAATGGGACGTGTGGGGAAATGTATAAGGCATGAGTATTTTCATCTACAATGGTATCTCTCTAATTTTGCAGACTTAGTAGTGGCATATTTAGATAATGAAGTTTGTAGTGACATACCTCAATATTGGGTGGCATGTATCCAAATAACCTCACATTTATTGGGTCGAATATGAATTTTGGCACTTGGGAATTGAGACCGACAAATTTGTGAGAGAATAAAATAGAGAGAGATGGAAACTTTGAGACTTGTCTAGTTGGGCAAGGCTGGTTAAATATAGGAGTCAAGTGTCCAACTACACGGATGGAGTAATCTAGAAGGTGGTTTTTAGATTCAGTTAGGCCTGAAAGAGGCTCACATGCGTCTGCTGGAGTCGCCATCGTGCGACCAGTCTTTGGACAACGCAGAGCTCGGAGTCTTACTAAATCCCGCGAACAAGAAAACAGCAATAAAAAAATAGAATTATGTTTGTTATGATTCTAAACTTCGTATGATTAATTGACATGTGGTTCCTAAAAGTTACACCTGGCAACAAATTAACGAAAATGATGATGACGATGTATAACAGTGCAGTAAGAAGATGCACAATGCAGGTGCTTAAAGATATATTTGACAAATAAAAACTGATTTTTCTTACTACATAGGAAACAAAAGGTGTTTATTTTTGTAGTATCGATGATTAATTAGGCACCGATGTTTAACAGGTGCTTATATATACCTATATCTAATAGGTTCTAAGCGCTTATAAAAGAGATGGTTATATTGGAGGAAATAACTTTCACATGAGTGTTCAATGATATGTCTAAATTCTCTCTTTAAACACAAGTGATGCGGGTTTGTCTTTTGGCGACACTAACGAGAAGCAGGTACGTAGGCCTTGCTTGGATGTCAAAGCAGTCGATGTTTGTTGTGTCAGTTCATATGAGATCCTATAGGATATTACAACAAAATTTTGATTAAACAACAGAAACGTTCAAAGTGAACCCTCGCAAAAACTGTCCGATAATTAGAAAAGATTTTAGAAGTCCGATTTTTTGCTTTTACCATATACTTCAGTCACAAATACAAACCTGCAGTCAAACTTTTGAAACTTTAGATATCGATATATTTTTAAATATTTAGATTGGATATATGAAAATTATGTGTAGATTTGCCTCTAAAAATACTTTTGTAATATATTATAATTTTATTAGGTTTTACAAATATATTACTGTTAGACTAAAAAGACGACTAGAGGGGAGTGGATAGAGTACTACTCGTCTTCACCTTGATCGACTTCAACTCAATTCTTACTCCAATAGCTATGAAAATTATGAAGATCAAATTACAAGGTCAACGAAAGTCTTATATTGAATCTAATCCAAACCCTGAAGCACAATAACAAAAAATATTGAAAATTCAAATCAAAGTGAGTTGGGCGGTCAGACCTCTCAAGATGGGCGGTCTGATCGATGGCTTTGCGATCGACCTCTCACTAGGAGTGGTTTGACATCTAGAACGATGAACAGTGAAATCAAAGACGAAATCAAAATCACAAATCGATTCAACTTTTGATCCGATGATCTAAATCCCCTTAAATTTCAACCATAGCTCATCAAGAAGGTCAGGAAAGTATTCTAATCCACGATCAGGAAGATCAAGGTCAAAGTTCCATGAATTTCATAGATGAGGGAAGGAGGGCACAAGAATCTAGAAAAATCAAATTTTGATCCTAAAACTTGCTCTTGGGTAAAATGTGATCAAGATGATCCTAAATGCATTCCTACATATCATAAAGGAAGATCACAACACGAAATCAAAGGAAAACCAAAGGATCACTAAAATGCCAAAAGTCACCAAAGAGAGAGCAAGAACAAGAAGAGACTCATCTTGAAGAAAACTTGATTGGATCGATTTGATATAGATGTTGGTTTATAGCCACTCTACCATAGAGGATAAAACCTCAACACTTAAGCACATAATCAATCCATCTCACAAACCCTAGCCTTAACTACTCTAAAATGACCAAATCACAAATTAGAGTTTTGCTCTTAGAAGGACTTGAGAACTCCATATTTGGAGATTCTCCTTTATAGTAGAGGCTAGGCCGAGAGAGAAAACCCTAATGAGCACTCGTTAAGCCCTCACACAAATGGATCTACACTCGCGCATGTTTCTCAAAGTAGATGACAAACTGGGTTTTTCGAATCCATTTCTTCATGATCTTTATTTTCACGTGACCTAAACCGCCTTTCCTTGCGCCGTCTTACACCATATTTTAGCAAAAGGTTACCAAGATGGTTTTTTTGGTGAAGTTAGAAAAAATACCTCTTCTCGATCTTTCTCCAAAGACCAAGTTCAATCTTTATGAAGCAATCTCATGCTTCACCACGTGTAGGTTGATCAACGGCTCTCTTCATGTTGGCAAGGATCTCCCATCAGGCTCTCACTGAAACCACCATAGCACTTGCACTAACCTCACGTCGTTTGATGCAACCTGTCGCACCAAACTTCTTGTTCGGTCATCCTTGTCCATTTTGCGCAACGCTTGAGTCCACTGACTTCCCTCGGCATCCTTGATCACTCTGGACCTCAGCTCTCTAAACCTAGTTCAGATCATCCTCACCATTGTAAGTTGTTGACCTCCAAACCTTCTCCACAACAATACAACAAGAGATCGATTCCGAACACAAGTTCTTCGCAACTTGACCCACGTTAGTCAAAACATGCATCATGCAACATATATGCATCGAAAACAATAAAATTGATCTAACCTATGAACATCGCCACCTTACTGGCCAGCGAACATGATAAAATCGGTCAAACCGCCCACCATGGCCTATCTGACTGCCAGCACAAGGACTTAGCGATATTTAGTCCCTGAAAGTCGGAAAGCTCTTCGAAAATTTAAAACGAATAGACCTTTTGACTTTGAAGCTCCAAAAATTATGAGACCAAGTAAAGAAGAATCTCCTCTCTTGCCTTCACCCTCTATTTTTGGCCCAATACAAAATTCCTCCGAAAGATTTAGCCAGTCAGACTGCCGCCCATGGCCGGTTTGACCGCCTGCATGGCTGGTCAGACCGTCGCCCATGGCTAGTCTGACCACCGACCCTTTGGCCTACCGAAGGCCGGTCTGACCGCCAGTTGTGGCTAGTCAAACCGCTCGCTAGGCCGGTCTGACTGCCGCTCTGACTGGTCTGACCACCTATGGTCTGACAGCATCTGAATTTTGGGGAAAATAGGTGTTTCGACAAACCTTTACCGCTATTGCCAATTGTATCTTCATCCTAAGATCGTGAGCATATCCCTATAATATCCACAGTTACAATAAAATTTACTAATCAAAGTTACGTTTTCGGGACCATATCGATGTCTAAAAATTTATGTTTTTTGTGACCGGAGGGAATAATATATAATTTGGTTATATTTGTCCTTTCGAAATATATTCTAGCTATATATTATTGATGAAATATACACAATTCTCTGCTTTTTGTAAATGTCACTGGAAACATTCATGATGGAAAAGATGCGGAAAAGTGATAGATGGGTACGGATTAGGCCCAATTCATCGGATGAGCAGGGAATCGAAACAGACCCTAGAGTATTTTCGCAGTTTCTCAGGACACAGGTTTTCCACGCAACCAAGAAGATATGTAAATATGATCAGACCATTATGGAGGTATCCAACGATTACGAAAACATTTGGCATTCCGTACTATATAAGTCCCATTGCCCTCAAAACTAGATCAGTTTCAAAAGTAAAGCACTTAATAATAATAAAAAAACATTCCCTCCCAAAACGATTAATTACTAGCTTTCTCAAAATCTTAAAAAAAATATAATGTTTTTTTTAATCGACAACTGGAATACTTTGAACCTATCAGTAGTCACAATCCAACAGTTCGCTGAAGCGTGCAACAAAACTAGCTAGCTTTCTAGGCCCACTAATCCCGAGAGAAACAAAAGGTTTCGGTTGTTTGCAGTTCTCATAAACCTGATTGATCTTGATCACACGTACTTCTTAGCCGTCCAACTCAGCAAGGTCACGAGCTAGAGAAAGGGATTATTTCATCAGCATCATGTAGAGAATTAACACATAAACGTTGATTCGTTTCACAGTGCAACAAAAACTGATTAACCGGTTCGACAAGGAAATCCCTGCAATCAATGACCATTTCCCATCATGCATCCAAGTTCTAGCGATGGATCCAGAGAGTATATATATTTAAGATTGATCACACAATGCACTCTTGGGGTAGTAATTAGCAACCTGTCATTACGGCACGATCGATAGGAGCTAGTGGCTAAAACGACATGAAGAGGCCAAGAAGCCTAAACGGCTTTACCAATGCCACCTTCTTCTTCCTCCTACTTATGCTTCTGGTCACCTCCCAATTCTTCTCCGATCAGTGCCTCGCAAGAAGAGAATCTGACCGGCGAATGCCCCGCGGCCACCACGGCCGATCGCAACCGGTACCGACCGTGCCATCCCGCCGACCTTCGCCGGTTCCAACGTCGCCGACAACGTTCAGCGTGCTGCATTATGGCGCCGTGGGGGACGGCGCCACGGACGACACCAAGGCAAGTGCAGAAATATCAAATATATATATGGCAACCGTTCAGAATGATTCATCTTTGGTCTAATTGTCTTGTGTGAGAATTTGTTGTACAACATATATGTTTCTTCCCATTTCTCAACTTCGTTACGAGTGATTTTGGTCTAGGATTGTTCCAGTCCACATGTGTACATGTTAATCCCTGTTAATTCTCCACAACTAATGCAGGCGTTCGTCGACGCATGGTCCGCGGCGTGCGCCGTCAGGGCGTCGACGGTGGTCGTGCCGGCAAGCTTCCGGTTCCTCGTCGGCCCGGTCACGTTCACGGGCGATTCTTGCCAGCCCAACACTGTGTTTCAGGTGAGTTCACCTTCTACATGTCTTGGATGCTGCGAGGCAGGCCGTGCTAATTTTGGTCACATCCGAAAGGCTTAGTTGGGCCCAAGTGCGGCTCTAACTATTGTGTCGGACCAGGATTTCTGCACTACTCCCTACATCAGTAGTTAGTAGTTAGTGCACATAATTATATCATTGAATATCAACACATATCTTGTAAACATAAAATTATTGCATAATATTAAACAAAAGAGTAATGACCTTCTGGTGAAACTTACAATTACCGCTCTTTCAAAGCTAAACAATTTGAATAAACTACAGCAGAAGAAGATAACTCCATGTGATGGCTCATCTATATACTCACAAGCAATCCTTCATACTCCATGTGATGGCCTATCTCAATTGGGACTCGCGACCTAGTACTCTGGGTGTCATTTGTTGTAGCCACACGCGTAGAAATCATAATCCTCTTTGGCAACATTGAAGGCTTCTTAAATTTATTTTGAGTGTAGCATGTGAGAACATAAATTACCCCGTATGTCTTCGAAAAAATACAATATGTAAGGCTTAACAATGGGGCTTATATGATTCTTTTGCGCTGAGAAATATTTGAAGTTTCAACAATTTTCATAAAGCAATCATTTGACAAAAGTAGTTTCCATAATTAAACTAATTATTTCATTGGTGAATGTTCTAGCTACAAACCACTAGTATCAAGGCTTTAGCTGCCAAGGTTCAAATGATGGAGCTCTAGTTGCACAACTGGCTTTAGCTGCCAGAATATCTACCCGAGAGTCTCAACTACTTCCAGATTGCCAAAGTTTATTTCTTTTAAATTAAAACCAAAATCTACCATATGAAAATGCACCTTGTCTACCCATGACACAGGCACGGCTGTTCAAATAGTTTTACACTACAGAGGTTGTACAGCTTGACCCACACGAGATAATCAACTTATAATGTCAGCCATGACACGCTTCCTTGGTCGTGCGACTAAACGATTATCACAATGCCTTCACAATACCTCATCCTTACATCAGCCTTCCTATAAGCTATACCCTCAAGATATGAAAGTATATTTACCATTACCAAAAGAACTCACAGTTGTGGGGGATAACTTGCCCGAACGTGGAGGTTCATTTATCATCATCCAGCGCAAGCCCCAGCGGACATGGAAGTACATTTACCATAGTCTGCACAACCCAAGTAACACCTACCAACTACAGCTTGCAGGCTTAATATTTGGACTTGGTAAATTATTCAGCTAGGGCATTCCCACATCAGCCATGTTGTTGTACGGTAATACTTAGTTTGGATAGACACATGCATCAGTCCTTAATCGACTAACATGAGACAATCAACAACTCAATTCACTCGTCCCAGTCTAAACTCTAAACGAGTATCCACTATTTTATTTTATTTTCCAAACTACTGCATATCGTATTACCATATATTTGAAACTATTTTGCATAAATGATATTAATCATTCCCTCCTATAGGATGATCTTGATCGATAAAGCTTGTCTAAGCGATTCTAACATTTTATACTAATCCATCAGTAATATAATCATTACCATGGATTTGTTGTTGTACTAGGGTGACAATGGTTCATGTATAACAACATCAAATGAGGGTATATTCAAATTAGAATTAACTAATCATTCATAAGAATTGAATTCATCATTTTATGTAAATAGCAATGCATAATAATTTTGAACAATATAAAAACAAGATTTTGAAAATAGTAGGAACAACATAGTCAAAGGAGACTTGCCTTCGTCATAGGTTGGTATCACTTCCTCTGGTTGCTCCAAGTTCACTTTGGCAACAACAGATTCTATATGCGCGAAACAAAACAAATAAACAACAATAAATCTAATAAAATCCAAAAATTATAAAATTAGTATTGATGGACATATTAGGAGTTTATATGATGTTAAGAAGAAGAACGGAATCAATAGGAGCTCGTATGAAGAAGAACGAGCTTTTGGAAGTTTGTTGGAAACGAAAAATGCTAGAAAAAGAGAGATGAGAATATTCTCTCGGATTATAATAAGTAAAATGATGGGGACTGATGAGTGAGCCCTTTATCCATGGACCAAGTTCACAAAAAGGAGATAGTAGTGCTGTCATGCGGATACGCATGTTAGTGAGGTGATTTTGGATGAAGCGTGAGCGATGGGAGATAATGACATGAGGGGCACGGACATCAGTGAGAGGGGTTTGCATCTAGTTCAATTGACACCTGGATGGACCCATATGCGCTGACAAAGCGGACACATGGCACACGTGTGGTGACTAAAGCGGTGGGATGACATGGCACTGCTGATGTGGACTATGGTTTCAAGGAGTAGAATTGAACTGAGGGCCCAATGCTCATAGAGACATGAAAGAAATGAGATGGACCACATCGCAATTGCTTCAGCAAGCGCACGTGAGGGAGAAGATTTCGAGATGGTACAGCAATTGTAACATGGCACATAGTGACACGAGTCTATTGTGGTGACTAAGGTGGCACTCGGTTAGAGGATGGGGATGAAGAGACATCGGTAGGATCACCGGGACGACATCACGTGTAGCAGAGAAGGAATGTTAAGCAAAAGTCATGGTGTGGAGAGGCTTACCAACAAAGATGAGTGAAGCAACAAATAGAATGGATCGAGGCAAACTCTATAGGGTAGATGGTGCAGAAGATTCCTCACCAAAGATTGTGAATATCAATGGCAAAGGTGCATAGATGGCAGTGAAGACGACGTGCTCGATCTCGGCGACAAAGGCATGTTGGCTCCAATAGTCCGAGAAGACACAAAGGCAAGAACTGGGAATACGTCATGACCCGGATGGATCTAGCGGTACGTGACGATGCCGCAAGGATTAGGGTTCTAAAGCTAGTGGGACGCAAGGGTGCGAAATCAAGGTTGGCATCAAAGGCGACCATGGAAAATGGGTTTCGAAAAATCCACTAGACGGAAAAATTGCTCGACATTGAGTCTCTGATTTAAATAAATAAAAGCTAGTAGAGATTGACATGTGCGGTCTGCATGTCGATCTAGTAGAAAATTGACCAATTTAAAATGAAATAAATCACGGTGGGTCCACATGGCAAGCACAGTACATGAACTAGTCGGTAACTATTTTTTGCAAGGAATGCGAGCTGTAGGACCCACTCGACAAAGAGAGAGAATGAAAGAACAGAGACATAGAGAGAGGGAAACATAGGAGCAGGTGTGGCGGAACTAGTGAACAGCGGCGTGGGAGGTGCAGGCGAGAGCGCATGGTGGTGGCGCTGGCGGCGATCTAGGCGACAGTTGAGGCATGGGCGATGGCCTTCGAAAGGTTGTGCGCGCACAGGCATAGCGACGGCGAGGGGAGGCCACCGGGTCATATGGCATGGATGGAGGGGGTTGGAGGCAGTGATGACTAGTGCTAGGGAAGAAGGGGCGGCGGTGGCAGCACTCCACGACGGTGCAACAAAGGAATGGAGGTGGGGAATAGATAAAAGGAGAGGAGGTGATGTGCTATGTGGTGGAGTTGTCGCCTAAGCAGCATGGAAGCATCTTTGGCGGTGTGGCGGCAGACCCAAGGTGGGGTAGACAGCGGTGACAATGGTCCGCGCAGTTTTCTACGAAAATTATTGCACGCATGAGCAATGCGGAAACAAAGGGAGCTCACCGGTGTGGTCGGCGTGCCTGGAGATGACCGGAGGTGGCAGGCCGACGGCGGCTGGGACGGAGGAAGGAAACGGTGGCAGCAACGAACTTGCGGGGGAAAAGAAAAGGTCAAATTGACCAATGGTAAAAGCTAATGGGAGTGTGGAACATGATATGAAGCGATTGGTTTTGGTAGGATCTCACCGGAGACAAAGATTGGGGTGAGGGCGGCACGGCCGACTCTAAGGAAGAAGGTGGCGGCGCGACGCGTTCCGACCGAATGTTGGCGATGTAGGAGTGCGGTTTGACGCAAAAAGAAGAGGAGGGCAAGCTGGACTTGGTGCTCCATTTTATAGACACGGGGATGTAGAGGAGAGGGCGCATGGTCAACATGATTCACGACGTCAGTGGGCGGCGACAGTTTTACTTTGCGAATTGGAAACAAGCGAGTTGATTGAGGGCAGATGGCGTTGGCACAGCTGGCATGAGTGTGTCCTGGCGTGGATGGCGCGGTGTGGTCTTTGCACTGGTGCGGCTCAGGCGTGCACGGCACGGGCGCAAGGCAGAAGCGGAGCAAAGCGCAACAAGGAAGAGGTTGATGAGCTAGGCCAACTGTAGATAGAAGCCAAGGAGAAGATTGGCCCAAATAGAGAAGAGAAAAATGGGCTTGGCCTAGGAAAAGGAATGGGCTTAGGCCAAGAGAAAATTGAGAGAGGAAATTCAAATTTGGCTGAGGTTTGATTTGGAGAGAGACAACGATTTGAATTTGATATTTGTAAAGATTGGAAATTGACTTTTGATATTGCATTGCAAATTGAATTTAGATTTGGGATTGATTTGGATTTTGAGCTCAAAATAGAATTATAGTTTTGAATTTAAGATATTGAGATTGGGATTTGAAAAGATTTCACTAGAAATTTAATTTAGATTTGAAATTTGAATTTAGGGTTTTGGATAGGTATTCAAGAATACCAAATAAAAAATCAAATAAGATCCAAATCTTTGAAAAAAATAATTTGAAATAAGTTTTTGGAAAACAACCAAATTTGGGATGTTACATATTGGTGGTTGTTGAACAGAATTTTCATGCTAATTAAAAACGAACTTGTTGTCCTATCTAAAAAGCATTGCAATTTGCAGCATTTGGCGATCGGTTGCGATTACTGGAAGGATCCATTGACGTGCTGAAGCAAGCATGAAAGTTATCTGACGGGCCTGGCCTGCGTCTTTGCATCTTTCAGGTAGATGGCACAATTCTTGCCAACACAGGCTCGAAGGCATGGCGCTCTGGTGATGTGCCACAGTGGCTTGAGTTCAAGAACGTGAGGGGGCTCATCATCCAAGGGCCCGGGACCGTCGACGGGCAAGGCAGCCACTGGTGGGGCCGCGTCGCCGCTGCCACGAAGGTAACCCAATCATCCCATCGCCTGTCATCCATGTCACAGTTGTAGAGAATTTAGAGTCATATTGCAATGATGCTTGTTGTTCGTTGGTGTCTGCAGGAGCTGGACACCGATAATGTCGGAACAAGCAAGAGGCCAACAGTAAGATCGATAATTCTACACATTCGAATCAGTTAGCAGTTATTAATTGTGACATGTTAAAGGCTAATAATGCGTTGCTGCAAATGTGTCATTGCAAAGGCTCTGAGGGTGTACCAGGGCACGAACGTAGCCGTGACAGGGATAACGATCAAGAACAGCCCAAAGTTCCACCTCACCTTCGACGCCTGCCGGACCGTCGAGGTGCACGGCGTCTCCGTCTCCTCGCCGGTCGACAGCCCCAACACCGACGGCATCCACCTCACCGGCTCCGTCGGCGTCTCCATCCACCACACCACCCTCGCCTGCGGTGATGACTGCATCTCCATACAGGACGGCTGCTCCGACGTGCTCATCCGGAGCGTCAACTGCGGGCCGGGCCACGGTATCAGCATCGGCGGGCTCGGCAAGGGCGGCGCGACGGCCTTCGTCTCTGACGTCACCGTGCAGGACGTCACGCTGACACAGACGATGACCGGCGTCAGGATCAAGACCTGGCAGGTAAGGAAAAAACACTATTCCCAGCTCTAACTAAAGCAGTGTGTCACGTTGCTGTGCTGTGCAGCAAAACTGCTACAACAAAACCGCAATGCTACTGCGACCATATGACATCCTTTTTTACAACCAGGGTGGATCAGGGTGGGTCAAGAACGTGAGGTTCTCCAATGTGCAGGTGTCGGCGGTGAAGACGCCGATCGTGATCGACCAGTACTACTGCGACCACGCGGTATGCGCCAACCAGACGGCGTCGGTGGCTGTGTCCGGCGTCGCGTACCAGGGCATCACCGGGACATACACGGAGCGGCCGGTGTACCTGGCGTGCAGCGACGGCGCACCGTGCTCCGGGATCCACCTGGTGGACATCAAGCTCGCGCCGGTCAAGGACGGGTACCACCTCTACGGGCCTTTCTGCTGGAAGGCCCACGGCGACGAGGTGCGCCCCGTTCAGCCGCCCGTCGACTGCCTGACGACCGGAGCGCCGTGACAAACGTGACCTGTCGCTGACCGATCAAATTATTGTTTTTACACACTCCAAGGAGCAGCAGAGTTTGTAGAAATGATACAGGAAATATATAGGAGTAGCTTGTACTGAAAGTGTGGTTCCCCTTTGTAGCTACAGCTACAAAATAATAATTAGGATATATTCAAACGACGGCGACAAAGGAGGAGGACTATAGACAACGAAGAATAATTAAGACATGACATTATATACAATGAAGGATTTACACCAGGGCTCTAAGGTTCTGGAACTATAGCAGAATACAAGATTTAATTCAAGTGTATGGATTTATGGGATTCGTGTATTTATTTATGCGGTTTTGCTAGTTTTAAGTTGCCTGAAATTTTCTTAAGTTTAAGTCACTTATTGTAGTCATTGGATTTGTGTAGAGATTGGTGTATCATATGATTGGATATTGATTCAATAGATGTCATATAATTGGATATTGATCCAATGGTCACAACAAATGACTTAAACTTAAGAAAATTTCAAGCAACTTATGAGTAGACAGTCCCTTATTTATGTATCATGCCATGTATGGTTTGCACTGTTCCTAAAAAATATATGGTTTGCACTTGGTAATTTCTTTCAGTTATTTTATCACCACGTTTGGTTCTTGGAATAGGGCGGAGATCTGCATAATTGGAATCGGATCTACTAGAAAAACTTCTGTTTTGAAATAGAACTAGAGCCCAATTCTCTCCGAATTTGTGGACAACTAGTGTGGGAAAACCCTCAACAGTGAACCCGAACCCTCCGAATCCACCAGAATCATCACACACAAAGGTCACCTCCTCTGTTCAACTTCAACTCCTTAGCCTCGCTAAGACTCGGATTGTGGCAGCCCATGTAACATCCCAAATTTAGCTGTCTTACAAAATCAAAAAGTATTTGAAATTAATTATTTCAAAGATTTGGTTTTATTTGGTGTTCTCAAGTTCAAATTCAAATCCAATCCAAAATCCAAAATTCAAATCTCATTCCGAATCCCAAATCAAAAGTCAATTTCCAATCCTTTACCCAAAGCTCAATTTCAAATTCAAAATTTAAACTCCAAAATTCTAAATTCAAATATCTGAACTCAAATCAAATCTCACTGAAAAAATTTCAAATTCAATTTTTACCTCTCCATCTCGTTGGGCCAAAACCAATTCCTTTTATTGGGCCATGCCCATTTTTCTTTTCTCAGTTTGTGCCGATCTTCTCTCGGCCCACTTTCTCTCTACAGCCTACCCTAGCCCAATTCTTTCTTTCTTTCTCCCTTCTTCCCCGGTGTGCTCTGCTTCGCTGCGCCCCAGCCATGCCTCGTTCGCACTGCATGCTCGCCCGCCAGAGTCGTGCCTACGTTGCGCCATCGTTGCTGTGTGCATTCAAGGCCACTATCACTGTACCATCACTGCCCGGCCAACCCCAGCCGTTCTCCGTTGCAACTCGTCATCAACCTCGTGCATTCAAAGCCGCGTCGCCAATCTGTTGAGCCTCATCCTTCCCTCTGCCTCCTACACTCTATAAATCGGAGCCTCACGACAATCTTCACCCCCTTCACCCTCCATCCAAACAATAGCTCCTAGCTTGCAACCGTTCGGCCAGAACGCGTCACGCTGCCATCTTCTTCTCCAAAGGCAACTGTTGCTCTGCCACCTGATCTCCATCTTCGGTGAGATTCTTGCAAAACCAATCGCATCACTTCGTGTTCTAGCATCACATCAACTTTTTCCCCCACTCAATTTCTTGATTTCCACAGCATCTCGTTGCATTTCGATATCGTATTCCCCTTACGCAAAGCTCCCGTGCTGTCAATTTTGCTATCCTCGGTAAGCTACTTCCCAACCCCTTGCACCCATAGCACCACCTCCTTTCCCTCTATCTATTCTCGACCTCACCTTGATCATTGCATCACCATGGAGTGTCGCCACCGCCACGACCATCTTCCCTGATACCGACCACCATTGCCCCGCCGCCTCGGATCACCTCTGTCCACCTCATATGACCCAATGGCCTCCCCTCCTCGTCACCCCTCATCATCACCGGGCCAGTGCGTGTGCCGTTTCCCAAGGAACCGTGGGGAAGCGTCCTCACCACAGTAGCGTCATGCCTCGGCCGACAACCCTCTCGTTGTCGGTGCCACCACCGTACCCCTCCGCCTACGCCGCCGCCACCTCGCGCATCACTAGGACCCCGTCGGTCCATTTTTGCCATGGCTCATCACTCCCGTGCTGCCGTTCACCGTTGCCATCCAAAGCCACTGGCCCAGCCTCAGTTCTTTCTCTATTATCTCTTGTTTGCTCTCTATGTGCTTTCTATCTCTATTTAGTGGACCCGACATCAAGAACACTATATGGTGAGCTCGGTTCACCATAAGCCCGAGCCGATCCGTGGATTCGATGCGTGGACCAAGGGTCCACATGTCAATTTCTTCAACCTTTTTAATCTGAAGGAATATTCTAGGGAATATCCTTCTTCCTCTCAATGTCGGGCATTTTTCTCTCTGATCGGTTTTTCAAAAGCCGTTCTCTACTGTCATCTTTGATGCCGACCTTAATTTCCACACCCTCCGTCACACCAATTCCAAAATCCTTATTCCTAATGCATCGCCGCTATCCGATGGATTAATCTACGTGATGACATATTCCTAGTTCCTACCTTTGTGAGAGCAAGCAATTGAGCCAACACGCCTCGTCGCCGAGATTGAGCATGTCGTCTTCACCATCAAACATGCTCTTTGCTATTGATATTGATTGCTCTCGTAAGCATCCTTCTTCACCATCTACCCTATGGAGTTTGCCTTGATCTGTTATATCTGTTTGCTTCTCTCGTCTTCGCCGGGAGCCTCCACTCCATCGTGACTTCTACTTCCCATTCCTTCTTCGTGACCTTTGACGCCGCCCCGACAATCCCACCGATGCTATGTCGCCCTTGTGCTCTAACCGAATGCCATCTTCATCACCTCATCGACCACGCCACCACGTGCCATCCTAGCACTACCCATACTGTCGCCGAAGCTGTCTCCCTCGTGTGCACTTGCCGAGGCAATTGTCATGTGGGTCATCCCCTTTTTGTCTTGTCTATATGAGAAATGGGTCCATCAGTACAAGTATACTCTTTGAAACCCTAGTCCACATCAGCATTGCCACTCCACGCATGCGCCATGTGTTCACTCCACACAGATCCATTTTCGCCTGTGTGGCAAACCGAACTAGATGCAAACCCCTCTCTTTGACGTCCCTATCCCACATGTCTTTATCTTCAATCACTCACGCTAGATGCAAAATCACCTCACTAACATGTGGATCCGACATGTTTGCACCATTGTTCCCTAAACTTGGTCCATGGATCCGACATGTCTTTATCTTCCATCATTCCCTCTAGATCACCTCTCTGACATCCCTATCCCACATGTCTTTACCTTCCATCACTCACGCTAGATCCAAAATCACCTCACTAACATGTGGATTCGGCATCCTTTCTGCGAACTTGGTCCATGGACCAAGGGCTCACTCGTCAATCCCTATCCTTTTAATCAAATAAATTTCAAGAGAATATTCCACAGAATATTCTCCTTTCTCTCTCAATTTCTAGCATTTTCACTTATAATCAAATTTTTGAAAGCATGTTCTCCTTCATGTGAGCTCTGATTGATTCTATTCTTATTCCTAAATTCATCTAAATTCATACTCTATCCATTAGTACTAATTTTATATTTTTTTTGGATTTATTGTTTTTATTTGTTTCGTTTCGCGTGTATAGAATCCGTCGTTGCCGAAGTGATTTTAGAGCAACCAGAGGAAGTGACACCTACCTTTGACAAAGGCAAGGATCCTTTAACCATATTGTTCCTATTGATTTCAAAATATTATTTTTATATTGTTCAAAACTATTATGCATTGGTATTTACAGAAAATGGTGAATTCAATTCTTAGGAGTGTTAGTTAATCTTAATTTGAATACACTTTCATTTGATGTTGTTATCCATGAACCATTATCACCCTAGTATAGCAAATCCATGGTAATAATTACATTATTGATGGTTTAGTATAAAACGATATAATTGCTTAGACAAACTATATCGGTCATGATCATAATATGGGTGGGAATTATTAATACGCATTGTCGGACCATTTGTTATATGTATGGCAATAGGTATTGCCAATGGTTTGCAAATGAAATAAAACAATGAAAATCTGTTTAGACTTGGGAGGATGGTAAGTTCATGCAGGTGCAGCTAGAGCATAAGAACTTGTAATGTGTTAAATTATGACCGAGTCATATAAGGGACCGACACTTGTGTCTATCCAAACTGATCACTACCACACAACCATATGTCTCGAATGGGATGGACCTGGCCAAATAATTTACCGAGTCCAAGCATTAAGCCCGTGAGGTCGTAGTTGGTAGTAGTTACAGGTTGTGCTAATGATGGTAAATGACGCTCATGTCTATCGAACTTGCGCCGAACGATGGTAAATGACGCCCATGCCTGTGAAGGTTATTCCCCATAACTGTGAGCTCTTTTGATGATGGTAAATGACATCCATATATTGTCGGATCCCCGGGCGTGGAATACCCTAAGACCCTATGAGCACACACATTCACAATATTTGGCATTCACAACCATACATACACATGCTAAAGTAAGTAAAAGGGGTATTCTACTTAAGCTATTACAAGTTTATTACAATCATGGCCGATCGGCCAAATAAAAACAGTCATCAGAGTAAAACAAATAACGGCGGAAGACTTAATGAAGTAACAAAATCCGGCGGCATGCCCATCCGATCCCATGGGCAACTGACAAGGAACAAGGCCTAGGTAGACCCATCACCGAACCCTCCGGTGCCTGAAGCAAAGAACGTGTCATCTGGCGTTGGCTCATCTTCGAACTCTAAACAGCAACATAAGCAAGATTGAATACTTATGTACTCAGCAAGACTTGTAGTGTATCGCAAAAATTATATTAGATGCAAGGCTATCATATGAGGAGGCTCTAATCTACAAGTTATTTTTCTCAAAGCTATTTTTGTTTGCAATATCGATAAGTAATAATTTGCAACAAAATTTGAAAGTGTGGTACTCTAGGTAGAAATCGGGAAAACCTAAATAATTAAAGGAAAGGAGTAATAGGAAATCGATCCAGAGGAGGACCTATTGGAAAATAATTAATTAAGCGGGAGGAGAAGGGGTTTATCAAGAATCCTTGGCAACCTGTGCCCGGGCTTTGGCCCATAAGACCACTTGGTGGCCGGCCAAGTGGGCAGCACCCTTTCTCCCCAAAACCCTAGCCACCCCACCCTCTCCCCACCTTTGTCCGCCACCCTCCTCCTTGGCTGCGCCTCCCCACCTAGGCCGCCATCGGTCCTCGCGGCCTCCCCATTGTGCCTCCCGCTGCCGGCGAAGACCGTCCGCCTTCCACGCCTGCCGATTAAGGAGAAGAAGGAGATCGCTTGGAGGTGGCCGGCTGTTGGAGGAAGAAGAAGGTGAGGGGACAAGACCATCTTCCCGGAGAGAGATTGCTGGTGGGTGCTCTTCGTGCCCAGCAATTGGTTTATCAAGGGTAACCCCATTTTTCCCCGATTAGATGCGTACTTAATTGTGGTAGCAATGTCGGTATTATGGTCTGCTCATGACAGATTTTGGTAGATAGTCATTTTGATGTAGCTAAGTGCGAATTCAGTCCTGGGCATCTCCTGGAGTTTTGTATAGGACGTCGTCATCTTTCGACGAAGTGCTAAATTGTGTTATTTGGACCTCTGTAGCAGAAGTTATGAATTTATTAGTGTGACTGTTCTGCAAATCTGACGGTATTCAGACAGGTTTTAGTAATCTGACTTGAGCGATCAGTTAAAGGGGAAATTAGAGGAGGTCAGTATAACTAAAGTTGTAGATAATTGTCGTAGCTTTCAGGGAAGCTCAATAACACAAAATTTGGACAACCGTGCTGAAATTTATGGTAGTTTTAGTGTACTGTCCAGAGAACCTGACGTGAAATCGATGTTCTATTAATTAGCTTGGTAGGGGTATTAGATGGCCAAATCAGGAAGGCCCACCAACTAGGTTTAGTTGGAGAAATTGATAACCTTTCTAGGAAGTCCAAGAACACCTCATTTGGACTCATTTACTAAAAGATATGAATTTTAGAACGCGATTGTCCACAGAGGGGATAGATTAACATTTAGGAATTGGAGTTAGGATCGCGTTACAAACTATTGCGAGTTCATGTTTTCTTATATAGTTTATTTGGTCCATTACTGTTGTCTTAGTATGCTTTTAAATGAATTTTAGGTGGGGGATTGGTCCCGGAGGCAGCACCCTCTTCACATCCTCCGTTCTCACGCGATTAAGGAAAGTACTCTGATTGATAGAATAATTATGAATGTTTGACAGTGAGTGCTAGTATTTTGATGCATATTAGCTATGCTTGGTTGATAGTGTGATATGTGTGATTAAGGATGGTGAATGCTTGTGTTATTAATAGTTGTTATTCATGTATGGTGTTGTTGCTATCCATGTTATTGAAAAAGGTAATTGTTTATGTGCACAATGAGAGCATACTTGTGACTTGGTCACGTGGTGACCAGTGCATATATATTCAAGGTCCCTATCATATGGATGACGGGCTTAGGTCCCCACACTCGTGGAGTGTGGGCATTGATTTGAGGTCCCTGTCATGTAGATGACGGGCTTGTGGTCCCCACATTTGTGGAATGTGGGCAATGAGTAGAGGTCCCCATCATGAAGATGATGGGTTGTGGTCCCTATACTTGTGGAGTATAGGCTCTTGGTCCCTGTGCCAGAGGGTACATGCAAGGGTATATATCGACGGATGTATACCTCGTGTTACCGATAAAATGCAAAAAAAGTAAAAGGGAAAAAGGTGCATTGCATATTTGCATTACATAAAAATGTGATATATTTTAGAGTAAAGCTTTGATATTGAATGATGATGTTGTATTTGTGAGTTAATGTTTCATTATTGGTACTTGCTAAGACTTTAGGGCTCACCCTTGCTTTTGCTGTGTTTTTATGTACCTGTTGTGAGATCGGCATGCATGGGAGGGAATAGACTTGAGTTGATTTCACACACTGCCACGCACCCTTAAAACTTGATTAAAATTTTAGAATGTCCTTCAATAAATAAGCAAACTGCTTAAGTATCGATTATGGTTATGCCTCATGCATCGAGTTATTTGTAATAATAATGAGTAACATATACTGGATATCCTTGAATATGTTCTAGCTGATTAACCTGTTTCTAATGCTTAGTGATGATATTGGATGTTGGAATATTTATTTATGATATTCTTTTATCTGATGGAACCTTCATATAGTTAACTATTGAAATTAGAGACCTAAGCCAAAATGAACACCACTGTGGTCAAAGTAGCTACAATAGAGCCCATATAAGCTTCATGAGCAAATAATTGAGAGATAGAACACTCACCAAAGTTGAGGAAGAAAAGGGAATGAGTTTACTAGAATTTGAACAAATTCCAAATTTGTCAAATCTCAAAATGAAACCCAAAATTAAGTGAGGGGAAATGATTAGGTATTAAGGAGTCTAAAAGGGTACAAGAATATTTGAAGAAGAACCACTGGAGCTTCATGATCCTCAGATGAGCTCCACGGTCAACAATGGTGATTTGGTGTTTTAGGTGTATTAAGCTCCAAAAATGAAGAAGGAGCTACGGGTGGTGTAAAGGAACACCAGGAAGGGATTTTGGGACCTTTATAACGCTTGGAAAACTAGAGTTTAGCAAAAGGATCCTCACGGGTGAGCTATGTCCATGACACAACCATGGTCCGAAAATAAAAATGATGGAGATGTAGGAGTAGGGCGTGCCTCTCGGCCGAAAGCACCTGCAAGCACTTAATGCCGACCAGGGAGACGTTGCCAAGGAGCATGATTTGACCCAAACCATGCCTCTCTCTGTTGCTCCTCTGTTCACGCACGGCGCGAGGTTGAAGATGACCAGAGAAAAGGCTCGGGCGATTTTGAGCCCTTGGATTTTGATCGGGCGGCTGATATCGCGCCACGCTTCTGAGGTTTAAATACAACGGAGGAGATTGTGAGCATTGGATTTTAATCCAACGGCTCAGATCGAACGAAACAATCGGAGGTCCGAACGTAGCAAGCGACGCGGACGGTCCGATTTTAATCCAACGGCTGGGGTTCGCCCAAGGCTCCCGAGGTTTGAATCAACAGAGAGGATCGTGAACCCTTGGATCAGAAATGAACAGCCACGATTAAATATGTCCTTCGGAGGTCCGAATGTTCTCAAACAATCAGGACGGTTGGATCGAGATCTAAAGGTTCAAAAGGATTAGCGATTCAAGACGGTCCCAATGTTCTCACGAACATGGGCCAGCGATTAGGATCCAACGGCTGAGATTGGATGCACACTTTTAAGCCGGACCGGGTGCAGTTAGTTGACTGGACCAAGTCAAGTGGCTCGAGTCCGAGTCTAACTCGCACCCAACGAACAGTGAAATCAGATTTTGGGTTTTAACATTGATCTGGGACTTTGGGGATTTATTTGAGATAGCAAAACAACTCCAAAATTTCTGAAATTTTTACTGGAGCTTGCTAACTCAGATATTAACCTTGTGTAAATTTTTCAGAGGTTTTTATATAGTGAATTATTCTCCAAAAATTATGCAAGGCTCTGATTTAAGGTTTGACTAAAAGTCAAACAGGTTTGACTGCCCTCTAAAAATATTCAAACACTTTGTAAAAATTGTGAAATTTTTCAGAGGGGTGACACACCATCCCAAGAACTTTAAAAAAATATTCCCAAAGGATGATCACAAGATTTGATAAGAATGTTTTTGGAAGACAATGTTTTGGATCAAAAGACTTGTGACTTTGTATTTCCATAATTCTTATACAGGAATTGCTTAGAACAAACAGGAAATACATGATGTAAGAAAAAGTTTTAAATTCTACTCATTTTCTTACATTTGAAACACAAGTCCAAAATTGGGATGTTACAGAAGGTGCAGCTAGTGGCAAATGACTTTCCTAATTTTCAGCACTTGGTCAATAAAATTGTACTTCAAGAAGATGCTTATCGTTAGCTAGATGAATCTAGGAAAAAGAAGATGGCTTTCCAGGGACAACATGCCGCAAATAGTTCCAGAACTCGCTTTAATCAACCACAGTTCAATCGTGCATCTGGATCTAAGAGCATGTACAATGGGCTTATGTCAGCCGTCTATAGCATCTGCCACATAGGATTTTTGCTGATGTGGATGAAAGAGAATGAAGAGAGAGAATATTGCTGTCTATAATCCGCAAATGATCAGTAGCACCAAAACCAAGAAAAACATTAAAGATTGTGTGTTGTCTACAATCCTATAGCCGACTGTATCATCACAACCCATTGTATGAGCTGTCTTTAGTGCTGTCTATAGGTGACATGGATAGTTGCTATAGACAGCAGCTGTCTGTACCATTGTACATGCCCTAATACATTCGAAACTCCAAGTTCAGTGCCACGTCTAGTAATGCAAACACCTCATAACAACATCGATGCCCAACCCAAGAGAAACAAATCAGTAGTAGGAGTGCAATGCTTTCAGTGCCATGAGATGGGGCATTATGCCAATGATTGCCCTCAAAGACGTCAAGCAATAACTCTAGTTCACTTCAATCTAGACACTAACCTGCGAGAGCACCATCCCTAGGACAAGGATGTGGAGTACCTCAAACTCGTGGTCAAGCTCCAAGGACTTCTCAAACCTTTGGAAGAGGACATGTTAATCATGTCACCGCAAAGGATGCTCAGGAGGCCCTAGATGCTGTTTTCGGTAGGATCCTTATCAATTCAGTCTCTACATCAATTTTATTTAATTATGGAGCTTCCCATTCATTTATATCAAAGAATTTTGCTAAGAAATATAAATGGGATGTCCATGTTCTTAAGAACCTTATGTTAGTTCAATCACCTGGAAAGGAATTGATGACTAACACTATATGTCCGAGAGTGGCTACAGAAATAAGGGTCAATTCACTATATGCCACTGAATAACTTTGGATCTTCACAATATGTCTCTGGTGTCTCACGGACTTATGAGCCTTGGCCCCACATGTCAACCACACAATGAGTGGCATATTGTGAACCATGTAGTTATTCAGTGGAATATTATGAATTTTCTCTAGAAATAAATAGTGTAGAGTTCCTAGTGAACCTCATCATGCTAGAGTCTAAAGTCATAAATGTGATTCTAGGCATGGATTGGTTAACCAAGTATAGAGGAAAAATAGATTGTGCTAGTGTAACAGCCCTAACTTAGGGTTTGTATTTCAAATGTAAAATTTTGAGGAGAAATAAAAACTTTTGTTGTCTCTTCAAATCATTTGAAAGTTTCTACAATTTTCCCTAGCAATTTCCAATTTGTAGAATTTAATTCTTGTGATTGGAAATTGTTGTTATCAGATTCTTAGCCTTCAAACTTGTGATCATCCTCTGAAACTATTTTTCCTAGCATCTTGATCATCCTATCTACCTCCCTGAATTATTTCACAATTTTTAGATTTTATTTGATATTTCAAATGGCCAAGTCAAACCAGTTGAAAATCTGGTCAAACCCTAGGTCAGCATGCTTGTGAATTTTCTCTAAGAACAATGCAGTGCATAAAAAGTTCTGGAAAAATTATACAAGGTTGCTCTCTGTCTCTAGTAGCTACCATAAAAATTTCGAAATTTTTGGAGCTCAGGAGCTACCTCTAAAAATTCCCCAAACCTTCTTTGCCTTTTAAAATCAAAATCTGAAAACACTGTTCTCTGCCCGAACCCAACCTCTGCTCGAGTCCGACCGCGCCACTTGACTCGGTCGCGTCAACTAGCTGCACCGCGAAGTCCAATTGATCGTGACCGTCCGATGCAAATCGAGCGATCCACGTTGCGCGGCGCAACCGACTGCTCGAATGCATACATCAATCTCGACCGTCCATCTCGGATCCAACGGTCGAGCGATTCGGTCGAGTCAAGCCACCGTTCGCACCGCCGTTGGCCCGCCGGCGGCGGTCCCACTGCAGTTGTTTCCGCCACGTCACTTCGCCATGCTCCAGCCGCACCGCCGCTCGCAGGCTCGCCGGCCGCCGCCTTACGTGCGTCGCCACCTCACCTCACCGGTCTTTTCACCGCCCACCGTCTCACCTCGCCGCCTCGCCGCTCCTACAAAACCCTCCAAGGCTTTCCCTACCTCGTTTCGTCTCCATTGCCGTTTTTCTCCGCGAGCTCCAGAGCCGTGAGCGCCGCCGCGACGCCTCGGCGCGCTCGCTGCTCCGGTGATCTCCGAGCACGGCAGACCGTGTCACGGCGTGTTCCACATCCACGGGAAGTAAACCCCTCAAGGAATTTGGGTTTCATCGCTTGTGGAGCTGCGCGTGGCCTTTCTTCTCAAGTCCGGCCGAAACCGCTTTTCCACCGCGCGTCTTCTCGGTGAGCTCGGCTCAATTCTTTCGCCGGTGAGCACCACAGACTCCACCTTTCTTCTCCACTCACTCGTGTCCTCTCGTTCACCCTGAGCTCCTGCCGCCGTTAATCGCCTTGCGCCGCGCAGTGGCTTCGTCGCCGTCACCCGGGTGCCCTCTGTCGTCGCCAAGCACACCGATGAGTTCTGGTAACTCATCGATGCCCATGCGCGCTAAATTTCTTTGTCTTCCTCTCTAATGCGATCACGCCTTGTCACCCCCATGCCGCCGCCAAGCTCGTCGCGTTGCGCCGCCGTGCTTCTCGGCGAACCCGCGACCATCGCCGCCTTGTGGTCCTCAGCGACCCATTTTGCCCGCCGCACGCACCCGCGCCGCCACTCCATCGCCCGGCGAATCCAGTCCGAGCCGCCGAGATCCTCTGTTCTTTTTCGGTTGTGCTCCTCTGCATGCATCGGCGGTGGGGCCTCCTTCAAAACCAATTAGTTAGCTGCTAATCATGCTTATGATTGTTCTTTAGTTCACTCTCATGCATGATCAAAGTTAGTAATTGAGGTTTGAAAGTATTTTGGTGCAAGTTTCTCTGTATCTTTTCTCTGTTGTCAGTTTTATTGTTGTCGAAACTGAAATTTGGTTTCATGATTATGCTATGTAGGTCTGTTAGACTTGATAAATTGCTTAAGAAATAGTGTTTGGTAAGGAATTATGTTAGTTAGCTGTTCTAGATCTTAAAACCCTTGTTGGCATGAGTAATCTAAGAAGTTGTTATTGGAGCTAGTGGTTTGTCTCTGTACTTGTTTTTCCTACTTTTACCAGTGTAGTAAGGCCTTGTAGTGATAGCATGTTGTTATGGTTAACCTTCCTATATGTTGGTGTGATACTTAGATGTGTTAGTAGCTGAATTTTATTAAAGCCCTACCTCAATTAGAAAGTTGTTAGCATCCAATGGTTGGCTGATTATCTAGTTAATGTTTCAATAGCTTCCTATAGGTTCTGTGCTCTCATCTGATAATAGCTGTTCTTGATGTATTAACTTGATGATTAAATAATAGATGTGCACACAATCACCATCAAAGTCTGTAGAAAGATTAAAACATATAAAAGGGTTGATTTTGTGGTTATCTTGGTAAATCAAGTGAGTGGATAGGTCTATCATGAAAGCATGTCTATTTGAATCATCTCTGTAGCTGCTGTGTGAGTTTTGGCTTGTTTGATGTTGTTGAATGTTTGAGTTTGTCGGTGTTATTCGTTCTTATTTGCTGTTATGTTCGATCGTTAGGCTTCGATATTTGCGGCAACCCTGAGGACGATCCTCCGCACCATATTGAGCAACAAAGAGCTTGTGCAAGCGATTTGATCATATTTATCCGGTATTTTAAAGTCTAATATTTTGTTTCAGCTGTATGTATGCATTGCTTAATTTGTGTTAAATTGATTAGTTAAATCCGTAGCTGCATATCCTGTAGACAAAATATTGATCTCTACTACCTGAGCTTAGGTTATTTGCTGTGATTAGAGATCGCTGGATGATCTCTTGTCACTTAGTAGATTCGGGTCAACTTGCTTAGACATGCTTAGCTATCGGTAGAACTGGGCGGTTATCGACTTTAGTCGGTAACCTTGATCACACAAAATTTACTATAACTTTATGTTTTAGCATTTCTGCTATGTTTATCTGCAAAACTAAAAATGAAAACAAAAATGGTTTAGACTTGGGCACAATGGTAAGACTGGTGTGATCTGTTGGGTGTGACTGGAAAGGTGCCCGAGTCAATTAAGGACCGAGTTACTTGCGCCACCGTACTGAGCATTTTGCGTGCTAACCACACTAGAGTATATGGGACCTCTCTTGACCTAGTACTTTGGCGTGTATCGGTCCCGGGTCGCAGGAGGTCGCAGGAGGGACGGAGGTGGGAGCATGGTAGTTGTCCGAAAAGCTTTATCCTGAGTGGGTAGTTGTCTTTTCGGCTTTACCATGTAAGCGTATGGTGTTTCTACCCATACGAGCGGCTCGGGGTTGATACACAATATTGGAAACAGTCTCGTAGGACTTAGTGTGCCAGCATACCTTGAAGTGTGCTTCGGCTTAAAAGCGATCGAAGTGTGGGTACATTGGTACACCTGCAGGTTAAAACTATTCGAATAGCCTCGCGTCTAGGTTATGGACACGCTCGGATACGCCCGTAAGAACTAGACTACAACATTTAAATTAAAACTTGATGGGTGGTACGAATGCGGGATTCGTGCTATTGTTGTGGTGACTATTGGGATAGTCACTTCTAGGTTGTTTTATCTTTCGCTTTTGTTATTAATATCCGCATTGTTATTTCAATCTTAAAAATGAATTGCAAACTTGCCTTTAAACCAGTATACCTTATTGCAAATGAAAATTGGCTTTATGCAAATAAAACATATGGCCTCCACTAAACAAGCTTTGCATGTAGCATATGAACAGTCCGCTAGTTCACACGTCGATCTTGCGGGTACAAAGACAATCTTTGTACTCGGGTGCTTTGCTTAATGTTTTTGTTGCGAGAGGAAGAAGGTGAGCCTCGTGGTCCTCACTTACGTGAGGTGTCTTTGTCGCCGTGGGTGACGACTAGTCTTGGCGGTCCGGTCGGATGCCTTGTGGGTTGAAGGCACACCGATTGGCTTTGTTTATAGCCATCTTATGGCACTTTTGCTTCATTGTCTTCTTTTGTTATTTGTGTATCTTGTGGCACTGCGGCTATGTACGTAATATCTTTGCTATTTGTTTATCTTCCGTTTGTAGTGTGATGTTTGGACTCTATGTGTGGAATGGAGTTGATGTCTAATTTTGTACCGGGGTGTGTATACTGCTTTCTGGGAAGTATACATATCCCGAGGATCAGTTTATTTGATTTGTGATGTTAGGACCAGGTGGTTGGTTAAACATTACAAACCAAATAAACTGGGGTCCTCACAAAGTTGGTATCAGAGCCATTCTGACCGTAGTAACCCAAGCATAGTCGTCCTTAGGATATTTTGAAAGTCTTATTTTCAAATCATAAAAAGGTTTATAAAAACCTAGGCAGATTCTCAGATTTTATTCCTTACCTATCTTAGCTTTCTACTCTCATCTTACTCTAATTTAAGTTTTGAAACTTGGTTTCTCTCTTCACCTTTCAAAAGATAGTTCCTAGGTGGAATTAGTTTGGGGAGAACCATGAAGTTTAATCCAACTAAAACTTGTGGGGATAATAGGGTAAGATGTAAAGGAGTAGTTATGTGTCCGATTTTGCCGGTCGAACTTTATCCCGCCTTGTGTTTGTTTTGGACCGCTTTCATGAATTTTGGGCTTTCTTGCTCTTAAATTTGTTGCTAACTTGTCTTAGTAAAACAGATGGCGGGAGAGCAGCGTGGTAGTCAAGCAGGCTGGTCATGATGAGGAGCTTCCCCTCCTCAGACCATGGCTGAGGTTCTCGCTCGGACGGCGAACCGCATGGACGTGACGCGCATCTTGGAGGTTATTGCTAGGAATACCTCCACTCCTGCGCCGGTGGTGGCGGCCACCGACTGCGGGGACTTGCGAGTTCCTCCGCACACACCGCCGACTTTCTCCCGCTCGAGGACCTCTCGATGCGGACGATTGGCGCGCATGGTTGAGCGAAAGCTCAACATAGCTGATGCCGAGCGCAGACAAGGCACTCTTCGCGTCCCACCACCTTGAGGGCGCGCACTCTCATGGTGGGAGAACTATCTCGCCATGCAGCCGCGGGCCATGTGGTCGCGTGGGAGGAGTTCCGTCGACTTTCGCCGGGCCCACATCCCGGATGGCCTGATGAAGCTGAAAAAGAAAGAATTCCTCGCGCTCAAGCAAGGCGCAAATGCGTGACTTGAGTACCTGCACGAGTTCAATCATCCGCTCGTTATGCTCGGGTGAGGTGGCCTCAGATGAGGCTAGCAGAGAAGTTTATGGATGGCTTGTCCGAGGAGCCGCAGACAAGCTATCCATTGTGGACTTCTCGGACTTTCGAGCCTTGGTAGATAAGGCCATCGTTGCAGAGCATAAGGCAAAGGCGCTGGCGAGTCCCGCAGCGCAAATGGGAGGCGCGCATCGGTCTACTCACACCACCTCGTTCGTCCTCGGTGGGCGGCACGATGGCCGTTCTTTTGCTCCACCGGCGCCGAGACCATCTCGCACCAGCTCCTCGCCCACCGCAGGCGTGAGCCAGCCACGCGGCGCTGCGATCAGCAAGAGCGGTCTCCGCAATCCGGCGGCCGAGGTGACTTGTTTTCGCCGCCACAACAAGGGCCATTATGCGAATGCCCGCCTCCAGTGTTGCGAGCCCTCGTCCTAATGGAGGACGCGGCAGGGAGCGGCCACCCGCCGACCGAAGATTATCGAGAAGACCGAGTGCGAGCAATGGTCGAGTGAACCACCTTTCACCGAGGAGGCTCGGAGGCGCCGATGTCGTGATTGGTACACTTCTTGTCAATTCTCGCCCCGCTGCAGATATTTGATTCTCGAGCATCGATTCTTTTATTTCAAGATCATTTGCTGCTTGCTAGTGGTCTTCACCGTGTTCCTTGGAAGTTCCTTTGCTCATCCGCTCCCGGTCGGAAATGAGAGCCGATTCTGATGTCGGATGTTCCTATCATAGTTGAAGGAGTGAGATTTTTGGCAAATCTCATTACGCTCGATTCAATGAGTCGGATGTGATTCTTGGCATGGATTGGTTGTCCCAACACTTGGGGCAAATCGATTGTGCGGGAAGATTGTCTATCTTACTGACCTTGGGTGAGCAAGTCGGGTTTCGCCATGCCGGCCGTGGCCCGTGTCTATGTGCATTAGAAGCAAAGCCACCTTGCAAATTCAAGATGTTCCCATAGTATCGACTTTGTGGATGTCTTTCCGAAGATTTGCCAGGATGCCTCGGTTCGAGATCCGAGTTTGCCATCGAAGTTGCTGCCGGCATCGCCCGATTTGAAGGCGCCGATCGGATGCCTCCCAATGAGCTAGAAGAATTGAAGAAGCAGCTTGGTGAGCTCCAAGCAAAGGGTTTCATCCGTCCAGTTCATCTCCTTGGGGTTATCCGGTGATCTTTGTGAAGAAGAAGGACAAGACTTTGCGCATGTGTGTTGATTACCGTCCTCTCAATGAAGTGACGGTGAAGAACAAATATCCTCGCGCCCGCATTGATGATCTTTTGACCGTTTGTCCGAGCTCGTGTGTTCTCCAAGATTGATCGAGATCGGGCTATCATCAAGTCCGGATCGGTGAGGATATTCCAAGACGGCCTTCACTACTCGTTATGGTGCATGCGAGTACACCGTCATGTCTTTCGGTTTGACCAATGCTCGGCGTTGTTCATGAACCTTATGAATTCGTATTCATGGAGTATTTGGACAAATTTGTGGTGGTTTTTATTGATGACATTCTTATCTATTCCAAGATCAAGCGAGCATGCCGAGCATCCAAGATTGTTTTGGGCAAATTATGGAGCATCACCGTATCACGAAGTTCAAAGAAATGTGAGTTCCGTTGAAGGAAGTGGCATTTTTGGGCCATGTTCTTTCATTTGGAGGAATAGCTGAGATCCCAAAGTCGTCACGATGTTCTATCTTGGGGCCACCAAGTCACCATCGATGTGCGGAGTTTTCTTGGTTTAGCGGGCTACTATCGCCGCTTTATCGAGAACTTCTCCAAGATCGCAGCCGATGACCGAATTGCTTAAGAAGGACAAGAAGTTTGTATGGTCCTCGCTTGTGATGAAAGCTTTCAGAGCTCAAGCAGCGATTGACTTCGGCTCAGTCCTTACTCTTCCCGATATCCACAAGAGCTTCGATATTTATTGCGATGCCTCTCGTCGGGACTCGGATGTGTTCTTATGCAGAAGGCAAGGCGATCGCCTATGCATCTAGGCGGTGAGGCCTCATGAGCTCAACTATCCCACCCATGATTTAGAGTTGGTCTTTGTGGTGCATGCGCTCAAGATTTGCGGCATTATCTCGATCGGAATCACCGTGAGGTGTATTCCGATCACAAGAGCTTGAAATACTGCTCACCCAACAGATCTGAACCTCGAGCAGAGGAGATGGCTAGAATTGATCAAAGATTATGACATGGGTATCCAGATCATCCCGGCAAAGCCAATGTGGTTGCCGATGCACTTAGCCCGAAAGTGTATTGCAATACTGATGATCCAAGAGCAAAGAACTGCACTACTTGCGAGAATTTCAGCGTCTCAACTTGGGTCCGATTGAACATGGTTCCCTTGTCGCCTTGGTTGTGCAACCAACTTTGGTGGATCAAATCAAGGCAAAGACAAAGAATCGATGATGGTGTGGGTAAAATCAAGCGAGAATATCAAGGGTGGATCAGCCAAGTGTTTCACGTAAGATGAGCACGGTGTTGTGTGGTTTGGGCAGCGTCTTGTGGTCCCAAAGGTCCCGGAGTTGCGGATTTGATTCTTCAGAGGCCCATGATTCGCCTTTGTCCATCCATCCTGGGCCACTAAATGTACCAAGATCTGCGTCGAGATTCGTGGACTCGCATGAAGCGCGAGATTGCTGTGTTCGTTGCCGATGCGACGTATGTTGTCGCGTGAAGGCCGAGCATCGGCGTCAAAGAGTCTTCTTGACCCTTGCCCATACCGGAGTGGAAGTGGGATTCCGCTGGTATGGACTTCATCACCGGTCTACCCGCACTTCTTCGGGGAAGGATGCTATCCGGGTTGTTATCGATCGATTGACGGTTGTAGCGCATTTTACGCGGTGTGTACCGCGCCCTCAGCGTCGAAGAAATTGGCGAACCTCTACATATCCCGCATTGTGAGTTTGCATGGTGTGCCACGAACGATTGTGTCGATCGTGGCTCTCTTTTCACTTCTCGGCTATGGCACGATTTGAAGCCATGGGTACCGTCTTTCTTTCAAATTTCGACCTATCATCCTCGATCGATGGTCGACGGAGCGGTCAATCGTGTACTTGAAGATATGCTCGTGCTTGTGTTCTTTCCTATGGGAAGAATTGGGAGAAGTGCCTACCACTTGCCGAGTTCTCCTACAACAACGAGCTTCCAGCTAGTCTCGGTATGGCACCGTTTGAGGCTTTGTATGGAGGCGCAGAACACCATTGAACCGGTCGAGATCGTGAAAGGCGTTCTTTGGTCCAGTTCCATCAATGAGGCGAAAGTCAAGTGCGATTGATTCGTGAGCACTTGCGCGTAGCTCGATCCGAGCGTAAGAGCTATGCGATCGGCGTCGCCGTGAGTGAGTTTCGGCCCAATGACTTTGTGTATCTCAAAGTCTCACCTCACGAAAGGTCATCGTCGTTTGGCGCCAAGGGCAAATTGGCTCCTCGGTATGTCGGACCCTACCGCATCATCGATAGAGTGGGAGTTGTTGCTTACAAGTTAGACTTGCCAGCTACACTTGAGGGGGTGCATGATGTTTTCCATGTGTCGCAATTGAAGAAGTGCCTCCGTGTTCCGGTTGAGGAAACACCATTGGAAAATATCGATGTGCAGGAAGATCTGTCTTATCGTGAGCGTCCCGTTCGTATCCTCGAAGAAGCTGAACGTAGAACAAGGAACCGTGTGATCAAGTTCCTTAAAGTTCAGTGGTCAAACCACTCCGAGGATGAAGCCACATGGGAGCGGGAAGATCGTCTCCGAGCAGATTACCCATCCTTCTTCTCCTCAGTTGATCGAATCTCTAAGCGAGATTCCTGTAAGGGGGGGAGATTTGTAACAGCCCTAACTTAGGGTTTGTATTTCAAATGTAAAATTTTGAGGAGAAATAAAAACTTTTGTTGTCTCTTCAAATCATTTGAAAGTTTCTACAATTTTCCCTAGCAATTTCCAATTTGTAGAATTTAATTCTTGTGATTGGAAATTGTTGTTATCAGATTCTTAGCCTTCAAACTTGTGATCATCCTCTGAAACTATTTTTCCTAGCATCTTGATCATCCTATCTACCTCCCTGAATTATTTCACAATTTTTAGATTTTATTTGATATTTCAAATGGCCAAGTCAAACCAGTTGAAAATCTGGTCAAACCCTAGGTCAGCATGCTTGTGAATTTTCTCTAAGAACAATGCAGTGCATAAAAAGTTCTGGAAAAATTATACAAGGTTGTTCTCTGTCTCTAGTAGCTACCATAAAAATTTCAGAAATTTTTGGAGCTCAGAGCTACCTCTAAAAATTCCCAAACCTTCTCGCCTTTTAAAATCAAAATCTGAAAACACTGTTCCTCTGCCCAACCCAACCTCGGCTCGAGTCCGACCGCGCCACTTGACTCGGTCGCGTCAACTAGCTGCACTGCCGCGAGTCCAATTGATCGTGACCGTCCGATGCAAATCGAACGATCCACGTTGCGTGCGCGCAACCGACTGTCCGAATGCGCATACATCAATCTCGACCGCCCATCTCGCATCCAACGGCCGAGCGATTCAGATCGAGTCAAGCCACCGGTTCGCACCGTTCGCCGATCGGCCGGCGTGGCGGTCCCACTGCAGTTGTTTCGCCACGCCACTTCGCCATGCTCCAGCGCACCGCGCCGCCGCGCGCTCGCGCGCCGCCGCCTACATGCGTGCCGCCACCTCACCACCGGCCTTTTCACCGCCCACCGCCTCACCTCGCCGCCTCCTTTGCTCCTACAAAACCTCCGGCTTTCCCTACCTCGTTTTTCGTCTCCATTGCCGCTTTTCTCCCGAGCCCGGAGCCGTGAGCGCTGGCCGCGACGCCCGAGCGTTCTCGCCGCTCCGGTGATCTCGAGCACGCAGCGATCGTGTCACGCGTGTTCCACATCCACGGAAGTAAACCCCTCAAGGAATTTGGGTTTCATCGCTGTGGAGCTGCGCGTGGCCTTTCTTCTCCAAGTCCGCCGAAACCGCCTTTTCCACCGCCGTCTTCTCCGGTGAGCTCCACTCAATTCTTCGCCGGTGAGCACCACTGACTCCACCTTTCTTCTCCACTCACTCGTGTCCTCTCGCTCACCCTGTGCCCTGCCGCCGTTAATCGCCTTGCGCCGCGTGGGCTTCGCCGCGGGTCACCGGTTCTCTGTCGCCGCCAGCACACGGTGAGTTCTGGTAACTCATCGATGCCCATGCGCGCTAAATTTCTTTGTCTTCCTCTCTAATGCGCCACGCCTTGTCACCCCCACCGCCGCCGCCAAGCTCGTCGCGCCGCCGCCGTGCTTCTCGGCGAACCGCGACCACCGCCGGCGGTGGTGGTCCTCGCGACCCATTTGCCCGCCGCAGCCGCGCCGCCACTCCATCGCCGCGGCGAATCCAGTCCGAGCCGCCGAGATCCTCTGTTTTTTCGCTTGTGCTCTCTCTGCATGCCGGCGGTGGGGCCCACCTTCAAAACCAATTAGTTAGCCGCTAATCATGCTTATGATTGTTCTTTAGTTCACTCTCATGCATGATCAAAGTTAGTAATTGAGGTTTGAAAGTATTTTAGTGCAAGTTTCTCTGTATCTTTTCTCGTTGTCGATTTTAATGTTGTCGATGAAACTGAAATTTGGTTTCATGATTATGCTATGTAGGTCCTGTTAGACTTGATAAATTGCTTAAGAAATAGTGTTTGGTAAGGAATTATGTTAGTTAGCTGTTCTAGATCTTAAAACCCTTGTTGGCATGAGTAATCTAAGAAGTTGTTATTGGAGCTAGTGGTTTGTCTCAGACTTGTTTTTCCTACTTTTACCAAAGGTAGTAAGGCCTTGTAGTGATAGCATGTTGTTATGGTTAACCTTCCTATATGTTGGTGTGATACTTAGATGTGTTAGTAGCTGAATTTTATTAAAGCCCTACCTCAATTAGAAAGTTGTTAGCATCCAATGGTTGGCTGATTATCTAGTTAATGTTTCAATAGCTTCCTATAGGTTCTGTGCTCTCATCTGATAATAGCTGTTCTTGATGTATTAACTTGATGATTAAATAATAGATGTGCACACAATCACCATCAAAGTCTGTAGAAAGATTAAAACATATAAAAGGGTTGATTTTGTGGTTATCTTGGTAAATCAAGTGAGTGGATAGGTCTATCATGAAAGCATGTCTATTTGAATCATCTCTCAGTAGTCTTTGTGTGAGTTTTGGCTTGTTTGATGTTGTTGAATGTTTGAGTTTGTCGGTGTTATTCGCTCTTATTTGTCGTTATGTTCGATCGTTAGGCTTCGATATTTGCGCAACCCCGAGGACGATCCTCCGCACCATATTGAGCAACAAAGAAGCGAAAAGCGGTTTGATCATATTTATCCCAAGATTTTAAAGTCTAATATTTTGTTTCAAATTGTATGTATGCATTGCTTAATTTGTGTTAAATTGATTAGTTAAATCCGAGTCGCATATCCTGTAGACAAAATATTGATCTCTACTACTGAGCTTAGGTTATTTGTTGTGATTAGAGATCGTTGGATGATCTCTTGTCACTTAGTAGATTCGGGTCAACTTGCTTAGACATGCTTAGCTATCAGTAGAATCAAGGTTATCGACTTTAGTCGGTAACCTTGATCACACAAAATTTACTATAACTTTATGTTTTAGCATTTCGCTATGTTTATCGCAAAACTAAAAATGAAAACAAAATGGTTTAGACTTGGGCACAATGGTAAGACTGGTGTGATCTGTTGGGTGTACCGAAAGGTGCCCGAGTCAATTAAGGACCGAGTTACTTGCGCCACCGCATCGAGCATTTTGCGTGCTAACCACACTAGAGTATATGGGACCTCTCTTGACCTAGTACTTTGGCGTGTATCGGTCCCGGTCGCAGGAGGTCGCAGGAGGGACGGAGGTGGGAGCATGGTAGTTGTCCAAAAGCTTTATCCCGAGTGGGTAGTTGTCTTTTCGGCTTTACCATGTAAGCGTATGGTGTTTCTACCCATACGAGCGGCTCGGGGTTGATACACAATATTGGAAACATCTCGTAGGACTTAGTCGTGCCGGCATACCTTCTAAGTGTGCTTCGGCAAAGCGCGTCAAGTGTGGGTACATTGGTACACCTCGCAGGTTAAAACTATTCGAATAGCCTCGTCCTAGGTTATGGACACGCTCGGATACGCCCCGTAAGAACTAGACTACAACATTTAAATTAAAACTTGATGGGTGGTACGAATCTGGGATTCGTGCTATTGTTGTGGTGACTATTGGGATAGTCACTTCTAGGTTGTTTTATCTTTCGCTTTTGTTATTAATATCCGTACTGTTATTTCAATCTTAAAAATGAATTGCAAACTTGCCTTTAAACTGTATTACCTTATTGCAAATGAAAATTGGCTTTATGCAAATAAAACATATGGCCTCCACTAAACAAGCTCGCATGTAGCATATGAACAGTGCGCTAGTTCACACGCGATCTTGCGGGTACAAAGACAATCTTTGTACTCAGGTGCTTTGCTTAATGTTTTTGTTGCAGAGGAAGAAGGTGAGCCTCAGGGTCCTCACTTCTGTGAGCTGTGCTGTCGCTTCGTGGGTGACGACTAGTCTTGGCGGTCCGGTCAGATGCCTTGTGGGTTGAAGGCACACTGATTGGCTTTGTTTATAGCCATCTTATGGCACTTTTGCTTCCGCTGTCTTCTTTTGTTATTTGTGTATCTTGTGGCCTGTCGGCCTATGTCTGTAATATCTTTGCTATTTGTTTATCTTCCGTTTGTAGTGTGATGTTTGGACTCTATGTGTGGAATGGAGTTGATGTCTAATTTTGTACCGGGGTGTGTATACTGCTTTCTGGGAAGTATACATATCCCGAGGATCAGTTTATTTGATTTGTGATGTTAGGACCAGGTGGTTGGTTAAACATTACAAACCAAATAAACTGGGGTCCTCACAAAGTTGGTATCAGAGCCATTCTGACCGTAGTAACCCAAGCATAGTCGTCCTTAGGATATTTTGAAAGTCTTATTTTCAAATCATAAAAGGTTTATAAAAACCTAGCGATTCTCGATTTTATTCCTTACCTATCTTAGCTTTCTACTCTCATCTTACTCTAATTTAAGTTTTGAAACTTGGTCTCTCTTCACCTTTCAAAAGATAGTTCCTAGGTGGAATTAGTTTGGGGAGAACCATGAAGTTTAATCCAACTAAAACTTGTGGGGATAATAGGGTAAGATGTAAAGGAGTAGTTATGTGTCCGATTTTTGCCTTGGTCGAACTTTATCCTGCCTTGTGTTTGTTTCTGGACCGCTTTCATGAATTTTGGGCTTTCTTGCTCTTAAATTTGTTGCTAACTTGTCTTAGTAAAACAGGATGGCCGTTTTGTTTGTAAAGAGGAAGGATACTAGTTTGCACATGTGTGTGGATTATAGATCTTTGAATGAGGTGATAATAAAAAAATAAGTATGACATATTTGATCGGCTAAAAGGAGCTTGTGTTTTCTCTAAGATTGATCTTCGATTAGGATATCACCAACTGAAGATAAGAATGGAAGATGTTTTGAAAACAATTTTCTCAATTGGTTATGGATTCTATCGATGATCAAGACGTCGATCTTACGAAAATAATAGGACAAAATGATGTGGAAATTCTGGGGAGATAATGGGACTGCTCTTTTATTAATATGAACTGAAATTTACAGGGAATGCCTTCTCACTAGATGGTGAACTACTCATGTTTACACTGAGAACACTACTTGTTGTGCTACAATATCAGACTTAAAACAAAAATCTAATATCTATGCTTTAGTCCGATCCGAGACCCCTTTGCTCCTTCCATGCTCCATCTTTAAATAGCTCTTGAAGGGGTGGCAGTTACTTCTGGAGAAGACATCTGTTGTGAAGCGTCGCGACTGGTCGGAGCGGGATGACGGTTGATGGAGAATCAACCGTTTGGCGGTTGTATGCTTGTGAGATATTCAACCGCATGGTGGTTGTTCATCGTTGTTCCAGATAAGAAACATCGTATGGTATGGAATATACCTGGAATCAATTCCAAACATCAGTTCATACCCTGTACGAGCAGTTCCTTGGTGGAAGGTTAGGCACAGGACCTTGTCCGACCAGGATACCCATTGTGTAACCTCTGGAATCTCTACAACCAATGAGGTCGTGAATCTTCAGGGGTTACGACCATGAAGACGTATGGTCTTTTATGTATTAAAAATAATACATAGAGGTTTTAATCCTCGTTAGCTAGCCCCCGAACTTTAAATGAATAGGTCGTGTGAACACTTCTCTTCCGATGAAGTCGTATCGGGCAGACGCTCATTAAATGCAATGACATTTGAAGCGGACTATATTGACTTTAAAGTTGAGAGCTTGCCTTGGGAATCAAAGAGTTTTTGTGTCCGTTGGAAAAAAAGATTTTTGTCCGTTGGACACTTGGGTAACTCCGATTGCGTTCAACCCTCCTTTCTTTCCTCGTTCAAAACTCGACCATGTCGGACCAAATTACTAACTAGTCGACCCGATTTGAGCGAGAAGAAACTTGAGAGCTTGGAGAAGATCGGGCTGCTTCCCAACAAGAATCTGATTTCTTGGAGGTCGGCGGCTGGAGAACATTCTCCGAGCAACGAAGATGGGGAAATTCTGTTTTTTTTTCATATGTCGAATGCGGATTTAGACTACCAATTCACTCCTTTCTTCCTACAGTCTTGGAGTATTATGGAATTGAATTGGTGAATCTTGCTCCCAATGCTATCGCCAATCTCAGCATCTTCATCTATCTCTGCGAAGCGTACTTGGGGATTCCCGCAGATCTGGATCTGTTCAAGTACTACTACAGGATGACGAAATCTGGGAAGACGATCGGGACTGTTGGAGAGTGCACCTTGCGCCTCCATGACGGAAAAGCTGATGAGTACATCTTCATGTACTCAAAATCTTCGTGGTCATCATGGAAGAAAAGTTGGTTCTATATGATGGTCACGAAGAAGGACAACCTTTATTATTCTCGTAAGAAGGCGGTCGAGAATCTGAGATGGCGCCTCCACTGAGAAGGAGGGAAAGATAGAAAGATGGGCCGGCTATCAAGCTTCTTAGTGTCAAGGGTCTAACATCCTAGCACGAGTGAAGGATTTTTCCATGCGCCGGATTAGTCCTTGGAAGGCCCGAGCATACCAATGCTCTAGTATATTGGTCGTAATAATACGACCAAATATTCCAAAGAAGGTAAACTCGAGTGATTCCACCAGTTTGTCTATATTAGTTGATTACTTCTGTATCCTCAAGTCTCTTGTTTACCTTTACAACTTTATCTTCTAACGAGATTAGAGGCCGGATCAAAATGATCTGTGCCAGAGAGCCTAGCGACAAGGTGTAACACCCCAGCCCAACGTGAGCCTGGAATGCTACTAAACTAACATTAAAAACTTCAAAACCAAGTTCAAACTACCAAATTTCGACATAACCTCCTTTAACATGTTAACAACATGGAGGTTCCAACATTTAGGTAAATCATAAACAATTAATCCAACATCCAGAATCATCAATAGGCGTTCAAAACATACTAACCAACTAGCATATCCAAAGGAGTCTTAATTACACTACTCATCATTATTACACTTAATCCATTGCATGAGGCATAATCATAATCATAATCAACTCCTAAGCGGTTTGCTAAATTATTGAGGTACGACTAAAACTTAATCAACTTTAAAGATGAGTGGCGTGAGTGAATCCGAATCAAGTCTACTTCCTCCCATGCATGCCGTTCTTGAATTGGGTACCTAAAACAATAATGAAAGCAAGAGTGAGCCCATGATCAGCAAGTACAAAATAAAGACATACCACAAAGGTTATAACATTAGCATCCATAATCGTAAACGCATCATTAAAACATCTCATATGCATATGCAATGCTCAAGGAACCTTTCTCTTTATCTTTCTGCGTGTGCATTACACGTAATGCAGAGTATGCAACCGTCGCCAAGATACCCATGCTCGTGGCGCCGCACGCACGGGACCAATTGCCCATTACTCCGCAAGTAATGGGGACCTCAAGCCCACACTCCACGCAGTGTGGGGATCTCGCCCGCCACATTCATGACGGGGATCTCAAGGAAACATGCTTGGTCACCGCGTGACCAAGCCTCAACATGTTCTCAATATGCATATGCTTATCTCTTATTCATCATCAATCTTACCAAAAGACAACAACATTGTACCACAATAAAGCATAAGCATAATTTGAGCAATCACCATACTTAAACAATCATCAAGTAAGCCATCTTTCTATGCAATCATATATCAAAAAGCACACAAACATAGCCAATCAATCACACCCATATAACAAACAATGCACTTGCCTTAACTGTGAGAATGGAGGGCGTGGACGGTGCTTGCCTCCGGTACTCAATCCCACCCTTGAAGAATCGCAGGAGATGAAAAACCACCCTACGAAGAAGATCCTCTCCCTCTTCCCTCCTCTTCTTCTTCTTCTTCTTCTTCTTCTTCTTCTTCTTTTCTTGGTCGGCAGCACCAAGGAGACAGCGCAAGGAGGCGGGCGTGCACTGCTCACTGGTATCAGAGCGATGGCGACTCTTGTAGCATGCCATGCCACAGTACCACCCTAGGTTTCCCCTCTCTTTGTTGGTGGCCGGCCCCTCTCGGGCCTCCTGGGCCAAAGCGTGAGGCCCAGGTTGTCGAATAATTGCAGAAACCCCCTCTAATCCTCTGTTAACTCTATTTTTTCTAGTTGGTTCTTCTATCTAATTCTTTGTTTTCACTTAAATAGACTTGGGGTATTACATTCTACCTCTTAAACAGAATTCGACCCGAATTCTTCTCACTGATCCACTTAAATGAGCACCGAAACTGAACTTAACAAGCGTTAACACATACACGGCGTGAACGACTCTGCATAAGGCTCGCGCATGCGAGACCTCTAGCTTCCAAGTCATTTTCCTCTCGGACATATGGGACCACCGCACTTTGATGCAACTGACGTATTACGCCTCATTACACTTACTGACCTGACCAGAACCACTTAACGGATAGGACTTGAAGATGCGACATTACTCGCTGGTTAAGAGATCTTATGAAACCTCACACTCCAAATACCTCAAGACTCCTCGTAACGTCAGGTCATACAAAACGTTATATTCCCGCTCCCAGACTCGAGATAGTTCTAGCAATTTGCCATCTTCCAATATGCCCACATCTTCCGAACAACCAAATATACTTTAGGCTATCTATCTCTTCGGATCCAAACCACAAAAAATTGCACGTAAACATATGAAACTCTTGTTCCATCGCCCAGTCGACCTCTTCATCATAACAAGTAGATCCTCCATTAAGTAGGGACACGCAACAAAACTTATTTTAGTCAAGTTTTAATAATTAGATTCAATCAAAACAGAGGTTTCATAATGTAATTCCAACTTTCCTCCAAAACACTCAAATCCAAAATCGAGATTCTTCACAAAAACCTTCAATCCTTCCAACTCTGCAGTTTGCAATTGAGCACCACATAAGCCAAAAGAGAATTTACTCAAATGCCCAAATCAAACACTATATTTTTCCCGAACCGAAAAGAACCACCTTGCCAACAAAGAGGCAACTCAAATTGTACATGTTCTCCGTCATAAAACCCAACTCAACCAAGAACCACTAGAGCACTTCTCTACTGAGAGAACAATCTTTTCTCGATGTTCTTTTAAGAAACAAACCCTTTTCCGAATCATGGGTGTCCGTAACTATCACACTAACTCCTTCCTCTTAACCGCAATCCCAAAATGATCCTCAAACCAAAAAGACAACCATACTTATTTAGAGGGACTCTATTAATCCACAAAAGGATTCTCTAGTCCACTTCTATTCCAATGGAATTTTCTTGACAAAAGGTTGCAAACACCTCAATAAAGATTTTTCACCCACAACCCCATCATCTCATTCATTAAAGATAATCAACTTCAAATTCTCACCACACACACACACTTTTACTTTACCCAAAGTATTCTATCAAAGATCAACACATTATTCAAAATTTGCTCTGCTCATCTACCTCTACACAAAATATTGAGTCTCCAAGATCCTAGCATAAAATACAAAGCCCAAAACCAACCTTCAAGTCTCCTACCATGAATCTCGGGTGTAATCGATGAAAATCCTCAAATTCGCTTACTAAAATTTCACACCGCTTAACTATAACCTCGGTCATTAATATCAAGATTCCTCACTAATCAAATAACCGCCCCAAGGCGATTTATTTCACCAATCTTAGACGTTCTCTAATCCACACCAATCCAATTCGAGCACAACCACAATATACTCGTCGCAAAACCTTAACTAATTGACCAGATTCAAACATACTCAATCACCAACGTTAATAAATGAATATATTCTTTGACCAAGATATCCTTAGAATTAATTTAACTCCCATAGGGTTACTCATTGAGGCCGGGTCATACTTGACATTAGCTCAACAGCCTCGCTATCCCATTAATTAGCACGACGCTTAGGTTTCTTCACAACGCTACTTTCATTAAACTTCACCACCACAACTTTTCGCACAATCATACTAAGTATCCAATTGCGATACTCTAACATGTTTATCAAGAGTCCATAATTCGATAATCTCAATATTCCAACATGAACAAAGGTTCTTTGGATCATAATTCGCCATAGGTTCCACTAGTTGTAAAACTAATCACTTTTATCTCATCGACAAACTTTCCATTTAAATAGAATTATCTCCGTGTATTGTAAATCGAAACCAATTCACTTTATAACGCTTCTTCAAATAGCTTGGCCTCGTATTTTGATTGCGATCATTTACTTGACCACCAACCAATCGCCACATTACACTCTAAAAGACCTTGCAACCCAGGTCGGTTAATCTTTTCCCAATAGGAAAGTGCAAACAAATACAAGTTTTAACACACGAGAAAACACTACTCCTCATAGTGAGCACGAGACAGAGAGAAATAGTCAAATAGCATTGATCTCGAAAAACAAAGGACGAGACCACAGTTGAGGGCACATGCTCCACAAGAAGGGAGTTTCAAACATTAATAAATCACAATAAAACATTACTTTTGAAACTCAAGAAACACTTAAGCGGCAATGACAGAAAAGTTGCAGATTACAATTCTTATCTCCAACCTCAAATACTTATGGTACTCATTTTCTGTCAACAAATAAAGCAATCTCTTTGATTACAACATTACTTGCCAAACCAAACAAGAGATGTCTTTGATACCAAATCACATTCATCACTTCGGAACCAAACGGAACCTTTTCATATGTCACATTTCTCAACTAATTTTATCTACTACATAAATCATGAGCCCCCCAAAAGATCACGAATACAAAACTCCAAACATTTCATTTAACCGTTATTAAAACAATCAACTTACTTTCTCTCTAGAAGAATCATCACCATTCCAACGCGTCACAATCCCTTGTAGACCTTATTACTAACATCAAGAATAATTCACTCTTAATAAGGTTCGTTATCATCAACTCTTCCTTTATAAAGTCCCCAAAAGATGACCAAACTGTTACATTTTACTTTATCCTCTCATCGTCAAATGAGAGTACACCAAATTCTTACACCCTCACTATAACAACCACCATATTTTTGAAGGAACCTACTACACAATTTACAAGGTTACACCAAAACCTTTTCATCAAAGACATACTATTATCCGACAATTTCACCATCAAGCAAACACATGTCATCTATTAAATCCCATTGTAAACCTTTCCAAAAGAAACACAAGATATTATTTCATAACATTTTGTTATCTCAAAAGATTGCAATACCAACCTGTTCTAGAGTATATCTAATACCCCAATCGCACTATCGGGCAAGACCTCTTATAACAAGGACATGCACCACAATACATCCTCGTGAAACACTCGTGAATAAATTACTTTCAAATTTCAACCCTTCACCTATTCGGAAGGCTCACACTTATTTAGTACACACTAATTCCAATCTAGAGGTTATCATAAACTTTTGATGATTATTCAATCATGGACGAATTGATGGTCCAGTATCTATTTGTACTCCCACGAGCATAAATAAGATCATCAAATATCCAATTAAAGAAAGTTTCTATATTAATATCTACCAAGACGACAAATAACACATCTTATATTTCTCTTCCCGCACAATTAGATTAAACCATTGAGATCAAATAATCTAACAAGTTTAGCAAACTAAATAGCTCTAGGGTCAACCACTCCGTTAATGTTCCATAGTTGTTAATAACTCTATTGATTCCAATTAGGTGTAGCCATACACTTAATCACGCTCAACAAGAACTAATACATGACATCATCAAATTAATCAACTTTCCTTCCAAGGATCTTAGTTAGGATCGATTACACACTACACTACGGACCCAACTTGATCACTCATATCATATTCACTAATTTCTCTAATTATAACCTCTCACTTGACCACGAGTCGACATCGCTACTGGTTTAGCGCTTTCTTTCATAAAAGAACTTTTCAACTTCTACACTCAAGATACCCAAAAGAGATAAATTGAATCAAAACTTCCAAGTACTACAAGACTTGCAAAAGGAAACTTTCATTAGCCAAAACATCAAGTGAAATAAATGGATCATGCTTTCCAATGAGAGGCAAAACTCCAATATAAAGGTCAACCTTGACAATCAACCGAGTCCACCAACCGCAAGAATAACTCATCGGTTGGAAAACAATGATTGCTTAACGGGACAAATTAAGCCAATAAAAACACATCAATCCTTCTCAAAGAAACCCACCAACCGCAATGAACTATCGACCCAAAGAAATTCATCGACCACAACTGAACAAGAGTTGACCAAATTCAAATTCAAAGAAGGGAACAACTTCTCTAAAATACTCACTATCACGTCGGTACTAAGATATCTGAGGTAACCTCTTTCCTTCTCTCTTACCACGAACAATGGTGTAACCCGGTAAAGCCTGGCCACAACCATGACCTCAATCCTCTCAACAAGGGCTACCTCACTCATAATAATCATATAATCATATTATAGGTATGTAAGATCATCTTATAACAGAATCATCAATACAAAGATAACGAGCGTAAATGCAATGCTTGACCCACCCCATCCTCATCGTGCACCCGTGTGTCGAGTTTTCGATTAATTAACCATTAACAATTTTTAACAAGCTAAGTTACCTAAGTCGTTAACTGTTCACCACGGACCTACAAACTCTCTCGATACCAATCAGTAACACCTCACCAACGTGAGCCCTCGAATGCTACTAAACTAACATTAAAAACTTCAAAACCAAGTTCAAACTACCAAATTTCGACATAACCTCCTTTAACATGTTAACAACATGGAGGTTCCAACATTTAGGTAAATCATAAACAATTAATCCAACATCCGTAATCATCAATAGGCGCTCAAAACATACTAACCAACTAGCATATCCAAAGGAGTCTTAATTACACTACTCATCATTATTACACTTAATCCATTGCATGAGGCATAATCATAATCATAATCAACTCCTAAGCAGTTTGCTAAATTATTGAGGTACGACTAAAACTTAATCAACTTTAAAGATGAGTGGCAAGTGAGTGAATCCAAATCAAGTCTACTTCCTCCCATGCATGCCGTTCTTGAATTGGGTACCTAAAACAATATTGAAAGCAAGAGTGAGCCCACATGACTCAGCAAGTACAAAATAAAGACATACCACAAAGGTTATAACATTAGCATCCATAATCGTAAACGCATCATTAAAACATCTCATATGCATATGCAATGCTCAAGGAACCTTTCTCTTTATCTTTCTGTGTGCATTACACGTAATGCAGAGTATGCAACCGCCGCCAAGATACCCATGCTCGTGCGCGCGCACGCACAGGACCAATTGCCCATTACTCCGCAAGTAATGGGGACCTCAAGCCCACACTCCACGAGTGTGGGGATCTCGCCCGTCACATTCATGACGGGATCTCAAGGAAACATGCTTGGTCACCGCGTGACCAAGCCTCAACATGTTCTCAATATGCATATGCTTATCTCTTATTCATCATCAATCTTACCAAAAGACAACAACATTGTACCACAATAAAGCATAAGCATAATTTGAGCAATCACCATACTTAAACAATCATCAAGTAAGCCATCTTGCTATGCAATCATATATCAAAAAGCACACAAACATAGCCAATCAATCACACCCATATAACAAACAATGCACTTGCCTTAACCGTGTGAGAATGGAGGGCGTGACGGTGCTGCCTCCGGTACCAATCCCCCACCCTTGAAGAATCGCAGGGAGATGAAAAACCACCCCTACGAAGAAGATCCTCTCCCTCTTCCCCTTCCTCTTCTTCTTCTTCTTCTTCTTCTTCTTTTTCTTGGTCGGCAGCACCCGAAGGAGACAGCGCAAGGAGGCGGGGCGGTGCATGTCACTGGGTATCAGAGTGGCGGCTCTCGTAGCATGCCGTGCTCTGAGCACTCACCGTAGGGTTTCCCTTCTTTTGTTGGTGGCCGGCCCTCTCGGGCCTCTGGGCCAAAGCGTGAGGCCCGGGTTGTCGAATAATTGCAGAAACCCCCTCTAATCCTCTGTTAACTCTATTTTTTCTAGTTGGTTCTTCTATCTAATTCTTTGTTTTCACTTAAATAGACTTGGGGTATTACACAAGGCTAGTTTCCCTCAGATCTTAGCGGTCGTTTCCGCCAAAGAGAGGGCCGAGAGACTTAGAGTAAGACTATCAACTGTGCTTTTTCCTTTGTCGTACATATTATTTCTAATCGGTATACCATAAATCCTCTTTGATGTGTAGTCGGTCGGGTTGAGGATCAACGAGGCCATTGAAAGATGTGAGCCGATTGATGATCCGATCACCCCTACGACCATACAGGATGTCAGCCTTCCAGAGGTAGGTAACCGAATAAAAATGTAAATTTTTGATAAATGGTTTTCATCGCCTAATTATCTTTGATGATTTATTTAGGCGGTTGTCGTACACTCCAGCAAGGTTGCTAAGGACCTGCTAGTCACTACTGAAGCTACTATTTTGGAGGTCGACGAATCTACACCCACTGATCTCGCGACCAGGACCTTATCCTTGACCAACTGGTCGTGGATATTGCTTCTGATTTTCAATCAGTGGATGTGCAAGATCTAATCAACCCTACCAGTTCAGAACCGGTGAAATTGGTTGAGAAGAAAAGGAAAGCCAGTGCAACGGATTTTACTCCGATTCGTTCTGAGGTTAAACTCAAAAATCAACCGGTATATTTAAATGAAGAAGTCATATATATACATACCTTGAATATTTTTGATATGTTGGAACCTTGATCTTCCTTGTTTTCTTCTTTTGTAGATCTTCTGGTGTTCCAGTCATCTCCAATCAGAACACTCCTTAGGAAAAGGTTCCTGGGAAAGAGGTGGTTGTGGAGGTTCCTAGTCAGGACACTCCTCAGGCTAAGACTGCAGAGGATGAAGTGACTGAAGAAGCCCCTGAGCAGGTATCGATACCGACATCTGGTCAGGATCCACTAGTGATTCTCACTCCGTCTCCGGAGGTAGTCATCCCTAGAGATCCCCAACAGGTTCCACCTCCCATTAGAAATAATCCTCAGGCTAACAAGTTCCCCTTTTCCCCACAATTTATCGAGGATAAGGAACTTGACGAGGCCTGGGAAAAGATATCGGACCGTCAAGTTGAGATGGGTCCAAATATGATTTTTGCCGAATATAATGACGTGGCAATTCGGGTAAATGTATTACGACCATCTTTATAACTCTTTCTTTTGAAGTTTCTTTGAAAACTTATCAAAGAAAGGGACTTATTTTTGTAGCATCTGGTCAAGAACTACGCTGTGGTCGGACGACTAACCCAGCGAATAAAAACTCTGGAGCAAAAACATTTCGAGTTGAGAAGTAAGAACTTTTCTCTTTTGACTTGACTTCTTATATCTTATATTTTATCATCCTGTTCCTCTTTGTAACTAAATTTTCTCTCTTTATCATATTTGATAGGTTTAGAGAAAATTAAAGAAGATGTCGTGGCTAAGGAAGCCATGATAATAAAACTTAGAGAAGAAAATCAAAATAAAGACCGGTCGATCGCGTATGCAATGACTAGACAAAAAGAGGTTTTCGACTCTTGCGAGCAGAAAATCAAAGGTAACTAGTCGTAGTGTAACACCCTGGCTATTCGGAAGCCAAAATGCTACCTAAAGGACTAACATAAAATAATACCGTGGAAGAATTTCAACAGAAACTTATCAACTAATATAAAAAGACCAACATCTTTTAGAACCTAAGCAGATTTAAAATCGTATCCAACAAAGAATTCACAATTTCAATTATTTAAGTATATTGAATCCACTAAGATAATCATATCAAACCAATAATCAAAGAACATAAGTAGTTATTTAAACAACAATAACATGAAGGATGATATCATCCACAACTAAATTTATTTATTACAGTCCATCGCTTAACCAAAGAAAACAATATCCATTCTTTTATTGAATCTAGTATCAACTGAAATATTTGAGTAGTGCGTGTCTACTCCCTCCCAAGAGAACTTCATCAATGACCACCTAAAATAAATAAACAAAGCAAGAGTGAGTCCAAGACACAGCAAGTACGTTGAATATATGAATAGACCTCCAATATGAACAAGACAACCTCTTCACACTTTCTGAACATACAGCAAATAGATATTTATGAATGCATGAAATGAATGGAAATAATAAAAGGAAGGACTACACCCGTGCTTATACCGGTATAGCTAGTGACACACCCGTCGGTGTTCACTTAAGCCCGCATTTAACCAAAATACAGGGATCCAAATCCCATATGAAGAACGTTTCATACGGGTGTCCAAAACTGCCCACATTGGGCTGGTGGGTCCTACGTGCCCATACTGGATTGATGGGTCTTATAATCCACTCCCGTGGAAGGCACATGAAACAGGATGCATGAACTAAAGTATGAATTATGAAAGACGTCATATATATACTCATGGATATAACACATAAGAAAAGGGCATAAACTTTGAATATTCTCGTGGATATCGAAAAACACAATACTGATCATCAAGCATGCATCATACACCAAACATATGAACATCAAAGTACTTGCCTTCGCGTTGCATGCGTTAACAAGCAACGAAGGTGCCCTTAAATCAAGACTCGCCGCTAAACAAGTAAATAATTGAAATAAGAACAACATGGTACAGAATGCTAGCCGCATCGTTCTACAAAACCTTCCCGACCACTCTAGAACTAACTATTTTATCTAATCCAAGGCATGCATAACTCAAACAAGGAAAATGAGTCCGACAGACCCTTAAAACTTACATAACTTTTACTCCGAATGTCGAAAAATAGCAAACTCAATAGGGCTAGAAAGATAATGTAAATATCTAAAATAACCCAGTTGGTGGACATCTCAAATTCTGTTTGTAAATGACTCTAATAGATCAAAGAACAACATCTGTCCAGATCTGTCTAACAAGCCTGGACAGCAGCACGGTATCGGACATAACTTTTGATTGGCTGAACCAAAATTGGTATTCTTTAACAATCTGAAAATCTAAGAACAAAACCTACCAAAGTCTAGTTGGGCAAAAGTTCAGATTTTGCCTCTAACAAAATTTGGCCCACGGCTCAAATCTGTTGACAGAATTAAGAGACACAAATATCGGCTGAAATAAAATATCCATAACTTTTGTTCTACAACTCCAAATGGGATGTTCTTTATCAATCTGGAAAGCTTATAAAATTATCTACAATAACCTAGTTGAGTGAAAACCCTGAATCATCCATTAACATATTAATATTTTAGGAGACAACATGTTAGGTAGTTCTCATCAGAATTCTGGACAGCAGATACTAAATCCATCATAACTTTTGATCCGTACATCGGAATCAGGTGTTCTTGGCAGCCACCGAAAGCTAAGAACATTATCTAAATATCTTTGGAAGATCAAAACTTCTAATTCAGCTTCTAAGAACCCGAAACATACCACGCAACATACTAGACAGATTCGAATTTACCGCAGACAGACTTTGATCCAATCAAATTTAATCGGTTTCACTTCTACGACTAATCAAACAACAACAACCGGCAATCGTTACCCATGGAGACACGCGTGCCCACTGAAATCCCCCACTAGATGCTCATCTCCTCTTCTTCTCCTCTCTCCTCCACCTTTCTCCTTGGCGGCAAAGAATGGGAGAGCACCACCAAGAGGAGCAACGGAGTGCAAGGAGGAGGGCGTGTACTGTAGTGGCACTGTAGCGGCAGCGGAACATTGTAGCAATGCGTGCTACAGTTGTGGGCTAGGGTTTCCGCATCATTTTATTAGTGGCCAGCCCCTTATAGGCCTCCTAGGCTAAAGTCCGAAGCCCAGGTTGTCAAAGAATTGCAGATTTTCCCTCCTCTAAAGTCTAATTTCTCTTTTCACTTCTTCCTTCATTACAATAAGTTGGAGTATTACAGAAAAACCCCTTTTTCGTTTACTCTCCTTCCTTAGAAACATTCAGGGTATTACATTCTACCCCCCTTAACAGGATTCGACCCCGAATCTACTCACCGATCTACCCGAAAGAAAACAACGTCTGGAAATTAACAACGATAACACATACCAGACATGAACAAATCCGGGTATTGTTCGTGCATGCGAGACTCTAACTTCCAAGTGACCACTCTCTCGATCTGATGAGACCACAACACAAAGACGTAGAACGACGCCCCGCCCTAACACTCGCCCCCACATTTCCGGTACACTCATCTAAGAGAATCGAAGGTAAGATCCTACTCGATGGTCCACGACGTTAACGAATATTCAAACTCTACTCACTCGGCACCAAACATGCCAAATGTTGAGTACACCGCGTAAGGTCCCGAGACGGACCTAGCGATATGCCAACTTTCGAACTCTCGCAGCTAACGAAAATAACCCAATGTACCTTGGACCAACTTCTCCTTTGATACTAAAACACAACAAGCGCATAGCACACGGAACTCTGGTTCCAAGTCTGAATCAAATTCTTCACGCAACAAGGGTCACCCCCTTTTTATGAGGGACATACAACGGAACTCTCTTTGAGCAAACCCTTGTTCCAACAAAACCCATCTGAAAGAAAAAGATTCATATCGCAATTATGCGTTACCAGCTCGGTACTAAAGAGTCAAACCCAGAAATCGGAATTTCATCACGAAAAACCTTTCCACCTTCCAAGTGACAGTTTGCGAATAAATGTCACGAAATCCAAAGGAGAAATCACTTGAATGCCCAAATCAAAAAAAAATCATTTATTCCGTCTGAACCGGAAAGAATGACAAATGTCAACATAAATGTCGAGCTCAACTTGCGAAAGACATCCGTCAAAACACATAGCTCAAACAAGAATCAAGAAAACGTGTCTCTACTTGAGGAAGCATCAATTTCTCGCTTCTCTTTCAGAATAAAACTTCTCTCAAACTTTGGAATTCCAATTCATCACATAACACCCTAACTCATCTCTCTTAACTTGGCATCCTCAACGTTATGCTCAAGTCGAAATACATTATCCACACCTCTGTATAGAGGCTCTATCGACTCCACCGAAACTTTCTCTCAACAACTCCTCTACCGACAGAATTAATTTGATAGATGACTTCCAATGCATCTCAAAATAGATCTCACATGCAATCACATCACCTCAATGTTTTAAGAATAAACAACTCGAAATTCCCAGCACAGACATTCATATACTTCCTCAAAAGGGTTCTATCAATGATCATCCCATTGTTCGGAATCCACCCTTATTCTACTTCCTCTACACATAATCATTGGGAGACTCAAGGTCCTAGCAAAAAGAATGTGAAGCCCAAAATCAAACTCCAAGACTCCTACCATGAACTTCTCATATAGAAGATAGGGGAAGCCTCAAATTAAATCCCTAAAATTCTCACAATCCAAACATACGCGCGCATTGACATCAACACAAAAACATTTCTTCGATCCAATTATCTTTATCAAGATCCTAACTCTTAGAGAGTTACTTACTAAGTCTAAGTCATTCTTGGCAGTAATCCAACAATCTCGGCTATCTCATTAGTCGCTATAACGATCAGATTATTTCGCTAATACTACTCTCATTACAACGCCATCATATTTCATCTGCACAACCATGCAAGGTACTCAACCGCGACACTCTAATACATCGAGTAAGATTCCCATCCTTTCGAAAATTCTAGTGTTCCACCCGAATTGAACAAAGGATCTTGGATCACAAATCTCCATAGGTTCTAATGGTTGCAACAATGCAATCGCTTATCCTCAAAGGCAAACATTCTGTATAAATAAAATTCTCTCTAAGAATTACATACGAAATTAGTTCATTCTTCAATGCTCCTTGATTAACTTACAATCCAAGGTCTCACAACCACCTTGAATAAACACTCGAAAAAACCATCGTGAAACGAATCGTGAATCCTTTCTCAAAAGAAAAAGCAAATGAAGACATTTACTTCTCAAGTAAATACAGACCAAGGGAAATAGTCACTTAGGCAAAGAACTCGGAAAACATAAAGAACGCCAACAATGAGGCCTCAAGTCCCGCTATAGCGAATACCAAACCACAATTGAGAAGAAGGTATTGCCCTTTGAAAATTGGTAAACTCTTATGGAACAAGGGTTTAAGCACACTCAAATAAAGCGCAAGTTGCTAAACGCGACTTAAATCTCAAATACTTTTACTTCCTCTTCCTTTAACCAGAAAGTTATTTTCTGTCATTACTACATCACTTTACCAAATTTAAACAATATAAGCTCTTAAGACCAAATCATAGGAACCACTTAAGAACCAATAAAATCTTTCAACCCGTCTCTTTGCTCAAATGCACTCAATTACCACATAACTCATGAGGTCCAAAGATAACAAACGCAAAACTCAAACACTTTCACTAAAACAAAGATCATGCAACTGATCAATATCTTTTTTCTTATAATTCGCTCAACATTATCATCACAAACCACATGATGACAATCACACTAATCAACGAAATAATATGCTATTAGCAAGAATCATCATAATCTCTTATCACTTCATGAACTTTTAAAAGAAACACAATTAACTACTTCATCATGTCTCTAAAATCTAAATAAGATTGCCTATACTTGATCTAGGAAAGCCTAGTGCAAAAACCTCATAATTGAAACAAACTCTTTCAACAAGATGATAATAGAACATGACAATCTCACCAATGTACACCAATGAAATCTCTTATTAGCTTTCATCCGCTTAACTCTTATCGACACTGACGCCAAGATAGTACACACTAAATACTCTCTAGCCACATATGGCACAATCATGATCCTACCTCTGTTTCAACCTCAACAACGATTAAGAGGATATAATCAACATTCTAACTTATGTTCAAGAATTAGAATGAAAGGTCCTTAACTTTAATAATATAGGATACATAACACAAGGTTTCACAAGGCGATACATCATCATTCATCTAGTCATTTAAACATGTTTCAATAATTTTTAGCCTGGCAAGAATCAAGTAAAGCTATGATTCAAATAAGATCATCAAGATCCAAATAGAAGACTGATTCAAAGTTAATATTTATCAAGACAACATTTGAACACATCCTTAACTTAACCATCATCGTGTTAGAATAACCAAAGAGGACCTAGATTCCAATCCATCTAACAAATTTAACAGATTACTCGATCGTAAGGATCAAACCAGTTTATCAACATTTCCACACTTCTTAATAACAATAGGTCCTTGAACAGTATGAACAAACTCTTATCTAAAATTCATCATGTACTAAATACAACGACATTTCGCATTAGTCAATTCACTTCCGTGGATACTAGTTAAGAATAAACTGCTTGCACAAAGCCAATAACCCAAATATGATAACTTATCTCATAACGGTTAATTCATTTAATTAACACCTCTTACTTAAGCATGACAAGACATCACTTAAAGGTTTTAACACAATCTTTTAGAAAAAGAGGTATTAAATTTCAACAATTGAAAGAATTCAAAAGAAATACATAAAGCCAAAGCTTTCACATGATAAAGAACTTGCAAGAAAACTTTCAAGATCCGAATACCATGTGAATAAAGATTCGCATCCTCCAACAAGAAGGCGTAACTCAAAGAAAAGATAAATTTCACGATAACTAACGCTCCCAAGAAACAACATTAGACCAGAATGGGACAACAAGTAGTCAATATAATGAATCAAGAAAGATCAATGGAAACTCACTAGGAGAAATGTAAAACACTAACTCCAGAAAACTTCATCATTCGCAACTAACACCAGAACTGGCCACATTCAGAATCAAGGAAGAGAATAATATTTTCTAAAGAAACTCACCCTCAACACTCAACTATGGTATTTGGGGTAGATACTACTCTATTCTGTTACCAAGAACGGTGGTGTAATCTGACAAACCCAGGGCCACCACCACGACCTCAACCTCTCAACGTCACCCATAGCCAAAAATCAATATGAATATAGAATATCATCTCATAGCAATCACACAAATAAATTCATAGGTATAGAGGATCATATCATATCATAGATTAACAACAAGAAAGATAGCATGCACAATTCAACAATTGCTCAACAAATGAAACATAACAATAGAAATACTAAACAATGGATTTCCAACCCCACCCATCGTGCATAGTCCTGTCATTTTAATAACTTAATTACCACGGACCTAAAGCCCGCTCGATACCAACTGTAACACTGCTATTCGAAGCCAAAATGCTACCTAAAGGACTAACATAAAACAATATCATGCGGAAGAATTTCAATGAAACTTATCAACAAATATAAAAGACCAACATCTTTTAGAACCTAAGTAGGATTTAAAATCGATCCAACAAAGAATTCACAATTTCCAATTATTTAAGTCTATTGAATCCACTAAGATAATCATATCAAACCAATAATCATGGAACATAAGTAGTTATTTAAACAACAATAACATGAAGGATGATATCATCCACAGCTAAATTTATTTATTACAGTCCATCGCTTAACCAAAGAAAATAATATCCATTCTTTTATTGAATCTAGTATCAAGTGAAGTATTTGAGTTGTGCGTGTCTACTCCCTCCGAAGAGAACTTCATCAACGACCACCTAAAATAAATAAACAAAGCAAGAGTGAGTCCAAGACTCAGCAAGTACATTGAATATATGAATAGACCTCCAATATGAACAAAACAACCTCTTCACACTTTCTCAACATACAAGAAATGGATATTTATGAATGCATGAAATGAATGGAAATAATAAAAGGAAGGACTACACACGTGCTTATACCGGTATAGCTAGTGACACACCCGTCGGTGTTCACTTAAGCTCGCATTTAACCAAAATACGGGGATCCAAATCCCGTTTGAAGAACGTTTCATACGGGTGTCCAAAACTGCCCACATTGGACTGGTGGGTCTTACGTGCCCATACTGGAATTGATGGGTCTTATAATCCACTCCCGTGGAAGGCACATGAAACAGGATGCATGAACTGAAGTATGAATTATGAAAGACGTCATATATATACTTATGGATATAACATATAAGAAAAGGGCATAAACTTTGTGTAATACCCGATTATTCGATATCGAATGCTGTAAGATTAGAGAGGAAATAAGTTAAAATTCAGAATTTTAGGAGAAGTATGGGCCACAACCCATATTCGAGAAGAGGGAGCTACCATAGTGGCCCAAGGCCCATGAGTGGGCCGGCAGCCCATTAGAAGGCAAGGGGAGGAGGGGACCAAACCCTAGCCCCATTTGCTACAGTAGCGCGCGTGCTATAGTAGCCCGTGCTACAGAGTAGCAGCGTGCTCTGATGCCTCGCCGCTTGCTGCTCCTCCTCTCCCGGCGCCATCTTTCCCGCCGCCAGGCCGACCGTGGGAAGAAGAAGAAGAGGAAGGAAGAGAGGATTGAAGGAGAATTTCTTCGTGGGATTTGATCAGCGATCTCCGATGGTTCTACAAGGGTAATGATCGATTTCTCGCTGTTTAGGTTGTTTCAGATGCGAATTCGATTAGTTTGATTGGATTGAATTGCTGCCGTTAGAATTTCAGTTCTGTCCTGAATGTTACGCGGCCTGTTTCGTGATCTTAGAGGCCGAATTTGGGTTGTCCATCTCCTAGAGTTTTGTAGATATTGATCTTAGCTTTCGGTGGCCGCCAAGAACACTGAATTCCGACTTTCGAGTCAAAAGTTATGATAGATTTACTATCTGCTGTCCAGAATCCTGACGAGAATTAGCAGTATCTGTATAGGTTGATTTATGGCCTAGGTAGAGGGTGATTCAGAGGTCTTGCCCATAACAAATTTTGAAGGTGATATCACTAGCTTTCAGGATTGATAAAGAAAACTTCATTTGGAGTTATAGATCAAAAGTTATGCACTTTTCTTTGTGACTGTCCAGATTGTATGTCAGTCTGTCCAGATTGTATGTCGTTTCTATCTTTAGTTTTGACCCGTGTGCCACTTTTTGTTAAAGGCAAAATTTGAATGTTGTGCCAACTAGTTTATTGTAGGTAATTGCATAACCTTTCAGATTGTTAAAGAACGCTCAATTCGGAGTTGTAGATTAAAAGTTATGGTTGTTTTAGTATTGCTGTCCTGTTTGTTCAGACAGAAGCTGTGCTGCTGTTTTGTTTTCTTTATTAGAGAAGTTTATTGGCCGAATTGGGAAATCTCATCAACTTGAATGTTATAGATATGTTCGTTAAGATGAGGTAGGATCTGGACTCATCTCATTTCGAGTCCCACGTCATTAACTACTGTCATTTTCGTGCTGCTGTCCCGACACGCTTTTGGGTTGCAGCCTGTTTTTCGATTAGGTTTTATGGTGATTCCTTGGGAGTTCAAGGGGGTATTGTAGACTATTAATTGGGTTGATTCTATGTTGTTCTTATTTCGGTTATTTAATTGTTTAGGCCACGAGGCTACCGGTTTGGGAGCGCCATCGTTGTTCGCTAACGCACGCAACGCGAAGGCAAGTACTTTGTTGCTTTTGAGTGTTATGATTGTGAATGTTTTCATGAATATAGTGTGACATATTGTGTTACCCGAGATCTGAATTGGTTATGTTCTTTCATTATGTGGAGTATATACGAGAGATGGTATTATCACTGCTCATGTTCATATCATGCATCCTTTTATTCATGTTATGTCCACGGAGTGGATTGTAAGTCCCACCATTCCAATGTGGGCAATTTTGGACATTGTCATGTCCCGCCCACTGAGTGGATTGAAAGACCCATCAATTCCAAGATATGGGCACGTAAGACCCATCAATTCCAAAGATGGGCAGCTTTGGACACCTATATGAAACGTTCTTCATATAGGACTTGGATCCCCGCACTTTTGTTAAGGTGCGGGCTTAAGTGAACACCGACGGGTGTGTCACTCACTATACCAGATATGCATGTGTGCAATCCATCCTTGATTACATTCATTCATTTCATGTTTTCATAAGTGTTCACTCGATGCAAGGTTCGCATTCTTAAATGGTGATGTCCTGTTTGTATATGTGTTCTTTCTCTTTCATCAGACTTGCCGAGTCATGGACTCACTCTTGCGTTGTTTGTTTATTTTAGGTAACCCCGATGTTGGCTCACTTGGGAGGGAGTAGACACGCACTACTGCTCACATCATCCTATTCATGTTCAAGATTAAATTTAGTTTTATCTTACATTCGTTGATGATGAACTGTAATAATTAAATTATAATTGGTGAAGGAAGGATACCTTCTCCACATGGATGTAGATTTATTAATGCGTGTGAACCTTCTTTATTGATGATCGAATTAAATAACTTAAAAGGTGAAGGAAGGATACCTTCATCATATCCTGCTTAACTTAATGTCTGTCTTTAGTTGATATACTTGTTTCAAATTCTTCCGCATTATGGATGTATGTTAGATGTTTTAGGTGACATCTTGGCTTCCGAATAGCCGTGGTGTTACAGCTTGGTATCGTGAGCGGCTTTAGGTCCGTGGTTAATAGAAGAACATTAAAATGACACATCGTGCATGAGGTGGGGTTGGGAATCTATTGCTTCCGCATTTCTATTGTTATGTTTCATTCGTTGAGCAATTGTTGAGTTGCTTTTGTATTATCTTTCTTGTTGTTAATCTATGATCTACTATGATATTCATTATCTATGAACTAATACTTTGATTGTCGTGAGATGATCCTGCATATTCATAATTGAGTATTTTGGTGAAGCGTGTTGTTAACGGATGATAAGAAGTGGAGGTCGTGGTTGTTACTCGATTCACTGTGTTACACCATCGTTCGCAGACGTGGTTAGAGGAGTAGTTACCCGAGTATCATCGTTCGTGTACTAAGTATGAGTTACTTTAGAAAGTTGTTCTCTTATTTCATTTCTGAATTTGGCAATTCTTGTCCTGTGGTGGTTGATGAATTTCTCCGGGGTTTGTGGTCCATGATAGTTATGGTTTTCCATAGATCCCTCTTGGTTCTCTCAAACAATTATTGCTTTTGATCGTTGAGTTGCTTTTACTACTTATGATCGTTGTCAATTGGCAAGATTGATGTTTTCTTGGTTGCTCCTTCTTTCTCATTGAAAAAGAATGACTCATTTACTCGTTTGATAGCTTGGTTAGTGAGAGTTTCTCTTGTAAGTTCGCTTGCCCGGGAAAGCTTTGGCTTTATGCGTTTCTTTTGGATTACTTGAGCGTTGAGGTTTGAAGTCTCTCTTTGTCAGCAGAAGGTGTTAGAATCCTTTGTGATGTCTTGTCATGCTTAAAATGAGCAATTATAACTAAGCTAATAGATTGTTACGATATGAGTTATCAAGTTGGGTTATTAGCATGGTGCAAATCAGCTTATTCTTAACTACCATCTATGAAGGTGAAATTGATTAATTTGAAATATCCTTGTATTTGATACATGTTTGTATGTTAAATAAAGACTGCCAATATCTGCTCGTAACCTATAGATCTTACATAAGAGCTAGATTTATCTATTCCATGGTATGCTAAAATTGTTGAAACTTGTATAAAGGACCTGATGGGTGTGTATCGATTCGGAAACCTTGTTTATAGAAAATTATGTTAGTGAATCTTTAATCATGTTTTGAAATGATTTCTATGTTTATATATGGTTATGTGTTTGCAAATGGAATTAGTACCGTATGTTCATACATGATTAATACAATCATCATTTGTTTTTGAGCGCTAAAGAAGGTGTAGAGCAACACCCACAAGTGGAGTAGACGAATTTCGTAAGTAGTCTTTGATATCGTGCCTTGTGATATTGTTATTGCTTAGCATAGTCTTGTTATAATAAATTTGTTTCAACCTTTTGTTTGTGTTCCTTTGGGAAGTTTTAGGATGGAGTAATAAAGTTTGATGATTCTTGGTACTAGTATATGTTGTCGATGTTTTGAATCACAAAATGGGAGAATGAGGTTAACTCTTATAGTAATTTGATCACCTATGGTGATATTTCCTAAATGATCAAATTTTAAGTTTTGTGTTCATGATCCTTTGGGGGTTCAAGCTTTATGTGGTAAATGAAGTTTATCGAGTAGCGATATGTTGCAAAGTTATAATGGTTCTTCAGTAATGCAAGTGCTTTGATTTAGTACTTATTTGTTCTTATCTGTTAAGGTTCGATATTCTCTTCTTGTGAGGCTTAAGTGTTCAACTGTGGACTCCACTTATGTTCTATAAGTTCATTGCTTAATTGGTTTCTTCCTTGGTCCCGTGTTCAGTGCGAGTGGTGGATGAGTTTTCTAGTTGGTGAAAATCGTTTCCATTTGTCTCTTTTTTTGAGAAAGAATCAATTTATTCTTTTCACGTGGGTCTTTTGAAGTGTTTTCTAATTGTTGTTGTGAAATTGATGTTAATACCCATAGTAATTTGATCGCCTTTGGTGATATCGTTGATGAGAATAATTCAAGTTTAGCTTTCGTGATATTTTCTTTGAGCCCATGAATCATCCGTAGCTGAAATTATTTTAAATAAATTAAGGTATTGGATTGTCCCGTTGCTTCTTAAGAGATTTGTGTGATTTAATTTTAAAGGCTCTTTGGTCGAGTTGGCAACGTGAGGTTGCAATCAAAGAACTTATGTTGGTTCCTTTAAGAGGAGAATAATCTACATGCTTTGCAAACTCAGAATTGGAAATGTCTCGAGTTTGGTGGCCGAGATTATTTGGATCTCATGTTTCTTGTGTAGTTGAACCTGTATTCGAACAAATATGACGTATGGAAGAATTTCATTGGTTCTTAATTAGTCCTTGTGGTTTGGACTAAAGATCTTATCTTGTACGTTGTGGCAAAGCGATGTTAGTCAAAGAATTAATTTGGTGTTAAGGGAAAGAGTGAGAGGAATATTTGAGAATTTGAGTCAAGTTTTGTAACTTGTAGTTATTCGAATTGTTCATAAACTTTTACTCTTTTCACTCAAGAGTTGTCGAGTTTCAATCGCAATGTCATTTTTTCTTATTAGTGGTTATTTGCTATTCCCTTTTCAAGGGATGTGTGCCTCCATTGTGAACTCAAGTTTCGTTTTCGGATCTTTATTACAGATTATTTCTTTTGGTTTTGTGCTCACCGTGAGCATAACATTTTCTGTGTGGTGAAATTTGTTCTTATTCGCCTCTTTCTTTTGAGAAAGGATCAACCGTTTTGTGCTGTAAAGTTTTACAACTTGTAAGTTGTTGTTTGTTTGGTGGTGGTTAAGTGATTGTAGGGGTGAGTTTTTGCTACCCAGCTATTGGAGTAGTAATAGAAGATGAGTTGGTTTTGACCTGAATCTCTTGGAGGGAAGTCTTACACAAACTAATAAAAGAAAGTGTTTATTAGAGCCTATTCAAAGGAGTAGAATTTATATATGCATAAGGTTACAACAGGAAGGTAAAATGGTTAAATTTTGCATAAAGCAGGACATCTTAACCTACAAAGACTAAATTTTGGATAAAGCAGTTTAATAAATCAAAGTTGGATTAGAACAGTAAGTAAATGACATAATGTAAACAGTATAGTGCATGAATCCCTCATGCTAAACCAAAAACAAAACAGATTTGTAAATCAAAACTTCTATACAGTGACATCAATTCAAGTTATCGCCCATGACCGTGGACACGCTATTCGAATGCTTTATACCCGCGGGGTGTACATCTTTACCCACATGACTTAGTCACCGCTGCCTTGGATGCCTCCAATGATGACATACTTCCTTTGGTATGCCACAGTGGAAACTAAGATTTGGTATTTTTCAACAAGCTAACACTATTGAGTTGGACCCCATGTGTGAACCGATCTCGCTTAAACAACGATCGATAGCATCCGCTAACCGGGTACACATGTTGCGTCAAGAATGCCGATCCAAACAATTTAACGCGAATCGGGCTCACTACCCATATTAGGATGCAATCGCATCTTTAAGGTGCGATATGCTACTGAGCACATATACGCCTCACCCTTCTAAGAACATCCGACATCGACATACAAGCTCACATGGCATACAACGCAACATAAGACCTAAGCATCTATGCCATACAAGGTCAATACACATATTCTTACTTTCTGTTTCCAACCCAATAGTCTTAACACTTTACTTAACCAAACAATACCATACACTGCATGTGGAAGTACGTGGGGACTTGAATTGAATAGTCGAGTTCGGTCCTTAATTAACTCGACATGTCCACCACAATTCCCAATCTCGTGCACAAAAGCATCATCACTAGCTTCCTCTTGTCCAGATCAATTTAAATATGAAACTCATTTCAAATAAGTAAACGGACAAAGAGTTTTAAGTAACAAAAGCCATTTTAGATTCTATGTTTGACAAGATATGCTTGTCAAACTCTATAATCTCTAGATCGCATGTCTAGGCCAAATCAAAATATATTATAGTATACAGCACTGAGCTAGGGTTAAGTGTATGATTATAATTAAGGTAATCCACCATGTTAGGTTATAGCTAGCTACTACAGATCACATTTGTGTATTTTTAGAAAAATAGTATGCACAGATATCACTGGATTTGTAAAAGCTATTGTACAAAATCTGGGATCAATATGGTGCAGAGAGGAAGCTTGCCTTGATAATAATAAACTTCACAGTGTGCCTGTGGTTCAAATAGATTTGTGAGGACCCCAATTTATTTGGCTTGTAATGCTTAACCAACCACCGGTCCTAGCATCACAAATCAAATAAATTGATCTCTAGACATGTATACTTCCCGTAAAGCAAGATATACACCTTGTTACAAAATTAGACATCAACTCCATTCCAAACATAGAGTCCAAACACCACACTACCAAACGGAAGATAAACAAATAGTAGAGTTATTACGCATAAAGGACGACATGTGCCAAGAGATACACAAATAACCAAGACAGAGCGGAAGCAAAAGTGTCATAAGATGGCTATAAACAAAGCCAATCGGTGTGCCTTCAACCCACAAGGCATCCGACTGCACCGCCAAGTCTAGTCGCCCAACACGGCAGCAACACAGCTCACGTAGTGAGGCCCTTGGGGCTCACCTTCTTCTCTCGCAACAAAAACATTAAGCAAAGCACCGAGTACAAAGATTGTCTTTGTACCCGCAAGACCGACGTGTGAACCAGCGCACTGCTCATATGCTACATGCAGGCTTGTTTAGTGGAGGCCATATGTTTCAATTGCATAAAGCTAATTTTCATTTGCAATAATATAATACAGTTTGAAGGCAAGTTTGCAATTCGTTTTTAATGTTGAACTAACAAAGAAAGATAATAATACAAAAGAATAAAGATAAAACATCCTAGATGTGACTACCCCAATAGTCACCACAACAATAGCACTAATCCCGCATTCGCACTCACCCATCAAGTTTTAATTTAAATGTTGTAGTCTAGTTCTTGGGGCGATCCGAGCGTGTCCATAACCTAGACGAGGCTATTCGAATAGTTTTAACCTCGCAGGGTGTACCAATGTACCCACACTTCGATCGCCTTTAAGCCAAGCACACTTCCAAGGTATGCTCGCACTGACTAAGTCCTACGAGACTTTTCCAATATTGTGTATTAACTACGAGCCTCGTATGGATAGAAATCCATACGCTTACATGGTAAAGCCGAAAAGACAACTACCCACTCAGATAAAGCTCTTCTGACAACTACCATGCTCCCACCTCCATCCCTCCCGCGACCTCCTGCGACCCGAGTCAATACACGCCAAAGTACTAGGTCAAGAGAGGTCCCATATACTCTAGTGTGGTTAGCACGCAAAATGCTCAAGACGGTGGCGCAAGTAACTCGGTCCTTAATCGACTCGGGCACCTTTCACCACACCCAACAGATCACACCGTCTTACCATTGTGCCCAAGTCTAAATCATTTTTGTTTTCATTTTTAATTTTGCAATTAAACATAGCAGTAAATGCTGAAACATAGAGTTATAGAAAATTTTGTGTGATCAAGGTTACCGACTAAAGTCGATAACCGCCAGCTTCTACCGATAGCTAAGCATGTCTAAGCAAATTGACCGGATCTACTAAGTGACAAGAGATCATCCAATGATTTCTTATCACGAAGAAATAACCTAGGCTCATGTAGTAGAGGAATATCATTTGCCTATAGTTTATGCATCTAAAGGATTACCTAACCAATTTAACACAAATTAAGCGATGCATACATACAGTTGAAACAAAATATTAGACTTTAAAATACCGATAAACATGATCAAAGCGCTTGTTCGGTCATTGTTCGTAATGCTCAACCATTGCAGAGGATCGCTCTCAGGGTTACCGCAAATGTCGAATCCTAACGATTGAACAAATAACAGCGAATAAGAACGAATAACACCGGCAAAACTCAGCATTCCAAAACAAACACAAATTCATACACAGAAACTAGACCACCACAAAAGGAAAAATAGAATAACTGCTACAGAGATGTTTCAAATAGACATGTTTTCAAGTGATTGATCTACCCACTCACTTATTTACCAGGTTAACCACAAAATCAATCCTCTTATATGTTTTACTCTTTCTACAGACTTTGATGGTGATTGTGTGCACATCTATTAACCAAGCATCAAATTAGCACATTTAAACAACTAGTTACTCTAAACAACCAACATTAGTGATAAGGTCACCAAAACCTACAAGAAACTATTGAAACACTAACCAGTTAATTAGCCAACTATTAGATGCTAACCAAATTTTTTTAATTAGGTTGGGCTTTAATAAAATTCAGCTACTAACACACCTAAGTATCACACCCCCATATTTAAGGTTATCACAATTCAGCATGCTACTACTCCAAATCTTACTGCACTGATAAGTCAAAAGTACAGAGACAAACAACATGATCAACTAACTATCCCTTTGATCAATCATGACAACAAGAGCTTTGAAACTTAAAGATACTAACTAAATCATTTCATGCTAACCACTACAACGAAAGGGAGTCATCCAGCACTAAACAAGAATCCAAAGCATGAGCATGAAACTAGAATCTAGTTACTGACAACAGAAACGACACCAGGAGACAATTGCAGAGAACAACACTAAAATACTTTCAAACTCCCATTACCAATTTTGATCATGCAATGAGAGTGAACTAATGGACATTCATAAGCATGATTAGCGGCTAACTACAAAGCTTAAGGAGGTGGGCCCCATTGTCGATGAAATGAGAAGAGCACGGCCGAAGAACAGAGAGGCTCGGCCTGTGCTCTGGACTGAACTTGCCACCGGCGAAGGAGTGGCGGCGCGGGCTGTGCGATGGCCAAAATGGGTCGCCAAGGGGTTACTCAAGCTAAGGGTGGTCGTGGGTTTGCCGGAGAAGCACGGCGGCGGCGCGGCAACGGAGCACGGCGGCCGGCAGTGGGGGCGACAAGGGACGACTGCGCCAGAGAAGAATAAGGCGAAAACTAGCGCGCGCATGAGCATCAGTGGGTTACCAGGAACTCACCGATGACGCGGAACTCAAGTGGTCGCCGGAGATGGCCCAACGACGAAACTGCGCGCGCGCAAGGCGGTTAACGACAGCGAGAGCCCGAGGCGAACGAGAGGACAAGTGAATGAACGGAGAAGGAAGGTGGAGTCCAGCGATGCTCACCGAGCGAAGAATCGAGCCGAGCTCACCGAGAAGTCGTGGCGGCGAAAAGGCGGTTTCGGCCGACTTGGAGAAGAAGGGCGCGCGCGCTCCACGGTGACGAAACTCCGAATCTCTTGAGGGTTCGCCTCACGGATGCTAGGCACACCGTGACGCTTATCGGCTAAGACCGAGCTCACCGGAGCGGCAAACGCTGAAGCGCGGCGACGCCTCGGCTCGTGAGCTCGGTGGAGAAGAAAGACAAAGGAGAAGAAAACGAGGTAGGAAAGCCCTGAGGCTTTTGTAGGAGCAAAGCGAGGCGCGAGGTGAGGCGGTGGGGCGTGAAAAGACCGTGAGGCGAGGTGGCGCGTGCATGCGGCGGGCGGCGGCGAGAGCGCGAAGCGGGCGAAGAGAGTCGCGCAGCCGACGTGGCGGGATAACTGCGCAGTGGGACCGCCTGTCCGAGAGAAAAGGGGGTGCGACTCGAGTTGGAGTCCGCGCGGTGCGACGAGTGGGTTTAACTCGATCAATATCGTGTCGACCGTTGGATCCGAGATGGACGGCCGAGATCTCTGTATGCATTCGACCGGCCGATTGCGACGCGAACGCGGACCGCGGCGATGCACAACGGACGGTCACGATCGATTGGACTCGGGCGGTGCGGTTAGTTGACGCGACCGAGTCAGTGAGCGGTCGGACTCGAGACGGGTTGGTTCGAGCCCGACAAACGTTGTTTCAGATTTGAATTAGAAAGACAGAGAAAGTTTGGGAAATTTTTAGAGATAGCCCCAGGGCTCCAAAAATTTCGAAATTTTTATGGTAGCTTACTGGAACAGAGAAGAACATTGTGTAATTATTTTAGGAATTTTCATGCACTAGATTTCTCCCAAGAAAATTCACAAGCTGCTGCCTAAGGGTTTGACCAGAATTTGGAATAGTTTGACTTGCTCTTTTGAAATAGCAAACAAAATCTAAAAATTGTGAAATTTTTCAGAGAGGTAGCCAGGATGGTCAAGATGATAGGAAAAATAGTTTCAGAGGATTATCACAAGTTTGAAAGCTAAGAATTTGCTGACAACAATTTCCATTCACAAGAATTCAATTCTAGAAAATGGAAGTTGCTAGGGAAAATTTGGAAAACTTCCAAATGATTTGATGAGACAACAAAAGTTTTTATTTCTCCTCAAAATTTTACACATGAAATACAAACCCTAAGTTAGGCTGTTACAAACCTCCCCTTACAGAATCTCACCCAGATTTCGATCACTGGAGAAGAAGGATGGGTAATCTGCCGAGACGATCTTCCCACTCCCAAGTGGCTTCATCCTCGAGTGATTCGACCACCGAACTTTAAGGAACTTGATCACACGGTTCCTTGTTCTTCGCTCACTTCTTCGAGGATACGAACGGGCGCCACGATAAGATAGATCTTCCCGCACATCGATATTTTCCAATGGTGCTTCCTCAATGGGAACTCGAGGCACTTCTTCAATTGCGATACATGGAAAACATCATGCACCCTCAAGTGTAGCCGGCAATTTAACTTGTATGCAACAGCTCCCACTTTCTTGATGATGCGATACGCCCGACATATCGAGGAGCCGGTTGTTCTTGACATCAAACGACGATGTCCCTTCGAGGTAAGACTTTGAGATACACAAAGTCATTGGGCTGAAAACTCAGTTCACGGCGACGCCGGTCGGCATAGCTCTTTCGCTCGATCGAGCTACGCGCAAGTGCTCACGAATTGATCGCACTTGGTTCTCGGCCTCATTGATGGAATTGACCAAAGAACCGCTTTCACCGCCACGGGCCAACGGTGTTCGCAATACCGCCCATACAAAACCTCAAATGGTGCCATACCGAGATTAGCTCGAAGTCGTTGTTGTAAGAGAACTCCTGCAAGCGGTAGACACTTCTCCCAATTCTTCCCATAGGAGAGAACACATGCACGGAGCATATCTTCAAGCACCTAGTTGACGCGCTCCGCCTGACCATCTGTCTCGAGGATGATAGGTCGAGCTGAAAGAGAGACGGGTCCCCATGGCCTCCTCGAGATCGTGCCAAACCGAAGTGAAAAGAGAGCCACGATCCGACACAATCGCTCGTGGCACACCATGCAAGCTCACAATGCGGGATATGTAAAGGTCCGCTAGCCGATTCACATCATTCTTCGATCGCACAGAAGGAAATGGGCCACCTTCACAATCGATCAATGATAACCCATAATGCATCCTTCCCGCAGAGTACGGGCGCACCGCTGATAAAATCCATGCCTACGTAATCCCACTTCCACTCGTATGGGCAAGGGTCAAGAAGACCACGGACGTTGATGCTCGCCTTGACGCGACAACATATGTCACATCCGCCACGAACCCGCAATCTCGCGCTTCATGCGAGTCCACCGTAATCTCTCGACGCAGATCTTGGTACATTTTGGTGGCCCGGATGGATGGACAAAGGCGAATCATGGGCCTCTCAAGAATCAAATCCCGCAACTCGGGACCTTTGGGACCACAAGACGCCGCCCAAACCATACAACACCGCACTCATCTTCGTGAAACACTTGGCTGATCCATTCTCGATGTTACGCTGATTTTACCCACACCATCATTCGATTGCCGTGCGCCTTGATTTGATCTACCAAGGTCGGTTGTACAATCGGGCAAAGAAGGGAACCGTGCTCAACCAAACCCAAGTTGAGACGCTGAAATTTCGCAAGAAGCGCGGGTTGTCGCTCTTGGATCATCGAGTATTGCAATACACCTTTCGCTAAGTGCATCAAGAACTACATTGGCTTTGCCGGATGATATCAATACCCATGTCATAATCTTTGATCAATTCCAACCATCTCCTCTCGCCGAGGTTCAGATCGGTCGGGTGAACAAATATTTCAGCTCTTGTGATCGAATACACCTCACGCCGTTACCGATCAAATAATGCCGCCAAATCTTGAGTGCATGAACCACAAAGCAGCAAGCTCTAAATCATGTGTGGGATAGTTGAGCTCATGAGGTCTTAATCGCTCGATGCATATGCAACCGCTTTGCCTTCCCGCATAAGGACACATCCAAGTCCCCGACGAGACATCACAATAAATATCAAGCTCTTGTGGATATCAGAAGAGTAAGGATGGTGAAGTCAATCTGCTTGAGCTCCCAAAGCTCTCATCACAAGCAGAGGACCACACAAACTTCTTGTCCTTCTTGAGCAATTCACCATCGGCTTTGCGATCTTGGAGAAGTTCTCGATAAAGCGCAGAGTAACCCGCTAAACCAAGAAAACTCCGCACATCGCTGGATCGACTTGGCCGACCCCAAGATAGAACATCGCCGACCTTGCCGGGATCCACGGCTATACCTCCAATGAAAGAACATGGCCCAAGAATGCTACTTCCTTCAACCGTAACTCGCATTTGCAAAACTTTGCATATAGTTGGTGCCCCGCATTTGCCCAAAACAATCTTCGATGCTCAAGATGCTCGTCAGCCTTGGAATAGATAAGAATATCGCCAATGAACACCACCACGAACTTATCCAAATATTCCATGAATACCGAAGTTCATGAGGTTCATGAAATATGCCGGAGCATTGGTTGCCGAAAGACATGACGGTATACTTGTAAAGACCGTAACGAGTAGTGAAAGCCGTCTTCGAATATCTTCACACGATCCGACTTGATGATATCCCAATCTCGTGTCAATCTTGGAGAACACCGAGCTCCGCATAACCGGTCGAAAGATCATCAATGCGGGCAAAGGATATTTGTTCTTCACCGTCACCTCATTGAGCGGACGGTAATCAACACACATGCGCAAGGTCTTGTCCTTCTTCTTCACAAAGATCACCGGACAGCCCCAAGGAGATGAACGGGACGGATGAAACCCTTTGCTTGGAGCTCACCAAGCCGCTTCTTCAATTCTTCTAGCTCATTGGGAGGCATCCGACACGGCGCCGAGATAGGGGCGATGCGGGCAGCAACTCGATGACAAACTCCAGATCTCGAACCGAGGCATCCCAAGTAAATCATCAGAAAACATCCTCAAAATCACAAACGGTGGGAACCTCCCGAATCTTCAAAGTGGCTTTGCTACAAGTGCACAAAGGTGTGACCCTTGCATTTGCGGGAAAAGCCAACCTGCTCGCCATAAAGGTTGGTGAGAAAACCATCTTCTTGGCCCAATCGACTGTCCCAAGTGTTGGGACAACCAATCCATGCCAAGAATTACATCCAGTGCTCATTGAGTTGAGCAGATGAGATTTGCCAAGAATCCCACTCCTTTAACTTCGATAGAACATCCCGACATTCTAAATCGGCTCTCATTTCGACCGAGAGCGAATGAGCAAAGGACTCCCAAAGGAACACAAGTGAAGACCACTAGCCGCAGCAAATGATCTTGAAATAAAAGAATGCGATGCTCCAGAATCAAATAATACTACAGCAGGACGAGAATTAACAAGAAGTGTACCCATCACGACATCCGCGCCCCGAGCCTCCTCGGTGAAAGGTGGTTGACTCGACACGCCGCACTCGGGTCTTCTGGATAATCTTCTGGTCAGGTGGGTGACCACTCCCCGCCGCGCCCTCCATTAGGACGAGGGGTCGCTGCAACACTCGAGGAAAGCGCTGGCGTAGTGGCCCTTGTTGTGGCAAATAAAACAAGTGACCTCGGCCGCGGATTGCGGAGGCCACTGCGGCTGGATCGCAGCGCACGTGGTGAAACACGCTCGCGGTGGGCGAGAGTCGTGCCGATGGCCTCGCCGGTGGAGCAAAAGAACGGGCCTCGTGCTAGCCCACCGGGACGAGTGAGGTGTGAGTAGACCGATGCGCCTCCCATTTGCGCTATAGACTCGCCAACGCTTTGCCTTATGCTCAAGAACAATGGCCTTATCTACTAAGGCATGAAAGTCGAGAAGTCCACAATAGATAGCTTGTCTGCAGCTCCTGACAAGCCATCCATAAACTTCTCCGCTTAGCCTCATCTCGAGGCCACCTCCCGAGCATAACGAGCCGATGATTAAACTCGATAGATATCCGTCACAGATTTGCGCCCTTGCTTGAGCGCGAGGAATTCTTTCTTCTTGACTTCATCAGCCATCGGGGATGGGCCCGACTAAAAGTCGACCGAACTCCTCCCATCCGACCACATGGCCCGCGGGCCGCATGGCGAGATAGTTCTCCCACCATGAGAGTGCCGCGCCCTCAAGCCGGTGGGACGCGAAGAGTGCCTTATCCGTGCTCGGCATCAGCTATGTTGAGCTTACGCCAACCATGCGCACCAATCATCCGCATCGAGAGGGTCCTCGAGCGGGAGAAAGTCGGCGGCACGCGCACGGAGGAACTCGCAAGTCCCCGCGAAGTCCGTGTCCGCCACCACCGCGGGAGTGGAGATATTCCTAGCAATAACCTCCAAAATGCGCTCTCGGTCCATGCGGTTTCGCTCGACCGAGCGAGAACCTCACCATGGTCGGAGGAGGGGAAGCTCCTCATCATGACCACTGGCTGATCGCCACGCGCCCTCCCGCCATCCTGCTTGCTAAGATAGGTTAGTGCCAAACTTAGAGCAAGAAATTGATAAATCACCAAAACAGTTTCAAAAACAGCACGAACTAAACGCAAAACTTCAAGTCACAAGGCCAGCTGACAAAATGGCCAGCTGACAAAATTTAGAGACTTAGCAGACTTACAACACATTTTACCCTTATGTTCCCACAAGTTTTAGTTAGACTAATCCTCATGGTTCTCCCAAAACTAATCCCACCTGATAAGTAACTATCTTTTGAAAGGAAAGAGAGAAACCAAGTTTCAAAACTCAAATTAGAGTAAGGTGAGAGTAGAAAGCTAAGATAGGTAAGGAGTAAAATGAGAATCGCCTAGGTTTTCATAAACCTTTCTTACACTTTGAAAATAAGCCTTCCAAAATATCCTAAGGACGACTATGCTTGGGTTACTACGGTCAGAATGGCTCTGATACCAACTTTCTGAGGACCCCAATTTATTTGGCTTGTAATGCTTAACCAACCACCTGGTCCTAGCATCACAAATCAAATAAATTGATCCTCGAGACATGTATACTTCCCAGAAAGCAGTATACACACCTTGTTACAAAATTAGACATCAACACCATTCCAAACAAAGAGTCCAAACACCACACTACCAAACGGAAGATAAACAAATAGTAGAGTTATTACAGACAAAGGCCGACAGGCCAAGAGATACACAAATAACCAAGACAGACAGCGGAAGCAAAAGTGCCATAAAATGGCTATAAACAAAGCCAATCAGTGTGCCTTCAACCCACAAGGCATCTGACCGACCGCCAAGTCTAGTCGCCCAACACGGCGGCAACACACTCACGTAAGTGAGGCCCTGGGGCTCACCTTCTTCCTCTGCAACAAAAACATTAAGCAAAGCACCGAGTACAAAGATTGTCTTTGTACCCGCAAGACCGACGTGTGAACTAGCAGCACTGCTCATATGCTACATGCAGCTTGTTTAGTGGAGGCCATATGTTTCAATTGCATAAAGCCAATTTTCATTTGCAATAATATAATACGGTTTGAAGGCAAGTTTGCAATTGCTTTTAATGTTGAACTAACAAAGAAAGATAATAATACAAAAGAATAAAGATAAACATCCTAGAAGTGACTACCCCAATAGTCACCACAACAATAGCACGTAATCCCGCATTCGCACTCACCCATCAAGTTTTAATTTAAATGTTGTAGTCTAGTTCTTGGGGCGATCCGAGCGTGTCCATAACCTAGGACGAGGCTATTCGAATAGTTTTAACTCGCAGGTGTACCAATGTACCCACACTTGCATCGCCTTTGCCAAGCACACTTCCAAGGTATGCGCACAACTAAGTCCTATGAGACTTTTTCCAATATTGTGTATTAACTATTTAGCCGCTCGTATGGATAGAAATCCATACGCTTACATGGTAAAGCCGAAAGACAACTACCCACTCAGATAAAGCTCTTCTGACAACTACCATGCTCCCACCTCCATCCCTCCCGCGACCTCCTCGCGACCCGAGTCAATACACGCCAAAGTACTAGGTCAAGAGAGGTCCCATATACTCTAGTGTGGTTAGCACGCAAAATGCTCAAGACGGTGGCACAAGTAACTCGGTCCTTAATCGACTCTGCACCTTTCAAATACACCCAACAGATCACACCAGCCTTACCATTGTGCCCAAGTCTAAATCATTTTGTTTTCATTTTTAATTTTGCAATTAAACATAGCAGTAAAATGTGAAACATAAAGTTATAGAAAATTTTGTGTGATCAAGGTTACCGACTAAAGTCGATAACCGCCAGATTCTACCGATAGCTAAGCATGTCTACAAATTGACCCGGATCTACTAAGTGACAAGAGATCATCCAATGATTTCTAATCACAAAGAAATAACCTAGGCTCGGGTAGTAGAGGAATATCATTTGCCTACGCTTTATGCATCTAAAGGATTACCTAACCAATTTAACACAAATTAAGCGATGCATACATACGCTTGAAACAAAATATTAGACTTTAAAATATTGGGATAAACATGATCAAACCGCTTGTTCGGTCGCTGTTGCTCGTAATGCTCAACTCGCTGCAGAGGATCGCCTCGTGGTTACCGCAAATGTCGAATCCTAACGATTGAACAAATAACGGCGAATAAGAACGAATAACACCGCAAAACTCAAGATTCCAAAACAAACACAAATTCATACACGTAAACTAGACCACCACAAAAGAAAAATAGAATAATCACTGCAGAGATGTTTCAAATAGACATGTTTTCAAGTGATTGATCTACCCACTCACTTATTTACCAAGTTAACCACAAAATCAATCCTCTTATATGTTTTACTCTTTCTACAGACTTTGATGGTGATTGTGTGCACATCTATTAACCAAGCATCAAATTAACACATTTAAACAACTAGTTACTCTAAACAACCAACATTAGTGATAAGGTCACCAAAACCTACAAGAAACTATTGAAACACTAACCAGTTAATTAGCCAACTATTAGATGCTAACCAATTTTTTTTTAAATTAGGTTGGGCTTTAATAAAATTCAGCTACTAACACACCTAAGTATCACACCCCCATATTTAAGGTTATCACAATTCAGCATGCTACTACTCCAAATCTTACTGCACTGATAAATCAAAAGTACAGAGACAAACAACATGATCAACTAACTATCCCTTTGATCAATCATGACAACAAGAGCTTTGAAACTTAAAGATACTAACTAAATGATTTCATGCTAACCACTACAACTAAAGGAGTCATCCAAAGACTAAACAAGAATCCAAAGCATGAGCATGAAACTAGAATCAGTTCGATAAATAAACGCGACAACAGAGACAATTGCAGAGAACAACACTAAAATACTTTCAAACTCCCATTACCAATTTTGATCATGCAATGAGTGAATCGATGGACATTCATAAGCATGATTAGCGGCTAACTACAAAGCTTAAGGGAGGTGGGCCCCATTGTCGCTGAAACAGAGAAGAGCACACCAAGAACAGAGAGGCTCGGGCCGCTCGACTCAACTTGCCACCGGCGAAGGAGTGGCGCGCGGTCGTGCAATGGCCAAAATGGGTCGCCAAGGGGTTACCGAAGCTAAGGGTGGTCATGGGTTTGCCGAGAAGCACGGCGGGCGCGCGCAACGAGCACGGCGGCGGCAGCGGGGCGATAAGGGACGATCGCGCAGAGAAGAATAAGGCGAAACTAGCGCACGCATGAGCATCGGGTTACCAGAACTCACCGATGACGCGAACTCAAGTGGTCACGGAGATGGCCCAGCGACGAGAGCTCGCGCGCGCAAGGCGTTAACGACAGGAGCCCGAGGCTAACGAGGACAAGTGAATGAACGGAGAAGGAAGGTGGAGTCGAGCGATGCTCACCGAAGCGAAGAATCGAGCCGAGCTCACCGGAGAAGTCGTGGCGCGGAAAAGGCGGTTTCGGCCGACTTGGAGAAGAAGGAGCGCGCGCTCCACGGTGATGGAAACTCCGAATCTCTTGAGGGGTTCGCTTCCACGGATGCTAGGCACACCGTGACGCCATCGGCTATGACCGAGCTCACCGGAGCTACCAAACGCGAAGCGGCGCGGCGACGCTCTCGCTCGTGAGCTCGGTGGAGAAGAAAGACAAGTGGAGAAGAAAACGAGGTAGGAAAGCCTCGAGGCTTTTGTAGGAGCAGCGAGGCGCGAGGTGAGGCGGTGGGGCGGTGAAAAGACCGTGAGGCGAGGTGGCGGCGTGCATGCGCGCGGCCGGCGAGCGCCAAGCGCGAGCGGTGCGAAGAGAGCTGGCGCAGCGACGTGGCGGGGATAACCTGCAGGTGGGACCGCCCTGTCAGCGAGAGAAAAGGGGGTGCGACTCGAGTCGGAGTCTGGTGCGGTGCAACGAGTGGGTTTAACTCGATCAATATCGTGTCGACCGTTGGATCTTAGATGGACGGTCGAGATCTCTGTATGCATTCGGACCGGTCGATTGTGTACGCGAACGCGGACCGTGCGATGCACAACGGACGGTCACGATCGATTGGACTCGGGCGGTGCGGTTAGTTGACACGACCGAGTCAAGTGGTGCAGGTCGGACTCGAGACGGGGTTGGGTTCGAGCCCGACAAACAGTGTTTCCAGATTTGAATTAGAACGACAGAGAAAGTTTGGGAAATTTTTAGAGATAGCCCCAGGGCTCCAAAAATTTCGAAATTTTTATGGCAGCTTACTGGAACAGAGAATAACATTGTGTAATTATTTTAGGAATTTTCATGCACTAGATTTCTCCCAAGAAAATTCACAAGCTGCTGCCTAAGGGTTTGACCAGAATTTGGAATAGTTTGACTTGCTCTTTTGAAATAGCAAACAAAATCTAAAAATTGTGAAATTTTTCAGAGAGGTAGCCAGGATGGTCAAGATGATAGGAAAATAGTTTCAGAGGATTATCACAAGTTTGAAAGCTAAAATTTGTTGACAACAATTTCCATTCACAAGAATTCAATTCTAGAAAATGGAAGTTGTTAGGAAAATTTGGAAAACTTCCAAATGATTTGATGAGACAACAAAAGTTTTATTTCTCCTCAAAATTTTACACATGAAATACAAACCCTAAGTTAGGGTCATACAAGATTCACCACTCTCGCAAAACCAGATTCTAAAAGAAGCAATAAGATCCAATAAATACCAAAATCGATAATAAGTGCAGTTTGAAAGAAATATGCATGATCAATATGAAAATGCATGTTTAACAGTATGCTTAAGTTATAACTACCCTAATAATGATAATAACCCATATTGTAATACACAACTTTTAAATAACAGAAATTAGTGTTTAAACTATAGTTGCAGTTTTGATTTTGAAAAGAACCAAAAATGTGATGAGGCGCTTTCTGTGTTAGTCAAGAATAGACTAAGTAAAATATGTTAAATTGAAACTTAGTCTAATGTTTAGAGTAGACAATATCCTAAGCAAACCCTAGTTTAACCCTAGTCGGTTAGATTACAAAGACTAAAGAAAGACCCTTGTTGTCTGCTGCCGACAATGTAAAAATGTAAATAAAATTTCACGCTAAAAGGTTAACTAGATGACATCAAGAAGTAAAAGAGCAATTTATCATGCTACTAGGGTTTGGTTGAGAACTACACAGATGATAAGTTGACAGAGAAACCCTAATTCTTGAAAATGATATGAAAGACCGAAAAGTTATAACAAAGAACTTTTGGTTTAAAGAAAGTTGAGCCACTGATGTACAAGAGAATGATCCAAATGAGCTCCTAAAGTCCTTAAGGTGCTCAAGATGTCAAAACTAAGATTTTAGCTTACCAGATAGGAAAGACACCAAAGATTCTAAACCGATGTTGATTAACAGAGAAATAAACTCGTTTAACCTACAAAGGATATCAAATCTTTATCACAAGATGAAACCAGTGTTTAAGATGGATGAACAAATCGAGAGGCAAGAAACTCCACCGACAAAGAAGGAAAATGATAAGCTCCATGGTCAACAATGGCAGAACTCAAAAGCTAGGGTTTATATATAGAGACCGAAAGCAGGTGGCAAAGTGGAAAGGTCTAGAGTTGATGAGGTGTCCACTTAGGCTAAATATCAAAAATTAGTTGCATAAGCTTTGGATAATTCCTCTCCTCTGCTTACGTAAATGGTCTGCGCATGCAGGCAAGGAGGATGAGAGGCAAACATCTGACATGTGGGTCCCTTTGTCATCCTCAGTCGCGCGCGCCTCCTAAAGCTCAAAAGAACATCAGCCGTCTGATTAGAAATGGGCGGCTGTGATAAATAGAGGGGTTAAAAGACTTTAATCGACATCTTTTAATATGGGCTGTGCGATCTCAATCGGTCGATCGAGATCTAAACGAAATCCAGAGGGATTTCGGGGCTTTACTTTCAAAGATGGACGTTGGATTGAAATCCAACGATCAACTAAAAAGAGTACACGTCATCCCTTTAGATAAGATGACGCGGCACCGTCCGATTGAATTTCTACGGTCGAGATTGAGAAAACAGCCGGATGGTCCGAATGCATACACAATACGGGCCTTACGATTGAAATCCAACGGTCCATTGAATTTGGGTCGTAAAAAGCCCGCGGTCAAAAAGGAACGCCGTGGGATTTAGATCCAAAGGTCCACGATGGATGCGCGCCTTTAAGTTTAAAATGAAAAGGCGGCGCGGTTGGATCGAGAATGGACGGCGGAGATCGTGAGGGGATCCGGAGTCGTCCGAATGCATACACCTCCTTTGACCGTTCGATCAAGATCCAAGGGTGGAGGTTGTGGCGCATACATGGATAACCCACGGACGCCGCAGCCTTGCCCGCTCGATGGAAGATCAACGGCTCACGACGCGATGGATCTTAGGCTCGCGCCGGCGCGGATCGAGCCGACCAAGTTGATCGTTGGACCCAACCGCATGGGTTCGAGTCGCATACGGTGCTAGGGTTAGGTTCGCATCAGATTAGTTGACTAAGCCCTATTCAAATGCTTAAAGGTTTGACTGGCTTTTAAAAATAGCAAATAAATTTGTAAAATCATGAAATTTTTATCGAGGTTACTGGGATGATATATTCCCCAGATAAATTTTAAAAATCACATTATCACTTTGTAAAATAGATAAATAATTATTTTAGCCCGAAAAAAAATGTTTATTTAAGAGCAAATATTTTTCTCCAAACCAAAATAATTTCTAAAAATTCAACCAAAATTATTTTTAGTCAAGATAATTTATTTAAGCTTTAAGGAAAATACTTCCCAGTCACAATACAAGTTTCATCTTGTATTTCCTTTGAAACATCAAATAGGTTATTGACTTTGGCTAGAAAAGGAGGTTTCAATTGATAACAAAGAATTCCAAATTGTTAATTATGAACAAGAATGTCATGAACAAGGTCCCATTATCGTTTATAAAATTAGGCTGTTACAAACCTACCCCCTTAGGAAAATCTCATCCTAGATTTGGAACAACTTAGAGATGAGGAAGAAGTGAAATTGAATGATTTATAAGGAAATTCAACATCCGTTGTCTTGATTTCCTTAAAAGATAACAAAGAAGAACTTTACATAATAACATAGTGTTATTATTACAGCTTGTTTACATTGCTTTGTTTAAACTTTCCTTTCTTGATTCAAAGGAAAATTCTAAACAACAAAAGATGGGGGTGCTCAACTGCATCGATCTTCGCGCCCCAAGTGGCTTCATCCTCTAATGATTAGCCTACGTAATTTTTAAGAACTTGACTGCACGATTTCTTGTCCTCGCGCTCCATTGTGTCGAGGATACGCATCGTTGTTCCCGATAGGAAAGATCAGTTGAGATCAAGATGCTCATAAGCGATTGCCTCAATAGGAACACGAAGGCATTTCTTCAATTGAGACACGCCAAAAGTATCATGCACCGCAGAGAGATTCAGTAGTTCAGCTGATAAGCTACATGACTCCTCGCTTTGCAATGATTCGGAAGGGTCCGATATAACGAGGTGCGAGCTTCCTTTACCAAAAACGATGAGTACCCTTCATGGGTGACACTTTAAGATAGACATGGTCATCTACCTCAAAGCTTAATTCACGACGACGATGATCAAGATAGCTCTTCCGACGATCGAGCAGTTTTCAAACAATCTCGAATCAAAGAACTTGCTCTTCGGCTTCTTTTACCAAGTCCGACCAAAGAATGATCTTTCTCCGCACTGACCAATTCAATGGGGTCTCATAAGCTCTCCCATACAAGGCTTCAAAAGGTGACATTTGAATACTTGCTTGGTAGCTATTATTGTAGGAAAATTCCACATATGGCAAAGATTTCTCCCAGTCTTTGCTATAAGATAGCACATAGGCTCAAGAAGATCTTCCATTACTTGGTTCACTCTCTCATTCGACCACTAGTTTGAGGGTGATAAGCAAGCATAAAAGAGAGTTCACCCCATAGCCCGATGAAGACAATTCCAAAAGTGGGAAGTAAACCGAGGCCACGGTCAAACAATGACCTTGGGAACACCATGAAGGCAAACAATTCTAGCAATATAAAGCTCACACCGCTTGCCACTAAAGATAGTTTTGACCGAATAAAATGAGCCACCTTGTCAAACGGTCGATGATTACCCAAACAAGATCGGACCCATTGGAAGTTTTGGGAAGACCAAGAACAAAATCCATACCGATCTCTTCCCACTTCCATCGTGGAATAGGCAAAGGTTGAAGGGTACCAGTGGCTTCGGATGTTCAAATTTTTAACCCTTTGGCAAATATCACATTCAAGAACATACTGAGTAATTTGTCTCTTCATTTGGCTCCACCAAAATGTTTTCTTTAAATCTCGATACATCTTGGTACTTCTAGGATGTAGAGAAAACTTGGAATTATGAGACTCTCTGAGAATTAGACTCTTCAATTGAGGATCCGCAGGTACTACCAAACGATTGCGATATCGAATCATACCCCGATCATCTTCAGAAAACTCGTTGGCTTTACCCGCTTTCAAGTTTTCCTTGATTTCAGCTACTCTCGCATCGTTTTACGGGTCTCAAGAATCTGAGATTCTAATGTAGGCTCCACCTGTAATGCAACAGAAAACCTTCTCTCACCAAGTCAAGACTTAGGCGCTGAAAATCAGCACACAAGTCCTTGGACGCAGGTAGAGAAAATGTGCAGTTGCATTGTGACTTTCTGCTTAAAGCGTCTGCCACAACATTGGCTTTGCCTGGGTGATAGTGAATACCCATGTCGTAGTCCTTGATCAATTCAAGCCATCTTCTTTGTCTCATATTCAAATCAGATTGAGTGAATATGTACTTCAGGCTTTTATGATCAGTATAGATCTCACAACGATTACCAAGAAGGTAATGACGCCAAATCTTCAATGCATGGACTACGGCAGCCAATTCCAAATCATGAGTAGGATAATTAACTTCATGAGGGCGCAACTGCCTGGATGCATATGCCACAACTCGGCCAACTCGTTGGCTTTACCCGCTTTCAAGTTTTCCTTGATTTCAGCTACCTCGGCATCAGTTTTCTGGGTCTCAAGAATCTGATATTCTAATGTAGGCTCCACCTGTAATGCAGCGAGAAAACCTTCTCTCACCAAGTCAAGACTTAGGCGCTGAAAATCAGCACACAAGTCCTTGGACGCAGGTAGAGAAAATGTGCAGTTGCATTATGACTTTCTGCTTAAAGCGTCTGCCACAACATTGGCTTTGCCTGGGTGATAGTGAATACCCATGTCGTAGTCCTTGATCAATTCAAGCCATCTTCTTTGTCTCATATTCAAATCGATTGAGTGAATATGTACTTGTGCTTTTATGATCGTGATAGATCTCACAACGACACTAAGAAGGTAATGACGCCAAATCTTCAATGCATGGACTACGGCACCAATTCCAAATCATGAGTAGGATAATTAACTTCATGAGGGCGAATCGCTCGATGCATATGCCACAACTCGGCCTTCTTGCATAAGCACACAACCAAGCCCATGGCGAGATGCATCACAAGAAATGTCAAAGTTCTTATGAATATCCCAAGAGTGAGAACTGAGCTTTGGTCAAGAGAGTTCTCGTAAGCCGAAAGCTCTCCTCACACTTAATGACCATTCAAATTTCTTCTCTTCGCAAAAGTGAGTCAAAGGTCTAGCAATTTTGGAGAAATTTTCAATGAACCTACGGTAATAACCCGCAAGTCCAAGAAAACTTCGGATCTCAGGGACACTCTTGGGAGGCTTCCAATCTAGTACATCTTGTACCTTGCTTGAATCAACAGCAATACCTCCTTCAGATAACACATGTCCCAAAAATGCAACTTTTCTGAGCCAGAAAGCACACTTGCTAAACTTAGCATACAGTCGATGACGACGAAGTGTTTCCACAGACAAGCCTCAAATGTTGTTCATGGTCCTTATCGACTTGAATAAATAAGGATGTCGTCAATGAACACGACAACGAACTTATCCAAGAAATCCATGAACACCGAATTCATAAGGTTCATGAAATAAGTCGAGCATTGGTCGACCAAAGGACATGACAAGGTACTCGCATAAACCATAACGAGTAGAGAAAGTCGTTTTAGGAATGTCTCACTCTAACCTTGATTTGATGATAGCCCGACCGCAAATCGATCTTTGAAAAGACTCGGCACCAACCAACCGATCAAAAAGATCATCAATGCGAGGCAAAGGATACTTGTTCTTGATAGTGACTCATTTAACGGATGGTAGTCCACACACATCCGCAAAGTATTGTCTTTCTTCTTGACAATAAAGCCGGGCATCCCCAAGGTGAGGAACTCGGTCGAATAAATCCTTTGTCAAGCAATTCTCCGAGTTGTGTCTTTAATTCAACCAACTCGCTGACAGCATGCGATAAGGACTCTCGATATAGGAGCAGCCCAGAACTAGTTCAATTACGAACTCCACCTCCTGGCCCGTGGCAATCCGAAGGTCTTCAGAAAGACATCAACATACTCACAAACAATTGGTTCCGACTCAAGGAGGGAGTGGTATAAACTTGGTGAGCACAAAGATGAGCACCCATTGTCCCGGATTGAAAACGATCAAGTGCCGCTTTCATTAATCGAGAAATGGATTTATGAGCACAATTAATTTGCCCAAGGTTCTTGGATAACCAATCCATTCCCAAAATAACATCCAACCCTTTAGAATCTATCACAATCAAATCAGCCCAAAAGTCTACCCTTCAATATTTATATTGACACCACTGCATTTGATCACCATAAAGGCTAATCCAGTGAATGGATGATATGGGGTGGATGAAGATGATGCACAATTAAATGATGTTGAGTAGCAAACTGCCTACTAACAAATGAATGGGATGCTCGTAATCAAATAAAACAACATAAAGTATTTGAAATTAACTAGGAGCATACCAAGAACAACTTCAGAGTGACACCGCTTCTCAGAAGAATCGTTCACACGACTCGAACCGAACAGTGGTCGCTTGACCACGGTCGGGGAAGGTGGTGCAGGACGCACAATAGCTCGGGAAGGTGAAATAGGTGGTATCCCTTGAGCCTTGGCATAGCACTGATTGGCAAAATGCCCTGGGCGCCCACAATGGTAACATATGACTCGTGGCCTGACAGTAACAACAGTCGGTGGTCGGCTTCCACTAGGTCTGGGTTGATTAGTGGAAGAGGATGGACGAGGCAAACACCGCCGCCTTGGGGAAAATGGAGCGGTGCTCATGTGGTCTAGGCACCCACATGCGAGGCCGCGGCGAACTGCCACTAGGAATGAACTGAGTAGTCCTCTGTCGCTTGCGTGACTCCTCCAAGGCCTTGCCCTTACTTTTGGCCACAATAGCCTTGTTGACAAGATGGGAAAAATTCCGGAAGTCATGCAAAGCTACAACCATCCGCAATTCTCGATAGCCCATTCAAGAACCGGTTTCGACGACGAAGGTCACTAAACATCATCCGGCATATCCGCAAGGAAGTTGAACTCGTGCGATACTTAGTCACGGATTTTCGCCTTGCTTGAGAGCGAAATTTCGTTGCTTGATCATCATCACTCCTCAGAATATGAGCTTCGCAAAAGCCTCCACTTAACTCATCCTAAGTAGGGACATGTCCAGCAGTCGGATGGCAAGAAGATTATCCCACCATATGCTAGCCGCCCATCAAGTTGATAATCGCAAAGAGAACCTTTTCCTCTCTAACACCGAGCAATTAGCGCCTTCTTCTCAATTGTCAAGCCGCCCCGCCTTCCATGGGATCTTGAGAGCTAGAGAACATCGGCGGGTTAGTCCGCCAAAGTCGCAAGATCGCCGCACATGGTGACCTCCCCGCTCTCGACGGCGTGCAGCAGGAAGAGGTGTTGCGCGCAACCGCTCCAAGATGCGATTTGATCCATTCGATTGCGCCGATTTGCATGAGCACATCGGCCATAGAAGGTGGTGGAGGAAGCTCCTCTTCCGGGACCACCTTATGGACCTCCGAGAGCCGAAGGTTCGGGCCGGCCCTCCCGAGAATGGGGCACGGAGTCGACATGCCCTTCCTTGTTGCGCTGCGCGACGAGTAGTAGGTCTCGCCATCCTGTTACCACACCCGGTTAACAACATAACAAGGGCATACTGCAAACACAAGCAAGATTATAATTAAGAAAGAAACAAACACTATACATATAATGCATTATGTTATGTCATGCATTCAAATTAACACCAAAACAGAAACTTTATATAAACAAAGAAAAGAGATTCTGCTGCACCCATATAAGAGTCGGCCATAAAGGTCATATTACAACCCCAAAAGTCAAACTTACATACTCAGACAAAATACTACGCCCTATTACATGCATTTTATTTAAGGGCAACTACTAGACTAGAAGGCACTTATCCACGAGGATTCATCGTCGAGGTACTAGCATAAAGATCCGGTTAAAGTTCACCGAAACTCATTCAAAAGATGAGCTCCGGGAACCCGTGTCAACAGGATCCAAAGGACTAATAAGACGCCTGAGATCCTAGAAGTGGTCTGGTGACCGTGAGGTGCACCGCAGAGTGCGAGGAAAACTCGCATCATCCGGGCTTGGCGACTTGTCCATAAACAGCACGCACCACCACTTCGGAAGTCGGAAGAGGTGGTGCAAAGAAGAAGGGAGAGGTCTCTGCCACCATAAAGCACGCTGCAGGAACGCGGTTCATGTTGACTCCAAGAAGCAGTACTCCGGGCCTCATTAAGACGACGCCGAAGTTTCCACAGCTCCTCACAAGACGATGGATTTGGTCCATGATGCGGACCATCCTCGCCAACCGTCGCATTCGAGGGTCTTCTCCAAATCAGATCTCATCGAACATGCTCACTTGAGGTAGGACCTGATTCGGGAAGTGGTCATAGGGCGGTTGAGACAATTCCACAAATCATGACGAAGAAGGCTCATCATCCTACTTGCGGCTTCCGAATGACCATAGCCTCGTGAGGTGGCAATTGCTTGGACACAATAAGGAACATCGCCACCACGTGCCTAGCGATGATGTTGATGAAGGCACGGTACTCCTCCATCCCCGGGCCTCGGTCTCGCCGATAGATGGCGACTCTACCGGTAGGTGAAATTGATCGCCACATCATGTCCCGCAGAAAGTCGAAACCCATCAACATCCTCGCCCGGTCTCCTTGACCAAGTACCACCCACTCATCTATAGACAAAAGGACAAGGTAAGAAACAATTCACTTTAGAAAACTAATGTAAAGTTGGGACAAGAATTGATATTAAGAAAGGTAAGAAATAAAAGATGTCATACTTAAACTTTCAAATCATATTACCGCTTGAAAATAATTTTATCGTAAGACTCTCTAATTGTCTCGCCATACTACTTCTAACCTACAGTAACGATGCTCGATACCAACGCTGTGAGGACCCCGGTATTGAAAGGTACTTAATTAAATTCATACAAGAACACAATTATTAATTAAGGAACAAGTATACCCTTTATTAATGATCATGCTAGAGATATAAATTTAACAAGTAACAATCCAATAATCGATTCCTGATATATATATCTCACAATGGTTCCTGTGATCAACGACCATTGCATATATATCCTTCAACAACATTGCATCAAACACATACAAGTCATTTATTTACATAATTAAACATAAGTTTACAAATTTCGGTTCGATGTTACATTATTAAGTGACTTGGTCACTTCAAAAGTCTAATAGCGAAGCAAAATGAAATAGCAACATCCACCAATGGCCCCATCCACCAGCAGCAATTGCGTGGAGGAAAGAAGTAGCTTTACTCGTTAGCGCCACCCTGATCGGCGCTAACGGGTACTTCATAAAGGTAACCATCCTCACCTGCAACAATAGGTGATAGCACCTTGAGTACGAAAGGTACTCAGCAAGTCTTACACAAACTAATAAAAGAAAGTGTTTATTAGAGCCTATTCAAAGGAGTAGAATTTATATATGCATAAGGTTACAACAGAAGGTAAATGGTTAAATTTTGCATAAAGCAGACATCTTAACCTACAAAGACTAAATTTTGGATAAAGCAGTTTAATAAATCAAAGTTGGATTAGAACAATAAGTAAATGACATAATGTAAACAAGATAAAGGCATGAATCCTCATGCTAAACCAAAACAAACCAGATTTGTAAATCAAAACTTCTATACAGTGACATCAATTCAAGTTATCATTCATGACCGTGGACACGCTATTCGAACAGCTTTATACCCGCAGGTGTACATCTTTACCCACATGACTTAGTCACCGTTGCCTTGGATGCCTCCAATGATGACATACTTCCTTTGGTATGCCGACCGGGAAACTAAGATTTGGTATTTTTCAACAAGCTAACACTATTGAGTTGGACCCCATGTGTGAACTGATCTCGCTTAAACAACGACTGATAGCATCTGCTTAACCGGGGCACACATGTTGCGTTAGTAATGCCGATCCAAACAATTTAATGCGAACTGGGCTCACTACCCATATTAGGATGCAATCGGCATCTTTAAGGTAACGATATGCTACGAGCACATATACGCTCACCCTTCTTAGAACATCTCGACATCGACATACAAGCTCACATGGCATACAACGCAGTCATAAGACCTAAGCATCTATGCCATACAAGGTCAATACACATATTCTTACTTTCCTGTTTCCAACCCAATAGTCTTAACATTTTACTTAACCAAACAGCGCCATACATCGCATGTGGAAGTACGTGGGGGACTTGAATTGAATAGTCAGAGTTCGGTCCTTAATTAACCCGGACAAGTCCACCACAATTCCCAATCTCGTGCACAAAAGCACCATCACTAGCTTCCTCTTGTCCAGATCAATTTAAATATGAAACTCATTTCTGAAATAAGTAAACCGACAAAGAGTTTAAAGTAACAAAAGCCATTTAGATTCTATGTTTGACAAGATATGCTTGTCAAACTCTAAAATCTCTAGATCGCATGTCTAGGCCAAATCAAAATATATTATAGTATACAAGATCGAGCTAGGTTAAGTGTATGATTATAATTAAGGTAATCCACCATGTTAGGTTATAGCTAGCTACTACAGATCACATTTTTGTATTTTTAGAAAAATAGCATGCACAGATATCATCGGATTTGTAAAGCTATTGTACAAAAACTGGGATCAATATGGTGCGTAGAGGAAGCTTACCTTGATAATAATAAACCTCATTGTGTGCTCTGTGGTTCGTAAATAGATTCAACCACTTCAAAGAAACCAGATTCTAAAAGAAGCAATAAGATCCAATAAATACCAAAATCGACAATAAGTGCAGATTGAAAGAAATATGCATGATCAATATGAAAATGCATGTTTAACAGTATGCTTAAGTTATAACTACCCTAATAGTGATAATAACCCATATTGTAATACACAGCTTTTAAATAACAGAAATTAGTGTTTAAACTATAGTTGCAGTTTTCATATTTTGAAAAGAACTGAAAACAGGACAGAGGCAGTTTTCGGGTTAGTCAAGAATAGACTAAGTAAAATATGTTAAATTGAAACTTAGTCTAATGTTTAGAGTAGACAATATCCTAAGCAAACCCTAGTTTAACCCTAGTCGGTTAGATTACAAAGACTAAAGAAAGACCCTTGTTGTCGGTTAAGCCGACAACAGAAAACAGAAATAAAATTTCTGCTAAAAGGTTAACTAGATGACATCAAGAAGTAAAAGAGCAATTTATCATGCTACTAGGGTTTGGTTCAGAACTACACAGGATGATAAGTTGATAGGAGAAACCCTAATTCTTGAAAATGATATGAAAGACCGAAAAGTTATAACAGCAACTTTTCAGTTTAAAGAAAGTTGGAGCTACTGATGTACAAGAGAATGATCCAAATGAGCTCCTAAAGTCCTTAAGGTGCTCAAGATGTCAAAAACTAAGATTTTAGCTTACCAGGATAGGAAAGACACCAAAGATTCTGAAAACCGATGTTGATTAATAGAGAAATAAACTCTGGTTTAACCTACAAAGGATATCAAATCTTTATCACAAGATGAAACCAGTGTTTAAGATGGATGAACAAATCAGAGAGGCAAGAAACTCCACTGGACAGCAAGGAAGATGATAAGCTCGAGTGGTCAACAATGGCAGCAGCTCAAAAGCTAGGGTTTATATATAGAGACTGAGCTACAGGGCAAAGTGGAAAGGTCTAGAGTTGATGAGGTGTCCACTTAGGCTAAATATCAAAAATTAGTTGCATAAGCTTTGGATAATTCCTCTCCTCTGTTTACAGAAATGGCTGCAGAGGCAAGGAGGATGAGAGGCAAACATCTGACATGTGGGTCCCTTTGTCATCCTCAGTCGCGCGCGCCTCCTAAAGCTCAAAAGAACATCAGCTGTCCGATTAGAAATGGGCAGCTGTGATAAATAGAGGGGTTAAAAGACTTTAATCGGCATCTTTTAATATGGGCCGGGCGATCTCAATCGGTCGATCGAGATCTAAACGAAACCCAGAGGGATTTCGGGGCTTTACTTTCAAAGATGGACGTTGGATTGAAATCCAACAATCAACTAAAAAGAGTACACGTCATCCCTTTAGATAAGATGACGCGCACCGTCCGATTGAATTTCTACGGTCGAGATTGAGAAAACAATGGGATGGTCCGAATGCATACACAATACGGCCTTACGATTGAAATCCAACGGTCCATTGAATTTGGGCCCTAAAAGCCCGCGGTCAAAAAGGAACGCTGTGGTATTTAGATCCAAAGGTCCACGATGGATGCGCGCCTTTAAGTTTAAAATGAAAAGGCGGCGCGGTTGGATCGAGAATGGACGGCGGAGATCGTGAGGGGATCCGAAGTCGTCCGAATGCATACACCTCCTTTGACCGTTCGATCAAGATCCAAGGGTGGAGGTTGTGGCGCATACGTGGATAACCCACGTGACGTCGCAGCCTTGCCCCTTCGATGGAAGATCAACGGCTCACAGTACGCGATGGATCTTAGGCTCGTGCCCGAGCGTGACTGAGCCGGACCAAGTTGATCGGGTTGGACCCAACCGCATGGGTTCGAGTCGCTACAGTGCTAGGGTTAGGGTTCAGACTAGATTAGTTGACTAAGCCCTATTCAAATGCTTAAAGGTTTGACTGGCTTTAAAAATAGCAAATAAATTTGTAAAATAATGAAATTTTTATCGAGGTTACCGATGATATATTCCCCGGATAAATTTTAAAATCACATTATCACTTTGTAAAATACATAAATAATTATTTTAGCCCGAAAAAAAAAGTTTATTTAAGAGCAAATATTTTTCTCCAAACCAAAATAATTTCTAAAAATTCAACCAAAATTATTTTTGATCAAGATAATTTATTTAAGCTTTAAGGAAAATACTTCCTACCACAATACAAGTTTCATCTTGTATTTCCTTCAAACTTCAAATAGGTTATTGGACTTTGGCTAGAAAGGAGGTTTCAATTGATAACAAGAATTCCAAATTGTTAATTATGAACAGAATGTCATGCACAGTGTCCCATTATCGCTTATAAAATTGGGGCTGTTACAATATCGAAAAACACAATACAATCATCAAGCATGCATCATACACCAAACATATGAACATCAAAGTACTTGCCTTCCGTGATTGCGACGCTGCTAACAAGCAACGAAGGTGCCCTAAACCAAGACTCGCCGCCTAAACAAGTAAATAATTGAAATAAGAACAACATGGTACAGAATGCTAGCCGTCGTTCTACAAAACCTTCCCGCCACTCTAGAACTAACTATTTTATCTAATCCAAGAGCAGCATAACTCAAACAAGGAAAATGAGTCCGACAGACCCTTAAAACTTACATAACTTTTACTCCAAAGGTCGAAAAATAGCAAACTCAATTGGGCTAGAAAGATAATGTAAATATCTAAAATACCCTAGTTGGTGGACATCTCAAATTCTGTTTGTAAATGACTCTAATAGATCAAAGAACAACATCTGTCCAGATCTGTCTAACAAGCCTGGACAGCAGCACGGTATCGGACATAACTTTGGATTGGCTGAACCAAAATTGGTATTCTTTAACAATCTGAAAAGCTAAGAACAAAACCTATCAAAGTCTAGTTGGGAAAAAGTTCAGATTTTGCCTCTAACAAAATTTGGCCCACGGCTCAAATCTGTTGAGTGTAACTAATGACATAAATATCGACTGAAATAAAATATTCATAACTTTTGTTCTACAACTCCAAATTGGATGTTCTTTATCAATCTGGAAAGCTTATAAAATTCTCTACAATAACCTAGTTGAGTGAAAACCCTGAATTGTCCATTAATATATTCATATTTTAGAGACAACTTGTTAGGTAGTTCTCGCTGAATTCTGGACAGCAGATACTAAATCTATCATAACTTTTGATCCTTACGTCGAATCAGGTGTTCATGGCGGCTAAAGCTAAGAACATTATATAAATATCTCTGGAGATAAAAACTTCTAATTCAACCTCAAGAACCCAAACATACCACGCAACATACTAGACAAATTCGAATTTACATGCAAATGACTTTGATCCAATCAAATTTAATCGGTTTCACTTCTACGACTAATCAAACAACAACAACCGCAATCGTTACCCATGGAGACACGCGCGTTCGCTGAAATCCCACGCTAGATTCTCATCTCCTCTTCTTCTCCTCTCTCCCTCCACCTTTCTCCTTGGCCGACAGCAATAGGAGAGCACCACCAAGAGGGAGCAACGGAGTGCAAGGAGGAGGGCGTGTACTGTAGCGGCACAAAGTGGTGGCTAGGGTTTCCTATCCTTTTATTAGTGGCCAGCCCTTATGGGCCTCCTAGGCTAAACTCAAGCCCAGTTGTCAAAGAATTGCAGATTTTCCTCCTCTAAAGTCTAAGTTCTCTTTTCACGCTTCCTTCATTATAATAAGTTGGAGTATTACAGAAAACCCTTTTTCATTTACTCTCCTTCCTTAGAAACATTCGCGTATTACACATAGACTTGACTAGTATTCCATTACTCCAATTTAAAGTGTATGTTAACTTCTTTTATCCACTCGCAGAAAAACTCAAGCACTTGAACGAGTAGAAAAGACTCTCGTGTTTGAGCGTGACCAAGGGGCTGAATTTGATCGGAGTCTTGAAGACAAAGTTACGGCTCTGAACAAGATGCTTTTCGACTGGGTCGGGAACGAATCACAAGATTCTAAAAGACCCTACGGAGAGAATCAATTTTCTTGACCATCAACTCAAGATCTCAAGAAAGTGATAACACTCTTCGAGAGAACCATGCTAGGACGATGAAGGAAGCTATTGCAAATGGAGTTAGTGTTGCCTTAGCGAAACTAAAGGCTTCGACCCTCCGTCTGCCTTGGAGCTAATGAAGAAGACTTCGATCGCTCTAAAGATGAAGCAACAAAACTTCTCGAGGAAGTGAGGCCTCTTGGAGAGAAAGTTATGGAGGAAATGGAAGTCGGATCTCCATCACGCAGTGACCAGTCCGGTGGTTCTAACAAGTAGATGGATGTAAAATTTAGACTTTGTAAATAAAACTTACCTTTTATCATCAATGAAGTTCTTGTTTAGTCTTATCAATGTTATTAAATACTCATATATTTCGTAACCTCCGACTGCTTATATTAGTAGATGAACTTTACTAAAAAAGCAGTAGACCAAGAAATTAAGCAAGAACTACTACCATGGTATATGTGCTGATAATGTTTGTAAAAAATGATCTAAGGAACACTAGGAAATCATGTGGTCGGAACCAGTTTATGATTTCGACTAGTCTAGATCTTGTCAATTATAGGATTACTATAAGATACCACATATAGTCTGAAGATATAACAAGACTTGCTTTGATGAGAAGAAAGTATGCAAAAAAGGAAATGATAAGTATCTTTGTTTATATAAATTATTTGACACTGGTCGTAATGAATTCCGAGAATTGAAGATTTGTAAAGTATTTCGCGAAACGTGCCCATGCTCAAGTCCGACTAGCAGCAAGGATCGTAGGAAAAGGACCGTCGCTAGGAAGCTCCTTCGAGTGGGCAGGACCACGTGTAGAGAGGAGAGACTTCGACTAGGAGGCTTTCCGTGTCTCGACCAGTAGCCAAACAAGACTAGAACAAAATGTTGAAATAGAATAGTAATCTTTGAATTCTTGAGGAATAACAAAACCATATAAATTGTCTGAGTTGTGCTCCTTATACTCGTATGTTTGTTTGAGAAAAGAGTATGTGGTCGTGCGTGGGAATCATTGAAGCAATGATCACGACTAAGACCGGTGTGGCATTTGACAATTAAGTCATAACCAATGAGTAATGGAGATCCCTCTTGGTTTTTTTTGTAAAGGGATATCAGAGAGAATGAGTGTCTTCTCCGACCAATCATCAACAATAATGGTATAGGACTATTAGCAATGAACAATATTATAAACAATCATACTTATCATTGAAAAGGAAATGCATCTTTATTGAAATATGAAATGAGATAAATAAAATAAATTACACAAAGAACTTACGCAATTGATCAATATTCTAAGAATTAGGCAAGATTTTCCCGTCTGACATAGCTAACCATACCGAACCTGGTCGGGTGACTTCGACCACAGTGTATGGACCTTCCCACTTAGGTGAAAGTTTGTTGCGACTCGCCTGGTTCTAAATTTTTCTGAGAACCAGATCACCTATAGTTAGGCTGCGAGGTTGCACCTTACGACTGTGATACCGACGCATGGCTTGTTGGTAGATCGCTGATCGTATCAAGGCTTGATTTCGTCGTTCTTCAAGAAAATTGATGTCATCAAGTCGTCGTTCACGCTGATCATTTTTTAGTAAAACAATCAGTCCGAGCAGAACCTATTTTTAGTTCTGGAGGAAGCATGGCTTCAGCCCCATAAACCAAAAAGAATGGTGTTTCACCGCTCGCACGACTAGTTGTGGTACGAACGGCCCATAACACAGAAGGAAGTTATTGAACCCAATCCTCGACCGTAATTAATCGGTCGAAACTCGTCGCTTGATCCCTTGTATCACGATACCATTGGCTCGCTCAATCGCTCCATTACTCGTGGATGAGCAATGAGCGTAATGTATCTTGATACTTAGGTCATCACGCACTCTAAAATTACTACTTGAGAATCTGGTACCGTTATCCGTGATTATTCGATCGGTACACCAAATCTTGTGATCACGTTTTTGTGAGAAACCTCTTGGCACCTCGGTTGTAATTTTCTACAATCGCTTGGCTTCGATCCATTTAGTGAACGTGTCAATCATGATGAAAAGGAACTCAAAGCCCCCGGGTGCTCTTGGGAAAGGTCCCAGAATATCTAGTCCATAGGTTGCAAAAGGCCAAGAAAGAGGAAATATTTGCAAAGCTTAGGACGGCTGATGTACTTGTCGGCTATGAAATTGACATTGTACGCACTTCGTCACGAGCTCTTTTGCATCATGAAGGGTAGTTGGCCAATAGTATCCTTATCTGAAGGTTTTACCGACCAGCGTTCTGTAGGAATGATGAGCTCCACAGACTCCTCCATGAATTTCGGTTAGCAACTTAATGCCAGCCGGTTGAGATATGCATCTCATCAACACTGTGTGAGATCCTCGCTTATACAAGGTACGTTCAATAAGAGTGTATGATTTGGCTTTTCGTGCTATACGATCAGCCTCTACACCATCTTCTGGAATGAGGTCATGCTGAAAATAATTATAGATTGATGTCATTCAATCTCTACCATGATCATGATGGCGCCAACCATCATCGACCTGTGGAGCATCCATGTTTGTAGAATCGAGGTGTGCGACCTCCTTGCGAACATCTATGTCCTCGGAAGGCTCGACCATCGAAGCTGAATCGAGTTTCTCGAGAAAAACTCCAGGCGGAACGGATGTCCTTGTAGAAGCCAATCGTGCCAACTGGTCTACCAGAAAGTTTTCCTTTCTAGGAATGTGTTGGATCTAAAAACCGAAGAAATGTTTTTTGAGTTTCCGTACTTCCGCCTGATATGATGACATCTTGGTACTAGAGCACTGATACTCTTCCCTACTTGATTCGCTACTAGTTGAGAATCGCCTTTCACTAGTAATCTACGAATCCTAAGCGAACGAGCTGCTCGAAGTCCTGCCAGCAAACCTTCGTATTCTGCCACATTGTTAGTAGCAGAAAAGTTTAACTGAATAGCGTACTTTATTTGTTCGCTAGTAGGGGAAATCAAGACGACCCCAGCCCCCGAGCCGTGGAGCATCAAGGAACCATCAAAGTACATTGTCCACTCATCGTGGTGTTCGTACTCGGGACCTTGGGTGGGTTCAGGGTTTGTCCATTCGGCAATGAATTCTGCTATTGCCTGGGACTTGATTGTTGTTCGTGGGATGAAATGGAGGTCAAACGCCCCAAGCTCAACCGCCCATTTTGCTATTCGTCCTGATGACTCCCTGTTTCCTAGGACTTGACCAAGGGGATACCCAGTTGGTACGACCACTTTATGAGCCTGAAAATAATGCCTTAGTTTCCTCAAAGCCATAAGGAGACCATAGAGCAACTTTTGTAGCTATGGATATCTTTCTTTTGGTCCATGTAAGACTTCGCTTACATAATATATCGGGCGTTTCACATTGTCACGTTCTACGACCAGCACACCACTGACTGTTTGTGGCGTTGTAGCCACGTAAATCAGCAATGTCTCTCCCAATCTTGGAGAAACTAAGATTGGGGGACTCGTAAGGTACCGCTTAAGTTCTTCAAAGCGTTGCTCGCCTCTTTAGTCCATTCAAACTTCCATGTTTTTGAGAAGCTTAAAGAAAGGTAGTCATTTTTCACCTAACCGCTATGAAACGACTTAGCGCGCCATACAACCGTTAGCTTCGAACTTCCTTCTTGTGGTCGGAAGGCGCATCTGATCGATGGTGGCGATTTTTACTGGGTTTGCTTCAATGCCCCTAGCCGAAACCAGGAACCCAAGAAGCTTTCCAAATGAAACTCCGAATACACATTTCTCTGGATTTAACTTAAGGTTATGGCGTCTTAAGTTATTTAAAGTCTCTTGTAAATCTGGAATGTGATCGCCGGCGTTGATGCTTTTTACGACCAAATCATCAACGTAGGCTTCAAGATTCTGACCCATCTGCAGACTAAAGGTTTTTTACATCAACCTTTAGAGTGTTGCACTAGCATTTTTTAGACCAAATGTCATATTTACATAACAGTAAGTACCATATGGAGTGATGAAGGAAGTTTTCTTCATCTTCTTTACTCATATTAACTGGTGGTACCCGAGTAGGTATCTAAAAACTTAACAACTCACACCCTAAGTAGAGTCTACAAGTTGATCAATGCGAGGAAGGAAAAGTCATCCTTCTGACAAGCTTTATTGAGATCTCAGAAAGTCGATACACATTCGCCATTTCCCATTGGCTTTTCTAACCACTACAGGATTGGCGAGCCACTCTGGGTGGTCGACCACACGAATGAACCCAGCTTTAAGAAGCTTGTCAATCTCCGACTAGATTGCTTCCTACCGATCAAAGTAAATGCCTCTTCCGCTAACCGGTTTTTTGTTAGGCTACATGGCTAGCTTATGCTCGATCACCTTCCTAGGGACTCGGGCATATCGGACGCCGCTAGGCGAATACGCCCTGGTTTCTGAGGAAGGAGACGAGCAACTCTTCCTATTTAAGGTTGAGTCCTTCTCCACCGATCTTGGCACCCTCTAGAGAAGCGCTGTCGAGTTGTACCTCTTTATCCGGTCGAAAGGTTTTGGTGTCATCTTTAGTCTCGAGTGCTTGACCGCATGGTAGTGGTGTTAGTTCCCCGTCGGAAGTTCGTCGACCGGGCCCAAACATTTCCGATCACATGCGAGGTTATTTTTGATCGCCGATCGTGATGACCCCTTTGGTCCCAATATTTTCAAACTCGATAACCGTAATGCGTGGTTATCAGGAATTTTGCTAAAGTCGGACGACCAAGGATTGCATTATATGCGGTTTCGAAATTTACCACATCAAATGAAATCTTTTATGTCCAGAAGTTGTCGGGCCTTCCGAACGTAACTAGTAGGTTCAAGTGCCCTATTGGCTTGACGATAGATCCAGGAACTATACCATGAAAGGCATATTTCATAGGTTTTACCTTGGATCTGGGAATCTGCATGTCTTCCAATGCGCTTGCAAATAAAAAATTTAAAGAACTCCCCCCATCTATCAAGACTCGATTAACCTTGCAGTTATTAATAGTAGGCTCAACAACAATAGGGAACCTAACTGGTCGAGTCGAAGGGATAGGGCAATCTTCTTTGCTGAAGGACATTATTGTCTCCGACCACCTTAAAGGTTTAACGACGATCGAAGGTTCGGTAAGGTTGACTTCCCGCCCCATGGCCTTCAGATGACGTTTGGACTCGTACGAAGAAGATCCACCGAAGATCACATTGATAGTGTGCTGAGTTTCTTAGTACTCCATTTCTTCGTCACCGTCTTTTTCCTTCTTGGAGCTTGTCTCCCCGAGCTCTTGTATTGAGGGGAGTGGACCTTTACCTACGTAATAATCTTCTAGCTTCTTTTGCCAAGAACGACAATTACGCAAGTCGTGTCCTGCTTGTCAGTGAAGAGGACACCACTTCTTATTTTTTCTTGTATTCATTGGTCGGGGCTTTAGCCTTGCCACGACCAAAATAATCCTTTCTTCCCTTGGTGAATTTTTCAGGAACCGCAAGAACCTCCTTATCGTCGGTTTTGCGGTGTCTCTTTTTCTTGAGAGCCTTCTTTTGCTTCCTTTCTGTCTTATATAGCCAGACTAGGGATTTTATCTTTTCGATCAATGGCCTCGTTCCACTCAACCGCTTCGCTGGCGGTCGCGTACTTGTCAGCCATATCGAAAAGCTCGATGGTTGTTCGTGGGGGAAGTATAGCTAAATCCTCCGTAAACCTTCGGTTTCTTAATCCCGCTTTGAAGGCTTGGATGACAGAAGATTCTGCAACCTCTGGTATTGAATTACGAACCTCGCTAAATCTTTTGATGTACTGTCGGAGAGTCTCTTTAGATTTTTTCCAGATTCAGTGGAGATCATCCTCCTTTCCAAGGCAATCGTATGTACCCTGAAAATTTGCAATCAGAAGGTCGCAAAGTTGCTCCCAAGTATACACTGACCCGACCAGTAGGTTGATTAACCACAACCGGGCTGATCCTTCTAATACCGTGGGAAGATAGTTAGTCATTACATTTTCATCACCACCAGCGGCTCTGATGGCGGTGGTGTATATCTAGAGAAATTCCAAAGGATTTTGAGTCCCATTGAATTTGTTCAAATTGGCCAGTCATAACCTATTTGGCCAACGCACAGCCTGGAGCCCTACGGAGAAGGCTCGACAACCTATGATAGTTTCATGGCGCCTTCTTTGGAAAGGTGCCGGATTATAATCGGTCGGAGATCGGTTTCTAAGATTAGATTGCTGGTGTTCCGGTGTCCCGATTCGGTCGTGGACGTTGATAGGACGCCTCCGACCGCTTGCTTGATTCAGATGATGCCGAAGATCATCATATCCAAGCAATTGCTCCTCTCGACGAAGTGAGGGTGAGGATTCTTGGAATAGCCTTCTCCCCTCAAGACTTGCTGGTCGGAATCATCGAGGTGGTCTTGGTATCAACTGGTCTTCAACACGACCATGCTGGCCCCTGCTGCGAGAAGAGTTCTGGGACGAAGTCATGGTCTGACTTTGCGAGTGCCTTCGTTCCCGATATGCTTCTGTGCGCTGCATAGTCTGTTTGATAATTTCTGATACTTGACCTACAAGTTGGACAAAACCTGATTTGCCTATATTATTATTATGTGTGATGATAGTAGATGACGAGAGGTTTAGTTCGTGGTTGTAGCCTTGGGTTGCTATGTTGCACCACCATTTGGGGTTTGAGAATAATGGAGTGTCTACCTCGAGTCAACTAGTTCGAGGTGTTGATTATGAGTTTCTTTGGGAAGATTATTGTCTTCCTTGAGTTAAGAATGGTTATTCTTGTTCAGATGCGGTGGATGAGTTTTCTTGGATTAGTGGATCATTGCAGTTGAGGGGAGTTCATCGGTATTTATTGGTTTCTTAAAGAAAACATCTGTTCTCCCAAATGATGAGTTGTTTTGCTGCTTAGACATAGTAGATTTATAAGATTGACCTTTTATTTGGAAGTTCTATCCTTCTTGTTGGGAAACACAAGTCGTTTAATCGCTTGGTACTTGGGTTAATGGAAGCTTTATTTTGCATGTTCTTATACTTGAGGAAGCTTTGGCCCCAATGTATTCTTTCAGGGTACTTTGCGTATGAAGTTTAATACTTCTCTTTATGAGAGAAAGCGTCAAAGCTCTTTTGCATTGTCCCGCCATGGTTAAGCGTGAGCAATTATTGTCTTTTCGACTGATGAGCTATCTTTGCTACTTGTAAACGTTGTTATTGACAAGATTGTTCTTTTTCATGAGAGTCCTACCTTTCTTGTTGAAAAAGGTGACCTGGTTATCCATTTGGTATTTTGGATAATGGAAATTATCTTTTACAAACTTCATTGAAGAAAGTTTGGAATTTACTCATTTCTTTTGGAGTAGTTGGAGTGTTGAAGTTTAGAACCTTTTCTTTGAAAAAGAAAGTGTCAAAACCCTTTGTAAAGTTTTGTAGTGTTAATTGAGAAGTTGTAAGTAAAGAAGATAATTGACAATGTATATGACATCAAGTTGGGTCATTGGCATGATGCATAATTAATCTTAACTAATGTCCTCGGTAGCGTAGCTGGTTAATTTATTGCTGCCTTGCAATGATTGCATGACGAGTTGTGATTTAGAATATATTTATTCCTTCTTAGAATCAACAGGGTTACTAAGAAGAGTGAATATTGATATGAAACTACCTTGTAAACATCTACTTGATGATCTTACATAAATGCTAGATTTACCTAATTCCTAACATGCTAATATAGTTGAAACCTGTATAAAGAACTCGATGGATGTTGGTATATCGATTCATGAAACCTTGTTTTATAGAAATTATGTTAGTAAATCTTTAATCATGTTTAGAACTGATTTCTGAACATAAGGTGAAATGTTGAATCTATGTTTATAAATGGTTGTGATTACAAATAGAATTAGCACCATATATACACACATGATTAATACAATCACAATTGATAATGAGAGTGAAGTTGGTGTTGAGCAACACCAACATTTGAGTAGATGAATTTCGTAAGTGGTCTTTGATAGCGTGCCTTGTGAAATTGCTATTGTATAGTATGAGCTTGTTAAAATAAATTTGTTCCAATCTTGTGTCTTGTGTTTCTTTTGGAAAGTTTTAGGATGGGGTAATAAAGTTTGATCATTCTTGGTACTAATGTATGATATCGATGTTATTAAAATTGTCAGAATGTGAGATTGATGTTAATTCTTGTAGTAATTTGATCGCCTATGGTGATACCGCTTAAATGAGAATATTTCAAGTTTCCTTTCGTGATCTTTTGGAGCTCATGAATTATGTGGTAGCTGAAATTATTTCAAACAAAATGATATATTTGAATGTTCTATTGGTTCTTAAGAGATTCGTGTGATTTAATCTTAAATACTCTTTTTGTCCGAGTTGTCAACGTGAGGTTGCAATCGAAAAAATTATTATGTTGATTCCTTTAAGAGTAGAATAATTTGCTTACTTTTCATGATATCCCATAAATAAAAATGTTTTGAGTTTTACGGCTGAGATCATTTGGATCTCATGATTTATGTTGTAGTTGAACTGTTCCGAGCAAAATAACGTGTTGAAGGATTTTATTCGTTCTTAAGTGGTTCTTGTGGTTTGGTGTTAAGAACTTATCTTGTTCGAGATGGCAAAGAATTGATGTAGTCAAAGGATTATTTTCTGTGTTAAAGGAAAGGTTGTAGTAGGAGTATTTGAGGATTGGAGTCAAACTTTGTAACTTACAATTTAATTGAAACGTGCCTAAACTTTCTGCTTTTTGTAACACCCTGGCTATTCGGAAGCCAAGATGTCACCTAAAACATCTAACATACATCCATAATGCGGAAGAATTTGAATAAAATCAACTAATGATAGTATCAAAACAACCAAGACATGATGAAGGTATCCTTCCTTCACTATCTAATCTATTTATTTCAGTTCATTGATAATGAAAGTTCACATGCGAATAATTCAACATCAATGTGGAGAAGGTATCCTTCCTTCACCAATTATAAATTTATTATTACAGTTCATCATTTACGAATGTAAGATAGAACTAAATTTAATCTTGAACATGAATTGGATGATGTGAACAAGTAGTGCGTGTCTACTCCCTCCCAAGTGAGCCAACATCGGGTTACCTAAAATAAACAAACAACGCAAGAGTGAGTCCACGACTCAAGAAGTACAAAGAAAAGGGACATAACACACATATGAACAAGTCATCATCATAAGAGAATATGAGCATACATCGAATGAAAACTTAGGAATGCATGGCATGAATGAATGTACTCAAGGATGGATGCACACATGCTTGTACCAGATAGCGAGTGACACACCCGTCGGTGTTCACTTAAGCCCGCACCTTAACAAAAGTGTGGGATCCAAGTCCTATATGAAGAACGTTTCATATAGGTGTCCAAAGCTGCCCATACTGGAATTGATGGGTCTTACGTGCCCATACTGGAATTGATGGGTCTTTCAATCCACTCCCGTGGACGGGACATGACAATGTCCAAACCTGCCCACATTGGAATGGTGGGACTTACAGTCCACTCCCGTGGACATAGCATGAATAAAAGGATGCATGATATGAACATGAACAATGCTAATATCATCTTTCGGCATTTACTCCACATATTGATAGAACATAACCAATTCAGCATTTCGGTATCACAAGATGTCACATCATATTCATGTAAACATTCACAATCACAAGACTTAAAACCAACAAAGTACTTGCCTTCCGCGTTGCGACGCGTTAGCAGGCAACGATGGCGCTCCCAAACCCGTAGACTCGCGGCCTAAACAATTAAATAACCGAAATAAGAACAACATAGAGCCCATCATGAATTAATATTATACACTACCCTCTTGCACACCCAAAACATAGTCATAACCCGAATCTGAAATTCCAGCAGCAACATGGAATCCCATCAGGACAGCAGCACGGTAAAGACCAAAACTAATGATCTGGGACTCCAAAAGAGATGAGCCCAGATCCTACACGAGCTTAACAAATATATCTACAACTTTATAGTTGACGAGATAACCCAATTCGGCCAAACTAAATTGCTAACTGTCAAACGAAACAGCAGAACAGAATCTGACTGAGCAATTAGAACAGCAGAACTAAAACGTCCATAACTTTTAAACTACAACTCCGAATTGAGTGTTCTTTAACAATCTGAAAAGGTTATGAAATTACCTACAATAACCTAGTTGGCATGACATTCATATTTTGCCTTTAACAAAAAGTGGCACACGGGTCAAAACTAAAGATAGAAATCGACATACAATCTGGACAGACTGACCTACAATCTGGACAGTCACAATGAAAAGTGCATAACTTTGATCTATAAATCCAAATGAGGTGTTCTTTATCAATACTGAAAGCTAGTGATATCACCTTCAAAATTTGTTATGGGCAAGACCTCTGAATCACCCTCTAACTAGGCCATATATCAACATATACAGAGACTGCTAATTCTCGTCAGGATTCTGGACAGCAGATAATAAATCTATCATAACTTTTGACTCGAAAGTCGGAATTTAGTGTTCTTGGCGGCCACCGAAAGCTAAGAACAAAACCTACAATACTCTGGGAGATGGGATCCTCTGATTCGGCCTCTATGATTGCGTAAACAGACGCGCAAACTACTGGACAGAATTGAATTTCCAACAGACAGACTTTGATCTAATCAAATTTAATCGTTTTCACTTCTACGACTAATCAAACAACAACAACCAGCAATCGTTACCCTTGGAGACACGCGTGCCCGCTGAATTACCCCCCGCTAGATGCTCATCTCCTCTTCTTCTCCTCTCTCCCTCCACCTTTCTCCTTGGCCGACAGCAATGGGAGAGCATCACCAAGAGAGAGCAACGGAGTGCAAGGAGGGCGCACCGTAGCAAAGACCGTAGTGGCGGCAGAACACTGTAGCAATGCATGCTACAGTGGTGGGCTAGGTTTCCCCTCCTTTATTAGTGGTCGGCCCCTCATGGGCCTCTAGGCCAAAGCCCAAGCCCGTGTTGTCAAAGAACTGCAGATTTTCCTCGCCTAAAGTTTAATTTCTCTTTTCACCGCTTGCTTCATTACAATAAGTTGGAGTATTACAGTAAAAACCCCTTTTCGCTTACTCTCCTTCCGTAGAAACATTCGGGGTATTACACTTTTTCCGCACAAGAGTTGTCAATTTTCAATAGCAATATCTTATTCTTATTGGTTGATATTTGCTATTCTCTTTTGAGCGGTGTATGCCCTTAATTTTGGTCTCAACTTTTGTTTTCCAAGATCATTGCTATTGGATTATTTCTTTTGGTCTCGTGCTCACTGTGAGGAGTAACGTTTTCCTGTGTGTCGAAACATGTCCTTATTCGCTTTTTTCCTTTTGAGAAATGATCACTTATTTGTGTTGCAAACTTTTATAAAGCGTAAACTGACAATGGTTTGGTGGTGGTCATGTAAATGTAGTGCTGAGGTTTTGCTACCAAGCTATTAGAGGAGTAGTAGAAGATGAATTGGTTTTGACTTGTACCTCTTGGAGGAAATTTGATTCAAATGGAATGATTGTTGTTGAAGTAAAACTAATTAGTGTTATGACTAAGTAGAACCTATGGTAAAGTGTAATCCTAGAACCTCAGTTCATGTTGAAATATGTTGGGAATTACCGAAAGTATGGGAACCTTAATCAATTTTATAGAGTAACGCAATTGGGTAGTATTGCGAGGTTGTATGAGTGATTCCTGATGATGTTAATGAGTGAATATGTTGAAAGCGTGGGAATGTTAGAGATTTAATTTGATGGTTTCCCTATCCGTTATAAGAGAAATTCGTTGTAGAGGTCTTGAGGTTAAATTTGGGCTTTGCATTTTTACGCTAGAACTTTGGTCGCCTAATGATTCGTGTAGAGAAAATAGAATAATGGTGTATTCTGAGCAGTCGAATGATCATTGATAGAACCCTTTTGATGTAGTACATGAGTGTGTATAATGTGAATTTTGAGTTGTTTACTCTTAAAAGTTTGAGGTGATGTGATTGCGTGAGTAGAAGGGGTTGTCTAGAGTGTTTCGGTGGGGTCAATAGAGCCTCTCCACAAAGGTGTGGATGATGTCTTTCGGATTGAGCATAATTTTTAGGATGCCAATTTTAGAAATTTGAGCTCGTGTGGTATGTGATGAATTCGAGTTCCAAAGTTTGAGAGGAATTTTATTCCTAAAAGAGAAACTGAGAAAAAGGATGTTGCCTCAGGTAATGAAACGATCTCTTGATTCTTGTTTGAGCTATATGTTTATGACTGATGTCTTCCACAAATTGAGTTGGCGCTATGTTGGCATGGGTAGTTCTTTCCAGTTCAAAAAGAATAAAAGAAATATTTGATTTGGGCATTCGAGTGATTTCTCCTTTAGCCTTCGTGTTGTTCATTTGCAAACTACCTGATTAGAAAGTGGAATAGTTTTCGTGATGAATCATCAATTTTGGATTTGACCCTTTTGGTGGGGAGCTAGCATTGCGTGGTTGCGATGAGAATCCTTTACTTTCAGTTGACTGTGTTTATAATAGAGTTTGTTCAAAGCGAGTTCTGTTGTGTGTCCATCGTTAACGGAGGTGATCCTTGTTATGGTGAAGAGTTCGATTGAGAGGTGAAATAAGAGTTCCGTATGCTACGCGCATATTGTGTGGTTTGGTACCAAAAGGAGAGGTTAGCCCAAGGTACATTGGGTTATTTTCGCTAGTTGTGGGGATTTGAAAGTTGGCGTACCACTAGGACCATCTCGGGTCCATACGTGGCATATGCAACGTTTGGTATGTCCAATGCTGAGTGAGTACCTGAGAGGTCCAAAGCTTGAGTTTTCGATAGAGCCATTGGCCAACGAGTAAGATCTTACATTTGTGTCCTGTGTGTTGGGAGAACACATAAAGGTCAAGACGAGTGTTGAGGTGTAAGACATTGGTATACATTATGGTCTAAGTGTGATGAGACTTGGGACTTGGAAACTCGCATGCGTGAGCTTTAACGAGAGTTGTTAACATCGGGTACGTGTTAATGGTTGTTCATTTCAGTTGTTGTTCTTTCGAGTAGAATTCGGGGTTGAATTCCATTTAAGGGGGTAGAATGTAATACCCCGTTCAATCTTTAGAATTATAATTGAATTTCAAACCTTTTTATCAGGATTTACAATGGAATTTTAGAATTTCTCTAGAAGAGGGATTAACTTGTAATACCCCAAATATTTATTTAAGTGAGAAGAAAGATTTTAGGGAGGAGAATTGAATAGGGGGAGTGGTTTTAACAGAAGTCTAGGGGGATTTTTGCGTAATTCGAAAAACTTGGGCTATGGGTTGAAAGCCCACAACACCTTGGCCTATTAGGGCAACCATCCAAGTAGAGGGGGGTAGCCATGCACTATAGCACGCACTGTAGCGCCACCACTGTAGCAGCCCCTCCCCTCCCCATTGCGTCTCGACCTCCTTTCCCCTCCCCTTGCGTCTCCACCTCCGCTCCCCTTCTTGGCCGGCCAAGAAGAAGAAAGAAGAAGAAGAGAGAAGGGAGAGGAAGAGGGGTCACGTGGTGTTCATCACGCTCGGCGGTGGTTCTTCAAGGGTAAGAACCGATCCCCTTTCAATTGGTGGGTTAATTGATCTTTAGCAATGTCGGTATTTAGGTCTGACTAGAGCAGATCGGGTCGTAGCGTTGCTGTTCTGTAAATCTGTCGGTATTCTGACAGGTTTTAGTAATCTGACTTGAAAGATCAGTTAAAGGAAAAATTAGAGGAGCTCAGTATAACTAAAGTTGTAAATAATTGTCGTAGCTTTCAGGGAAGCCCAAGAACGCGAAATTTGGACAAACGAGCTGAAATCTATGATAGTTTTAGTGTACTATCCAAAGAACTTGGCGTGAAATCGATGTTATGTTAATTAGTATGATAGGGGTATTAGATGGCCGAATCAGGAAGGCCCACCAACTAGATTTAGTTGGGAAAATTGATAACCTTTCAATGAAGTCCAAGAACACCTCATTTGGACTCCTGTATAAAAAGATACGATTTTTAGATTATGGCTGTCCACAGAGGGGACAGATCGAACTTTAGGAGTTGGAATTAGGAATGCGCTTGAGAGTGTAGCGAGTGCGGTTGTACTTTTGGCTAAGTTTTGGTTCAGTATGGTTGTCTTAGCTTGCTTTATATTTATATTCAAGTGAGGGATTGGTTCCAGGGGCAGCGCCCTCTCCGCGTCTTTCGTCCCTACACGGTTAAGGCAAGTACTTGTTTGCTAGTATTGTGAATAAATGTGATATCTATGGATGTTAGAGTGTTATAGATGTTGTTGACCATGATTATTAATGTAATACCCCGAGAGTGTGTGTTGAGCACTTAATCGGGGAAGACTAATTATTCGGGAGAGAATTCAATGGATTTTCGACAGGGACCAACAGGAATTTTGCATTTCCAGCTTTCAGAGGGGGGGGGTTAACCGCTAAACTTCCTCAACCTGGGCTTGGGCCCCGGCCCATGAGGCCTAGGGGTGGCCAAAAAGGGGGCGCCCCCAAACCCTAGCCGCACCACTTCCTCCCCCTCCCCCCTTTGGTGGCCGCCACTCCCTCCCCTCCCACGCCCTCCTCCCTGGTTGCCCCCTCCATTGCGCCACCCAAACCCCCCTCCAAGGGCCCCCATTGCAGCCGGCCAAGGGAAGAAGAAGGACCCCATTGCAGCCGGCCAAAAGAGGAAGAAAAGAGGGAGGAAAGAAGGGAGGAAAGAACAGAGAAGAGAAGGGAGAAGAGAAGGGAGCGAGATCGCCGTCCGGGGTTCGCGATCTTCAGCTGCTACAAGGGTAACACGTCGTTTGTTATTGGGTAATTAGTCGTAGAAGAGTTTTCGGGCAGATTTGGCTAGGTTGCAATCTGGCCGCTGAAATTGCAGATTTGTCCAGTAGTTGCGCGGTCGATTTCATATGGTTAGAAGCATAAATAGGAGTTTTGATATCCTAGAGAGTTGTAGGTTATTCTCTTAGCTTTCAATGGCCGCCAAGAACGCCCAAATCCGATTAACGGTTAGAAAGTTATGAATTTTTTAGTGCCGCTGTCTGGTTAATCTGTCAGTTTTTGGACAGTCTGTAGAAAACTGATTAAAACTGCTAATTAAAGGGCGAATCATGGGATCTCAGTATAACACAAAATGTGGGTAATTCCTATACCTTTTCATAGAGATAAAGAACACGAGATTTGGACCTTCGTAGCAAAAGTTATGGAGGTTTTAGTGTACTGTCCAGAGAACCCGACGTGAATTCTGAGGTCTGATAGTTTGGATTGCTAGGGGCAGTAAATGGCAGAATCAAAAGGGCTCCCCAACTAAGTTTATTTAGGTAATTTAATTACCTTTTCATAAAGTCTAAGATCTTATTATTTGGATTCTTCAGCAGAAAGTTATGTATTTTAGAAGTTGACTATTCGAAGTGAGCACCAAATCGATCGCCAGAAATTAGAAGATTGGAAACGCTTGGGAGTTTAGCGAGTTAAATTGTGTTGTTATTTATGATTTTGGTCCAGTATGTTGGTCTTAGATTGGGGTTATCTTTATGTTCAGGTGGGAGCGTGATCCCAGGGGTAGCGCCCTCTTCGCGTCCACCGTTCTCGCACGGTTAAGGCAAGTATTCAGGCTATTGTATATTTATGCTTGTATACTGTGACTGTTTGTGTTTGGCTCATAATAGCTAGACATGGATGTTATGGTGATGAGTTCCAATCTATCTTGGTGAATGCAAGTACTTTGTTTGAGTGAATAATTATGACTGTTTGACAGAGGATGCTAATACTTTGATGCGTAATAACCATGCAAGGTTGATAGTGTGATAAGTATGACGTAATGATGGTGAATACTAGAGAAATGATTAATTGATATTCATGAGTGATTGTTCAAGTTTGCTAGTACTATGATTAAATGTGCTATTCATGGGTGCTAGAATGCTATGAATATCACTGAGGTGGAATGCTAGAAGTATGAATGAGCTTGTTCATGTATGATGTTGTTGTTAATGCTTACATGTTAATGAGAATATGTTGAATTCCTGCATATGAAGAATGTTATCATGGTGCATATGCATGTTGAGAGCATACAGGTGCCTTGGTCACGTGGTGACCAAGCACATACAGTTGAGGTCCCCACATTCGTGGAATGTGGGCTATGAGCAAAGAGGTCCCCATCATTATGATGATGGGCAAAGGTCCCTATACATGTGGTGTATAGGCTCTTGGTCCCCGTGCGGTGGGCAGCAGCAAGGGTATACAGCGACGGTTGTATACCCCGCATTACCGGTAAAATGCGGAAAGAGATAAAGTTCAAAGGAGCATTGTATTGGTTGCATTTCATAAGTTAAAAAGGGCTATGCTTAGTGTTTGGTTATTGTGGATCATTGACGCTATGTTGTGTTCTTGTTTATAGCCTTGTTGATACTTGCTGAGTCTTTGGGCTCACTCTTGCTTTAATGTATTTTAGGTACCAATGGCAGGAATGACATGCATGGGAGGGAATAGATGATGGATGCACTCACTACCGCACACTCTTAAGGCGTTTACCACTTAGTATCAATTTTAGAAATAAATAAACTGATGATTATCACTCATAGATCGTTTTGGTTTGAGTAATCTGTTTAATTGTAATAATGAGATTGCGTGTCTTGGTATGTTCAATTGATTATCATGCTTGATCATGAGAATTTTGTTAAATGCTTTGATTTATCGTTGAACTCTCGGTATAACTGATTAAACAAAGGTGACTTTGTCGAAAATTTTTATAGATTATGCTAGATTAGTTTATTTCGGTAGCATTCCAGGCTCTTTGAGAGTTGGGGTGTTACTACTTGGTATCGAGCGGTCAGTAGGTCCGTGGTGACTAGATTATTTTAAAAATTGCTAATTGTTAATCAACTTAAAAGTTTGACACACTGGTGCACAGTAGGATGGGGATGGGCCAATCATTGCATTTATGTTTCCGTTATATCGTTTTGATTATTGCTGATATGAATTGAGTTTGGCTGCTTATTAACTAATTATTATGATTATTATGAGTAGGAATAGTCGATGTTGAGAAGTTAAGGTCGTGGTTGTGACCCTGGGCTTTACCAAGTTACACCACCGTTCGTGGAGTGGGAATAGAGAAGTGCTACCTCGGATATCTTAGTACAGGTGCTGATTGCGAGAATCTTTAGAAGAGTTGTTCTCTTCCTTGAATTTGAATTTGGTCAACTCTTATCCGGTTGCGATTGATGGGTTGCTTTGAAATTATTGGTGTGTTTCCATTGGTTTAATTTGTCCTGTAAATCAATTATTGTTTTTCCCAACCGTTGAGTTATTCTTGCGATTGGCGAACTTTTCTAATTGTCAAGATTGACTTTTGTAGGGGAGTTTTGTTTTTCTTATTGGAAAGCTTGACCTATTTATTCGCTTGATGCTTTTGGTTAATGAAAGTTTACGTTTGCAAGTACTTTAGTACATGAAGGCTTTGACTCAACGTATCTCTCTTGGGTATTTTGAGCATTGAAGATTAATGGTTGTGTTATGAGTTTCAAGTTGAGTCTGCAGTGTTTGCATGATCGATCTTAACTAAGGTCCTTATCAAGGAAAGCTGAATAAGTGGAGGTTGTCCTCTAGTAGTTCTTGATGAACTGTGACTATGAGTATGACAATATTTAGTTGTAATCAATAGAGTTATTAAGAGGTGTGGTATTTTGATGAAATGGTCTGATCGTTAGGATTGTGGAATCAGGTAGATTTATTGGATAGCATGGAGTAATGTATCTCTATGGATTAGCCTACCCATTAGTGATGGTTATGTTAAGAATGGGTTTGAACGATGCCTTAGAGGATATCAACTTTGGAATTTTTCATAAACTGGTTACTTGATGATCATACATAATTGCTAGATTGAAATATGTATACTAGATTAGACGAACGTTGAGGTAGCATGTTGTGAAACCCTGTTGTATAAGCGATGAGATTATTAAATGTTGACTTTGTGTTTATAGATGGTTATGTGACTACAAACAGAAGTAGGACCCTATTTGTATACATGATACATACAATTGACAATTGTTAATACATGCTTGGAGCGGTGTGAGTAACACTAATGGTTGAGTGGATGAATGAGTAAGTGGCCTCGATAGTGTGCTTTTGAAAGTATCATTTGATAGTATGAACTAGTTAAAATAGGTTTGTTTCAACCTTGTGGTTTGTGTTTCTTTTGGAGAAATTTATGATGGGATAAGAGGCTATGATGAGTCTCGCTAACAGTGTATTGTTACATTACCAGTGTGATTGTCAGTAAGGGATTATGATGATAATATTGAATGTTTTGTATAAAGGGACTGGATCGCTCGCCAGATGTTGATTAATTGAATATGTTTCTAGTTCGCATTTGTGATCTTTCAGACCTCATGTTGATGTGACAGCTGAATTTGTTTAGAGCAAAGTGACGTGTTGAGAGGTTTTATTAGTTCCTAAGTGGATTAGGTGTTGTGATCTTCAAACACTCTTTGTCGGAATTGCCATGGTGATGCTGTAATCAACGAAAGTCGAGTGAAGTAGAAGTATTTGAGATTGAAGTAAAGTTTCAAAACTTGCAGATTATTGAAGATTGTCTAAAACTTTTATTCTTGCCCATAAGAGTTTTCCCGAATTCAAAAAGCAGTGTTTTATTCTCGTCTGAGGTTTGTTATTCTCTGCTTGTGGGACGTGCGCCCTCAACTTTGATCATATCTTTTGGTTTTGAGCGCTTTTTATCGATTGTTTCTCTTGATCTTGTAACTACTGTAAGTGGTAACGCTTTCCTTTGTGCTGAAATTTATTTCTATTTGCCTCTTCTTCTAAGAAAGGGTTAACCGAACTGTATTGTAAAGTCTCGTAGGTGGTGTTTTGGAATCTAGATAGTGGTGGTCTAGTAGATGGGTTGGTGAACCCTTAGGTGTCAGGTTGTCTGAGAGGCCTGGAGTAATAAATCGATTTATTAGAATAATCCTTGGAGAGGATTTGAGTTAAAAAGAATATTTGTCTTTGGAACTAACAGATTTCGTTGTCGCAACTAGTAGGACCTATAGCGAGATGTAGTCCAAGATTTGGTGTTCTTTTGGACCGAGCATTAGAATTAGCAAGTATGGAAATCTGGATCAATTTATTAGAGTATCACAATGTAATACCCCAAATTTATTTAAGTGAGAAGAAATAATTTAGGGAGAAGAACCAATTAGGAAATGGATTTAATGTAGTTTAGAGGGTGTATTACTCAAACGTGTTAGAGAGAAAACAAAAATAGTTAAAGGGTTTTTTCTGAAATTTCTTCAAAACCTGGGCTATGGGCTTTTGGCCCACAGCACCAAGGCCCAAAAGGGGGGGGGGAAACCCTAAAACTACTACAGTACCAACCCGTGCTACAGTAGTCGCCGCTGTGCTACAGTAGCCGCGGTGCTATAGTGCATCACCCTCCCCTCCCCAAGCAGCCCCCCCCTCCGTTGGTGCCTCCCTTCCTCGCCGTCGGTGCTCTCTGCTGCCGATCAAGTGAAGAAAGGAGAGGAGATTGTCTTCGCGGGGATATTTCTTCATCTTTCTGCGATTCTACAAGGGTAACGTCGTGTGTTCTTCATTGTTTGATGCGTGGTAGTTGCGGTTGATGTCGTTTGGTAGATCGATTTTCGTCGGTTTAATAAATCGCGTTCTGTCCAGTAGTTTGCGCGGCTGTTTTTGTGATCTTAGATGCCGAATCAGAGGATCCCATCTCCTAGAGTTATGTGGGGTTAGTTCTTAGCTTTCAGTGGGCGTAAAGATCACTTAATTCCGAGTTACGGTTCAAAAGTTATGTACATTTCAATGTGGCTGTCCAGATTGTATGTAAGTTTCTATCATTAGTTTCACAACTAATTTGGTAGTATTGCGAGGCTATGAAAGTTATTCGTGAAATGTGGGCATTGAAAAGAGGTCCCCATCATGAAAACGATGGGCTTATGGTCCCCACACTTGTGGAGTGTGGGCTTGAGGTCCCCTTTACTTGCGGAGTATCGGGCAATTGGTCCCTGCGCTTGTGAGCACAGGCATGGGTATGCAGCGATGGTTGCATACTTTGCATTACCGGTAAAATGCAAAAGATAAAGAGAAAGAGAAAGTGCACTTTAGCTTCTTGCATAGCATGAGCATATGACATGTTTATAATAGAGATTGTAGATGGATGTTGATGATTACATTTGTTTATGTTATTAATGCCATTTATTGCACTTGCTGAGTCTTTGGGCTCACTCTTGATGTTGTTGTGTTTTTAGGTACCACTTTACAAGAACGGCATGCATGGGAAGGAGTAAGACTTAGAGTGGTTGCACAATGGCACGAACTACACACATTTGAATTGATAGAATGATAATTTAGTAGATGAGAAACTTGCTTAAAGAATTCTTTATGATTACTCTCTCTGCTTGGAATAACTTGTAATAGAGTTGATTAGAGGATCATGGATGTCCTTTTATTTATGCTTGTAGTTGTTTAGCATGCTATGGATGATATAGTGTTGATTAGCATAGTTTTGGTGGTCTCTTGATTATGCTGGATGTTGGATTATTTAACTATGTTACATTTAAAAGTTGGGATATCCGGTTTAGTAACTAAACAAAGGAGGTTCATCGATTTTAGAGAATTGTATCAATATTAAAATAGTTATAGTGTTAGTTTAGTAGCATTCCAGGCCCTTGTCAGGTTGGTGTGTTACAGTTGGTATCGTGAGCGGTCGTGAGGTCCGTGGTTCATGAAATATTAATTTTGACATACTAAGCATGATGAGGATGGGAATGGGCATAGCATTGCATTTATGTTTCCGCTTTATCATAGTGTTGATTGCTGATATGAATTGAGTTTTATTGCTCATTAATTGATTGTGATTATTATGTGGGGATAACCCATGTTGAGAGGTGGAGGTAGTGGTTGTGATCTGGGCTATACTGAGTTACACCACCGTTCGTGGTATAGGAATAGCGAAGTGTACACACCGAGATCGTAGTACAAAGCGTTGATAGCAGTATTTTTAGAAGAGTTGTTCTCTCCTTGAAATTTGATTTGGTCAACTCTTATCTTGTGGTGATTGATGAGTTTTTCCTTGGGCTTTTAGTTCATCCCGGTTGAGGGTTGCTTTGAATTTATTCTTCTATTGGCTTAATTTGTCCTGTGAAGAAATCGTTGCTTTCCCAACCGATGGGTTATTCTTGCGGTGTAAACTTGGTTAAGTTTGACCTTCGTGTTGGAGTTTGTCTTTCTTATTGGAAAAAACTTGACCCACTTATTCATGTGATGTTTTGGTTAATGAAAGCTTTCTTTTGCAAGTCCTTTAGTACGTGAGGGCTTTGACTCAATATATCTCTCTGGGTATTTTGAGTGTTGAAGATTAATGAATTTCTTTTATGAAAGAAGATGTTAAACCTTTTAGTGTTGTGTTGTCTTGGTTAAGTGAGAGGTTATAACCAAAGAAATTAATGGATATGATATGGGTCAACATGTTAGATCGGTAGTGTGTGCATGATCGATCCTAACAAAGATCCTTGAAAGGAAAGTGATTAATTTGAAAGTGTCTTGTAGTAGTTCTTGAGGAGCTGTGATTAAGAGTATGGTTATACCTAGTTGTAATCAATAGAGTTAATAAGAGGTGTAGAACGTTGATGAAATTGAGTCAATGACTAAGAGTGATACATCCGTAAACTTCTTTGGTAAATTGGATTAACGTGTCTCAATGGTTTCATCTAACCTTTTGGGATTGTTAAGTTCAAAAGGAGTTAGATTTTTGTCTTAGTGGGTACTAATCTTGGAGTAACCTTTTGTGGATACTTAGTGATTATAAGTAATTGCTAGGTGCAAATAATGTCTATTAATGTCTGGTGATGAGCATCACTAAGAGATAAATTGATGGGATTTAATGGATGAACAATGTTTACATCATGGTAGAACTATCAGATAAAAGCATTCCTTTGATGAAAGGGTGTTGGTAGGACCTTTTCAATTGTGTAGTAGACCCTTCTAAACTTAAGAGGTTGATGTAGTGAGGTTTTATGGTTTTGGTACACTCTCGTTTTGAAGATGGGATGAAAATGTAGTATGGAACAATATAGTGAAACTTTGGGGCTTTCTAATGGAATAGTCGATGATAAAAAAATTCGTGTTCGGAGTGTATCAATCTTGATGTTAGTAAGATTACCTGCTAGAGATTGTGACTTGTGTGTGTGATGATGATTCTTTTAGAAAAATAAAGTAATTTGACCGTCTTTCGTAATTTTGATTCAGTGAACGTGTTTCGAGTTTTGCGTTTGTGATCAGTGGACCTCTTGCGTTATGTGGTGATTGAGGTTGTTTCGAGCAAAGTGTTATCATGAAATATTTTATTGGTTCTTAAGTGGTTCCTGTAATTTGGGTTTTAAGAGCTTATCTTGTTTAGGCTGGCAAAGTGATGTAGTAATCATAGAAAATAACTTTCCTTGTTAAAGGAAGGAGTGAAGTATAAGTATTTGAGATTTAAGTCGTTTCGCAACTCGCAGATTTATTTGAGTGTGCTTAAACCTTATGCGATTATTCCATAAGAGTTTATCAATTTTGAAAGGGCATTACCTTCTTCTCATTTGTGGTTTGAATTCACTTTTAGTAGGGCTTGAGCCCTCATCGTTGACCTTCCTTATGTTTTCCGAGTACTTTGCCTAAGTGACTATTTCCTTGGTCCAAATGATCACTACGGTGGCACATGTTTTCCTAGTTGATGAAAATTGATTCCTTTCGCTCTTTCTTTTGAGAAAGAGTCAACCTATTCGTTTCACGAGTCTTTTGATGTGTTTAATAATTGTAGTTGTGAAACTTTGGGTTAGAAGTTATTCGATGAGTATTGAGGATGAAATAATTTAGTAATATACTTCTTTGAGAGAAGTTTATCTCATTAGAAGATTGTCTTTGAAGGTTAAACTGATTGCATTGTTACAACTAGTAGAATATATAGCGGCGTGGTCCAAGTTATTTTGTTCATTTCAATGGAACATAGAATTATCCAAAGTATGGAAATCTTGATCAATGTATTAGGCGTCGCGATTGTGTACCTTACACGGTTGTGCAGATGAAATATGATGGTGTGTTGTAATGAGAGTAAGATTAGCGAAGTAATCTAATCGTTAAGCGATTATGGAGATAGCGAGCTTGATGGATTATCGTCGGTATGATTTAGCGTCAATGAGTAACTGCTGGAAGTTAGACTCTTTATAAAGATAATTGGGTCGAGAAAATGTTTCCATATTGATGTTATTTGCGGGTATGATTGGATTGTGATAATTTTAGGGATTTAATATGAGGTTTTCCTATCTTCTATATGAGACGTTTGTTGTAGGGTCTTGGAGGTTAAAAATTGGGTTTGCATTTTTATGCTAGAATGTTGGTCGCCCAATGATTGTGTGTAGAGGTAGCAGAATAAGGGTGGATTCTGAAGAGTGGGATGATCATTGAAAGAACCTTTGATGAAGTATATGAATGTGTGTATTGAGGATTCCGAGTTGTTTATTCTTAAATGATGGAGGTGATGTGATTGTGTGTGAGATTTATTTTGAGATGTATTGGGAGTCATCTGTCAAGGTAATTCCACAAGACAAGAGTTGGCTAGAGTATGTTGCTTGAGTCAAGAGAGCCTCTCTACAAAGTTGTAGATGATGTATCCAGTTTGAGCATGGCGTTGAGGTTGTCAATTTAAGAGAAATAAGTTAGTGTGATATGGATAAAATGAAATTCCATAATTCAAGAGAAATTTTATTTCTAAAAGGAAATTGAGAAAAAATGTTTCTCGACTAGTGAAACGCTCTCTTGATTCATGTTTGAACTATGTGTTGATGACAGATGTCTTTCAAATTAAAGTTTGACTTTATGATTGATGTACGGTTCTTATCAGTTCGAAAGAATAAAGGAAGTGTTTGATTTGGGTATTTAAGTGGTTTCTCTTTCGGCTTGTGTGGTGTTCATTTGTAAACTACCTACTTGGAAAGCGGAAGGATTTCATGATGAATTTTGCTTTTGAATTTGACCCTTTGGTGTCAAGTTTCCATTTTGTGGTTGCGATGTGAATCCTTCATTTTTCGGATGGGTTTTGTCGGTAAAGAGGTTGTTTACAAAGAGTGTTGTTGTGTGCTCTGGTTAAAGGAGGTATTCCTTATTCTTGTGAAGAGTTCGATTGAGAGGTAGAATAAAAGTTCCGCGTATTATGTGCATGTTGTGTGGTTCGGTACCAATGAGGAGGTTAGCCCAAGGTTCATTGGGTTGTTTTAGCTAGTGGGCGATCGCTAAGACCGTTTGGTCCCTACGCGGTGAACGCAACTTTGGTATGTTCAGTGCCGAGTGAGTACCTAGGAGATCCGAGTTTGAATATTTGTTAACGTCTTGGACCATCGAGTAGGATCTTACCTTCGATTCTCTTCTAATGAGTGTACCGAATTTCCGGTTGAGTGTTATGACAGACGTCGTTATGCGTTATTTTGTTGTGGTCTCAACATCCGAGTGTGAGGCCTCTTGGGAATTAGAGTCTCGCATGTGCGATATCGGATATTATTTACAGCAGTGCGTGAAAATATCATAAGGTTTTAGCCGATATTACATTGGGGTAGTGTGTTTAGAATTGAGTCGAATTCCGTTTAAGGGGGGTAGAATGTAATACCCCAAATTTATTTAAGTGAGAAGAAATAATTTAGGAGAAGAACCAATTAGGAAATGGATTTATGAAGTTTAGAGGGGGTGTATTACTCAAACGTGTTAGAGAGAAAACAAAAATAGTTAAAGGGTTTTTTGAAATTTCTTCAAAACAGGCTATGGGCTTTTGGCCCACAGCACCAAGGCCCAAAAGGGGGGGGTGTAATATCCCGAAAATGAGTTAAGATTTGAATCGAGGAAGTATAAAATTTGTTTCTGGAGAGATCGATTTTACGGGGAAGAATCAAACGGAACGACGGGAGGGACTAATTGGTTTGATTGTCAGTGCTGCAGTTTTAGAGGGGGGAAATAGCTTTTTGGCGGCAACTTGGGCCTGGGCCAAGGCCCACCTAAGTGGCCGGCCAAGGGGGCTCCTCCCTCCCCCTTTTCCCCTCCCCAGCGCGGCCGCCCTCTCCCCTCTCCCCACCTCCTCACCTCTCCACTCCCCTTCCACCCTCCCTTGCGCCCTCCCCATCTCCCCATCACCTCCATTGCTGCTGTCCAAGGTGGAGTAGGAGCCCTTGCAGCCGGCCAAGGAGGAAGAAGAAGGAGAAAAGAAGAGAAAGAAGGGGAAGAAGAGAAGGGAAGAAGAGGGAGAAGAAGGGATCCGCAGCGGATTCGTGGTGGTCTTCATCCCGCTGTGTGCTCTCTCCGTTTCGGTAAGGGTAACCCGTGGTTCTTTGTTTTAGGTCATTTTCTAGTTGTCTAATTTTCGGATGCCAGTTCGTCGCTATTCTGCAGCAGGAAGTTTGTCGGTTTTGATTAAGTTAGAGGCAGATTTGGGTCTGTGTGTCTCCTAGGAAGTTGTAGCTATCGTAGTTACCTTTCATTGCCGACAAGAATCAAGTCATTTGGACTTGGTAGCCAAAGTTATGAATTTATTAGTACTTCTGTGTTTCTGGAGAGAAGCAGATTTGCTAGTGTTAGTTAACCTGATGGAAGCGCGTATTTAGAGGGGTTTCAGAGGGTCTCACCATAACGAAAATGAGGCTAATCCTCTTAGCTTTCAGGAAAACTAAAGATCACTGAATTTGGACGAACGTAGAGAAAGTTATGATAGTTTCTTTGTTGCTGTCCAGAAACCCGACGTGAAATATTTGCTCTGATTAAATAGATTGGTAGGTCTGGTAGATGGCCGAATCAGAGGTCTCCCCAACTAAGTTTATTTAGACATTTCAATTACCTTTTCAGATTGTCCAAGATCATCCTATTCGGACTCCTGAGCAGAAAGTTATGAATTTTGAAGTCTGCTGTCCGCAGTGACCGATCGCTAGAAATTAGAAAAGCTAGGCGTGATAAGAAGATTAGCGATTTCGATTGTAATGTGATGTATGATTTTGGTCCAGTATGTTATTCTTAGTTTGGGGTTATCTTCTTGTCCAGGTGGCAGCGAGATCCCAAGGGCAGCACCCACTTCGCGTCCGCTGTTTGCGCGGTTGAGGCAAGTATTCGGTTATAGCGTATTTTCGGTTGTATGATATGATTGTGGTGATTGCTTGTTGTAGCCTTGCACAAATGTTAGCGTAATGAGTTTTCCTTTATCTTGATGAATGCAAGCTATGGTTAATGTTTCCTTGAGCGTTGCTAAATCATACATGTTGTTATGTACATGTTAAATTCGTGTATATGAAAGACGTGGGCATGGAGCAATTGCATGTTCCAATCGTGTTGGAGACTTGGTCATACATGCATGTTTTTGATATATGATAGCGAAGTAAGGTTGCTGGCATGATGTTTATATTGAGATTGGTGAATGCTCCAAGTATGATTATGCTCTATTTATATCCGTTGTTATTGTACTTGGTATATTGATGATGAATAGATGTTGTGCATGTGCATATTGAGATCATGCTGAAGCTTGGTCACGTGGTGACCAAGCATGCATTTCGTTGAGGTCCCCGTCATGTATTGACGGGCTTGAGGTCCCAATGTGGGCTATGAGCAAAGAGGTCCCCATCATTCAGATGATGGGCAAAGGTCCCTATACATGTGGTGTATAGGCTTTTGGTCCCTGTGCCAGAGGGCACAGGCAAGGGTACACAGCGACGGTTGTATACCCCGCATTACCGGTAAAATGCGAAAAGAGATAAAGTTAAAAAAGGTGCATTGCATTGGTTGCATACACATGAGCATGAAAGCTTTACTCTGGTGCATTGTTTATCTTGGATTATTGATGCTATGAATGTTAACTTGGTTAGCCTTGTTGGTACTTGCCTGAGTCTTTGGGCTCACTCTTGTTTTGATGTGTTTTAGGTACAACTGCAAGACTGGCATGCATGGGAGGAGTAGAAGAATTGAAAGCACGCACTACCTCACAACATTAAAGCAATTGTCATTTAGCTTCATATAAGAATAAATAGACCGCTGAGAAATACCCATAGTTGTTTTATGATTCTGATTATGGTTGTGAGAATAGTGTTAATTTGGTTACATTCCTATGATTATCTCTTATGCATGAGTGAATTGGATTATGAAAATTATTGTTAAATGTTATGTTTACCTGTTAGAAGCTATGGATAGTTTGAGTTTCAGGTTAACTGTAATAATGAGAATAGAAAGGTTTGGTTATGTTTATGATATTTTTCTACATGCTTGAATGAACCTGATTATGATTATATTGATAAATGCCTTGATCAATTGTTGGAACCTCGGTATAGGCGACTATACAAAGGTGGTTTTGTCGAGATTTTGTAATTGGTCTTAGTTTAGCTTAGTTTAATTTAATTTTAGTAGCATTCCGGGCTCAATGTTGAGTGAAGGGTGCTCTGGGAAACCCTAAAGCGCTACAGTACCAACCCGTGCTACGATGGTTGCCACCGTGCTACTGATGGCAGCGGTGCTACTGATGCATCACCCTCCCCTCCCAAGCAGCCCCCCCTCCGTTGGTGCCTCCCTTCCTCGCCGTCGGTGCTCTCTACTGCCGATCAAGTGAAGAAAGGAGAGGAGATTGTCTTCGCAGGGATATTTCTTCATCTTTCTGCGATTCTACAAGGGTAGCGTCGTGTGTTCTTCATTGGTTGATGCGTGGTAGTTGCGGTTGATGTCGTTTGGTAGATCGATTTTCGTCGGTTTAATAAATCGCGTTCTGTCCAGTAGTTTGTGCGGCTGTTTTCGTGATCTTAGATGCCGAATCAGAGGATCCCATCTCCTAGAGTTATGTGGGGTTCGTTCTTAGCTTTCAGTGGGCGTAAAGATCACTTAATTCCGAGTTACGGTTCAAAAGTTATGTACATTTCAATGTGGCTGTCCAGATTGTATGTAAGTTTCTATCATTAGTTTCACAACTAATTTGGTAGTATTGCGAGGCTATGAAAGTTATTCTTGATGATGTGGTTTAATGAGAGTGGGATTACAAAGTAATCGAATCGCCATGTCAATTAATGGGATAATGGAAAATGTTGAGTAACGTCAAGAGTGATTTGGCTTTAAATGAGTAACCTTCTGAGAGTTATAATCTTTGTAAAGGTAAACTGGTTAAGAAAATATTTTCATGATGATGTTAATGAGTGAGTATGTTGGAATTGTGGGATTTTAGGAGTTTAATCTGAGGATTTCTCTATCTTGTATATGAGAATTTCGTTGCAAGAGTCTTAGAGGTTAAATTTGGGATTTGCATTATTATGCTAGAACTTTGATCGCCCAATGATAATGTGAAAATGTAGTATAAGGGTGGATTTCGAATAGTGGGATGATCATTGATAGAAATCTTTTGATGAAATACATGACACTATGTGAAGTGAATTCCGAGTTATTCATTCTTAAGGATTGAGGTAACGTGATTACGTGGGAAGTTCCATTTTTAGGATGCATCAGAAGTTATCTATCAAAGTAATTCTGTCGGTAGAGGAGTTGACTAGAGTATTGTTCCTATGGAGTTGATAGAGCCTCTCTACAGAGGTTTGGTTGATGTATTTCCGTTTGAGCATAGCGTTAAGAATGCCAAGTTAAGAGAGATGGGTTAGTGTGTTATGCGATGATTCGGGATTCCAAAAAGTTGAGAGAAATTTTATTTCTAAAGGAGAAATTGAGAAAAAAATTATTTCCTCGAGTACTGAAACACTCTCTTGATCTTGTATGAGCTATGAGTTTACGACGGACGTCTTTCGCAAATTGGGCTTGACCTTATGTTGGCTTGTGTGGTTCTTCTCTATTCAGAAAGAATAAAAGAAATGATGGATTTGGATATTCGAGTGATTTCTCTTTTGGCGATCGTGGTGTTTATTTGCAAATTTTCTAAATTGAAGGTGGAAAGATTTTTGTGATAAATCTTCGATTCTGAATTTGACCTATTAGTACCGAGTTGGTAACGTTTGGTTGCGATGAGAGTCCTTCATTTTCAGTTTCACTTTCAGTTGGGCTATGTTGGTAAAAGAGTGTGTTTAAAGCGAGTTCTGTTGTGTGTTTCTGGTTAAAGGAGGTGATCCTTGCTTTAGTGAGGAGTTTATTTGAGAAGGTGGAACATGAGTTCTGTGTTCTATGTGCATGTCTTGTGGTTCGGTATCTTTAGGAAGTTTAACCCAAGATACATTGGGTTGTTCTCGCTAGTTGGCGTATCGCCAGGACTGTCTCGAGTCCGTGCGCAGAGTACGTAACGTCTTGTATGTTCTGGTGTTGAGTGAGTACCTGGGAGATCCAGAGTTTGAAGTGTCGTTTGCACCGTTGACCATCGAGTGAGATCTTACCTTCGAGTCTTGTCCGGTGAGTGTACCTGGAATGTTGGGTCGAGTGTTAGATCAAACGTCGTATCACGTCCTTGTGTTGTGGTCCTCAGTCCAAGAGAGAGGCCACTTGGGAAGTTGGAGTTTTGCGTGCGCGAGCTTTATCCTGGTTTATTCACAGCGGGTACGTATTCTCGATTGTTAAGTTACCAGCCCTGATTTTATCTTTTGACGGTTGGCGTTAGATTCGGGGTCGAATCCTGTTAAGGGGGGTAGACTGTAATACCCCGAGAGTGTGTGTTGAGCACTTAATCGGGGAAGACTAATTATTCGGGAGAGAATTCAATGGATTTTCGACAGGGACCAACAGGAATTTCGCATTTTCAGCTTTCAGAGGGGGGGGGTTAACCGCTAAACTTCCTCAACCTGGGCTTGGGCCCCGGCCCATGAGGCCTAGGGGTGGCCGACCAAAAAGGGGGGGCGCCTCCCCCCCAAACCCTAGCCGCACCACTTCCTCCCCTCCCCCTTTGGTGGCCGCCACTCCTCCCCTCCCACGCCCTCCTCCTGGTTGCCCTCCATTGCGCCATCCAAACCCCCTCCAAGGTCCCCATTGCAGCCGGCCAAGGAAGAAGAAGGACCCCATTGCGCACCGGCCAAAGGGGAAGAAAAGAGGAGGAAAGAAGGGAGGAAGAAGGGAGAAGAGAAGGGAGCGGGATCGCCGTCCGGGGTTCGCGATCTTCAGCTGCTACAAGGGTAACACGTCGTTTGTTATTGGGTAATTAGTCGTAGAAAAGTTTTCGGGCAGATTTGGCTAGGTTGCAATCTGGCCGCTGAAATTACAGATTTGTCCAGTAGCTTGTGCGGTCGATTTCATGTGGTTAGAGGCATAAATAGGAATTTTGATCTCCTAGAGAGTTGTAGGTTATTCTCTTAGCTTTCAATGGCCGACAAGAACTCCCAAATCCGATTAACGGTTAGAAAGTTATGAATTGTTTAGTGCCGCTATCTGGTTAATCTGTCAGTTTTTGGACAGTCTGTACAAAACTGATTAAAACTGCTAATTAAATGGAGAATCATGGGATCTCAGTATAACAAAAAATGTGGGTAATTGCTATACCTTTTCATAGAGATAAAGAACACGATATTTGGACCTTCGTAGCAAACGTTATGGAGGTTTTAGTGTACTGTCCAAAGAACCCGACGTGAATTCTGAGGTCTGATGGTTTGGATTGCTAGGGGCAGTAAATGGCAGAATCAAAAGGGCTCCCCAACTAAGTTTATTTAGGTAATTTAATTACCTTTTCATAAACTCTAAGATCATCTTATTTGGATTCTTTAGCAGAAAGTTATGTATTTTAGAAGTTGACTGTCCGCAGTGAGCACCAAATCGATCGCCAGAAATTAGAAGATTGGAAACGCTTGGGAGTTTAGCGAGTTAAATTGTGTTGTTATTTATGATTTTGGTCCAGTATGTTGGTCTTAGATTGGGGTTATCTTTATGTTCAGGTGGGAGCGTGATCCAGGGGCAGCGCCCTCTTCGCGTCCACCACCGCTCGCACTGTTAAGGCAAGTATTCGGCTATTGTATATTTATGCTTGTATCTTTGGATCGTTTGTGTTTGGTTCATAATGGCTAGACATGGATGTTATGGTGATGAGTTCCAATCTATCTTGGTGAATGCAAGTACTCTGTTTGAGTGAATAATTATGACTGTTTGATAGAGGATGCTAATACTTTGATGCGTAATAACCATGCAAGGTTGATAGTGTGATAAGTATGACGTAAGGATGGTGAATACTAGAGAAATGATTAATTGATATTCATGAGTGATTGTTCAAGTTTGCTAGTACTATGATTAAATGTGCTATTCAGGGGTGCTAGAATGCTATGAATATCACTGAGGTGGAATGCTAGAAGTATGAATGAGCTTATTCATGTATGATGTTGTTGTTAATGCTTACATGTTAATGAGAATATGTTGAATTCCTGCATATGAAGAATGTTATCATGGTGCATATGCATGTTGAGAGCATACAGGTGCCTTGGTCACGTGGTGACCAAGCACATCTGATTGAGATCCCGTCATGTAAATGACGGGCTTGAGGTCCCCACATTCGTGGAATGTGGGCTATGAGCAAAGAGGTCCCCATCATTATGATGATGGGCAAAGGTCCCTATACATGTGGTGTATAGGCTCTTGGTCCCTGTGCGGTGGGCACGAGCAAGGGTATCTGATGACGGTTGTATACCCGCATTACACGGTAAAATGCGAAAAGAGATAAAGTTCAAAGGAGCATTGCATTGGTTGCATTTCATAAGTTAAAAAGGGCTATGCTTAGTGTTTGGTTATTGTGGATCATTGACGCTATGTTGTGTTCTTGTTTATAGCCTTGTTGATACTTGCTGAGTCTTTGGGCTCACTCTTGCTTTAATGTGTTTTAGGTACCAATAGCAGGAATGACATGCATGGGAGGGAATAGATGATGGATGCACTCACTACCGCACACTCTTAAGGCGTTTACCACTTAGTATCAATTTTAGAAATAAATAAACTGATGATTATCACTCATAGATCGTTTTGGTTTGAGTAACTATTTAATTGTAATAATGAGATTGCCAGGTCTTGGTATGTTCAATTGATTATCATGCTTGATCATGAGAATTTTGTTAAATGCTTTGATTTATCGTTGAACTCTCGGTATAACTGATTAAACAAAGGAGACTTTGTCGAAAAATTTTATAGATTGTGCTAGATTAGTTTATTTCCAGTAGCATTCCAGGCTATTTGAGAGTTGGGGTGTTACAATTAATGTTGTGAAAATATGTATTATGCATGGTTGCTTGAGTGTATGAATGTCTATGAACATGAATGGCAGAAGTATGAATGAGTTAAATTCATAAGTGATGTCGCTGAGGAGGTATGATTATGATGATTCATGATTTATGCATATGCATCATGTTGACATAATGAAGACTTGGTCATGTGGTGACTAAGCATTTGTTGAGATCCCCGTCATGTATATAACGGGCTTGAGGTCCCCACACTTGTGGAGTGTGGGCTTGAGGTCCCCTTTACTTGCAGAGTATTGGGCAATTGGTCCCTGTGCTTGCGAGCACGGGCATTATATGCGGTGATGATGCATATCTCGTGACACGGTGAAATGCGAAAAAGTGGAAGAGAAAGAAAAGATGCATTGCATATTTGCATTCACACATCATGTGATATGTTTTTCGAGTAAAGCTTTGGAATGGAGCGTTGATGTTGTAATTGTGAGTTTAATGTTTCATTATTCGTACTTGCTGAGTCTTCGGGCTCACCCTTGCTTTTGTTGTGTTTTAGGTACCTTTTGCAAGAACGGCATGCATGGGAGGGAGTAGACTTGAGTTGGAGTCACACACTGTCACGCTTCTTTGAAAGTTGATTAATCTTCTTAGAGTATCCATTAATAATTAAGCGAACTGCTTAAGAAATGATCATGGTTAGGCCTCATGCATCGAGGTTATTTGTAATAATGATGAGTAACGTACTTTGGTAAACTTTGAAAATGTTCTAGCTGAGTAGCATGTTTTTAATGTTTAGTGATGATATTGGATGTTGGAAATATTTAGTTATGATCTACTTTCTATCTTTTGGGAACCTCCGTATAGTAACTGTACAAAAGAGGTTCTGCCGAAATTTAGTAGACTGTCCTAGTTTAGCTTTGTTAATGTTTCCTTCAGTAGCATTCTAGGCTCACGTTGGGCTGGGGTGCTACATAAATCTTGGGTCAAAGGCCCATAGCCTTGGCCCATTAGGGGCAACGAAAAACCCTAGGATTTATTATAGCATGTCTGTACTACAGTACCACCGCTACAGTGCCCCCCTCCGCCCTTGTTGCTGTCTTCGAAGAAGGGATGGAGAAGAACCCTTCGGGTGCCGTTGGCCATTGGGGAAGGAGAAGGAGAGGAAGGAAGAGAGGAAGAGGTAGAAGAAGGGAGTTCTTCGCGAGGACTTCAGCGACGTCCAGCATTGGTTTCATGGGTAATTTCATATTCCCCATTAGTTTTGGTCGATCGTTCTTATGCGAATTGTCCCCAATAGCCAGATTATAGCTGCTGTGTAGATCGATTGATAGTGCTGATCTGTTGATGCTCGAAATTGAGATAGTTCTATGTAGATTCATTGGTTAGGGTCTCATGGAGATAGATGGGGAATTTCGTTAGCTTTTCAGAAAGTATTAATTCATAATTTTTGGATGAACGATGAATTAGTTATGAATTTTACAAGTCTAGATGCTTATTCAGTCTCTAAATTTGGGCAGTGAGTTTAATTCTGCAAATTAGGGGTTTGAGATGGATGAATTTGGTCGTTTCATCTCTTGAGATATGTAGATATCTTTATAATGATTCCAGGAAGGTAAAGTTCATAATTTTTAGATGTTTAGAACAAAAGATATGAATTTTTGAAGTTAATGCTGTAATCTGTCCTTGTGATGTAGACAGTAGAGAAAGACTTGGCTGTTTGCAATCTTTGTTGCATACTGGGGATAATTGTGATAATTTTATTGAGAAAGCTAGTTTTCTGTAGTTTCTAGAGAGTCTTCGAACAATAGGTTTGGATACACCAAACAAAAGTTATGAATTTCCGAAGTCAGAAATACCAAAGATGACAGAACGGTCATTGGGGTTAAAAACAAAAGCCTAGATTTAATAATTTGATCTTTCGATCACCTGGGAAGTTGTAGCTGTGTTTGTGTAGATTCCAGGAAAGTTCGATTCATGACTTTTGGAGTTTTCACTCAAAAGTTATGGATTTTCCATTGATAGCTGTCGGTTTGGGCAGATTGGGATTTGAGAATGTATTGATTAAGTTTCGGGTTGTGATTAGGGCGATTGATTTCAGTTTGTTCCATTGCTATGCTAAGCACTTTTGAATGTTATTCTTAGAATGCTTTACATTTGTCAGTTGGTGGTGAGAACCGGGGTTAGAACCTTCCTGACATCGTCTTCTGTCTTGCGGTTGAGGTAAGTACATTGTGGATTGTATTGACTGTTTTTTGTTCGTAATGCTTGATGCCATGCTATGACTGAATTATATGGAATGCGAGTAAATTCCAATAATTCTTGTTTCTTTCCATGGATGTTAATCTATGCTTCTTGAGATGATGTCTTTCATATCAATGTATTCATTCATTTGTTCGTTTGTTCATGATTCACCCACGGGAGTGGGAAGTAAAGTCTTATCATTCCAATATGGGCAAGTAAGACCTATCATTCCAATATGGGCAATTTGGATCCCCGTTTTGAATGTTTCTTCAAACGGGCCTTGGATCCCCGCATTTTGGATAATGCAGGCATGAGTGAACACCGACGGTTGTTCAGTAGCTATACCGGTATAAGAAGAAGAGAAGAGCATGCATTTCATTCTTGCATAAGATTTCTGCCATTCCACGTAAGTATTCGAATATTGTTGTTGTTATGTTCTTATTCCAGTATTTTCCAAATTCTTCTGTTGTACTTGCTGAGTCGTGGACTCACTCTTGTCGTGTTGTTCTTTCAAGGTACCTCTCGAGGCAACAACATGCATGGGAAGGGGTAGTCTTGATGCACATCACACTTACACCATCTATGGCAAATAAATTAGTTCATTTGACTAAACTTCAAGTTCATGATAATTCTTTTAGTTCAAACTGTGTTCATCCTTTGTGGTGGTTGATTCGTTTGTGCTCATGGTTGAATTGTTTAAGCTTCTAAACCTCAGTTATTGGTCCAATTGATTTTGTTGGATTGAATAACTGGATTGATTGGATTGAATATTTGCTACCATTATGTAGCATAGTATATTGATTTGGCTTTGGATGATAATGGGAAAGATCTACGCTTAGATTAATTATCTTTGATAGATGTCATTCTTTTTATTGGTTATTTGTTTTTGATGCTAGATCGTAATGTTTGGTAAGGTGTTCTTCGGTTGAATGTTTTGCTAAAAGTTGTTAAGAAGTTCGAATAAAATGGTTCAGTAGAGTAGTTTAGTTGCATCCTAGGCTCTTTGCTGTGCTGGGGTGTTACATATAGGTTTCACCGCTCAAAGAAATGCGAGGATTCAGAGTCAGTGGAAAACTTGAACTAAGATATATTGGACATTTTGAAGTTTTAGCCAGAAGAGAAGTTGCCTATCGAGTTTCCACCGTAGCTTTCATATGAGCAAAACGTCTTCCATGTGTCATAGTTAAATAAATGCCTCAGTGCCAATGTAATATCCCGTTTAAACATACAACAAATAAATGATTAATACTGAAATTAAATATAATTAGAAAGGAAAATTCAGAATTTAGGAGGAGTATTAGAACTTGGGCCTTCGGCCCATAGCTCTTTGGTCCAAGTGAGGAAGCAGCTTAAGAGGTTCAAACCTTAGCAGTTTTTCCTGTAGCACGCACTATAGCACCGCCGGCACTGTAGCACCACGTGGCACTGTAGCACACCGAGGTACTGTAGCACTGCCTCCCCGCTGCTGCTGGTCAGGAAGAGCAAGATCAGCCAGAGGAAGGAAGAAGGAAAGAAGAGAAGAGCAGGAGAAGAGGGGAGATGGTCTTCGTGGGGTTTTTTCATCGTCTTCCTGGGTGCTTCAAGTGTAACGGGTGTCAATCTTCATTGTTTGATTAGTAGTAGATGTGAATTCGCTTAGAATTGATTGGTTCGAATTGCTGCGGTTAGAAATTTAATTTTATCCAGAAGGTTTTGCAACTGTTTTCGGGTTCTTAGAGGCCGAATTGGAGGTTTCCATCTCTTAGATATATTTAGATAATGTTCTTAGCTTTCAGTGGCCGCTAAAATCACTTAATTCCGACGTACGTATCAAAAGTTATGATAGTTTTTATCCTTGCTGTCCAGAATCCTAACGAGAATGAACTGTCTAGTTTTCTTTTAAAATATGATTATGTTAATGGAAGATTCAGGGTTTTCACCCAACTAGGTTATTGTAGGCCTTGGTATTAGCTTTCGATATTGATAAAGAACACTAAGTTTGGTTCAGCCAATTAGAAGTTATGGCTATTTTCGTGCTGCTTCCCAAATTGGTCGAGTAGTTCTGAGAGACGGTGTTCATCGTTCTTTTGGAGTTAGATGCATACAGAATTTGGGATTTCCACCAACTAGATTGTAACATCCCCATTTTCAACTTGTGTTTTAAATGTAAGAAAATGAGTAGAAATTAAAACTTTTTCTTACATCATGGGTTTCCTGTGTGTATTAAACAATTATTGCACGTGGTATGGAAATACAAAGTCACAAGTCTGTTGATCATCTCTGGAAATATTTTTCCTAAGTTCTTGGGTTGATACGTGACCCTCTGAAAAATTTCACAATTTTGAGAAATTGTTTGAAGAGTTTTATGGGTCAGTCAAACTTGCTTGACTTGTAGTCAAACCTAGCTCTAAGCATTGTATAATTTCGGAGAAAAATGCTCAGCACAAAAACCTCTAAAATTTTATACAAGGTCCAACTCAAGGTTAGCAAGCTCTTTGTCAAAATTTCATAGAATTTGGAGCTAGTTTGCTAGCTCTAAAAGTCCCTTCAAGATCTCGGTTCAAAATAAACCTAAACCTGTGTCCGACCTCCGTGTCTTGGTCGCACGAGCCGCTTGAGCCGTGTCGGGCTCAGCAATTGGGCACAGTGGTGCGGGCGTTGGATTTTAAATCCGACGCTCAAAGACCTCCTCGGGTTTTGTAAAGGACCTCCCACCCCACGACCTCCTCGGGTTCTTTTACGAAGACAACCCTCGAGGACCTCCCCGGGACCTCCTTTGTACCTTTGCAAAGACCACCTGGCGACCTCCTCGGACCTCCACGACCACCCTAGCACTTGGGTGATCATGAGCCGCCCATCTTGGATCGTGGCTCGGACCTCCCGAGTGTTAGGACCTCTATCTCGCCAAAAATCTGAGCCCTTGATTTCAATCCCACGACTCACGACCTCCTGGTGGAGCTCACGATTTAGCCGTTGAGTTCATTTGACCGTTCTTCCCTATTTCTCTCACCGTCGGGTGGGCACTGGCATTATCAATTTTTGTGCGTGGCGGTAGGAGCAGTGCCTTGTCAACTCTAGGGCTAACAAGCGGCTATGTCTTGCCAACATTAAATGTCCGCGACACCTTTTGCTCAAAAGTCACCCTGACACCTGCTCCCATCATGTCGTTGATGCCCTAGCTCAGTGCACCCGGGTGGGTGTGACCTTGTTTCCATTTTGGCTCTTCGGCTATATATTGAGCCCGAGCTTCTCCCTTAAGCTTCTTTGGATCCATTCTTGCACCCCTAGTTTCTTTCTCTGCTCTTGTGCTCAAGTCACCCGAAAGCCTCTGCCACCATTGCTAAACCTTGGAGCTCTCCGGCGACCTCCGAGCTCCAGTGGTTCATTATTGCAGTTGTTGGCTGTCATTTGTTCTCTTGGTCACCTCCGAATCTCCCTAAATTGCTTTGTTTAAACCTTCACAGAGGTTGACAAAGAGGGAGCTTGCTGTTCGTGGCCGGGAGCTTCGTCTTCTTCACCTCCAGCGACCTCCACCGTCACCGGAGCTCCTGCGACCATTCTTGGACCTCCTTCATTCCCAGGTTAGTGCCTTAGTGTTGAAAGCCCGGTCATTTTGAGCCTCGGTAGCTTTTCGTTTTGGCCGTGTTTTGCCTCCGGCGGCCATCTCCGGCTGGCCGCCGGTGGGCGGTGTTTTATGTGAGGACCCGGAATATTTAACTAGTAACACTTAACCTCCAACTGGTTCTAGCGTTACTAATTAAACATTCTAAGCCTCGATGGACATATGCTTCCCAGAATTGCAGCATATGTACATCATCACAAAATTACACATCAATTCCATACACATACATCACTAAGTTCAACAACAACATACATAAAGTAAAGTTATTACAAAAGAGAGCCGACCGGTTAGCCAACATAACCCACAAGGCAACCGACCGGTTATACAAGAATGACAGCGGAAGCAAAAGCGCCATAAGATGGCTAGAACAAAAGTCGACCGGTTAGCCAACATAACCCACAAGGCAACCGACCGGGCCCATAAGCTAGTCGCCCCGCAAGCTACCACAACACACTCACAAAAGTGAGGCCCCTCGAGCTCACCTTCTTCCTCTACAACAAAACAATTAAGCATAGCATCCGAGTACAAAGATTGTCTTTGTACCCAAGATCGACGTGTGGAATAGCGGACCTATTCATAAACTACATGCAAGCTTATTTAGGTGGAGGTTGTATGTCTCATTTTGCACGAAGCCAACTTTATTTGCAATAATGTAATACATTTTAAAAGCAAGTTTGCAAATCTGTTTAGTTTTCAAAGTAATGATAAGTAAAGATACATACAAGTAACCACGGAAGTGACTAACCCAATAGCCACCACAACATAGCACGAATCCCGATTCGCACCACCCATCAAGTTTTAATTTAAAGGTTGTAGTCTAACGCTTGAAAGACCTTGCCAGCGTGTCCATAACCTAGGACGAGGCTATTCGAATAGTTTTAACCTGCGGGGTGTACCAATGTACCCACACTTCAGACCGCCTTTAAGCCACACGCACACTTCCGAAGGTATGCTGGCACGGCTAAGTCCCACGAGACATTTCCAATCTTGTGTATTAACTACGAGCCGCTCATATGGATAGAAACCCATATGCTTACATTGCAAGTCGAAAGACAACCACCATCACGGGGAAGCCTTTCGGACACTACAATGCTCCCAACACCATCCCTCCTGCGACTCCTGCGACTGAGCCAATACACGCCAAAGTACTAAGTCAAGAGAGGTCCCATACCCTCTAATGTGGTTAGCACGCTAAAATGCTTGGTTTAGTGTAACAAGATGTTCGGTCCTTGTTGACCGGGCACCATTCGATCACACCCCACAATCACACCATCTTACCATTGTGCCCAAGTCTAAATCATTTTGTTTTTAGTTTTAGTTTTCATAAGTAGACATGGCACAAGGTGGAAATCATAAATCATAATAAGTTTTGTGTGATCAAGGTTATCGACAAGTCGATAACCGCCCATTTCTACCGAAGCTAGGCATGGCTAAGCAATTAATTCGCAACTACTAAGTGACAAGAGCCCATCCACGAACTCTAAATCACAGCAAGTAACCTAGGCTCATGGTAGTAGAGGATAATCATTTGCTAAGGAAATGCATCTACTAGGCCAACTATTAAAACAAAGTAGCAATGCATACATAGAATTTGTAATCAACATAAATACTTAAAATACTCGGATTAATATGATCAAACTGCTTGCCTTCTTGCTGTTGCTCAAGCTGTTGTGGAGGGTCGCTCTCGGGATTACCGCAAATGTCGAATCCTAAGCGAGAGGCAAAAGAACCAAGAACAACCAATAAGACGAGCCACAATAAACAAAAGAGCAAGCAAAAATTATCCAAATGCGACGAAACTTATACACAAGGTGAAATACGAATATACCTAGACATAGAAACTGGAAAAACCTAATTTGGATTTGTGGTGCAAAAGATATTACCTAAAAACACATTTTCGGCCATAATTAGCACTGTAGCAAAAATATTTTCTAGAAAGATTTTGAAGCTGAAATTTTTATGGTAGCTACCTACTGGTATAGAGGTAACCCATATAAAATTTCAGGTCATTTGGAGTTAAAATGATTTAGTTATGATTTTCCTAAGATGCAAAACTAGCATAATGCACTTTCCAGAAATATAAACATGTGCAAAACCTATTTCACATTATAGTATGATAACAGAGGGATTTCCTAACATCAAATTTCTATTTTTAGGATTTACAGAGAATTACTGGTGTCTATTACATCATTAAATGAATTTTTAAGTGCTGCTAATAAGGTTAAATCTATTAACATATTTTTCTGGTGCTGATTTAGACCTCCCACCATTTTTAGATTAAAGTTTAGTTAATAACAAATTTATCAAAGTTAAAATCATTCAATTAGCAGATATACAGAAAAAGATATGCATTTTCCAAGTTTTAATACAATTCTGGAATATATAAAAATAGCAGAAAACAAGCTATTAAAGATTACAGAATTTTCTACTACAGAAGCATAGCTAAAAGCATTTTTTATATTAAACTATAGTGGAATACAAATGTAACATCCCCATTTTGGGCTTGTGTTTCAAATGTAAGAAAATCAGTAGAAATTAAAACTTTTTCTTACATCATGTAATTCCTGTGGTGCCAAGAAATTCTTGTACAAGGAATTATGGAAATACATTGTCACAAGTCTTGTTGATCCAAATCTTGTTATTCCAAAAACAATCTTGTCAAATCTTATGATCATCCTCTGGAAATATTTTTCCTAAGTCTCTGTGATGGTATGTGACCCCTCTGAAAAATCTCACAATTTTTAGAAATTGTTTGAAAATTTTTAGAGGCGATCAAACTGTTTGACTCTCAGTCAAACATTAAAACAGAGCCTTGCAGAATTTTTGGAGATTTATTCGCAGCATAAAAATCTCTGAAAATTTTACACAAGGTTAATATCTGAGTTAGCAAGCTCCTGTAAAATTTTCATAATTTTTGGAGTTATTTTGCTACCTCAAATAAATCTTTCAGAGTCTCTGTTCTTTTTCAAAGTCAAACTTGGTTTACTGTTGCTTGGGATCGAGTCAGACTCGGGCTCGAGCCACTTGATTCGGTCCAGTCAACTAAGCGTACCGAGCCACTCTTTAAAACGCGCGATGAATCTCAACCGTTAGATCTTAATCGCACGGCCCGCGCGCGTGTATCGCTTCGGACCTTCCGGTTGCAAGTCTGAATGTCAGCCGATAGATCCCTATCCAACCGTTGAGTTTTCCCGAAGCCTTCGGACCCTCCGGTTGCATTTTTGAATCTGAGCCGTTGGATTAAGATCCAACGCTCACGTACCCCTTCGTTGTAAGTAAGAGTTGCGACGTGGAGCAATCTGAGCCGTCCGTTTCTAATCGTAGGGCTCGCAATCTCCCCGTTGTGTTTTAAAGCCCGTGGGCGTGGCACTATCTCAGCCGTTCGTGTCTCATCCAACTAGTGTGAATCGCCCGAGCTTTGCGCTGGTCATCTTCAACCCCCCGCCGTGCGAAAACAGTGCAAGGCATGGTGAGGTCATTTCTTGCTCCCTAAAGCCACCCTAGCCGACGTGTAGGGGTATGGGCGGTACATTGAGCCAGGCCATGCCCTAATGCACGTCTTCACCTCCTTTTCCCTGTCGGCCGCACCTTGTGCTTTGTGTTTTGCCGCCCGAGAGAGGAGTGGTGCAAACCCTAATGCTTTCAAAGCCTTATAAGCACCCCAACACACCCCTGGTGTTCCTTTACACTGCCATTGAGCTCCATTTTCAATTTTGGAGCTTAACACCTCAAAACCGACAATCCACCATTGTTGAACCGTGGAGCTCCATTGGTGTTCTTGGTGTTCCAGTGGTCCTCCTTCATGTTTCCTTGCCCTAACCTTATCCCTTTATTATCTTGAACAATTCCTCACTTAATTTTGGATTTGATTCTCGTGAACTGTCCAATTTGGGGTTTGTTCAAATTCGCCAATTGGTCATCTTCTTCCTCAGCTCAGGTGAGTGCTCCATTTTCCAATTACTTGCTCATGTAGCTTCTGTGAATCGTTATGAAGCTATATTGAAGCTTTGGTATCACTCATTTGGCTCAGGGTGTCATTTTCGGGTTTTCTTCTTCAAGTCCGGCGAGCTTCCACCGTGGTCAAGTTTCTCCGACCGTCCTTGAAGCCTCTTCTCGCTAAGGTAGCTTCTTATTAGTCCTTAGAAGCTATGGCACCCGCTTCCTTGGACCGCAATGAGCTTTCGCTATTTTCATGTTTAGCGATAAAGCTCCGTTTTCATTTTCGGCTAGCGGCGTTTGATCCTCGCCGACGGCGAGAATGCTACCATTAGGTTCGTCTTTGCTATTGCGAATCCATTTTGGGTCTTGTTCACGCGCGCGGCGATTGTCGCCGGCGATTAGCCGTCAAAGCCACTCGGGTTTTCCCGGCACATCGCTCCCGTTTTCGTCAGCTCATTAGGACACATTAATTGCTGATCATTAGTTATTAATTATGTCTTAATCATTATTATTGAGCCACTGACCAGTGGGCCCAATCTCGTTGAATCAATCTCTATTTCACTCCGCACTGTTCCGACATCATTAAGGCTTAATCATTGATTAATTAATCTGTCGGCATTTAATCCCTGTCAGAAATCTCCTCTGGGTCGCTGACTTGTGGGCCCGAGGGTTTTAAAATCAAATCTCAGCAGTCATTAGAGTCTATTTAATGTCAATCATTAGAATCATTAATTTGGTCTTAACCGCCCTGCTTAGTCGCTGACTTGTGGGCGGTGCCTTTGTGCACGTGGGTTAAATCATTGCGGTCGTGACTCGTAGTCACTGACATGCGGTCCCACTCGTCAGTACCTCTTTTTGAACTTCGATCTATAACCGCCGTCCATCTTGCGATCTGCGGCCCAGATCTTGTATGCATTCGGACCATCCGGTTCCCCTCATCATCCTGGACCGTCCATCTCGTGATCTGCGGCTGAGATCATGAATGCAATCGGACCTTCCGGTTAGATTTGGGTTCTGAGCCATTCATCTTTAGATCTGCGGTCGTGGTTCACCGAGGCAACCGCATCGTCCGGTTGCATACACTCATGTGAGCCGTTGGATCTTGATCCAACGGTGGGTTTCTAGTGGCTTTCGCGCGCGTGCGCTGTTTTCGGCGCGCGTGAGCCGTAGGATTTTAGATCAAGGGTTGGGAGTCGTCCACGTCATTTTCTTTGTATTGGGTTGTTCTGTATTTCGGTAAGCAATTGTTTATCAACCAAAATGATGTAAAACTTTAGAAACTCATAACTAATTCATTTTAATCGCTTTTGGTTAATTCCAATGTAATAAATTATGTTATCACTTTAGCTTATTATAAAAATGGATTTAAGCACGTTCGATGAGAGTAAAATTGTATAACTAGGAATAACTTGGTTTCGTCATTTTGAATATTCCGAGAAAATGAATAAAACTTTAGAAAATGCATATCTTGCTCTGTGTATGTCCAAAATGAATGATTCCAACTCGATAAATTTGTTATTAACCCAATGTTAATATAAAAATGATGGTAGGTCCAAGATTGTGCAGAAACCTTGATTAATGATTTAGTACCTATTTTCAAAGATTTAGAAAATTCGAAGACTTATAAAATGCACAAGTAATTCTCTGTAAATGCAAAATATATATGATAAATTCTAGAGAACCCCTCTGTTGGTATACTTCACTGTAAAATTAGTTTTGAACATATTTATGCTCCTGGAAAGTGCATTATGCCAATTTTGCATCTTAGAAAAATCATAACTAAATCACTTTAACTCCAAATGACCTGAAATTTTATATGGGTTACCTCTATACCAGTAGGTAGCTACCATAAAAATTTCAGCTTCAAAATCTCTCTAGAAAATATTTTTGCTACAGTGCTAATTATGGCCGAAAATGTATTTTTATGCATTATCTTTTGCACCACAAATCCAAATTAGGTTTTTCCAGTTTCTATGTCTAGGTATATTCGTATTCTACCTTATGTGTAAGTTTCATCGCATTTGGTTAAGTTTTGCTTGCTCTTTTGTTTATTTGTGGCTCGTCTTATTGGTTGTTCTTGGTTCTTTTTGCCTTTCGCTTAGGATTCGACATTTGCGGTAATTCCGAGAACGATCCTCCGCAACCAATTGAGCAACAGCAAGAAGGCAAGCAGTTTGATCATGTTAATCCCAGTATTTTAAGTATTTATGTTGATTACAAATTCTATGTATGCATTGCTACTTTGTTTTAATAGTTGGCCTAGTAGATGCATTTCCTTAGCAAATGATTATCCTCTACTACCATGAGCCTAGGTTACTTGCTGTGATTAAGAGTTCGTGGAGGGGCTCTTGTCACTTAGTAGTTGCGAATTAATTGCTTAGCCATGCCTAGCTTCGGTAGAAATGGGCGGTTATCGACTTGTCGATAACCTTGATCACACAAAACTTATTATGATTTATGATTTCCACCTTGTGCCATGTCTACTTGTGAAAACTAAAACTAAAAGCAAAATGATTTAGACTTGGGCACAATGGTATGTTGGTGTGATTCTCGGTGTGATGGAATGGTGCCTAAGTCAACAAGGACCGAACATCTTGTTACACTAAACCAAGCATTTTAGCGTGCTAACCACACTAGAGGGTATGGGACCTCTCTTGACTTAGTACTTTGGCGTGTATTGGCTCGGGTCGCAGGAGGTCGCGGGAGGGATGGTGTTGGGAGCATTGTAGTGTCAGAAAGACTTCACCCGGGATGGGATTTGTTGTCTTCGCTTGCAATGTAAGCGTATGGTGTTTCTACCCATACGAGCGGCTCGTAGTTAATACACAATATTGGAAAGCGTCTCGTAGGACTTAGCCGTGCGGCATACCTACGAAGTGTGCTTTGGCTTAAAGCGATGCGAAGTGTGGGTACATTGGTACACCCTGCAGGTTAAAACTATTCGAATAGCCTCGTCTAGGTTATGGACACGCTTGGGGAGGTCTTTCAAGAGTTAGACTACAACCGTTTAAATTAAAACTTGATGGGTGGTACGAATCGGGATTAGTGCTATGTTGTGGTGACTATTGGGATAGTCACTTCGTGTGGTTACTTGTATGTATCAGTACTTCACTGCTACTTTGATAACTAAACAGATTTGCAAAATTGCTTTTAAAATGTATTACATTATTGCAAATAAAGTTGGCTTCATGCAAAATAAGACATACAACCTCCACCTAAATAAGCTTGCATGTAGTTATGAATAGGTCTGCTATTCCACACGTCGATCTTAAGTGTACAAAGACAATCTTTGTACTCGGATGCTATGCTTAATTGTTTTGTTGCAGAGGAAGAAGGTGAGTCGAAGGGCCTCACTTTTGTGAGTCAGTGTTGTGGTAGCTTGCATGGGCGACTAGCTTGGCGGCCCGGTCGGTTGCCTTGTGGGTGTGTGGCTAACCTGGTCGACTTTTGTTCTAGCCATCTTATGGCACATTTTGCTTCATTGTCATTCTTGTATATTCTTCTATTTGGCGGTCGGCTCTCTTTTGTAATAACTTTCTTGTATGTCGTTGTTGAACTTAGTGATGTTTGTGTATGGAATTGATGTGTAATTTTGTGATAATGTACATATGCTGCAATTCTGGGAAGCATATGTCCATCGAGGCTTAGAATGTTCAATTAGTAACGCTAGAACCATTTGGAGGTTAAGTGTTACTAGTTAAATATTCCGGGTCCCCACAAAGTTGGTATCAGAGCCATCTTGACCGTAGAAACCCCTAGCTTGGTCGTCCCTAGTATATTTTGAAAACTTACTTTCCAAATATCGTTGCTTTCTGAAAATCTTAAGTAAGTTCTCGATTTTACTTCTCATCTATCCTAGTTTGCTCATCTCACCTCATTCTAAACTGAATTTGAAAGCTGAGTTTTCCTCTCATCTTCTTTCAAAAGATAGTTGTTTATCGAGTAGATTGGTTTTGGGGACATCATGAGAGTTAGTATGATTGTCTTGAGAAGATTAGGAGCTGCTGGGAGCTACAAATTTCGGTCATAAGTTGAATGGAGAAATCTGGACAGCCAGCATTTAGGTAGTAAAAGTGCTGAAATGAGAGGTAAATACAACTAAAAACTTGAAGGGTTAACCGGGTAAGAAGTGATATGAGTTAGCTTAGTGTCCGACCCTCCTTTAGTACGATTTTCACCCTGTTCCTATCTGTCTCGAACAGAATGTAGTACTCTGAAATTTGTCTTCCTGAAAAATTGATTACTCGTTTTTCCATACGAGTTAGTCATAACAGGAAGGTGGTTGTTATCTTTATGACCTTGCTGCAATTTTATGTTGATACTTGAGCCTTTAAAGAGTGTTTTGTTAAGAGGTTAGTAGTTTTCTTTGTCTCCTGTTCCGGAGTTGAGTTTTAACCTATTTTTGTGGAACAGGATGGCAAGAACCACTCGCATGATCAGTGGTGGTTCGATGAGGAGCTTTCCTCCTCCACCATGGTCGAGGTTCGCTCAGACGAGCGGAATCGCATGGACCGCACCGTATCTTGGAGGTCATTGCGAGGAACACCTCCGCTCCCGCTGCTGCTTCAGGATCTGGAGGTGGTGGCCACCAGTCTCGTGGTGGGCTTGCGGAGTTCCTCCGTACGCAGCCACCCACTTTCTCTCGATCGGAGGATCCACTCGACGCGGATGATTGGCTGCGTCTTGTTGAGCGAAAGCTCAATATCGCTCAGTGCCAGGAGCAGGAGCGGGCACTCTTTGCATCCCATCAGCTTGAGGGTGCAGCACTATCTTGGTGGGAGAACTTTCTCGCCATGCAGCCCGCAGGACACGTTGTCTCGTGGGATGAGTTTCGATCTGCTTTCCGTCGGGCCCACATTCCCGATGGCACGATGAGGCTCAAGAAGAAGGAGTTTCTTGCGCTTAGCGGGGCGCAAGTCCGTCTCGGAGTATCTTTACGAGTTTAACCACTTGGCTCGTTATGCTCGGAGAGGTGGCCTCGATGAGGCTAAGCAGAGAAGTTCATGGATGGGTTGTCCAGGAGCCGCAGGACAAGCTATCTATAGTGGACTTTGTGACTTCCGTGCCTTGGTTGACAAGGCCATCGCCGCCGAGCACAAAGCGAAGGCGCTGGGTGAGTCCCGCAAAGCGCAAGTGGGAGGCACATCGGTGCGCACAGTGGCCTCACTCGCCCCGTGTTGGGCCCACACGGGGCTCGTGCTTTGGCTTCACCACCGCCAAGGCCGTCGGCACGATTGCTCGTCCCCGCAGCCGTGAGCCACCACGTGCGCTGCGACCCAAAGAAGAGTTGCGCCCGCAACCCAGTGCGATGTTTTCGTTACCGCAACAAGAAGGGCCATTATGCTAGCAGTTGCCCTCAGAGGACTAGAGCAGCCCCTCGTCCTAATGGAGGACGCGGGAATGGTCACACACCTGACCAGAAGGTGATCCAGAAGACCCAGGGTGTCGGGAGCGGCCGAGTCAACCATATCTCGGCTGAGGAGGCACAGGAGGCGCCCGACGTTGTGTTGGGTACGCTCCTTGTTAATTTGCGTCCTGCTACAGTTTTATTTGACTCTGGAGCTTCGCATTCTTTTATTTCGAGGTCTTTTGCTGTTGATTGTGGACTTCACTGTGTTCCTTTGGGTATTCCACTGCTCATTCGCTCTCCGGGTTCGGAAATGAGAGCTGACCAAGTATGCCGGGATGTTCCTATCCACATCGAAGGAGTGGGATTCTTGGCGAATCTTATTCTACTCGACTCGGCGCGCTTGGATGTGATTCTTGGCATGGATTGGTTGTCCCAACACTTGGGGCAAATCGATTGTGCCAGGAAGATTGTCTACCTCACCAGCCCTTCAGGTGAACAGGTTGGGTTTTCGCCGCAGTTGCGAGAGCCCCATCTTTATGTCCTTGAAGCAAAGCCAGTATTGGAGATCCACGACGTCCCCACTGTGTGTGACTTCGCGGATGTCTTTCTGAAGACTTGCCCGGATGCCTCTGTTCGAGATCCGAGTTTGTGATCGAGTTGTCGCCCGCATCGCCCTATTTCTAAGAGGCCGACGCATGCCTCCTAATGAGTTGGAGGAGTGAAGAAGCGGTTGGGTGAGCTGCAAGAGAAGGGTTTTATCCGTCTAGCTCATCTCCTTGGGGTTGTCGATTATTTTTGTGAAGAAGAAGGACAAGACTTTGCGCATGTGTTGATTACCGTCCGCTTAATGAGGTGACGGTAAAGAACAAGTATCCTTTGCCCGTATTGATGATCTTTTCGATCGTTGACCGAGCACGAGTCTTCTCCAAGATTGACTTGAGACTGGGCTATCATCAAGTCAGGATCAGGGCCGAGGATATTCCTAAGACGGCTTTTGCTACTCGTTATGGACTTTACGAGTACACCGTCATGTCTTTTGGGTTGACTAATGCTCCTGCTTTATTCATGAATCTTATGAACTCAGTATTCATGGAGTATTTGGATAGGTTTGTGGTGGTATTCATCGATGATATCCTTATCTACTCCAAGAGTGAAGAAGAGCATGCTGAGCATCTTAAGCTTGTGTTGGGCAAGCTGCGTGAGCACCAGTTGTATGCCAAATTCAGCAAGTGCGAGTTACGTTGAAGGAAGTGGCGTTCTTGGGCCATGTTCTTTCAGCAGGAGGCGTGGCTGTGGATCCTAGCAAGGTCAGTGATGTGCTATCTTGGGGTCAGCCCAAGTCGGTCACCGATGTGCGGAGTTTCCTTGGTTTGGCTGGCTACTATCGCCGCTTCATCGAGAATTTCTCCAAGATTGCGAAGCCTATGACCGAATTGCTTAAGAAGGACAAGAAGTTTGAGTGGTCCGCTGCTTGTGATGTGAGTTTCGGGAACTCAAGAAGCGGTTGACCTCAGCCAGTGCTTGTTCTCCCCGATATTCACAAGAGTTTCGATATCACCGTGATGCTTCTCGTCGTGGTCTTGGTTGTGTTCTTATGCGGGAGGGCAAGGTTGTGGCCTATGCATCGCGGCGATTAAGGCCTCATGAACTCAACTATCCTACTCATGACTTGAGTTGGTCTGTGGTCCATGCACTCAAAATTTGGCGGCATTACGATTGGTAACGTTGTGAGGTGTATTCGACCACAAGAGCTTGAAGTACTTGTTCACCCACCGATCTGAACCTCGGGCAAAGAAGATGGTTGGAATTGATCAAGGACTATGACATGGGCATTCGGTACCATCCGGCAAGGCCAATGTCGTTGCGGATGCACTCGATCGGAAGGTGTATTGCAACATGTTGATGCTCCAAGAGCGACCGCTCTCATTTGAAATTTCAGCGCCTTAATTTGGGTTTGACCGAGCACGGTTCTCTTGCTACATTGGTTGTGCAACCAACCTTGGTGGACCAAATCAAGGCGCACATGAACAGCAGATGTTGGTGTGAGCGATCAGCGAACATCAAGGATGGGATAGCCAAGTGCTTTTCGAGGGCGAGCATGGCGTTGTGTGGTTTGGACAGCGTCTTGTGGTTCCTAAGGTCATGGAATTGCGGAATTTGATTCTCGCGAAGTCCATGATTCTCCTTTGTCTATTCACCCCGGGCTACCAAGATGTATCGGGATCTTCGTCGAGATTCGGTGGACCCGAATGAAGCGCGAGATTGCGAGTTCGTTCTTTGAGTGCGGCGTGTCTTTGTCGTGTGAAGGCCGAGCATCGGCGTCAGCGAGTCTTCTTGACCCTTGCCGTGCGAGAATGGAAGTGGGATTCCGTTGGCATGGACTTCATCACCGGATTGCCCGCTCGTCAAAGGAACGATGCTATTTGGGTCGTGATCGGCGGGTTGACTAAAGTGGCACATTTCCTTCTGTCAAGACTCGGCCGTGTGGGGCCTTTGGCGAACTTTATGTCTCGAGGATTGTGAGTCTTCACGTGTACAGAAGACGATTATTTCGATCGTGGTGCGCTTTTCACCTCGCGGTTTTGGCATAGTGCGCAGAGGCTATGAGGACCCGCCTTCATTTCAGTCTGACCTTTCATCCTCGGTGATGGTCGACGGAGCGAGTCAACCAAGTGTTGGAAGATATGCTCGCGCTTGTGTTCTTTCCTATGGGAAGAAGTGGGAGAAGTGCCTACCATTTATCGAGTTCTCCTACAACAACAGATTTCGAGCCGATCTTGGCATGGCACCATTTGAGGCTTTGTATGGGAGGAGATGCGAACCCCATTGAACCTGGTCGAGAGGCGGTGGCGGCGATTTTGGCTCGATTCGATCAATGAGGCCGAAAGCCAGGTTCAGTTGATCCGCGAGCATCTGCGCACGGCCCAGTCCAGGCAAAAGAGCTATGCAGATCGTCGTCGCCGTGAGTTGAGCTTTGAGCCCAATGACTTTGTGTATCTCAAGGTCTCACCCTTGAAGGGCCATCAGCGTTTTGGCATCAAGGGCAAGTTGGCTCCTCGATATGTTGGGCCTTACCGTATCATCGAGAAAGTTGGAGCAGTCGCGTACAGATTGGAGCTACCAGCTGCACTTGAGGGTGTGCATGATGTGTTCCATGTTTCACACCTGAAGAAGTGCCTCCGTGTCCCGACTGAGGAAGCTCCATTGGAGGTTCTCGATGTACAGGAGAATTTGACCTACCGCGAGCATCCTGTTCGTATTCTTGAGGAATCGAGCGGAGGACGAGGAACCGTGTCATCAAGTTCCTTAAGGTTCAGTGGTCAAACCATTCGAAGATGAAGCAACTTGGGCGCGAAGATCGCCTTCGTGCAGATTTTCCTTCTTTCTTCTCGAGTAAGCAGAATCTCGGTCGAGATTCTTGTAAGAGGGAGAGTTGTAACATCCCCATTTTGGGCTTGTGTTTCAAATGTAAGAAAATCAGTAGAAATTAAAACTTTTTTACATCATGTAATTCTGTGGTGCCAAGAAATTCTTGTACAAGGAATTATGGAAATACATTGTCACAAGTCTTGTTGACCCAAATCTTGTTATTCCAAAACAATCTTGTCAAATCTTATGATCATCCTCTGGAAATATTTTTCCTAAGTCTCGTGATGGTATGTGACCCTCTGAAAAATCTCACAATTTTTAGAAATTGTTTGAAAATTTTAGAGCGATCAAACTGTTTGACTCTCAGTCAAACATTAAAACAGAGCCTTGCAGAATTTTTGGAGATTTATTCGCAGCATAAAAATCTCTGAAAATTTTACACAAGGTTAATATCTGAGTTAGCAAGCTCTGTAAAATTTTCATAATTTTTGGAGTTATTTTGCTACCTCAAATAAATCTTCGAGTCTCTGTTTTTTCAAAGTCAAACTTGGTTTCTTGTTGCTTGGGATCGAGTCGGACTGGGCTCGAGCCACTTGATTCGGTCGATCAACTAAGCGTGCGAGCCACTCTTTAAAACGCGCGATGAATCTCAACCGTTAGATCTTAATCGCGCACGGCGCGCGCGTGTATCGCCGGACCTTCGGTTGCAAGTCGAATGTCGGCCGATAGATCCCTATCCAACCGTTGAGTTTTCCGAAGCCTTGGACCCTCCGGTTGCATTTTTGAATCTGAGCGTTGGATTAAGATCCAGCGCTCACGTACTCTTCGTTGTAAGTAAGAGTTGCGGCGTGGAGCAATCTGAGCCGTCCGTTTCTAATCGTGGGCTCGCAATCTCCCGTTGTGTTTTAAAGCCCGTGGGCGTGGCACTATCTCGGCCGTTCGTGTCTCATCCAGCGTTGTGAATCGCCCGAGCTTTGCGCTGGTCATCTTCAACCTCCCGCCGTGAAGCAGTGCAAGGCATGGTGAGGTCATTTCTTGCTCCCTAAAGCCACCCTAGCCGACGTGTAGGGGTATGGGCGGTACATTGAGCCAGGCCATGCCCTAATGCACGTCTTCACCTCCTTTTCCCTGTCGGCCGCACCTTGTGCTTTGTGTTTTGCCGCCCGAGAGAGGAGTGGTGCAAACCCTAATGCTTTCAAAGCCTTATAAGCACCCCAACACACCCCTGGTGTTCCTTTACACTGCCATTGAGCTCCATTTTCAATTTTGGAGCTTAACACCTCAAAACCGACAACCCACCATTGTTGAACCGTGGAGCTCCATTGGTGTTCTTGGTGTTCCAGTGGTCCTCCTTCATGTTTCCTTGCCCTAACCTTATCCCTTTATTATCTTGAACAATTCCCCTCACTTAATTTTGGATTTGATTCTCAGGAACTGTCCAATTTGGGGTTTGTTCAAATTCGGCCAATTGGTCATCTTCTTCCTCGGCTCGGTGAGTGCTCCATTTTCAATTACTTGCTCATGTAGCTTCTGTGAATCGTTATGAAGCTATATTGAAGCTTTGGTATCACTCATTTGGCTCAGGGTGTCATTTTCGGGTTTTCTTCTTCAAGTCCGGCGAGCTTCCACCGTGGTCAAGTTTCTCCGACCGTCCTTGAAGCCTCTTCTCGCTAAGGTAGCTTCTTATTAGTCCTTAGAAGCTATGGCACCGCTTCCTTGGACCTGGCGGAGCTTTCGCTATTTTCATGTTTAGCGATAAAGCTCCGTTTTCATTTTCGGCTAGCCGGCGTTTGATCCTCGCGGCGAGAATGCTACCATTAGGTTCGTCTTGCTATTGCGAATCCATTTTGGGTCTTGTTCACGCCGCGTGGCGTTGTCGCCGCGATTAGCGTCAAAGCCACTCGGGTTTTCGGCACATCGCTCCGTTTACGTCGACTCATTAGGACACATTAATTGCTGATCATTAGTTATTAATTATGTCTTAATCATTATTATTGAGCCACCGACGGTGGGCCCAATCTCGTTGAATCAATCTGTTTACTCCGCATTTGTTCCGACATCATTAAGGCTTAATCATTGATTAATTAATCATGCGGCATTTAATCCTGTCGAAATCTCCTGCGAATTACCGACTTGTGGGCGAGGGTTTTAAAATCAAATCTCGTGATCATTAGAGTCTATTTAATGTCAATCATTAGAATCATTAATTTGGTCTTAACCGCTCGCTTAGTCGCCGACTTGTGGGCGGTGCCGCGTGTGCGTGGGTTAAATCATTGCGATCGTGACTCGTAGTCAGCGACATGCGGTCCCACTCGTCAGTACCTCTTTTTGAACTTCGATCTATAACCGCCGTCCATCTTGCGATCTGCGGCCCAGATCTTGTATGCATTCGGACCATCCGGTTCCCCTCATCATCCTGGACCGTCCATCTCGTGATCTGCGGCTGAGATCATGAATGCATCGGACCTTCGGTTAGATTTGGGTTCTGAGCCGTTCATCTTTAGATCTGCGGTCGTGGTTCACCGAGGCAACCGCATCGTCCGGTTGCATACACTCATGTGAGCCGTTGGATCTTGATCCAACGGTGGGTTTCTAGTGGCTTTCGCGCGTCGCTTGCTGTTTCGTGCGCGTGAGCCGTAGGATTTTAGATCAAGGGTTGGGAGTCGTCCACGTCATTTTCTTTGTATTGGGTTGTTCTGTATTTCGGTAAGCAATTGTTTATCAACTGAAAATGATGTAAAAACTTTAGAAACTCATAACTAATTCATTTTAACTGCTTTTTGGTTAATTCCAACTGTAATAAATTATGTTATCACTTTAGCTTATTATAAAAAATGGATTTAAGCACGTTCCAGTAGCAGAAAATTGTATAACTAGGAATAACTTGGTTTCTGTCATTTTGAATATTCCAGAAAATGAATAAAACTTTAGAAAATGCATATCTTGCTCTGTGTATGTCCAAAATGAATGATTCCAACTCTGATAAATTTGTTATTAACCCAATGTTAATATAAAAATGATGGTAGGTCCAAGATTGTAGCAGAAACCTTGATTAATGATTTAGTACCTATTTTCAAACATTTAGAAAATTACGGAAGACTTATAAAATGCACAAGTAATTCTCTGTAAATGCAAAATATATATGATAAATTCTAGAGAACCCTCTGTTGGTATACTTCATGTAAAATTAGTTTTGAACATATTTATGCTCTGGAAAGTGCATTATGCCAATTTTGCATCTTAGAAAAATCATAACTAAATCACTTTAACTCCAAATGACCTGAAATTTTATATGGGTTACCTCTATACCAGTAGGTAGCTACCATAAAAATTTCAGCTTCAAAATCTCTCTAGAAAATATTTTTGCTACAGTGCTAATTATGGTAGAAAATGTATTTTTATGCATTATCTTTGCACCACAAATCCAAATTAGGTTTTCCAGTTTCTATGTCTAGGTATATTTGTATTCTACCTTATGTGTAAGTTTAAATCGCATTTGGTTAAGTTTTGCTTGCTCTTTTGTTTATTTGTGGCTCGTCTTATTGGTTGTTCTTGGTTCTTTTTGCCTTTCGCTTAGGATTCGACATTTGCGGTAATTCCGAGAACGATCCTCCGCAACCAATTGAGCAACAGCAAGAAGGCAAGCAGTTTGATCATGTTAATCCCAGTATTTTAAGTATTTATGTTGATTACAAATTCTATGTATGCATTGCTACTTTGTTTTAATAGTTGGCCTAGTAGATGCATTTCCTTAGCAAATGATTATCCTCTACTACCATGAGCCTAGGTTACTTGCTGTGATTAAGAGTTCGTGGAGGGGCTCTTGTCACTTAGTAGTTGCGAATTAATTGCTTAGCCATGCCTAGCTTCGGTAGAAATGGGCGGTTATCGACTTGTCGATAACCTTGATCACCTAAAACTTATTTTGATTTATGATTTCCACCTTGTGCCATGTCTACTTGTGAAAACTAAAACTAAAAGCAAAATGATTTAGACTTGGGCACAATGGTATGTTGGTGTGATTCTCGGTGTGGTGGAATGGTGCCTAAGTCAACAAGGACCGAACATCTTGTTACACTAAACCAAGCATTTTAGCGTGCTAACCACACTAGAGGGTATGGGACCTCTCTTGACTTAGTACTTTGGCGTGTATTGGCTCGGGTCGCGGGAGGTCGCAGGAGGATGGTGTTGGGAGCATTGTAGTGTCGAAAGACTTCACCGGGATGGGATTTGTTGTCTTTCGACTTGCAATGTATAGCGTATGGTGTTTCTACCCATACGAGCGGCTCGTAGTTAATACACAATATTGGAAAGCGTCTCGTAGGACTTAGCCGTGCCGGCATACCTACGGAAGTGTGCTTTTGGCTTAAAGCGATGCAAGTGTGGGTACATTGGTACACCCTGCAGGTTAAAACTATTCGAATAGCCTCGTCCTAGGTTATGGACACGCTTGGGGAGGTCTTTCAAGAGTTAGACTACAACCGTTTAAATTAAAACTTGATGGGTGAGTACGAATCGGGATTCGTGCTATGTTGTGGTGACTATTGGGATAGTCACTTCAGTGGTTACTTGTATGTATCTGTACTTTCTTGTTACTTTGATAACTAAACAGATTTGCAAACTTGCTTTTAAAATGTATTACATTATTGCAAATAAAGTTGGCTTCATGCAAAATAAGACATACAACCTCCACCTAAATAAGCTTGCATGTAGTTATGAATAGGTGCGCTATTCCACACGTCGATCTTGCGGTACAAAGACAATCTTTGTACTCGGATGCTATGCTTAATTGTTTTGTTGCAGAGGAAGAAGGTGAGCAGAAGGGCCTCACTTTTGTGAGTGTGTTGTGGTAGCTTATGGGCGACTAGCTTATGCGCCGGTCGGTTGCCTTGTGGGTGTGTGGCTAACCTGGCCGACTTTTGTTCTAGCCATCTTATGGCACATTTTGCTTCATTTGTCATTCTTGTATATTCTTCTATTTGGCGGTCGGCTCTCTTTTGTAATAACTTTTACTGTATGTCGTTGTTGAACTTAGTGATGTTTGTGTATGGAATTGATGTGTAATTTTGTGATAATGTACATATGCTGCAAGTGCAGGAAGCATATGTCCATCGAGGCTTAGAATGTTCAATTAGTAACGCTAGAACCATTTGGAGGTTAAGTGTTACTAGTTAAATATTCCGGGTCCCCACAACAAATTTATTGCAGTTGGTTTCATGTAAAAAGGATTTATCTAGAATTAGTTATGAATTTCTAAAGTTTTGATACAATTTTGGTTGATAAATAAACACTTACGAAATAAAAACCAACCCAACCGAAAATAAGCAGCGTGGACGCTCGTGGGCGTTGATGCAAATCCAACGAGCCACACGCGACGCGAAAGCAGCAGCGCGCGCGAAGTCAAACAGAGCTCACCGTTGGATCAAGATCCAGCGGCTCACGAGGAAGGATGCAACCGGACGGTGCGGTTACCTCGGCGAACCACGACCGCAGATCTAAAGATGAGCGGCTCGTAACCCGATCTAAGGAAGGTCCGATTGCACACATGATCTCACCGCAGATCACGAGATGGGCCGGTCCGGGATGATGAGGAACGGATGGTCCGAATCGCATACAAGATCTGGGCCGCAGATCGCAAAATGGACGGCGGTCCAAGATCGAAATGCAACCAGGAACGCTGACACGTGGGGCCGCATGTCAGTGACTGAGCGTCACACATGCGAGATTTATCACACGTGCACAGTGCGCGTGGTCCCACCTGTCAGTGACTTAAAGGAGGTTTTTAGGACAGCTAATTAATTACTAATGACCAATGATTAGTGATGATTAGCAATTAATGTGTCCTAAAGATTTTGAACAGAGGCGATTTAGGGACAGAGGGCCCACCCGTCAGTGACCCAAAGAGGTAGTTTCGGACACATTTATTGCTAACAATGATTAGCAATAAATAAACCCAAAATCAGCCATAACGACTTACGTTTTTCGATTTGAGGCTTACGGGCCCACAAGTCGGTGAGACATTAGGCGATTAAGACACCATTAATACTTCTAATGATTGGGTATTAGCGTGTCCTAATTATTTGGCGACAACGGAGCTACGCCGCAAAGTCGGCGGCTTTCACGGCTTGTCGCCGGCGACTCGATGCGCGGCGCCCTAAACTATCAAAATGGGTTCGCAATAGTGTTGCGGTCCCATGATGATGACCTCGCCGCGGTGGAGGTCTAGAACGCCGGCGAGCCGGAAAACAAGATGGAGCCATTTTGGTAAAACATGAAAATAGCAAAATGCTCATTGCATCGGAAAGCGAGTGCCATGACTTCTAGGGACTATATAGAAGCTACCTTAGCGAGAGGAGCTTCAAAGATGGCTGGGAAGACTTGAACATGATGAAGTCCACCGGAGCGAAGAAGATGAAGTGGAAGATGAGGTTCTCGAGCAAAATGAGTGGAACCAAATCACCACCACTGACTTCATTATAGCTCAAAGAGGCTCCAAAAGCAAATAATTGCAAAAGAACCACTTAGAGTGGAGAAGAAAGGGGTGAAACCAACAGAAAATCTCCAAACTTAAAATTGAGCGATTCCTGTGAATGCAACCCAAAATCAAGTTAGGGGAAATACAAAGGAGGTTGAGGAGTTCAAAAGGGTGCAAGAAATGTTGAAGATAAACCACTGGACACCAAGGCCGCCATTGGAGCTCTACGGGTCAACAATGGTGGATTGAAGGTGTGAGATGGTTTTGAGCTCAAACACGAGAAGAGCAAAGTGTGGTGTAAAGGGACACGGAGGAGCTAAGGGGCAATATAAAGGGAAAGGGTTAGGGTTACAAGCGCGAACATGAGCCCATGGTGAGCTCGGTTCATGGCGCGGTCATGGACCAAGAAATGATGGGAGCAAGTGAGCACGGTGACAATGGAGGAGAAAGCCTGTTGCGCATTAAATGCCTTGCAGAGACGTTGACGAGGCGCGCCAAGTGACACAACAAGCCCCCATGCTCTCTCTTTCTCTCGCCATGAACGCACGCGCGCGGAGAAGCGCGAGAAGGAAGAAGAACGAGCGAGCGGTGACCGTTGGATTGGAAATGGGCGGCTGCGATTTAAAAGAGCTCGCGGACATCCGATTGCTACAATCTAGACGGTTGGATTGAGATCCAACGGTCCCAATTGATTAATGCACGGATGGTCCGAATGCTCGCCTGCGAACGTGGGCGGCGATTTGAATCAACGGTGAGATTGCTGTAGCGTTTTAAAACACGGCTCAGTGCAGTTAGGTGGTCCAACCAAGTCAAGTGGCTCGGACTCGAGACCGACTCGAACCCAATGAATAGTGAAACTGGTTTTAGGTTTGACTGAGAGTCAAACAGGTTTGACTGCCCTCTAAAATATTCAAACAATTTCTAAAAATTGTGAAATTTTTCAGAGGGGTCACATACCATCCCAAGAACTTAGGAAAAATATTCCCACAGGATGATCAAAACATTTGACAAGAATGTTTTTGAAGGAACAGGATTTGTATCAAAAGACTTGTGACTTTGCATTTCCATAAGTCTTGTACAATACTTGTCCAATACAAACGGGAAACACATGATGTAAGAAAAAGTTTTAATTTCTACTCATTTTCTTACATTTGAAACACAAGCCCAAAATTGGGATGTTACATTTTAGGGGGTATCTTTTGGCTCCTGTAGGTTCCCCTCGCTATTTAGAACCTAGCCGTGCCTTTGGTTCTCGCCGGCGAAGACCCTGTCGCCGGCGGTGAGCTAAAAACCGTAGTCATGTTGTTGTCGTGCCTTACTCGTGCGGGTATTGTAATCTAATGATTAGCATTTAAGTTGTCCGCGAGTCCAATCATTAGTAGTTAATGTCGTTCCTGTCGGCAGCCGTAGGTGTCATTATGGCCCAGGACCTCCCCGAGTTCTTCGCAGCCGTGTAGGACCTCCCGGTTGTGGTCTTAGCTGTCCACTACCTCTTCATTGTCGATCTAGACCGTTGTTGATCCTCGTGTGTGAAGTCTTTAAGCTCCAGGACCTCCCCGCCGAAATCCTGGCCGTTAAAGACCTCCGTAGGTTAAATCCCAGCCGCTAGGATCACCCTCCTCCTTGGGGTCCTCTTTGCAAAAGACCTCCTTGAGGTCCTCTGTGCGAAAAGGTCACCCCGGTCGTTTTTGTCAAAACCGCCCTCTCGGACCTCCTTGGGGTCCTCTTTGCAAAAAGTCCTTCCTTAGTCGTGTTCTAAAAAAAACCACCCCTGAGCCACCCCACCAAGGTCCTCTTTTGCAAAAGACCACCTCTGGCCCTTTGTGAAGAAGTCGTAGGACCTCCCTCCGCTCAGATCTGGACCGTTCATGACCTTCCCACGGAGATCTGAACCGTCCCGACCTCCCTCACTTCATCATAGCCGTTCAGGACCTCCTCCTGGAGATCTTGACCGTATAGGACCTCCACCGCACTACGGACCGTTAGATTTAGATCTAACGGGCTGAACCTCTTCGATCTATTTGCAACTCTACCGTTTTGATTCTCTCTTTATCGTTCGTCTTTAGATCTACGGCTCGGATCTGGAGAACATTCGGACCCCTCCGGATGCAATCTTGATCTAGGCCGTCCATCTCAAGATCCAAGGCCCAGACTCGTTGAGGCGCTCGGATGGTCCGAACATCCCATCTCACGTGGGTCGTTGGATCTAAATCCATCGGTGGAGTCATTGGCAGTTAAGACCTCCTCAGGAGATCTTAGCCGTCAAAGACCTCCCTCCTTCCGATCTCACCGCCCAGACCTCCTTCCGTGGATTTAACCCTAGGACCTCCTAAGGAGGTCAGGACCGTCAGATCTTGATCTAACGATCCCGACCACCTTTAGGCGCGAGGACCTCCTCCGTGTGCGCTGTGCGTGCACTAGTCGTAGCCGTTGGATTCAATATCAGTGGCTAAGACCTCCCCTAGGCGCGATGAGGTCTTTGCGCCCAGGAGCTCGTGCGGGTTTTAGAATCTGAGATCGTGAGCCGTGCGATCTTTGATCAACGGCCCACGACCTCCCCAGTTTTTATTGGTTTTCCAGATTTAGTTCCGAGAGCTTTTATTTGCACATATTAATTGTTTTAAACTTCAAAATTGCATATCTTTTTCTCTGTAGCTCAAATTTAACAAACTAAAGTTCTATAAAGCATCTGTTAAAGTACTTTAGCTTAGTATAGGTTTTGATGAGTCTTTATCTGAAACTAATCATGTCTTAGATTTATAACTTAGAAAAATCATAACTAAATCATTTTAATTCCAAATGACCTGAAATTTTATATGGGTTACCACTATACCAGTGGGTAGCTACCATAAAAATTTCGGCTTCAAAGTCTTTCTAGAAAATATTTTGCTCAGATGCTAATTATGGCGAAAATAGGTTTTAGAGAGTATCTTTTGCACCACAAATCCAAATTAGTTTTTTCAGTTCCTATGTCTAGGTATATTCGTATTCTACCTTGTGTATAATTTTAAGTCGCATTTGGATAATTTTTGCTTGCTCTTTTGTTTAAGTGTTGCTCGTCTTATTGGTTGTTTTCGCTCTTTCGCTTAGGATTCGATATTTGCAGTAACCGAGAACGACCCTCATAACAAATTGAGCAACGACAAGCGAGCAAGCAGTTTGATCATTTCTCATTGATCCCATTACTTTTAAAGTCTAATATTTTGTTTAACTTCTATGTATGCATTGCTATTTTGTTGTGAAATTGACTAGTTAATCCTCTAGTTGCATAATCTGTAGGTAAATAATTATCCTCTACTACCAGAGCCTAGGTTATTTCTTTGTGGTAGAGTTCGATGGATGAACTCTCATCACTTAGTAGATTTGAATAAATATTGCTTAGCCATGCCTAGTATCGGTAGTATTGGGCGATCATCGACTTATTCGGTGATCTTGATCACACAAATGCTATTATTATTCCATTGTGTCCAACCCTTGTGTTTTACCCTTTTGCAAACCAAAAACTGAAAACAAAAATTATATCTTGGCTTGGGCACAATGGTATGTTGGGCGATCTGTTGGGTGTGAATGGAATGGTGCCTAAGTCCCTAAGGACCGAGTTACTTGTGCCATTGATCCAAGCAATTGTTGCGTGCTAACCACACGAGGGGGATATGGAACCTCTCTTGACTAAGTACTTTGGGATGTGTTAATTATGAGCTGGTTGGTGGGTGTGTTCTTGTGTGTGTGTGTTGTGGTGTTGGAGGGAGCATTAGCGGGGCGGTTAGGCTGTCTAATGTGTCTTTCTCCGTGGGTTGCGGCTCTTAATTAGCATCGTCCATTGGAAAGCGTCTTGTTAGACTTAGCCATGCACGCATACCAAAGGAAGTGTGCTAACCGTAGGCTGGTGGAAAGGCGGTCTATCGTGTGGGTACATTGGTACACCTGCAGGTTAAAACTATTCGAATAGCCTCGTCCTAGGTTATGGACACGCTTGGTTATTTCCACAAGAACTAGACTACAACCTTTTAAAAACTTAAACTTGACATGGGTGGTATGAAGGGTACTTCATGCTATTGTTGTGGTGACTATGGGTTAGTCACTTCTAGGTTGGTGTTGTCATCTATCTATTGTTATAATTGTCTCTCTTTATTTGAACCATAAAAGTTAATTGCAAACTTGCTTTGAATCTATTAACTTATTGCAAATGGAAACTTGCTTTATCTTTGAAAATAAGTCGAGCCTCATCCACTTAAATAAAGCTTGCATGTAGTTAATTATAGTTCTGTTATCTCACACGTCAGTCTTGCAGTACAAAAACAAGTTTTGTACTCATCCGCTTTGCTTAATATTAATTGTTGCAGAGGAAGAAGGTGAGCCCCAAGGGCCTCACTTTTGTGAGTTGTGTTGCGCGTTGTTTGGGACGATTAGCTTGGCGGTCGGTTGGTTGCCTTGTGGGTAAAGGCACACCGATTGGCTTTTGTTTATTGCCATCTTATGGCCCTTTTGCTTCCATTGTTTAAGTTAGTAGCTTATGTGTTATTTGGCAGTCGGCCTCTCTTTTGTAATAACTCTCTTTATATTATCTATGTCTCTCGGTTGTGCTTTTGCTTGGCTCTATGTGTATGAATGGAATTGATGCATGATTTTGTAACTTGGGTGTGTATCTGCATTTAGGAAGTATACATATCTCGAGGCTTAGTTTATTTGATTTGTCTTGTTAGGACCAAGTGGATGGTTAAGCAGTACAAGCCGAATAAACCGGGGTCCTCACAAAGTTGGTATCAGAGCCATTCCGACCGTAGTAACCCAAGCTTGATCGTCCTTAGGATATTTTGGAAAACTTAATTTCAAAGTATCAAATGATTTATGAAAGCTTAAGTAAATTCTCAGATTTTACTCCTTACCTATCTTAGCTTTCTATCTCACCTTGCTCTAATTTGAGTTTTAAAAGTTGTTTTCCTCTCCTTCCCTCCAAAGATACTTGCTATTGATTAATTGGGTTTTGAGGAACCAATGAGTTTGGCAAATTGAAGTGTTAGCTGCCCTCTACAAGGTTTTGAAGCTTCCGAAGTTGAAGATTTCAATTAGGAGGCTTGGATGCGAAATCTGGACAGCGATCATTCAGCTTCCGGACAGCAAGCTCAAAGGTTTCTAAATAGGGTAGAAAATGAGAGGATAGTTAACTAAAACTTGTGGGAATAAAAGGGTAGGATGTGATACTAGTTAGCTAAGTACCTAACGCTATTTTGCCGCCTTAACTTTGCTCTTGTGTGGTGTTAGATTTATTGTAAGATGCTGAAATTTTTACCTTCTCACACTATTACTCGTTCATTCAATACGGGTTAATGGCATTGAGAAGATGAGCTTGGTGTCCTGAGGTTCGGGCAACGCCTCGTGGTTCCAAAGGACATGGAGTTGCGGGATTTGATCCTCCGCGAAGCCCACGATTCCCTGTTATCCATTCATCCCGGGGCCACGAAGATGTACCAGGATCTTCGCCAGAGATTTTGGTGGACCCGAATGAAGAGGGAGATCGCGAGGTTCGTTGTCGAGTCGCGGCGTGTGTCGTCGTGTCAAGGCCGAGCATCGTCGGTGGATTGCTTCAGCCCTTGCCCATTCGGAGTGGAAGTGGGAATCGGTCGGGATGGATTTTATCACCGCCTACCAAAGTCACAGGGGGCAATGATGCCATTTGGGTTATCATTGATCGGTTGTGAAAGTGGCACACTTTCTTCGATCAAGACCAAGATTCGTGCGGTCACCTTGCGGAGCTCTATATCGCCGAGATAGTGAGCTTGCATGGGGTGCGAAAACGATCGTTTACGATCGTGGTTCCATCTTCACTTCCCGATTCGCATAGCTTGCAAGAAGCTATGGGAACTCATCTTTCTTTCGGCCGGCGTATCACCCCAAGCAGATGGTCGGACCGAGAGGGTCAGCAAGTTTTGGAGGACATCTTCGCGAGCTTGTGTCCTTTCTTATGGGAAGCATTGGGAGAAGTGCTTGCCATTCGCGAATTTTCTTATAACAACGGTTTCAAGCGGTCTCGGCATGGCACCATTTGAGGCCTTATACGGGAGAAAGTGTAGAACCCGTTGAACTAGTGCGAGACCGGTGAAAGACCTTTCTTTGCCCGGACTCAATTAAGGAGGCCGAAGGTCAAGTCCACTCATTCGTGACCGCTACGCACGCTCAATCCAGGCGAGAAGAGCTATGCGGATCGTCGTCGTCGTGAGTTGAGCTTTGAGCCCAATGACCGTTTACCTCAAGGTTTCTCCTCTAAAGGGTCACCAGCGTTTTGGTGTCAAGGGCAAGTTAGCTCCTCGATATGTCGGTCCATACCGTGTCATCGAGAGAAGGTATTGTTGCCTACAAGTTGGAGTTACTGCCGCACTGCGGGGTACATGATGTGTTCCATGTGTCCAAGCTAAAGAAGTGCCTCCGTGTTCCAAGCGAGGAAGCTCCGTTGGAAACTCTTGATGTCGGGAAGATTTGACCTACCGCGAGCGTCCTGTTCGCATACTCGAGGAAGCTAAGCGAAGAGCGAGGAATAAGACCATCAAGTTCCTTAAGGTTTAGTGGTCGAATCATTCGAGGATGAAGCTACTTGGGAGCGAGAAGATCGTCTCCGTCAGACTACCCTCTTTCTTTTCCAGTGAGACAAATCTCGGGACGAGATTTTTGTAAGGGGAGGTTTGTAACATCCCCATTTTCAACTTGTGTTTTAAATGTAAGAAAATGAGTAGAAATTAAAACTTTTCTTACATCATGGGTTTCTGTGTGTATTAAACAATTATTGCACGGGTATGGAAATACAAAGTCACAAGTCATTGATCATCTCGGGAAATATTTTCCTAAGTTCTTGGGTTGATACGTGACCCCTCTGAAAAATTTCACAATTTTGAGAAATTGTTTGAAGAGTTTTATGGGTCGAGTCAAACTTGCTTGACTTGTAGTCAAACCTAGCTCTAAGCATTGTATAATTTACGGAGAAAATGCTCAGCACAAAACCTCTAAAAATTTTATACAAGGTCCAACTCAAGGTTAGCAAGCTCTGTCAAAATTTCATAGAATTTGGAGCTAGTTTGCTAGCTCTAAAAGTCCCTTCAAGATCTCAGTTCAAAATAAACCCTAAACCCAGGTCCGACCTCCAGGTCTTGGTCGCACCGAGCCGCTTGAGCCGTGTCGGACTCGGGCAATTGGGCACAGGTGGTCTGGGCCGTTGGATTTTAATCCGGCGCTCAAAGACCTCCTCGGGTTTTGTAAAGGACCTCCCACCCCACGACCTCCTCAGGTTCTTTTACGAAGACAACCCTCGAGGACCTCCCCCAGGACCTCCTTTGCACCTTTTGCAAAGACCACCCTTGGCGACCTCCTCAGACCTCCACGACCACCCCTAGCACTTGGGTGATCATGAGCGCCCATCTTGGATCTGTGGCTCGGACCTCCCCGAGTGTTAGGACCTCTAATACTCGCCAAAAATGCTGAGCCCTTGATTTCAATCCCACGACTCACGACCTCCTGGTGGAGCTCAGTATTTGATTTAGCCGTTGAGTTCATTTGACCAGTTCTTCCTATTTCTCTCCACTGTCGGGTGGGCACAGGCATTATCAATTTTTGTGCGTGGCGATGGGGAGCGGTGCCTTGTCAACTCTAGGGTGACAAGCGACTATGTGCTGCCAACATTAAATGTCCGGCGGCACCTTTTTGCTCAAAAGTCACCCCGACACTGCTCCCATCATGTCGTTGATGCCTAGCTCGGTGCACTCGGGTGGGTGTGACCTTGTTTCCATTTTGGCTCTTGGCTATATATTGAGCCCGAGCTTCTCCCTTAAGCTTCTTTGGATCCATTCTTGCACCCCTAGTTTCTTTCTGCTCTTGTGCTCAAGTCACCCGAAGCCTCTGCCACCATTGCTAAACCTTGGAGCTCTCGGCGACCTCCGAGCTCCAGTGGTTCATTATTGCAGATTGTTGGCTGTCATTTGTTCTCTTAGTCACCTCAGAATCTCCTAAATTGCTTTGTTTAAACCTTCACGAGGTTGACAAAGAGGAGCTTCTTTGTTCGTGGCAGGGAGCCGTCTTCTTCACCTCCGACCTCCACGTCACGGAGCTCCTGCGACCATTCTTGGACCTCCTTCATTCCCAGTTAGTGCCTTAGTGTTGAAAGCCGGTCATTTTGAGCCTCGGTAGCTTTTCGTTTTGGCGTGTTTGCCTCGTGGCCATCTCGGTGGCGCCGGTGGCGGTGTTTTAGGGGTAGCTTTTGGCTCCTATAGGTTCCCCTCGCTATTTAGAACCTAGCCGTGCCTTTGGTTCTCTTGGCGAACACATCGCCGGCGGTGAGCTAAAACCGTAGTCATGTTGTTGTCGTGCCTTACTCGTGCGGGTATTGTAATCTAATGATTAGCATTTAAGTTGTCGCGAGTCCAATCACTAGTAGTTAATGTCGTTCTGTGCGGGCACCGTAGGTGTCATTATGGCCCAGGACCTCCCGAGTTCTTCGCGGTAGTGTAGGACCTCCCGGTTGTGGTCTTAGCTGTCCACTACCTCTTCATTGTCGATCTAGACCGTTGTTGATCCTCGTGTGTGAAGTCTTTAAGCTCGGGACCTCCCGCGAAATCACGGCGGTTAAAGACCTCCGTAGGTTAAATCGGCCGCTAGGATCACCCTCCTCCTTGGGGTCCTCTTTGCAAAAGACCTCCTTGAGGTCCTCTGTGCGAAAAGGTCACCCGGTGCGTTTTGTCAAACAGCCTCTCGGACCTCCTTGGGGTCCTCTTTGCAAAAAGTCCTTCCTTAGTCTTGTTCTAAAAAAACCACCTGAGCCACCCCACAAGGTCCTCTTTTGCAAAAGACCACCTCGGCCCTTTGTGAAGAAGTCGTAGGACCTCCCTCCGCTCGGATCTGGACCGTTCATGACCTTCCCACGGAGATCTGAACCGTCGACCTCCTCACTTCATCATAGCCGTTCAGGACCTCCTCCTGGAGATCTTGACCGTATAGGACCTCCCTGCCAGCTCTGGACCGTTAGATTTAGATCTAACGGGCTAGACCTCTTCAGTCTATTTGCAACTCTACCGTTTTGATTCTCTCTTTATCGTTCGTCTTTAGATCTACGGCTCGGATGCGAGAACATTCGGACCCTCGGATGCAATCTTGATCTAGGCCGTCCATCTCAAGATCCAAGGCCCAGACTCGTTGAGGCGCTCGGATGGTCCGAACATCCCATCTCACGTGGGTCGTTGGATCTAAATCCATCGGTGGAGTCATTGGCAGTTAAGACCTCCTCAGGAGATCTTAGCCGTCAAAGACCTCCCTCCTTCCGATCTCACCGCCCAGACCTCCTTCCGTGGATTTAACCCTAGGACCTCCTAAGGAGGTCAGGACCGTCAGATCTTGATCTAACGATCCCGACCACCTTTAGGCGCGAGGACCTCCTCGGGTGCTTTTGTGCGTGCACTAGTCGTAGCCGTTGGATTCAATATCGATGGCTAAGACCTCCCTAAGCGCGATGAGGTCTTTGCGCCCGGAGCTCGTCTGGGTTTTAGAATCTGAGATCGTGAGCGTGCGATCTTTGATCAACGACCCACGACCTCCCCGATTTTATTGGTTTTCCAGTTTAGTTCGAGAGCTTTTATTTGCACATATTAATTGTTTTAAACTTCAAAATTGCATATCTTTTTCTCTGTAGCTCAAATTTAACAAACTAAAGTTCTATAAAAGCATCTGTTAAAGTACTTTAGCTTAGTATAGGTTTTGCGATGAGTCTTTATCTGAAACTAATCATGTCTTAGATTTATAACTTAGAAAAATCATAACTAAATCATTTTAATTCCAAATGACCTGAAATTTTATATGGGTTACCACTATACCAGTGGGTAGCTACCATAAAAATTTCGGCTTCAAAGTCTTTCTAGAAAATATTTTTGCTACAGTGCTAATTATGGCCGAAAATAGGTTTTTAGAGAGTATCTTTTGCACCACAAATCCAAATTAGTTTTTTTTTCAGTTCCTATGTCTAGGTATATTCGTATTCTACCTTGTGTATAATTTTCGTCGCATTTGGATAATTTTTGCTTGCTCTTTTGTTTAAGTGTTGCTCGTCTTATTGGTTGTTTTCGCTCTTTCGCTTAGGATTCGATATTTGCATGTAACCCCGAGAACGACCCTCCGCAACAAATTGAGCAACGACAAGCGAACAAGCGATTTGATCATTTCTCATTGATCCCATTACTTTTAAAGTCTAATATTTTGTTTAACTTCTATGTATGCATTGCTATTTTGTTGTTAAATTGACTAGTTAATCCTCTAGTTGCATAATCTGTAGGTAAATAATTATCCTCTACTACCTGAGCCTAGGTTATTTGCTGTGGTAGAGTTCGATGGATGAACTCTCATCACTTAGTAGATTTCGAATAAATATTGCTTAGCCATGCCTAGTATCGGTAGTATTGGGCGATCATCGACTTAGTCGGTGATCTTGATCACACAAATGCTATTATTATTCCATTGTGTCCAACCCTTGTGTTTTACCCTTTTGCAAACCAAAAACTGAAAACAAAAATTATATCTTGGCTTGGGCACAATGGTATGTTGGGCGATCTGTTGGGTGTGAATGGAATGGTGCCTAAGTCCCTAAGGACCGAGTTACTTGTGCCATTGATCCAAGCAATTGTTGCGTGCTAACCACACGAGGGGGATATGGAACCTCTCTTGACTAAGTACTTTGGGATGTGTTAATTATGAGCTGGTTGGTGGGTGTGTTCTTGTGTGTGTGTGTTGTGGTGTTGGAGGGAGCATTAGCGGGCGGTTAGGTGTCTAATGTGTCTTTCTCCGTGGGTTGCGGCTCTTAATTAGCATCATCCATTGGAAAGCGTCTTGTTAGACTTAGCCATGCGCATACCAAAGGAAGTGTGCTAACAGTGGCTGGTGGAAAGGCGGTCTATCGTGTGGGTACATTGGTACACCTGCGGGTTAAAACTATTCGAATAGCCTCGTCTAGGTTATGGACACGCTTGGTTATTTCCCACAAGAACTAGACTACAACCTTTTAAAAACTTAAACTTGACATGGGTGGTATGAAGGGGTACTTCATGCTATTGTTGTGGTGACTATGGGTTAGTCACTTCTAGGTTAGTGTTGTCATCTATCTATTGTTATAATTGTCTCTCTTTTATTTGAACCATAAAAGTTAATTGCAAACTTGCTTTGAATCTATTAACTTATTGCAAATGGAAACTTGCTTTATCTTTGAAAATAAGTCGAGCCTCATCCACTTAAATAAAGCTTGCATGTAGTTAATTATAGTTCTGTTATCTCACACGTCGATCTTGCTGAGTACAAAAACAAGTTTTGTACTCATCCGCTGCTTAATATTAATTGTTGCAGAGGAAGAAGGTGAGCCCCAAGGGCCTCACTTTTGTGGTCGTGTTCTTGTGTTGTTTGGGACGATTAGCTTGGCGGTCGGTTGGTTGCCTTGTGGGTAAAGGCACACCGATTGGCTTTTGTTTATTGCCATCTTATGGCCCTTTGCTTCCATTTGTTTAAGTTAGTAGCTTATGTGTTATTTGGCAGTCGGCCTCTCTTTTGTAATAACTCTCTTTATATTATCTATGTCTCTCGGTTGTGCTTTTGCTTGGCTCTATGTGTATGAATGGAATTGATGCATGATTTTTGTAAGGTGTGTATCTTGCATTTTAGGAAGTATACATATCTCGAGGCTTAGTTTATTTGATTTGTCTTGTTAGGACCAAGTGGATGGTTAAACAGTACAAGCCGAATAAACCGGGGTCCTCACATAGATTGTTGTATATAATGTCGTTACCTTTCAAGCAAGCCTGAGTTTACATATTTTCGAATTTCAAAGCAAAAGTTATGTCACTTTTGATATTGCTGTCCATTACGGCTTGCTGCTAGAATGTAGTTCAATTTGAGTTAAGTTTATATTTAAACGTTGGGGTTTTTGGGTATGAGTTAGGAGAGTTGCGAGTAGTGTCTTGATGTCGTTGTTCTTATTGAGTAAATTATTGGTGTAGGAGGTGAGGCTTCGAAGTTAACGCATTGCAACGCGAAAGGCAAGTACATTGATATTCGTATGATTTGTGAATGCTGGATGCTTAATGTTCGTATTGTGTTTTTATATGATACATGAGAAGATTCAATGGTTATGTTCCTTTCACATGTGAAATTCCCATGTTTAGAGATGATATTATTCATTATTCATAAGTTCATTACATGCATCCATTTTCATGTTCCATCCACGGGAGTGGAATTTTAAAGACCCATCAATTCCAGTATGAGCACGTGAGACCCACCATTCCAATGTGGACATCCACGGGAGTGGATTATAAAGACCCATCAATTCCAGTATGGGCACGTAATGTAACATCCCAATTTTCAGAGCTTAAAAATCTTTTAATAGTTAGTAGGGAGAAAATTCACCATTTGAAGTTTATTTGTTTTTAATTTCAAAAGCTTAATATTGGACTTTACAATAAAAAAACATTTAATGTGAATAATACCAACTTGAACAATAGCCAAAACTATTTTATTTGGGTTCTATTTGCTCAGATATATTTTCTAGATTTTTCTAGAATTTTTCTAAGTTCATTTGCTATTTTCTATTGCCCATTTGAATTTCTGGTATTTTGTAAAATAGAAAAGCTATTTATAAATCTCAAAAGTCCTTCAGGCCTAAACTCCCCGGCCCATTTCCTGTTTATCGCGCCGATCCGGCCCACGCCCGCATGCGCCTGTCATTGACTCACCAGCGCGCTTGCCTCACTTCAGTGGGCCTTGCATCGTATCATCCTCCTCGCGGTCGGTTTCGCCCTCGCGCGTGCCCGGCCGCGTCCGCCATTGAAGCCCTGGGCCGTCCGACAACGGGACATCTCCAACTAAAACCTTCCGTTTTTCTTCACCAAATCTTATCCCCAATCTCCCGTGCCTATTTGGTTAGAATCGAATCGAGTTCCTTTAAATGCAAGATCGAGTTCGTGCCATCTCGGACTCCTTTTTAGGGTTTGCGCGCCGCCTCCTCGCACCCCGAGCTCCTATAAATAGGACCCCGGGATCGCATGAACACCGCGCTCGAGAACCCCAACCCTAGATCACCCGAGCCCGCTGCGCGCCGCCGTTCTCGATTTTCGGTTTTTCACCCGCAAGTTCTCCGCGAGCTCCCTTGCCGTGACCTCATCGTCGCACCTCGGCCGCAATAGCTGGGCTAGCTCACGGTGCCATCCACCGGCGGAGCACCACGGTTCGCTCGTCCGACAACGGCCGTGGCGACTCCGCCGCTCGACCTCGCTGCGGCGCTCTGGTTGTCCCGAGACCAACGAGTACACTAACGTGCTCCCCAGCGCCTGTACCCCGGTACCGCCGTCGCCGCCGCGAAGCGCTGGTCGCGGGACCTTGGTCTCGGCGCGCCGCCGACAAGCTGACTGGCCGCTGCATGTCGCCACCTCATTGCCCGGCTTCGGTGTTGTGCTTGCGTGGCGCCTACATGGCGACCACGGAGTGCGCCTCGTGGCGATTCAACGGATCCCGATCGAGGCTCGGTGGACCTAGTCCACCGTGAACCTAGCCTCTAACATGTGGGTCCCACATGTCAGAGATTTCTTTTTATTATTTCTTTTCCGGAAATCCTCGCTGACGCCAGCATTGCGCAATAATCCGATTTTTCAATAGAAAAGTAATTCGGAAATTCCAGAAAATCCAAATTAGGGTTTCTTTAGATTTCCAATCTTCCAAAGCTCATAACTTTTGCATCCTAACTCCGATTGAGCCCATTCAAATTTCTAAATTTGTCTAAATTCAAGCCCTATTTATCTGAGATTTTTATTTATTTTTTTGAGCTTGTTTTGCCTCTGTTATTTATTTGTTTTGTTTGTTTTGTCTCGTTTGCGAGTAGATGTCGATTCGTCGGGGAATTTTGTGGAAGAAGGAGCACCCCAATTTCAAGACCAGTACATAGACCTTTTCCAAGGCAAGTCATACCTTTGATCATCTTGAACCCAGTTTTCAAATTACTTTGTGTTAAATTATTGCATTCTACTTTAATTATTTATTTAAATGCTTTGGGCATAGTTATTATCTAAATTGCTATCACACCTTGGCCTTGTATGTCATAATTCCTTGTCACCCTAGATTGGTTATTAGTTGGTAATATTATAGCACCAATGTGGGTTGGTTAGATCTTGAGTATAATTGTTAGCCATGCTACGAGTCTCACATCTCATGTAAGTTGCAATTATTTAAATGTGACTAAGTGACTATGGAACTTCGTGTAAAACTGTGTGCTATGTGTTATTACTTCATGATGGCATGTGTTGCACTAAAACCAACTGGGTGGTAAAGGATTTAGACTGAGGCAAGTGGTGGAGACTGTGTGACATGGTGGTCTATGTGATGGGAATGATGGTCTTTGTGACTTAGTTAGAACATGGAAGTCTTGCCTTGGTCAATTAAGGACTTAACTTTGTGCGCCATTGAACTGAGCCTTATTGTACGACCACATGCCTGGTATGGGACGGACCTAACTTAGTAAGTTATGGATTCTCGGCATTGATGTTCAGGTGGATAGGTTAGGCTGTGTGACAGGGTGGAGGTGTGACTACTTGGTGGTTGCATCGCGGGGCGATCGTCTTCCTGTCCCGGTGTGTGTTATACCAATTCTATGTGTACAGTATAGCGGTTTGTAAGCACACCGAATGTCAATGTTTGAGATGAAGTTTCCAACTGTTTTGTTACGATTGGTGCTTGCTACACTAGTTGTATCTTGTGGGTAAAGTTTACAACCTCTGCAGAGTGTTAATCAATCTATTCGAATAGCGTGCGTCATGATCATGGACATGCTCGGAATTTCACGAGGGTAGTTTTCATAAAATGTGGGAATGGGAGCTGTGTGACCTTAATCATATGGCTATGTGAAATAATCATTTGTGTGTGCCTTTGTGGAAATAATCGTTAAATTAATATTGTCTATTTGTTTTGAATTATGCTTTCAATCTATTATTCGTATTCAATTGCAAATGTTGCTTTTATGCAAAAGAACCACAGAAGCCTTTTCTTTGGAATAAGCCTGCATCTATACATTGCATTCTGTGGTATGATTTGCGAGTACGGTTGTGTACTCACGCTTGTTGTAAAACTTGCGTCCAAACCTACAGAAGAGGAGGAGTGTACGCCTGCTTTCGAGGAGGAGTTCGTTGAAGGCTGATCGTGCGTTAAGGTTTGGATCCCAGTCGATTGCCTGTGGTGAATTGGTGGGATCTACGCTGGAGTTTTCCGTTCCGCTGCTGCTTTATTTCCTGTTAGCCCTGCGTGGCTTAATAAGTGTAAACTCGACCATAAGGTCAAAACCATTATTTGTTATTCAAACTAATCGTTTACTTTATTTATCGCTTGAGTGGATCGATATTTACCTGTGTTAACCCTGTGTGCACTAGCATGATCCCGACTAGTGCAAGTATACACGAGAGGTTCCAGAATCGTAATTCTGGGTCCCGACAGAGGTGGTATCAGAGCCATACTGACTGTAGGTCTTGACCTTAGTTAGATTGGCCGTCTTTAGAGTGTCCAAATTATTTTCTAAAGAAAAATTAACTTGCAAAGTTAATTGATTGCTTAACTCTTCTCATGTCTCTCGCCTCAACTTTTGCTATAATCTCTTCTCTCCCGTTGTTTTAAAGTTGCTCTTACCCTGTTAAATGCTGTCTTGTGGATGCCGCAAATCTTAAGAGCTATGGTGAGCACACTGGAGGGTATGCGCCGAGCTTTGGAAGTTGCTCCAAGTTCTTGGAGGTTTTGATCAATCCGGCTGTGCGTCGGCAACAATTGGGCGATGAATGGACAAAATCGTGGAGTGATTTGTCGCTTTGACGATCTACGCGGGAGGAGCGACAAGGCAAGCCAACCTTCGCGTCTCGTGAGGAAGATCACTTGGTGGAAGGTATCCGAGAGTCGCCGCGCTTGGCCATGCTGCGTATCGCAACATCTACGCGGGAGCTTCAAGACACCGTCTTCCGTTACCACCCAGCTGCGGCTGCGTGGACTTGCCAAAGACGCTACCCGTCCACAAAAGGAGAGCAACGCTACGCCGTGTGCACCTCGCCCGATTCGTAGCCGCCAGAGGAAGCTTTGAGATGACCATCACGGAGTTGGATCATGTCTATGAAGCCTTGCGCAGAGTCGAAGAAGGTCGCGATGCGCAAGAGATCCTCGACCAAGTCCCCAAGAAGATGAAGACCAGGAGGATTACGAAGAAGATCCGGAGGAAGGCCATTGAGCCGAAGAAGATGCGAGCCGAGGAGGAGGCGGAGCCGTTACTTGCACTCGAACGCACTTGCTCTGCGCACGCAGTTCAGGGCATCGAGGATCGGTTTGCCAAGATGCCGGCTCACTTCGAGTCTCGGCCGTCGGGAGCGTCGCAGCGGTTGTGGAGGCTTTCGAGTAGTTGGTCCTAGTTCCGTTTCGAGCTTAGCGATTTGAGTTTAGTGAGTCGCGCTTTAGGCGGTAGTTTTGTGTGCTTAGGTCGTTGTTTCTTTTTGTGTGCAGTATGAGCTACAAAGGCCCTTAGGCATTTGTTGCAGCCATGCTAAGACCCTAGTTAATAAAGGTATTTCATTTGAGTTTCTTGTTTGTGTTTTTGGGTTTAACCTACACCGCTTAGTTCTCAACTTATCTTGTGCTTGCTACCTTATCTAACCCATGGAGCTTCGCGGATGGTTCAAACTCGTCGATTATTGCAAGTGGTTCGGTACCCGACCAGAAGCAATGAGCAACCGGCCAGGAGCGATTCCGCCAAGCACCCCCAATTGACTTGCAGAACTTTGGAGCTTTCATGGCATCACAGACTCAGCTGATGAACACCATGATGACTCAAATGCAAGCTATGAACAACCAGGCCAACAACAACAACAATCAACGATGGAGCCCAGCTGCTCATGGTCACCATGGACCATCCAAACTTGCGAAATTTATGAGGACTCGTCCACCAACATTTTTACGGACACGTCTCTCTGGAAGCGGATGATCGGCTCGAGTTATCGAAAGGAAGAGCTGCGATCACCCGGGCCCGATCGTGAAAAGGTTACGTATGCCACTCACCAAATGGAAGGCACGGCTATTTGAATGGTGGGAGAACTTCGTGCCGCCATGAGACGCCAGGATATCACACGGGAGAATTTTTCTGCGGCATTCGCGGTATCACGTACCGAAGGCATTATCGATCGAAGAAGGATGAGTTCGCGCTCTCAAGCAGGAGCTATGTCGTTGTGTCGACTACCTCAACAAGTTTTCTCGGCTAGCTCGCTACGCGTGAGAAGATGTAGCCACGGACAAGGCTCGCCAAAAGCTCGCTTGAAGGGACTAAACACCGCCTACAAGTCGGTTTGATCGCCCATACTTTTCGATTTCAAGAGGCTGGTCAACAAAGCCTTTGTTCTAGAGGACAAGCGTAAGAGGCGGAGGATAGCAGTAAGCGTCGGATGGCTCGGCAAGGAACCATCAATCACGGAGAGGGCAAGAATAGTGCGGCAAGCGTTCAACGAGTTTCCACGGACTTCGTTCAGAGCACACGCACCAACTCAAGGCACCCGCCGGCGCCCGAACTTCCGCAACCGCACCGTCAACCCCAATCCGAGAAGCAACCAGCGAGCGCGCAAAGGTGCATTCGCTGCCGTCGGCCGAGGACATTTTGCCAACTAGTATCCGCAAGGGAACAATCACTCCGATGCGCTTCAACCTTGGAGCTACTCCATCCAAGACGCCAACACGGGCATCAACCAAGGAGCCGCAAGTTGCGGTCAGCGGGAGCACCGCAGGCCGTGATCGAGGCGTGTCAACCGCGTCACTCGGAAGAGCCCGGGAGTCACCGGACGTCGTCTTGGGTAAGTTTCTAGTTAACTCGATTACTGCATCGGTTTGTTTGATTCGGAGCCGCATTCGTTTGTTTCGGAATGTTTGCAACCAAGAATAATTTGGATGTTATGCAACTTAAGCATACTGTTAGTCCGATGCTGGGAGCAGAGCTAAGTACTAGAGTGGGATGTTTAGGAGCTAAGTTACTCATAGCTAGAGTGGAGTTTCTAGCCAACCTAATTGTCCTAGACACCCAAACCCTACATGTCATTCTTGGCTAGATTGTGGCCGAAGAGCCGTAACAGTCGAGGATGCCAAAAGAAACAAGGTAGAGTTTCTAGCCACCTCAGTTCGTGATGGACATTTGCTAGTAAACAGTTTGAAGACCCTTTCCTTGGAAGAAGTACGTGAGTCGGTGAATACCCGGATGTGTTTCGGAGGAATTACCGGGAATGCCACCGGATCGTGACATTGAGTTTGTCATCGACCTAGTGCGAGGGGACAGCACCAATTTCAAAGAGACCTTATCGGATGCCACCGATGAATTGGTAGAGATGAAGAAGCGGATAGAAGAACTTCTTGAGAAAGGTTTTGTGAGACCTAGTTAGTGCGCCATGGGAGGCGCCGATGTTGTTTGTCAAGAAGAAAGATGGAAGTATGAGGATGTGTATTGATTACCGTTCTCTCACGAAGTTACCATCAAGAACAAGTACCCATTACCCGGATAGATGATCTGTTTGATCGGATGAAAGGAGCCGAGTGTTCTCAAAGATCGACTGCGATCGGTTACCACCTGACTAAAGATTTGTCCTAAGGATATACCAAGACCGCTTTCTCAACACGGTATGGACATTATGAATTCTTAGTCATGTCCTTTAGTGCGACTAATGCCCTACCTATTTCATGAACATGATGAATAAAGTATTCATGGAATATTTGGACAAGTTCGTAGTTGTGTTCATTGATGATATTCGGTGTACTCCAAGTCGGGAAGAATAAAAGTGAACATTTAAGGATAATATTGGAAAAACTCGAGAGAGCATTAGTTGTATGCCAAGTTCGATAAGTGTGATTTTTGGAAAAAGAAGTGGATTTCCTTGGTCACGTGATGACAGTGAGGAGTGCAGATTGACCCTGTAAAGTTAAAGCGATTGCTACATTGGGAGCAGCCCAAGGCCGTGACTGGTCGATCCGATTTCTTGGGAATGGCAGTTATTACCGCGTTTCATCGAAGGATTCTCATCGATTGCTAAGCCTCTGACGCAATTGTTGAAGAAGGAGAAAAAGTTCACTTGGACTCGGCACAGTGAGAAAGTTTTCAAGAGTTGAAGAAGCGTTTGACTTCAGCCTGATCTTGATTTTGCGGATATTCGCAAGGATTTCGATATCTAATGTGATGCTTAGCGTCAAGGATTAGGATGTGTCTGATGCAAGAAGGAAGAAGCGTCGCCTATCGTCAAAGGCGTTGAGACCTCACGAAAGAATTACCCTACTCATGATGCAGGAATTAGTGCCGTAGTGCATGCTTTAAAGATTTGGCGTCATTACCTCATCGTCATGTCGCATGAAGTCTATACGGATCATAAAATTCTCAAGTACATCTTTACCCGATCGAATCTGAATATGAGACAGAGAAGATGGTTAGAATTGATCAAAGATTATAATCTTGGAATCCACTACCATCCCGGAAAAGCCAACGTGAGTCGCAGATGCTCTAAGTCGTAGAGATTCTTGCAATACTTTGGAAGTAAAGGAAAGTTGCCCGAGAACTTTATGGAGAATTTGAAGCTAAAGCTAGAAGTTGTGTCAGAAGGATTTGTAGCCAATTTGGAGTGCAGTCTACCTGGAGAAGCAGTTCGTGAAGCACAACCAAAGGATCCCGTGTTGTCAGAAATCAAGATCAAAATGGCAGAAGGGAAATTCAAAGATTTTTCCAAGGATGATCAAGACATACTCTGGATTAATGGTCGTATCTGTGTACCAAATATCGATGGTCTCAGACAGTTAATCTTAAAGGAGGCCCATGACTCAAAGTATTCGATACACCCTAGAAGTACCAAGATGTACCAGGATGTTAAGACTAAATTTTGGTGGCCAAATTTGAAACGAGAAGTCGCAGAGTTCGTTGTCTTGTCACGACACTGTCAGAAAGTAAAGGCGAACACGAGAGACCAACGGGTTTGCAGATTGAAGATTCGAGAATGGAAGTGGGAAGAGATCGAATGGATTTCATCACGGTTTACCCAAGACCTAATCGGGTTACGATTCGATCAGGTAATAGTCGATCGTCTAACCAAGGTCGCCCATTTCTTGCCAATCAAAACCACATACTCGGAGATCGCCTCGCGGTGGTACATGGCTAGAATTGTCGGTTTGCACGGTGTGCCCAAGAAGATAGTATCGGTCGAGGATCGCGATTCACCTCTCGTTTTTGGCGAGTTTGCATGAAGCCTTGGGTACTCATCTAAATTTGATCTTGCGTATCACCTGAGACAGATGGGCGATTGAAAGAGTCAATCGGATATTGGAGGATATCTTTGAGCTTGTGCTCTAGCAAATGCTACCGTTGGGATAAAAGTTTACCCTACGGAATTTTCGTACAATAACGATTATCAAGCTGATGCGAGATGTCACCATTTGAAGCTTTATGCGGTCGTGCTGTAGAACCCGTTGAATTGGTGAAAGCAGTGAGCGATCGGTATTCGGTCGGACATCATTCGAGGAGCGAGAAGAGCAAGTGGCCATGATAAGAGAAAGATTGAAGATAGCTCGATCCAGTGAAGAGCTATGCCGATAATCGTCGTCGTGATCTCGATTTTGAGCTTGAAGATTTCGTTTATCTTGAGTTACCCCACTCGGAAGGTGTCAAAGGTTCCATGCCAAGGAAGCTTGCCCTAGGTATGTTGGTCCGTTCAAGATTCGGGCGTCGAGAGAAGTTGCTTATCGGTTGGAGCTACGCGATCGTTAGCGAGTGCATGATGTCTTTCATGTCTTGCGGTTGAAGAAGTGTCTTCGTGTGCGAGAAGAGCAAGCCTGTTGGAATCAATTGATTTGAAGGAGGATCTTACCTACAAGGAGCAGACGGTCGAGGATTTTGGATGTCATGACGCCTCACGAAAGCAAGGCGTGCCGTTTTGCAAGGTCGATGGAGCAACCACTGAAGGGAGAAACAACGTGGGAGCGTGAAGAAGAGCTGAAAGCCGAGTTTCCTAGCCTTTTCTCTAGCTAGCTCTGAATCTGAGGGTCGAGATTCCTTTAAGGGGAGGTTTGTAACATCCCAATTTTGAGCTTAAAAATCTTTTAATAGTTAGTAGGGTGAAAATTCACCATTTGAAGTTTATTTGTTTTTAATTTCAAAAGCTTAATATTGGACTTTACAATAAAAAACATTTAATGTGAATAATCCCAACTTGAACAATAGCCAAAACTATTTTATTTGGTCTATGTGCTGAGATATATTTTCTAGATTTTCTAGAATTTTTACGAGTTCATTTGTTATTTTCTATTGCCCATTTGAATTTACGGTATTTTGTAAAATAGAAAATCTATTCATAAATCTCAAAAGTCCTTGAGCCTAAACTCCCGACCCATTTCTGTTTCACTGCGCGGCTGGTCATCGCCACGCCAGCGCGGCCACCATTGACTCACGCGCGCTTGCCCTCACTTTCGGTGGGCCCCGCGCATTGCCGTCCTCCTCGCGGTCGATTCGCCCTCACGCGTGCGTGCGTCGTCATTGAAGCCCTCAGGCCTGTCCGACAACGGACATCTCCAACTAAATGTAATACCCTAAATTATATTGAAAGGATTAGTCGCGAGAAACTAATTAAATCGGGAGAAGTAATTGAATCGGAGAAGGTTCTTTAGTAAAACACCAAATCAGGAAATGAGAGGGTTTTCCGCGTTTGTGGGCAACACAGGCTTGGGCCTAGGCCCATGTGGGGCTGGCGGCCATAGGGGCGCCACCTCCCCCAAACAATAGCCGCCCCCATCTTTCCTCCTCCACCCCCTTGTGCCACCGCCTCTCCACCTCTCCACCTCCTCCACCCTCCTTGCGCCCCTCTCCATCCCCACCACCTCCATTGCTGCTGGCCAAGGAGGAGAAGGAGCTCCATTGCGGCCGGCCAAGGAGGAAGAAGAAGGAGAAAAGAAGAGAAGGAAGAAGAAGGAGAGGGAGAAGAGAAGAGAAGAAGAGGAGAAGAAGGGATCCCAGCGGAGGCGTGGTGGTCATCATCCCGCTGTGTGCTCTCTTCGTTTCGGCAAGGGTAACCGTGGTTCTTTGCTTTAGATCAATTTCTAGTTGTCTAATTTTCGGATGTCAGTTCGTCGATATTCTGCAGCAGTGAAGTTTGTCGGCTTTGATTAGGTTAGAGGCAGATTTGGGTCTGGGTGTCTCCTAGAAAGTTGTAGCTATCGTAGTTACCTCTCATTGCCGACAAGAATCAAGTCATTCGGACTTCGGTAGCCAAAGTTATGAATTTATTAGTATTTCTGTGTTTCTGGAGAGAAGCAGAATTGCTAGTGTTGGTTAACCTGATAGAAACGCATATTTAGAGGGGTTTCCAGAGGGTCTCACCATAACGAAAAATGAGGCTAATCCCCTTAGCTTTCAGGAAAGCTAAAGATCACTGAATTCGGACGAACGTAGAGAAAGTTATGATAGTTTCTTTGTCGCTGTCCAGAAACCCGACGTGAAATGTTTGCTCTGATTAAATAGATTGGTAGGTCTGGTAGATGGCCGAATCAGAGGGTCTCCCCAACTAAGTTTATTTAGACATTTTAATTACCTTTTCAGATTATCCAAGATCATCCCATTTGGACTCCTGACCAGAAAGTTATGAATTTTTGAAGTCTGCTGTCTGCAGTGACCGATCGCTAGAAATTAGAAAAAACTAGACGTGATAAGAAGTTTAGCGATTTCGATTGTAATGTGATGTATGATTTTGGTACAGTATGCTAGTCTTAGTTTGGGGTATCTTCTTGTCAGGTGGCAGAGATCCCAAGGGCAGCACCCACCAGCGTCGCGTTCTCGCGCGATTAAGGCAAGTATTCGGGTTATAGCGTATTTTCGGTTGTATGATAAAATTGTTGTGATTGCTTGTTGTAGCCTTGCACGAATGTTAGTGTAATGAGTTTTCCTTTTATCTTGGTGAATGCAAGCTATGGTTAACGTTTCCCTTGGCGTTGCTAAATCTTACATGTTATTATGTACATGTTAAATTCTTGGGTATGAAAGAGCGTGGGTATGGAGCATTTGCATGTTTCAAGCGTGTTGGATACTTGGTCATGTATGCATGTTTTTGATATACGATAGCAGTAAGGTTGCTTACATGATAATGAGAATATGATGTAATCTGCTTATGAATATGTTATCATGGTGCATATGCATGTTGAGAGCATCACAGTGCCACAGTCACGTGGTGACCAAGTACATATAGTTGAGGTCCCGTCATGTGAGCAGCGGGCGAGGTCCCCATTCGTGGAATGTGGGCTATGAATAAAGAGGTCCCCATCATTAAAGTGATGGGCAAAGGTCCCTATACATGTGGTGTATAGGCTTTTGGTCCACGTGCCGGAGGAGCACGAGGCAGGTATCTGATGACGGTTGTGTACCCGCATTACCGTAAAATGCGAAAGAGATAAAGTTGAAAAGGTGCATTGCATTGGTTGCGTTCACATGAGCATGAAGGCTATACTTTGGTGCATTGTTTATCTTGGATTATTGATGCTATGAATGATAACTTGCTTAGCCTTGTTGGTACTTTGAGTCTTTGGGCTCACTCTTGCTTTGATGTGTTTTAGGTACAAGCTGGCAAGACCATGCATGGGAGGAGTAGATGTTTGGATGCACGCACTACCACTCAATCTTAAGAATTACTTATGGATGGTTTGAGTTTGATTAACTGTAATAATGAGAATAGCAAATTTTGATTATGTTTATGAGATTATCTGCATGCTTGAAAGAACACGATTATGAAGATATTGATAAATGCCATGATTAATTGTTGGAACCTCGGTATAGCTGACTATACAAAGGAGGTTTTGCGAAAATTTGTAATTGATCTTAGTTTAGTTTAGTTTAATTTAATTTTAGTAGCATTCGGGCTCAATCTTTGAGTCAAGGTGTTCTGATTAGTATCGAGCGGGCTTTAGGTCCGTGGTTAATAGGAAAATATTAAATTGACACATGTACCGATGAGGTGGGATTAGGAATTACATTGCTTCCGCATTATCTGTTGATATGTTTTATTTGTTGGGCAATTGTTGAATTGCCTCATGCTATCTTTCTTGTTGTTAATCTATGTTTTGATAGGTTATGATATTATATATCTATGAATCTATTCTATGATTGCCATGAGATGATCATGTATAATCATATTTGATTATATTGTTTATGTGTGTCGATAAGGTTGTTAAGAAGTGGAGGCCGTGGTTGTGACCTTGGACTTTGTCGAGTTATACCACCGTTCGTGGTGAGCGAATAGAGTAGTTACCCGAATACCATAGTTGCGGGAGTTGAGCGTGGTGCTTTAGAAGTTGTTTTCTTTCTTGACCTCAAATCTTAGTAAATTCTTGTTTCGTGGTGGATGATGATTTTCTCATGGGTTCTTGGTTTATGGTGGTTGTTGAGTGTCAATGGTCTCTTATGGTTCTCTGAATCAATTATTGTTTCCATTGTTGAGTCGCTTTGGCTACTGTGATCTTTCTCAATTGGCAATTATCGATAATTCCTGGTTGTTCCTTCTTTCTCTTTAGCAAAGAATGACTCATTTATTCGCTTGATAGTTGGGTATTGAGAGTTTGAAGTTGCAAGTTTGTTATCATGAGAAGCTTTGGCCCTATGTGTTCCTTTTGGATTATACAAGTGTTGAAGTTTAAGGCATTTACATTTTGTTGAAAATTGTTAAAATCTTTTTGTGATGCCTCGTTATGGTTAAATCGGAGATTGTAATCAAATAACTTGATATGGTATGGGTATCAAGATGAGTCATTGGTATGGTGCAAAATTAATATTAATTAGTAACCTTGGAAGTGAAATTGATTAAGTTGATGTTGTCTTTTCTAGTTCTTGATGAGCGGTATATATGAGTAGTGGTTTGAGTATGTCCATACGCATTTGGAGTCGAAGAGATAATAAGAAGTATGGAACATTGATGAATTAGTCGACCATTAAAATCGTTTAGGTTGCTAAACTTGTTGGGTTCTTTGGTTCCCATGGATTAATTTAATTGTGTGGAAAGAAAAATTAGAGGAATACAGTTCACGTATTCCTTAGTATGATTAGATCTTTGGAGCGTGTAACCGGTTGGTGGAATTAAATATTGGTGGATCTAGAATTTATGAAAGGAGTTCTATGTAGTTCTTGTATAGAATGACACGATGAATTTGGTTGTAACGTTGTTAAGACTTTTGATCGATAGAAGATTTGATTTTTGAAGTTTTAGGGTATTTTTTGCTGAAATCCAAATATGAGGAGGAGCAGTTGGATACGTGTTTGTTAATATCCATGTGATTTGGGAATAAAAGTAGGTAGCAACTAGATTTCATAATGAAGCAGATTGATAACAACAATGGTTGTGGAATAAGCATGTGTGTTGAAGTTGATGATGAGCATCGTTAAGAGTTGAGCGCATATGGGCTTATGCCCACATAATTGTGAAATAATCGGATGATAATGTGTCCTTGATGAAAGAGTTTTGGTAGGACTTTTCAATTGTGTAGTAGACCCTTCTAATCATAAGAGGCGATGTAGTGAGGTTGTATGGTTACAGGTATACTCATCTTGAAGATGGGATGAAATGATAGTATGGGAACATTTGATGAAACTTTGGGGGCTTTCTAATGGAATAGTTGATGATAAATATTCGTGTTGAGTATATTATTACGATGTTAGTAAGATTATTTGCAGAGATGGTGACTTGAGTGTGTGGTGATGATTCTTTTAGAAGTAAAGTAATTGAA